>OZ005657.1:174958770-176158770 GCA_963930645.1 Salticus scenicus
AATTATTTGTGTATTTATTTTTATTCTATACCACATTTTTTTTTTTTTTTTTTTTTTTTTGTTGTTGTTGTTGTTACAGTATGATAATATTAAAATAGGTATAAAATTTATAAATTGTGCAACTTTTGAAATGGCCACCATTTCTTTTCTACTAAGTTGACAGCGCTGAACGTTACACGATTCTCGTTTTTTAAGTAATGTAATATTTCATGCTTAATCACAGGTAGCATACGCTCCAAAAATTTGTAAATTACTTAATTTCATTAATCAATTTGTATGTTATTATGCACTCCAAAGTTTTGTTCTTAATGAAACTTTAAAAACTATTATTATATATAATAATTATTATATGTTTCATATGTTTGTTATTTTTCAGAAATTTTAATATATATTTTTTAATTTATCATAATATTCAAATATTTATTGTTTTTATTAATTATTTACAGATTTTAATAGTTTAAATTTAATTTTATGCATAGATTTAACTAAACTATTAAAGCTTTATTTGGGGGGTGGTCCTACATTGGAGGGTGGTCCACTTTGTCCCATGTCGAAGCTAAACAAATAACACTATTTATATTATTTATTCATTATGAATATGCAAACAATTTTTAGGATTAATATATATATATATATATATATAAACTACTACTCTTGAAAACAAATTTAATACTTTTAGTCAATGGTCCAATTTTTATAAAATTTAAAAAATCTTCAATATGGAAAATTACTTTGGTTGGCCCAAAATATACAATTAGAATAAATTAGCTATTTTAGCTTTTTTCATGTGCTTTTAGATTTTATGTAACCAATACCAGAATGCCTTCTATGCGTTTTTATACGAACTAAAACAGCTGGATATAAATAGGTTTTAATAAGGGAAGGGAGAACAGGTGGGGAGCTTATCTAGACCCTAGGTAGGTCAACTGTGCCCCATTCTTCCCTACAATAAGTTACATCAAACAAAAATAAAAAGATTATTTAAATTTAGAACCAATTTTTCCATGGTAATAACAATATAAAATCTTGCTTCGTTTCAGTAAAAGTCTCAGACACTAAAGAAAAGACCTTTTTTTTTTTTTTTTTTTTTTAATGTTTAAGAGAACCCATTCAAAAGAATTGAGGATGGATTTTGCAATATCTTCAACAGAAAAAATATTAAATAATATATTTTAAAAAAATTTTTTGGCACGTTTATACTTAGACATGCACTTTTTAGTTTTTATTATTATTAAAAACTACTTAATAAATTTCAAAATCTGACCCTAATTCTTTTAATTAGGTTTTATTAAGCATCCAAAAAAAATTAAGTCGTTTCTTAAATATCCGTGGAAGCTTTAGAATTTTGAAGACCATGAATTCATGAAAAATTCCAAACTGAGAAAACATAATTTAAAGATTTCAAATCTGAAAAAACTTTTAAAATATAGCAATCGAAACAACAATAATTTATTTCCATCAACATATTTTCTTTTTCAATGCATAATTAATAGAAAGAAAGCGTTAACTTTTGTTTTCTTTAAAATTTGTAAAATTCTTTTCAATGAAAATTATAGGACGCCACAATTATGAATGGTTCATCATTTAGAATGATTTTATTTAGTTTAAACTTGGAATCAATCTACATATTAATTTTTCAGATATTTTCACTGTATTATTCTTTCGCCTTTAAATTTGTGCAGCTATTTTCTATCATTGATGCTGTTAGTTTAATGTTAACGATGGAATTTTTTCCACATACCAAAGAGATTGACTACACTGTTCTATGTATCACGCGAACATGTTACATTCAATTTCTGTGTACTATAATTAAGTTTTAGGTACGTTGCATTTATTGCAATTTGTTCGATTTACGAATGTTGTATTTATTGTAAAATGTATTTTTTAATATAATTAATGAAAATCGTGTAAGATTTTTTATGGTAAAATGAGTATGGATTTGAAAATATATATACATTTTGAAAATTATTTACACATATACAAAAGAAATACGAGATTTATATAAAATTTCGTTATATTTCTTATTTTTGATAGCTCATGAAAATGTTACTTTTTCACATGTAAAAAAAAATTAAGCTGTTAATCTCCTACAACTGCAAATATATGGATAGTCTTTTGCAGTCTATAATATAATAGTCCAAACAACAAGTGAAGAAAAATAAACGAATTTACTTACTGAATGTTTAAGTTTTAAATAAATTTCGCATGCGTCATAAGAATGCACAAATGGTAGATTGGTGTGCTACAATGTCAGCGCTAAATGAAATATAAATTTCGCATGCGTCATAAGAATGCACAAATGATAGATTGGTGTGCTACAATGTCAGCTCTAAAATAAATAGCTTAGCTTCTCTTCTGGAGTACCAATTAAATAAAGACTAACCAAAACATTATCTCACTGAGCAAGATTACCAAAGGTTTGACTTTATTAGCCAGCTAATTAACCAATTAAATAAGAAATTAAAATTAACTGTGGAAGTAAGGGAATTTCTCTTATCTTTAACTCTTTTGAACAGGCAACCATATTATTTATGCATTAAAACAATAATTATCATAGTTACAAAAAAATTTAAGAATTAACATACTAAACTAAATTTTTATTTCTTATTATCGCCGGTTTCACAATAAGATTTAAAATTTATACTTTATTGTGTTTGTGTAGTGGATACATTTTATAGTTTTAAACACACCTTTATATCTCTGTTCTCCATTATAATAATATTTTGACAGTTGTTTAACGTATCATCTCAACTATTGATTGGTTCTTTCGTTATACTTTTCAAAATGACTTTAGAGTTTCTTCAACTTTTAAAACCACATAGTCTGTATGTTTGGGGCTTATAAAAGGTATTGTGACAACATTAAATCAAATTCAACCTGTATGATTTTCTCAAAATTGAATTAGATCAAAGAAATCTGTTTTTCTTTTAATTTGATATCTCTAAACTGCATTCATAACACATTATAAAATCAGAAAGAGGAGAAAACATTTTGCTTTTGAATTTTGAATGGAATACAAAACATCTTTTTTTTATGAAATTCTGAAAAAATGTTGCATAAATATTGGAAAAGAATTTTACTGAATTGACATTTATTTTCACTTGGTAAATCTTTAAAATATTGTTTCAACTTAAACTTTTCATGCGTAAAATCAATTATATAAGCTATTGTCTAACTAAAAATTAAAATAAATAAATAAATAAAGCTTTGAAAAATACACTCTGTTATGCCTCTATTCACTTACTTTTACTCTAAAATGTTTTCTTATTTTAAAAAAACCTTACTGAGTTCTATCATTTTACCAATATTAAAGTGAAATATACAAGTCAGTGATACGAGAGACACTAATGACGTAAATTTACGTCATTTAAATTGTAACCCGAAGTGGTTGCAGGAAAAAATATTAAGGAAAAAAAGAAACATTTTAAAATATTATAATGTTACTTCTAATGTTTTTATTAAAACTACCAATAAAATTTTTCTATGGTGGTGTGAATTTTATGGCAGACTGCCTATGTTTGGAACCTAGATCTGGGAAGGGATGGGGGAATGCCCTCTATTGAATGTTTTTCTGTTAGATGTCTTTAACCCAGTCAGCATTCACAAGAGATTCGGAGAAAACCACAGAAATTTTTTAAAGTCTAGGATGAGGAGCACGCCTTGGGTTCGAGCTCGGCACTTGCCGTCTACCAGCTTTGAATGCATTTAATGTTATTCAAAGTTAAACTACTAGGGGTTCTATAAATCAGGAACCTCAACGTCCTTTTTACATCCCTTATGACTTAGCAGATCATTTTTGTTTATTCCATATTATTTAAAATAATTATGTATATGTATATATGTATTGACTTTTACATATATTAACTCACTACGTAAACAGATATGTTTATGAGGGGGTACAATCGCCCCTCTAAACCCTCATTTTATCTCTCTGTCTATATCTATCTGTATACAGTCGAACCTCGTTAATGTGAACACCGCTAACGTGAATTACTTTTAACATGAAATGTTTCCACAATCCCCACCGAAATGAAGATTAGTTTAGTTATATGAAGATTAGTTACTGATAGCATGAACTACTCATAACATGAACAAATTTCTTATCCCCCTTGAAATTCACGTTAACGAGGTTCGACTGTATATGTATATATATATATATATATATATACTTCCTTGTAACTCATTTTCTTGTGTTAATTACTTGTAACTCATAAATACTTCTACAATATTTGATGACAAATGATTGTACAACATTTCGGAATTATTTTGTGTATCCCTGTAAACTATTTACTAATTCTATGCCTACTGTTTCTCACGTATACCATGCTTTTAAACAATTTAATAACATACGTTTACTTCATTATGTTTAATGGAGTATAACAATGTTAAAATGCAATAATAAGAAATAACATCAATAGAGAGTATTGGTAGGAAATTCTTTTGTGTGTCCCTGTACACAAGCTACAGTAATTATATACACTAATAAAAAGTATTTAACTAATTCATTGTAAATCGTCAATATTTGAACTAAATTTGATACCATTTGAATGATTACACTATGGCATCGGGATGCCTTTGTGTGTTACTTTAAATAAATTATTTAAATATACCTTTTTTCTAGAGAAAACATACTTTTAAGCATCTTAATAATGTATGTTAATTGTATTACGTTGAATGCAGCATAAAAGCGTTAAAATGCGCTTAAATAAAAATATTTCCATAGGCTATAATGTCATGAAATTCTTTTGTGTATCCCTGTAAGCGAGCCATAGTCATTATATGCACCAGTAAAATCTATACAACTTATTCTATGTAGCACATGAATAATTGTTCGACATTTGACATAATTTGGATGATAACGTGACATTGTCGAAACACTTTTGTAAGGTACAGGGAGGTCTCCACTCACGTTTCGGCAATGATCAAAATTAGCTGCCGAATGATAACTATCATAAATGTGTAGTGTAATTACATTTCTGTTACTTTTGAGACATACCCTTAAAGCGGCTATAAATGCTCAAATTTTCGAAGTGAGATAATTCAGCATTTTTTCACTTAGAACGATAAATTTTATTTCTTCTTAGACCGAGGGCAATATTTTAAGAAATATAAGCAATAAGAAAAAGGGACTGTATAAAAATTATATTTTGTATTTTAATATGTATGCAGCTCTTTGTACAAAAAATGCCATATCTGGAAACTATTAATTTGAATAAAGTTTGTTAACGGAAATGTGTTTCTGTGATCCTTGTTTCAAGGGATTATCGCTGTAAGATCTGTTTGAATTTCCAGATGTATATAAATATATATATTATATATATATATATATATATATATATATATATATATATATATATATATATATATATATATATATATACATACGGGGGATTGCGAGAGACAGCAGCCCCCTCGAAAGGATCTTATTTGAACAGAGTCAACAAAAGTATATCTCATTATAAAATGGGATATAGGGTAATCATATAGGGTAATTGTACCGCAGTGGTGGACTTTAAGTCCTGTTTTACTTTCCTATGTATTTTTGTGTACTGTACTTAATTTTAGAGACTGTAATCATAACCAATGCTTGATATCCCCATTAACCCTTTCTGCACATGACTGTAGTACGAAAAATGGTATTTGAATCATTTTTATATTAAAAAAATTAATTTCCCAGAGAGACTACACCAGTAGTGAACAATTCAAACCCAGTACTGAACACTTTTTACGTTCCAATATTGGACACTTTTGATCTTTTTTTTTAAAAAAAAAAAAAAAAAAAAAAAAAAAAAAAAAAGACGAAACAAAATGATAACTGATTGAAAATGTATATTTAATTAACTAAAGGAATTTTCTATTTCATTATTGCGTTTCAAGATATTAAAAATTCAAATAAACTTATCTCTGAAGGTATTTTATTGCGTCAAAAGTTTTTTTTTTTTTTTTTTTTTTTTTTATGTAAAAACATGCCACATAAATTTGTAAAAATTTTTATCTCTGAGAAGTTTATCGGCTTCAATAACACATTGTTTTATTTAAAACGAGTAATTTGTAACATTTTAATCGCTTCTTGCATGATAATCTTTTAAATATCTATACTACCCAATATTACTTTCACATATTTTCTCAAATTCTACGTGTCATTTAAAATATATATATACAAATTTAAAAAGAAATACTGAGCGAAAAAAAAAACTTTTTTGAATATATTGAAGCATATATTCCTATCTAATAATATTGAGTGATATGAATTTATAGACTGGTTTAATCCACACAGTACACATTACTACGAAATGAAATGTCCCTCAGAACAAAATGGTACTGCATAGAATAATTCCAACGGTAAATAGCAAAGTTTGCAACCAAGAAAATTTCTCATTAGAGTTTTCAGAATTCGAAATAAATTCAGTATACGTCAAACACCTTTTACAAAATACAAGGGTTTAATCTTTGATTTCAGTTTATAAATTTCAAATAAAGTGTACATATGCATTTTAAAATAATTACAAGATAAAAAGAACTTTTTATATACCATGTTTTTAAATTTTCTGTTGAATCATATAAACGCTACCGAAGGCAGCGGGAGCCCGGAGCAATTGGATAAAAGTATTAAAAAAAAATTATTGCTATCGTGTTTTGAGCTATTATAAAAGTTTCAAATGGCTATCTAGCCGGGTAGTTGGTTAAAATTTGATTACAAGCTTTATACTGGTAACGCTGACGAAGGCAGCAGGGTCCAGAAATAATTGGTTAAAAATATTTTAACAATGCATTTTCACCGTATTCTGAACTATTCTGAAAGTTTCTAATGTCTAGCTAATCGGGAAGTTAGCTAAATAAATTTTCTGTTGAATCATATAAACGCTGCCGAAAACAGTAGGGACCTGAAACAGTTGACTAAAAGTATTAAAAAAAAATGTATTGTTACCGCGTTCTGAGGTACCCTGAAAGTTTCAAATGTCTTGCTAGTCGGGAAGTTAGTGAAAAATCGATTGCAAGCTTTGTACTGGTAACGCTGCCGAAGTCAGCAGGGTTCAGAAGCAGTTGGTTAAAAATATTTAAAAAATACGTTTTCACCGTCTTCTGAACTATTCTGAAAGTTTCAAATGTCTAGTTAGTCGGGA
Source organism: Salticus scenicus (assembly GCA_963930645.1). Taxonomy (NCBI): domain Eukaryota; kingdom Metazoa; phylum Arthropoda; class Arachnida; order Araneae; family Salticidae; genus Salticus; species Salticus scenicus. Next base: position 174,965,895 of record OZ005657.1, read on the forward strand.
AGTTAGTGAAAAATTGGTTGCAAGCTTTGTACTGGTAACGCTGCAGAAGGTAGTAGGAACCTGAAACAATTGGCTAAAAGTATTTTTAAAAATGTATTTTCACCGTATTCTGAACTATTCTGAAAGTTTCAAATGTCTAGCTATTCGGGAAGTTAGTTAAATGAATTTTCTGTTGAATCATATAAACGCTGCCGTAGGCAGTAGGGACCTGAAACAGTTGACTAAAAGTATTAAAAAAAAGTATTGTCACCGTGTTCTGAGCTATCCTGAAAGTTTCAAATGTCTAGCTAGTCGGAAAGTTAGTGAAAAATCGATTGCAAGCTTCGTACTGATAACGCTGCCGAAGGCAGCAGGAACCCGAAACATTTGGCTAAAGGTATTTAAAAAATGCATTTTCACCATGTTCTGAACTATTCAGAAAGTTTCAAATGTCTAGCTAGTCGGGAAGTTAGTTAAATAAATTTTCTGTCGAATCATATAAACGCTGCCGAAGGCAGCGGGACCTGAAACAGTTGACTAAAAGTATTTAAAAAATGTATTGTCACCGTGTTCTGAGCTCTCCTGAAAGTTTCAAATATCTAGCTAATCGGGAAGTAAGTTAAAAATCGATTGCAAGATTTGTACTGAACAAACAAACAAGAATCGAAGTTAATAATAAAAATATGGTAAAATACAATCTTGGAAAATAATTTCTATGTTTAATACAATTAAAATTAATGATTTACTGACTTATTTTTCGGACAGTGATAGTTAAAAATACTATAGAGAAATATTTCTTTCTTTTCTTCTTCTTTCTTTCTTTTTTTTTTTTTTTTTTGTGTTGGAGACAACAAGATTTTTACACAACTCCATCTTAACCAGCGTTTGCCGGTAAATTGAATAACTAATGCAGTAAGGTAGGTAAGAGCTCTGAAATAAAGCATTTTCATAAAACCTTGTCTTTAAATATTCTCTTTCCTCTTTTATTGTTTTCTTTATTGAAAAAGCAAAAGTAAAAGTCACATTATTTCAGTAAAATGTATTACTGGATCTCATGAAACCTTTACCAGCGCTACAATTTATAGCCACTGAAAATAATGAACTGAAATACATAGAGTAAAATTTCAAGTTACAAAGTCGAATCTTTAATTTTTCTGGCATTTTTCTGACCTTCCCTACGTTAGCATAACTTCAAAAAATAGAAAATACCATAAAGTTTTTATAAAATTCCCGTGTAATTCTTTGTCCTAAATGATGTTTATTTTATACTGAAACATATACATAATTGCTAACTTTTACACGTTTTGAGTACCACTATTTTAAGATAGTTTACTTTGTCTATGAATAATTTTAAATAAAGCAAAACATTTTCAAGAAAAATAATGACATTCAAAATGGGCAAAAGTTGGCAACTATTCTTATAAGGTAAAACTAGGAGAGCTAATAATTCTGTTTTTCCCATATGTTAAACTTGCAATACACTCTAAGAAATTTCAGTACAATTTGGAGAATTGATCGTTAAATTATACAACCAGCTCACTTCTTCGATAAAAAGTTCATTATCTTTATTTGTAACAAATTGGTGTAAAATTCAGAGTGTTGAGAGTTTATTAAAGAGTCACTCCCTTCTTAGACAAATATGTCCATAAATTTAACAGACATAAATTTGTTTTTAAGGTCAGTGACGACTGGAACTCTTTTTGCACTCACTGACTGTAATCTACCAGTGAAATTTCTCAGAGTGTATTATTATCTATAACTTTGTTCTTTTACTCTGACACAGAGGTTTAAAAGATCTATCTGTTTTAAAAGAATTGATAAGAAAAATTCCTAGTGCTTTTGCTTTCTCGAAGTAATAAAGATGAAATATTTTTAATGTTAATTTTTACTCCTTAATTAATAAAATCTAACATTTAATAAAATCTAACAATTGTATTCATTTCTAAATAGTCATCAAATTAACAAATGCATTAGAGATCATTACATATTCGCCGATGGTTCGCTCAGTGTTATGATCGCTTTTGGAAATGATCACGCCATACCAATAAATGACATGTAGAATATTATGAAATTCATCGATGACACATAAATTGTCAACGTCGAATCGATAAGACCTATTTAACTCTTTTCAAAAGCTAACAACACATTTATAACAAGAAAACGAGTGGCATTTGAGTGACAGGAAGCCTTGTCTTCCAAGTAGGGAAGTATTTACAAAAGTCTATCATCAATATCATCTTGAGGACAATAGCCTTATCGGTAGTTCGCTCACCTTTTATTATTAATGCCATTCTTGGACGAGCTATCATTAAAATTTGGCTCTTGCTTCTTTTTCGATCCACCCATTTTTAGTCGTTTTCAACGAAACTTGTCTCCAGAGTACGAAAGTAACCATGACAACTACAATGCATTTAAAAAGATCTTAACCTTCTCAACGATTTCTCTCCCAAATAGCCACCAGAAACCCTTTTCCCCAAGGAAAATTATCTGAAAACAGAGGTAGTATATTTAAATAGAATAGTCAATTCCATAAGAGGAAATTAATAATATATACATTGTGTAGAAGCTCTTTCTTAGAATAATATTTATGCAAAAAAAAAAAAAAAAAAAGAATCCCATAATACTCGCATAAAGCTTTACTAGGAAATATTTTCAAAATTAATATTCTATTGATTTTTTAATAATAATAATAATAATATTTTCGAATTATTTGTACAAGAGTGTTTACTATAAATTAAAAAATAAATAAATAATAAACTACTTACGTATTTACACATTCTGTTTTAAAATATATTGATGCAATTGAACAAGTTAAAATTAGGAATTAATCTAATTAACATTTCGCTCTTGATAATCGAATAAATATGCTTATTTTATACTAACAGTCGGAATTAATCTAATTAACATTTCGCTCTTGATAATCGAATAAATATGCTTATTTTATACTAGCAGTCATCAATGTTTAATAAAATATTTCTTAAATAAACAGATATCGGCACAAAATAATAATAATTGCTATTTATTTAATTATTTTTTTTTATCTTTATAAGTATTGTAATGAATATTGGATGTCAAAAATATTAAATTTTACAGATATGGTTTAGAATTATTATAATTATATATATTTTTTATTATTTTAACTATTATCTCTTTTAGAGATAATATATATTTATTATAGTACAGTCGGTAACAAAAGTGTCCGAACACTAGCAAAAATTCCTATGTAAAAAAAGTGCACTTCATACAGTTTTGTTAAATAAATCCCTGTCGAATCCTGTAAGTCTAAGAACATGTTCTTAGTAAGTGTAAGACCATACTTTGAATTATTTCATGGTATGGTTAAAAAAGGGTACAAAAAATAGAGGCATTACTTAAAAAGTATACTATAAAGGTACTTAGTATTACTTATAAAGTAAATCAAATAAGGGATAAATACTTACCAACAAAGTTCAAAAGTATTTTTGATATCAGTTTCTCTGTCTGTCCATATATATATATGTATGTATATATATATATATATATATATATATATATATATATATATATATATCCATACTATATACTATAAGCAAAATTCGCCTTAGATTTACATTTGATTTGGTGACTGGAGACGAAAAACTGTAAGAGGGAAAGATGTGCCTTTCCCTATCCAAATCAGTACATTTTTATTCTAATTTCACTTATGTTTATTATTATTATTATTTTATTATTATCATTAAAGGATGCCTATTCTATATAAATAAATATATAAAATCTGAAAAGGAATGTTTATGTAATAATATTAGTTAAAATAAAATGTTTTAAAGAAACAGTAAGGGTTAGATAGAAACAATACATGGTTCATCCATTATTTGAATATATTTTGCTTATTATCTGTAAATGTGTTAATCAAAATATAAAAGCTGTGTATATAATAATGCTTATAATAATTCTTTGTTTTCATTATCTATATGTTTACATTAATTTTAGCCATGTTATTCTTTTAATTGCTTAATTTTGCTCAGACATCCACTCTCTATTACAAATGAGAACGATTTCAGTAAAATATATAGCATTTCTTGTTAGATATATTTGTAATGTTCTTATATATTTAGATTATTTTTATATCCATGAATAAATAAGGATACAGAACCTGTGCGTAGATCGGATGAGTGAAGATTCTAGGAAATTTCCAACATAGGCGTACAGTCGGTAACAAAAGTGTCCGAACACTAGCAAAAATTCCTATGTAAAAAAAAAATACACTTCATACGGTTTTGTTAAATAAATCCTTGTCGAATCCTGTTGTCAATCAGCCTAAGAACATGATTCGATAAGGATTTATTTAACAAAACCGTATAAAATGCAATTTTTTTACATAGGAATTTTCGCTAGTGTTCGGACACTTCTGTTACCGACTGTATGATATAAACAGATAGAGACAGAGATACTGAAATTATTATTAAAACTTTGTCTAAAATAAAATTTTAATTATAGTGTTCAGTAATAAATTATTTTCTTTATAAAGAAATTTTCAATCTATGATTTCTTGTTTTATTTTATGTTTATACTTTTCTTTTTAAAAATAAGACGTAATTGTTTGTTAAACGTTAAAAAAAAAAAAAAAAAAAAAATTCTTTTCAGTCATATTTATTTAAAATCTTAAACAAAGATCATACAGTATATAAAAGTGATATTTAGATTTTTTTTATATTAATTTTGTATTTATTATGTCTGCCAGATATATCCCGCACAGTTTATCCAATATTCTTAAGAATCAGGTACATTTCGGGGGATTTTTGCTGCAGAAATATTACAAGAGTATGCCTTGTTCAAAGCAAAATTTAGAAAAGCACTGACTTCATCTTTCAATTTTGCTATAACTGCCGAAATTAAGTTCACTGAGTAAAATATAAAGCCCCTCAACATACGTTGACATTGTATTTATTTATTTATTTATTTTTTATGTTTGCAGATTACTTTCAAATAAACTTTTATTTATTCACTCATTCTTAAGTTCTTGTAAAACTTTTTAAAGGATACATAAGGGGGGTTTTCGGCCCTGAAATTGAGGGAAATATCAAATTGATTACACGTGTGAAAATTTTGCATTTAATTATTTTAGAACATGTGTATTTTAAGTTTCAATTGATATTACTTACATTATTCCAGTAACTGTTTGTTCCCCAGGTCCCCAAAGATTCACGATTTTGTATTTTTGGCCAAAATTCGCCTATTTTTTTTAGAATTGACCTACATTTTTTATATGAGCGCAAAGGAGCAATACTTTCTTATAGAAATATATTATGAAGTACACTGTGAGATAAATTATACATAAATATAAAAGTGTTGCTCCACAGCACTCATATAAAAAAAATTTTAAATTGAAAGAAAAACAAACATTAATTACAGCACTCTCAGAAATAATGTACTCAATTTTGACGATTCAGACATCCTCGGGCTTAATTTCGTTGTTTTTGACAACCATTTCGTCAAGCGATCACGTGATTTTTGAGGAAACGTGAACTCTCAAATATTTGACGAAACTGTTTACTCACAATAGCATGTGCTAGCTTTTATTACTGCCATATATTGGTTTTTTTTTCCTGTGTTGTTTCGACTTCACGTTACAATGTCTTTTATTTGCCGACCTGGTGGTTCGGTCGGTAGGGCGCTGCCTTCTGGATTCCCACGTTTCGGGTTCGAATCGCGGTGCGGGCATGGATGTTTGTGATATCCTATCTCTACAAAATATTGTGTGCGCTTGTTTCTGTGAATTTCTGTAAAAATATGGATCAATTGAGACAAAAATCATTTTAACTATAGGTCTCAAAGCTGTCAAATAAATGTCCAAATGATTTTTATTTGTTTGCTCTGTTTTATTTATATTTTCATTAAATATAATTAGGTTTTAATGTCTAAAGCAACGAACTTGCAAGTAATTTTATAATTTGTATTTTATTCTGTATCATGAAACTAGAATGAAAAAATGTATCTTTACTTTTGACGAAATTCGTATGTTCAAACAAGTGACGAAATAAATTATCTCAATTTGACGAAATAAGGAGATTTTTTTTTTTTTTTTTTTTTGACGAAATTCATATTCACAAATAGGTAACAAGACAAATTTCGTCAATTTGACGAAATGTTCGCTCGGAGCATATCCCTAGAAACACTTTCGTCAAAAATGAAGAAATTTTCGTGAAATTTTCGTATCTATTTCTGAGAGTGAGTGAATACCTTGCGTACGCTGCTATAGCTCGCACGCGTTGAAAAAAGATAAAACTGATGAAATCGAATCTATCTAATTAAATTCTATTTAAATTTCACTTTTTTTACACGAAATATTCATTAAAAAAATATTTAAGTCTTCTTTTTCTATCAATACAGTTTCCTTCAATTGAGGAGAACAGAATCTGCGACATATTTGGAAATCTGTAATTCCGCCTATGGCGATTCGTTTGCAATCTATATGCTACAATATTATGTAAGAATATCCTTCGTATCCCAATGTACAATGGATGCAAATACTTTGATTAAAAATAGTATAGTTAATATATATATTCATTTTTATTACAAACACCATAGGTACCAAGTCTCCGTTATTTTCAACAGAGACTTCATGCCGGAAAGATTTTGTAAATGCTTTCAGTTTATTTAATTTTATTTATTCGTCAAAAATATATGTTATAGATTTCTTTTTAAAAATACTGGTGTCAAAATCTTATTTAAAAATTAGTAATGTTGGCATCTATAAAGCATAAATACGTAAAAAACTGTTCTAAAATTTTGCAAATTTCAACAATAACGCCCACAGGAGGAGCTTATATTTAACATTATGCAAGGGTCGCACTCTCCACCCTTTTTAGGTCACTTTCGGGGATGAGAAATTTACGTATTTTTTTTTCTTTTTCTACCACTACTTTTATAGAAAAATCTGTTAAATCATGGCACATTACTATGAAAACATCATAAAAATTTCTCTCTAAAAAAAAAGTGGTAGCAAAAACGTCAGAAATTTTTCATCCTTGAAAACACCAAAAAAAAAAAAAAAAAATACGTGGAGAATGCGGTTCACGATTATGCCAATAATGACTGTGCTACGGATATTATGTCATATTTCATAGCAATTATAACGAACTTCTGGAGTTAATTCGCATCATTTTTTATTAATAGTGGTCTAAATATTCATAAAATAAAACAGGGAAATTTCTCAGGGGCGAAAATTCCCCTTATGGACCCTCATCCTTTTTCCGTGTAATAAAAAGATTTATTAAAACTTAATCATTTACTCAAAAATTTTGCGTGAATGCCTGCATACAAACGTTTGTCTAAATACATAACTTTGTTAGGCTTTTTATGGGAATGTTTCATTTAAATTTTTGAATTACTAATGAAATTATATTGCGAGCTGAAATTATAATGAAGTTGCTTTGACTTAACTTATTTCTAGAGGAAAGTATTTAATATTGTATTTTATGAAGAGTTTTAGAAAATTTAATAATATTATTTTCAACACTCTATAAGAAATGCAGGGTTGTAAATTATTTTTGAATGTTCAAAGATTCATACACAGAAAATGAGATAGAAAATCAGAAAAAAAAATCTGGGAAACTTGGTGAAATCATAATTTTAGTAAAAGTAAAAATGTACAGAAATATTAAAAATATAACATTGTTATGAGGCATTTTTAGAGAAAAAGAAGTGTTAACGACTATTTTCTTAAATAAATTTAGAAAGTTGTGATAATCTATATTAACTCATTGTTATTGTTAATTTATTGTTGTTTTTATCATTAATGTATCATCATTAAATAATAATAGAAATGAATTATATATTTAATCCACATTTGAGATAAATTTAAAAAAAAAAATTACTTAATCTGCCTTGTAATTTCCAAACACTATTATTAAAATCCAAATTTGTTAAAGATCGCATTAGGAAATTCATTTGTTCCACAAAAATTGTACTTTCGGTTTACTATTACAGTAATGCCACTGATGTCAAAAAATCTAGAGTTAGATAACTATAGATTGCAAAAAAACTAATCAAAGTAACGAGCGATCGATAACACAGGACAGGAAAGTCAATACATTTTCCATCAATCAGTTGGAAATAAATTTCCAACTACTCATCAGTATTTTTGCAATGATGGGAAACGTTATAAAGAAGAAATAATGTTGAATACTGACCTTATTTCTTTTATTTATTACTACATAAATTTTTTATGCGGAAGTTTCATATTTGGCCTTACTTTAATACAGTCTAAAAAATAAGCAAATAGAAAAAAATATGTCTTTTTATAACGTAATAAAAAAAGACATGGAAAATTTACGGTATCATTTCAGAAAACAAAAGTGAAGACGTTGGTCCGAAATAAATCCTGTAATTCTTTCTTAATTTACATCAAAATGTTTATTAAGAAATTATCTACACTGTAAAAAATGCTGCAGTAAAATTGCGGGCAAAGCCCGGCAGCAGAGATTCCAGTCAAAGCCCGTAAAAATACATTTAGACGATGAATGATGTATCGCCAATAATTTTACGTTGTGATGAAACATACAAATAATCTGCAAAAAAAGTAGACTTGACCGTAAAATTAAGAGTTAAAGTTTGAGTTTCTCGAATGCTTTAAAAAAGTTTCTTGCAATTACTACACATGCGTGCAGGGAGAAATCCACAACACTAAAAAACTTATTTATTTTTTTACACGTAAAACCTAAGTTGTTAATTTTCATGAGAAGCAAACAGTCTTGGGTAGCCTGGGATTCGAACTCACAATCACCTATATCAGAGGCCAGTGCTTTGCCAACCGCGCCGTTGGGATCACAGAAACATTTCTTTACAAAAACATATAAAGTCAACATCAGAACTGACTAGTTGATAAATCTTGTTATACGCACCAAAAGACTTCTGGAAAATTTTTTTAACCGATTTACAGCACAATGTGAATTAACATATCTTCAATTATTTTTACAGAACTAACTGTAAAAATATACAGCAACCTATACTGTATTTATGTTAAAAAAGTGCTTTATTTTTACAGATTTTTTTTACAGTGATTAAATTGTTAACGTTCAAAATATGCATAAAAATTATTTTATTTTAAGACTATTTTAAAATCTAAATTTGCTATTTTTAACAAAATTAAGAAGTCAGTCAATTCTCATATTAAAAAAACAAAAGCTTTTTTTTTTTTTTCTATAAAGACTACGATACTGAATTTTGTGAAAGAAATCTAACTATTTTTCGAAATCATTTTTATTTGTAAAAGGACTCGATTGCATTTGGGAATAAGGCCTACTGACTGCTGTAGGGCCTAGGCCTGAGGGGGATTGCTCTCCGAGGGGTCTTCTGAGGGGTTCTAGCCCGTATTTACACAAGTTTCGGAGGAAACCACGGAAAACTCCGAACGGCTAGGCCGACGAGCGCGACCTGTGAGCGACCTCGAGCCCGGCACCTCACGTCTACTAGTTTTGAGCGCAGAACCGCTCGACCGCTGGTGGGCCTTTTTCATTCGTAAACACTAGAACTAAAGAGGTAGTCTTATTTCAAGGTTCTCATTAGAAGTAAATAATGGGTGAGAATTTCTCACCCTTTTTCAAAAACAAAATGAAACTTTTGAAAACTATGTGAGATCTCTGAAATTTAACCGAGACGCAGAATAAACTTTGAATAATAATAATAAATCTTTTACATAAATACAGAGAATTTGTATCTCCAATTAATACGATTTTTTTCATGGTTTTCAATCTTTATAGTTTCAGCAGTGGGTGCAAAGAAGAAATAACTAGAGCCTAATTTTTATTCATCCAAACAGGTTTTCATTATAAGACCGATTTCAAACTGTGTTTATGAAGTGTTAGGCGTATTTGCACTTTTTAGAATAGCGGAAGAGGTTTTTTTTTTTTTTTTTTTTTTTAGCTGTATTCCACTGAAAGGAGCCCACCAGCGGCCGAGCGGTTCTGTGCTCAAAGCTGGTAGACATAAGGTGCCGGGTTCGAACCCAGGTCGCGCTCGTCGGCCTAGCCGTTCGGAGTTTTCCGTGGTTTTCTTCGAAACTTGAGTAAATACGGGCTAGGACGCTTTAGAAAGACCCCCCCACGGAGGGCACTCCCCCCTCTGGCCTAGGAACTATAGCAGTCAATCGGCCTTATTCCCAAAATCCAAATCCATTGAATGAAGAAAGGACTGAAGTATTTCGAGAGCAGAACCTGCTATATATGATGTAATGTACATATCTGATGGTGATATTCAGATAAAACAGCTTTGTTTTTTTAACAGTTAAGATCATACATAATAATCATTACCTTCAAATGGTTAATTACATATTCATTTCATATTGAAATAAACTTTATTTTAGCATATTGTAAAAAATGCATTGTGGAAACAACATTAAAATTTTCAGTTTTCTAAGGCTTAACTAAAGGGTTAAGAGCAATTAGAATGCTGTATGCTTAAAAAAAAAAAAAAAAAAAATTAATGCGTTTAGTGGATAAAACAATTATTAGGTTGTAATTTGTGTTTTAGAAATCTGGCTTCAAATCAAGAAACCATTTTAGCTTTCATTTTTAATGTTTTTGTGTTAATAGACAAAGAAAATCAATTTCATCAATATCAATTACTCAGTTTCAGTCAGATGGAAATTTTTTGAATTAAATTAAGAAAACAATAGCTTATTAAAACCAACCGATGTTTCTATGCGTCATGCGTGCATAATTAAACACATTAAATTAGTATAAATAACAATCAGAGTTTCAGTTTGAAAATGGAAGAAAATGGAATTTTCTCTTGATGTCACTGAAATGAACATTTGAAGAGATTTTCTCATAAGAAAATTGTTTGGTGAAAGATAGGAGCAATTTGCGAAGAGTAACGGCTTTTTCTCGTAAAAATTCAAAAAATTATACTTTCGAAACATCAATTTACGGGCTACGAGCGTTTAGCTAGCAAAACGGTCATTTCCCGTAAAATCATATGGTTATTTCCTAAATTATGCTTCAAAAACATTAATTTACGGATTATGACCGTTTAGGTAGCAAAACGGTCATTTCCCCTAAAATTATACGGTCAAATACCGTGGTTTCACATTTTTTTTTTTTTTACAGTGTACATAAATTAATTAATTTTTGATCTATAGCTAGAATTAGTCCACATTTTTCACTCTAACTGCTTTTTTCATATCTTTTTTTCCTTTATGAGAGTTTTCTTGATTTTGATATTCACCTCTCACATAAAAAAAACAAATATTGATTTCTAAAACGGATACATTCACATATTTCTAAAATTTCCATCTTATATCGCAGTGTTTATTTTAAACAGTATTTTATATATTCATGGCAAAAAAGTGGGTTGTGTAAACATCTAAAATTTACCGATGTGGCAAATGAGATACGAAAACATCTTGAATAAGATATTTCAGAGATCTTACGTAGGGGGTACGTTTATACGTAAGTATTTATGTAACATAATTAAAAATGGTTTCTGCCGACACTAATTGCTAATTTCAAATACTTTTATAGTGGTAAAAGTTTATTTTTTTATTATTTATTTTTAACTTATAATTATTTTTTTTCCTTTTTCAGGATGGTTAGCGATGGTGTCAAAAGATGGAAGATCAGCCGGTCATTTTAGCAGTGTAGGAGAAGTATCTAGAGCTCTTGCTCCAATGTTTCTGGTCGTAGATTCTCTCGTAGGTCTAAAAGCAACCACTACTGGAATGTGCCGTACCGTGGTAAGCTTCATAATTTATCACAATATTTTTGTTAGAGACTTTATATTACAGTTCATTAAAATTATCTCAAAGTTATTCGAAATTAAATTAAGAGATTTCTTATGTTTCCTTAAAATATCACTAAAATGTCGCTTGTTGCTTTTCATTTTTTTAACCACTATCAAATTACATTAAACTCGAGTTTGTACCGAATCTATTAATTTTATCACACCGGCTCAAATGATAAAAATAATAGTTACAGCAAAGTAATTTGTACTTGTAACATAAACAATACATAATCTGAAAAATAATTCCATTTAATAAAATATCAGTTAAAATGTAATATTATTTATAATCCGTTTAAAGTGAAACTTTCTAAATGGCCCAAATCCCTCAAATTAGCATCCCAGACCTAGCTCGTTGGAATGGCCGTGTTTTTCTCTGAGACTCGCGTAAATACAGGCTATGACCCCTTATAAAGCCACCCCTTCCCCCCCCCCCCCCAAGGGTGATCTTCCACCTAGGCTTAGGATCCTAGCTTAGTCAATCGTCCTTAATCCGTACGAAAAATCCCCAAATTATCTTCAAAATTAAAATTATATTGTTTAAATTCTGTAATGATCCAAGTATCTTATATTTAACTTAGCATTTTCGAACAGCGAGTAGCAAGAAGTATATAGCATAATTTTGTGAAAAGTGGGGAATAGTATAACATGATGATAAAAATTTATCTAACATAAAAAATAAATAATAGTTCGAAAATTTTTAATTAGCGTAGAATAGCTTATAAAGAGAACATATTTAAGAGCTACCAAATTTTCTTATCGCATGGTGATAAATATGTTTACTTTTTTACCCACCATTGGCTGGTATCATATGGCAACGAAATTTTAATGGTTGAAAGTAAAGTATATCGTGAAATGTACCGCTTACACATGGCATGATAAGGCCATCTCTTTAAGGTTGGAGAAAGAAATAACAGAATGACACAAACTAAGACTTTAGCAAAACTCCCCAACTAAAAATTGATAGGACTGGAATCTGAGAATCTGCCAAGACACACCGAACAACAGCAACTTAAGGTTATGTTGTCAGTAAAATGGCATCTTGTTCACAAAGTATATAAGCGATTAATAGGGACTACAATCTTGTATAAATACTGTTGTTAAAAAAATACTCCATGTCTGAAGAATTAGAAATAGATTGTTCTAATAACTATATGTAAATTTAACATCTGACAGGCAGATGACGTCGCTGGGCTTTCAGCGCTAAGCTGTTATGTTAGGCCCAGAATAAATGTAAAAATAAATTTGCATCCTACTGTTACTAAGAAAAGTATAAAAGAAGTTGGTCAAATGGGTTTTCTACAGCTGAAATATGACATATATGCGTAGAGCATGTAATATGTATATCTAAAAAAGCTTCTTCAGTGAACCTCTTCAATCTACAAAGTGTATCATGGCAATTCATTTTAAAGTTCAATCCAATGCAAAGGTTTTTAGCTTCAAAGATGCAATGGTAAAAGTTTTTGCACAAACGACATTTTATGCGAATAAGAAGGTAACACATTTATAAGAATTCTCTGACCAATGGGGCGAAGTTGGTCAACATTTTCTGCAATACATCAAACACTAACGCTTCTATGAAACATAACAACGGTTCTTCCTTTATTTGCAGGTTATATCATCCACTTGCCTATGCTGCAACACACTTTGTGCACTTCGTGACTGAATGTCTATAATTTCCTTTGTTTTATAATTCGTAATATGGTCTTTATGGACCTTGGCTTGTAAGTGGACTTTTCATAACTATTTTAGAAACTAAAACTTCCACAAAGTTTTGGTTAGCAGAGTCATTAATCTTTTTTTTTTTTTTTTTTTTAAGAATAATTTTAAATTTGTGACCATAGATTTTATTAACATTTATAACATTCTATTTCGTATTTATTTATTTATTTATTTATTTTTATTTTATTTTATTTTATTTAAAGGCCTGTTTTCGCTTATCGTCTGATAGAAATGTTTTATATGCAGAACTACAATAGAAATTTACAATCAATATGCGATAGCATTTATATTTATTATCAGTTGAGCAAGAAAAAAAAAGAAATCTCCTCAGATAATAATAATAATTAAAAAAAAAAAAACTGGATTAATCTAAGAATATATTATCTCTTAACAATATTTTACATTAAGAGCCGATGAAAACGAAATAGCCACAAATGAATAATACTTTTAAATATTTTAAGAAAACTTTTTTTTTTTTTTTTTTTGATGAGAGGACGTGTAAATAAGATCTAGCATCTTAACATAAATTACACCTTTTAACCGGGAAGTCACATGATGATGCACAATTTTTCTTATTTAATAAAACGATAACTTTATTTTAAATGTTTTCCATTTTATGTTGCCAAACATTTGCAATATCAATCTAAAACTATTTTTGACCCTTTAAGATGCAATTTGTATAAAATTTACATACATTTCTATAAAAAATTGTATATATGTGGTTCAGAAGGACAATATTTATTACCTTTTGTCAAAGAAAAATATTTATTGTTCTGTAACACAATAACATTATATGTCATGAACGTAATAACCGGATATGCCAGGTAATGGTTTATATTGTATTTCTCTAACTAAAATAATTTTTATTGCAAAGAACTATCATACCCCAAGAAAAGACCACCATTTCTCACCTTCAACTAAAAGTTGCTTTATCTCTACTTTATTTAGCAAAATATTTATTTAGATATTTATTTAGAAAGATCTAAACAGTCAGACAAAGGTTTGCTTTACTCACAGAATAAATATACAGAAAAATAAATAAATAAATAAATTTGAATTAGAGAATTGAGACTTTTTCATGATTTTTTTCCCTAATTTCTGAGGAAATATTCTATACATTTAGTTTTATATTTATTTTTTAAATAATCATACAACTGAAATATGCATAATCTAAATTATTCTTTTCATGTTCTCTTAAAAAAATTAAATTGCTTCTTAAAATATTCAGTTGTCTTCACTAATTAAATTTTTGTGTATAAAATAAATAAAGAATGTACTAATGTGACATAATTCTGAGTTTTTAATTTTCTCTTTAGCGAATTATCAAAACATAATTTAAACCGAATTTAAATTATCAACTCTAAAGTTATGATTTGTATCACTGCCAGTACTTTAAAAGACAAAAGTTGACAGATGAAAATAGCAATAAAATAACTTTCTAATCTAATTAATTGCTGATAAGAGATAATATCTGTCATCAGTGAAGCACAATATCTTACATTCTCTAACCTCACTCACTGGCTCTTTTCCTATTCCAGGAGTCATTTCAAAATAGTAATAATCCTTATTTGCACGCGATTTGAATTAGATTTTATTATAAGAAGATTGGATCAGATAAAACTACATTATTAATTGTTAGGGAAATTTTAAGCCATTTAAAGCATGCATATCTATTTATATGTCTTTAACTTTGTTCTCATTTTCACTAAACATACTTCCTAATATTTAAAAATATACAATTATTAAGTTAAGTTATACAGGTTTTTTCCATTCATATTACAACTTTACATCTACCACATGTTTTAAGTTTTAACATAACGTAGTCTTGTCTTTTTGCTAAAAAAATTGTAGTAAACCCTTGAAGTCTATTGTTTCCTGCTATTCCATTGTGTTGCTAACAACATTCCTTTGTTTAAGAGCCTTTTTTTTTTAAAAAAAAAAAAAAAAAAAAGCTGGACAAAGTCTATGGAGGTGTGATAGTTGACATCTTCAATTTTCCCGAAACTTTCAGGATATGTTAGTAGTACTGTGATAAGAAAAAGGGAAATTTAATTTTTTCTGAATTTCATTTGTTTGACCTAGGATGGGGGTCAAAGTTTGAGACCGTAAATAAAGGGTGCCATTTTAATATCATTTTACTCCTAAAGACATGAGTGACCCATGTCAATTTTTTTAAATACGGATACTACTTGATACTAAGTACATTTTAGCATAAACAGTTTGGTGGGTCACTCATGGCTTTAAAGGCCAAGGTCATTCGAAAATGCAGTTTTCGTTGATTTTTTCCATGCTTTCAGTCTGAGTATCTGCTAAGGCCATGAGTGCCCCATAGAAATAATTATGGGGTTAATTACACACCTTAGTATAGAACTTAAAAATATTTAAAATAGCATGGGTTACTCTTGGCTTTAGTAGTTAAACGGTCTCAAAGTTGAAAATTTTTAAAAAAAGGTCAAATTTGATGGTAAATTACTCTATAAGCCATGAGTCAATAACTATGAGACACAGTTTTAATTATACCCTAGATGGTCTAGTTTTAGACCCACGTTACAAACCTATGGGACTTGCAAGATATTTTTAGATACAGTTTATTTTATATCGCCAATGTGTACCTGCTCTATGTAGTACAAAAGGCTTGAGACCCAATTTCGCAATACATTAATGCTTGTTTAAACTTCCCATTTTGTATTACAAAGGCCAGCATCAAAATAATTTTAAAATTAAAAAATCACATAGGGGAGACCGGGGCAAGTTGAAATACGGAATAAGTTAAAACATGGAAATAAAAAATACAATTTTTAAGTTCTTATTTACTGCCAATAAAG
Source organism: Salticus scenicus (assembly GCA_963930645.1). NCBI lineage: Eukaryota > Metazoa > Arthropoda > Arachnida > Araneae > Salticidae > Salticus > Salticus scenicus. The sequence continues at coordinate 174,982,178 of OZ005657.1, forward strand.
GGAAGTACAGATGCACAAAACGTACTTTACAATATAGAAAAAAAAAGTGTATGTAAACATCTGTCTATTTTATGAGGATAAAACTGTTTTAGAGTACTGTTTCTTTACTGTGAGTAAAAATTCAAAGTTTTAAATGATGTCGCATTTTATGTAACAAAAATTAGTGAATGTTTCTGATTGATTCAGTGTTTATAGTGTATAGTTGCAGTTTGCTAATCATATGATTTGAAACGCCCACGAGCATAAGTACTGGTAGCATAACATCTCATAAAAGGAACATTGTAGTGCAGGGGCCAGCTGAAAGAAATATAAGGGTGGCTACTTGAAACACCTGTTTCAGTCAGCCCCGTGCACAAAACAAATGCAAAATCACTATAAAATTAATAATAATAATAATAGTAAAATAGCTTACACTGCAGTGGCTGCATCTTTATTTATGGTTTAAAATAATTTTTTCCACCTTGGTTTTTTAACATTTTCCAAGAGATAAGTGCATTAGAATTAGAGGAAAGTTGCTAAACAGAATTTTCAGAACAAGTAGATACAGGAAATTGAGTGTTGGTCTCATGTTCTGGGAAAAAGCAAGATAGGTGTTCTATGTGGGACAAATCATACAGATGTTTGATAGTACAGGTAAAGTGCCTGTAAAGCTGACAAAGATCAAATTTCTAAAGGGACAAATCAAATCTAAAAGTGTTTGTTTTGCCTGGCCCATACAAAATGACATTCGAGATATCAGTTTGGACAATGTTTTAGAAGTCTTATCACGTCTATTGAATAACAGAGAATTTCTTTACTTTAATTGTGAACGTGAAATTTCCCTCTCTTTTTTGAATAAATTACTTTAACAACTTTCATAAGCCTTCTGCAACGCCTATTATTATAAACTAATTTGTCAACCTCCTTATAGTTATTTTTAAATAAATGTTCATTAAGTGCAAAATTCTACTGTAATTATTTACTAAATCTTATACTATTATGAACTTTATTTTAAATATGGTCCATTTAATTATGGTCATTATAATGTAAAAAACAACCTAAGATACATCTGAAATGTGCATATTGTTATATTATGTAAAACATATATAGGGTGATGAAAACAAGACTGTATACAAAAGAAAATAATAATAATAATAATAATAAAAATTGTGCATGGGACTAATTGAAACAGGTTTTTCAAGTAGCTTCCCCTATATTTGTTTCAGCTGGCCCCTGCGCACAATTTTCACTTCACGAGATGTTAAGCTACCAGTACTTATGCTCGTGGGCGTTTCAAATCATATGATTAGCAAGCTGCAACTATACACTATAAACGCTGAATCAATCAGAAACATTCACTAATTTATGTTAGTGTTCATTTAAAAATTTAAATTTTTACTCACAGCAAAGAAACAGTACTCTAAAACAGTTTTATCCTCATAAAATAGTCAGATGTTTACATACACTTTTTTTTTCTACATTGTAAAGTAGATTTTGTGTATCTGTACTTCCCTTTATTGGCAGTAAATAAGCACTTAAAAACTGTATTTTTTATTTCCATGTTTTAACTTATCCCGTATTTCAACTTACCCTGGTCTCCCCTACGGGATTTTTTAATTTTATAATTATTTTGATGCTGGCTCTGTAATGTAAAGTGGGAAGTTTAAGCAAGCATTAATGTATTGCAAAATTGGGTCTCAAGCTTTTTGTACTACATACAACAGGTACACATTGGCGATATAAAATAGACTGTATCTAAAAATATCTTGCAAGTCCCATAGGTTTGTAACGTGGGTCTAACACTAGACCATCTAGGGTATAATTAAAACTGTGTCTCATAGTTATTGACTCTTGGCTTATAGAGTAATTTACCATCAAATTTGACCTTTTTCTGAAAATTTTCAACTTTGAGACCGTTTAACTACTAAAGCCATGAGTAACCCATGCTATTTTAAATATTTTTAAGTTCTATACTAAGGTGCGTAATTAACCCCATAATTATTTCTATGGGGCACTCATGGCCTTACCAGATATTCAGACTGAAAACATGGAAAAAATCAACGAAAACTGCATTTTCGAATGACCTTGGCCATTAAAGCCATGAGTGACCCACCAAACTGTTTATGCTAAAATGTACTTAGTATTAAGTAGTATCCGTATTTAAAAAAATTGACATGGGTCACTCATGGGTTTAGGAGTAAAATGATATTAAAATGGCACCATTTATTTACGGCCTCAAACTTCGACCCCCTCTCTAGGTCAAACAAATGAAATTCAGAAAAAATTAAATTTCACTTTTTCTTATCACAGTAGTACTAACATATACTGAAAGTTTCGGGAAAATTGAAGATGTCAACTATCAAAAGTGTCCAACTTTTAAAAAAATGACTCTTAATGAGCCCATTTAGGCGTTTCCCTTGACATTACCCTGACAGTGGTAATAGGAACATGTTGGAACTATTTTTTTCCTCCCCAAAACAAAATTTCATTGCCTCATGATTGCTCTGGTAAAATATCAAATCGCTCTGATATGTAGTTTTAAAATTATAGTGTTTTGAATTCGTAACTTTAATTATAATCACCATGTACATTACATGTTTACTTCCATTACCCGACAATGAAATTGTCGGTATTGTATTCGGTCAAAAATTTCGATATCATGTTTTCACCTGAATTAAATGTTTTAAAGTCCCTTGAGTCCAAAAAGGCATTTTTTGGAAATCGGTCACTGCTTATGTGTTAGTGAGCGGGTGAGAGTCTTCTGATTGTGTTATTTTTTAAAACGAAAAAAGGTAGAACGACGAGACTTGCCAGCTTTTGGGGAAAGTTGGAATACCAGTAGTGGAACATGGAAATTCGGAAGAAGAACCACCAGTCCTTATCTCAAAAACGTTTCTAACGATTTATTTCAAAGTTGCTATACAAACCCCCTTTTAGATGCCGTTTCGTGTATATAAATTGGTTACTGCAGGAAAACTGATAGGCGTCCTAAATAAAGCTATAAATTTCAGATCTCTAAAGTTAGTTTTTCAAAAAACAACTAAACGGATTTTCTTCGAATTCGCTATATTAACTCACTTTTACGTGTACTTTCGTGTATAATTGTTGATTTCCGGTGAAAAGATAAGTTTGCCAAATTCTGGTTAAAATCGGGAGTGGGACCGAAAATCAGTGTCTCAATAACGTTTCTAATGAGTATTTTTTTATTTTTTTTTTGTTATTTTTTATTTTTTTCAAATTTGTTACATTAAATTCTTTTTAGATGGCCTTTTTTATTTGTTTTTTGGTTACTACAGGAAAATTGATAGGCGTCCTGATTAAGTTGGTTAATTTTAGATCTCAAAAATTAGTGTTTCAAAAAATAGCTACACTGATTTTCTTGAAATTCGTTATCTAAAGTCTCTTTTGTGTGTTTTTACGCCGCATTTATTAGTATGAAACTAAAAAAACATAAATAAAATAAAGTAAAATAAATGTCAGACGTCTGATTGGTTATGTCAGTTTTATGTCTTTTGACAGCATTGTCTTTAAAAAGAAATTGTAATATGTGTAGTAGAGAGTAATAGAAATTGATTAGTTGGTTGTTACACACCATTTTTTTTTTTTCTGTGATTGCCGTTTTATTCCACCTTAGATTTTTAGGTTTCAGAAACTATACATTTTGATGACTACTATATGGTTTTATGCAAATGTATTCTAGTCCTACCAAATGGTCTAATTTGTTTTAATAAAATTATTATTATTTTTTTTTTTTTCAATCGAACGGCAAAACCTCATATCCCTCTATCTATTAGGTTGAGTCAAACGTTTTGTCCGGTTTCTAGTCATTTATTAAAAGTTAAAAAAATATAACAATTATAACATATTTTCATTAACATCTTCACCATTACTTTCAACAACCCTTTTGCAACGTGACTGCAACATTAAAATTCCACAGTTGTAAAGAGCTGCTGGTTTTTGAGCGAAGAAGTCGACAATGCCTTGTTGCAGGTCGTGTTTGTTGCTGAAGCGCTGTCAACGCATAAAGTGCTCTAGCGACCTGAACAAATGATAATCTATATGGGCAATGTTGGAGCTATATGGCGGGTGTACGAGAAGTTCCCAGCCCAACTCATTCAGCTTCTCATGCGTCTGGTTTGAAACGTGTGGTCTTGCGTTGTCTTGTTCGAAGAAAACTCGAGCTGTATTAAAGCCTGTGTTGACGAATTTCTGTTGAACGTGGTTCAGTTGAGTGTAATAGACATCGGAGTTCATTGTTTGTCCTTGAGGAAGAAAATCCTGATGCACAATTCCTGTCGACATCCAAAAGACACACAAAAGTGCGTCTTTTGAATGCATTCCAGGTTGAGCCGTACTAACTCCAAGCTGATGTAGGCTGAACCATTGACATCCAGCTTTTTTGTTATCATATAGTACCCATTTCTCATCACAGGTAAGAATTTGACGTCATCCATCTCTGCTAAACTCTCACTTCAACGATTGACAGATTCCTTTTCACTGATTCTTTTGCATTTTGTTGAGCTCATGCCGTACCATTTGACCAAGCCTAACCTTCTTGCCAATTTTGTGAAGGTGTCGACTGACAGTTGACTGAGAAGTGTCAAAATCTTGCCAAAGTTTTTAGGTGGTTTGAGTCGGATCGGCTTCAATCGCACAATGTAAAGCTCTTTCATCTGTTGCCGATGGCTGCCCAGAGTATTTTTTATCACCGCGGTGCGTATCCCAGGAACGGAACTTTGCATACCAACGTCTGCATGTTCTTTCGTTTACAGATTTCCTACCAAATGTTGCACATATGTTACGACTTGCTTCAGTTGCATTGTGGCGATGTTTAAACTCTTGGAAGATTAGGTTACGGATTTTTTTCACGATTTTTTGACATACTTGATCTTTTTTAAATAGTAATAAATCTGTAAAAATTAAAATAACATAACAATTAAATACATCATTTTAATCAACAGAAAATGACCTTTCAAAATATATAAGTCATTTACATTACAACTTTAATGCTACATATTTATTGATACGCAAATAAAAAACGGGCAAAACTTTCGACTCAATATATTCAATTTTAGCTCCTCATTTGTACATCAATAATTTACAAAACTTGCTTTATTTCAAGATTCAATGATATTAACGCTTCTGTGTTTTACATAGTAATTTTACTTATATAAACATCTCGTTACATTTAACATTGATATCCTTATCTAATACCATTCTTAGTAATATGCCAATCACAAAATATCTCCAATTACAGATGGAATTAAATAAAATCTTGAGTAAAGCGCAATACAACAAAATTCTTATTCAGTATTAAATTACAAATAATTCCTACAAAATTTCATTCAAATCTGCTTTTTAACCCGTTAGTAGTCACTAGTTGGTCGATTCGCCGCCCATCGCTTTAGTTTTAATTCAACAGCCACCAAAAATTTTTTGAAGTGGCATTTGATATACATAAAAGGCGAATCGGCTCGAACAATCGACGATTACGTATATCAAATGCCACTTCTAAAAATTGTTGGTGGCTGTTGAATAAACACTGAAGAAATGGGCGGCGAATCTACCAACTAACGACTACTAACAGGTTAAAAAATCAGTTTAGAATTGTTAATCTTAAATAGTCATTTTGAACTATTCTTTATTCTTTTTCATTCTTTTTCTCGTTTTAGATATCTTCAGGACAAGTACTGAAAGCCTTGGGTCCTTACGAAGATCTGAACCGTCAAAGTGCTTTATTGGCAAATAATGGAAACATTCACCCTGATTTTATGATGTATTTGAAATGTTTATCTCAAGGAGGAGATATTGTATATTTGCCTTATAGTACAAGAGGGCGGTTTTATTGCATCGCGAGCGCTAAGTCCTATTCCCTTAATCACGTATTTTTGTTACCAAATTTATTGCGCGTTTCTAAATTGCCCGTTCTTATTCGCATTGTATCCGGAGCTAAACCCCCTGTTACATTACCATATACAAATATTATACAGCTAGAAGAAGTACACCGTGAGACAATTATTTTAGGTTGTACAATGGTTGATAATGAACCTATTTTACTTGAAATTAATGCTAATTCAGCGTTTTCGTTCATAAAAGCAATGGATGATAGAGTTTTGTTCAAATCTGGAACATATAGACGCATGTGTCAGTTATGTACTGTAGAAGGTGATAGGTGGAGACAGCAAATTCGCGTAGCTCATCATGTCATTCCGAAAGCACAAAGGAGCGTGAGACCTAAATATTCAGAACGAGTATCTCGACCACCGTCAGCTTGCAGCCAAACTGACAGAATATCAGTACATTCAGAGGTCATTAATCCAACCAGTAATAAATGCAGAGAAGTAAAACGATTTTTTCCAGCAGTTGAGTTGCTAGATTTTTTAAGGTACACGTATCGAGGGCACTTATTTCCAAAAAAGTTTTGGATGTTCCGAAAAGCGCGTAAATTTGAGATTACAGACAGGTGGGACGAAAGCTTAGGTCCTGGATTTGACATTTTAAAAACTTATTATACGAAGTATAAAGGCAAAAAATGTCTTACTTTAAAAATACGAGCAACAAAAGATCTTTTGATGCTGAAAGGTGCTGAGAAAAACGACCCAAAAAAATCAAGATCTAACTCTGATGATGGATATGTCACGTCAGGTGTTGAGGATGAATCTATATACCATTCAATTTGTTGATTTTCTGCTTAAAAAAAATGAATGATGTTTAAATTTGATATGTTTATCGGACGTTGGATTATTTTGGATATAAAACAAATTTAGATATATAGTTCGCATTACTGCACGTTGATTTGAACGTGTCGTCATGATAGTAAAAAAAATCTCTTACAATGTAACTCACTTGCGTGATTGATTTACACAATCATTTTGTTCATGTATATATATTTTTTAATCTTTTATATACCAAATTCAGATCCAGTCTCATATTTTTTATATATATAAATTTAGCTTTTTAATGCTGAAATTTAAAACTATCACTCATTAAATTAAAAGGGGGATTTTCATGAATCATTTTTATAACATTCTCCAGGATAGAAACACAGATATGCCAAAATTTTATAATTACAATATTATTCCTCATTAAATAAAAAATTTGATAGATTTTGAAACATTTATATAATGAGATAATGTATTTATATATAAGAACATTTTTTTTTTTTTTCAAACTGATTGTGTACTTTTATTTTAAGAAGAATGTGAAACTTATACATCAAGGAAAAACAGACAATTTTGATTTCATACTTCTGATGTGCTTATAATTTTCATATCAGTCATGTCTAAGAACATTACTTAGGATCAAACGACAACTATTTTTTTCCTTAAATGCTTTCTTTAAAATGAAATTTAAACAAATATTTTATGATTAAGAACTCTAGTATCTGTAAAAGGGAAAGCATTGTTGAGACCTAGAAAAATATATTAAAATCTAAGAATAATAATTTAGAGTAAAATGTATAAAATAGACATTGTAGTTAATCAATAGTGTATTTAATGACGTATGAAAATGAACAAATGTATCTAAATTTATAGAGTCGTGACATTACCATATACGTGTGTACACGGTTGCAATTTACAACATGCACGTCAGGTTTTCATTTATTATCACAACAAATATTAATCATAGATCATAGACAGGGAGTGTAAAAAAAATTAAAAATGGCTTTTTTATTAAAATTAAGTTTTCTATTCGTAATCCTTATGAAATGATGCTTTTGCTAAACTCTAAAATATTTTCATGGAATAATACACTCTTGAAAATTTTCGCAAGGTTTTCTAGTGATTACTTTTAGGACACAAATAATTATAATTTCTAGTATTTAAGAAACTAATCTAAAATGCTTCCAATTTTGCATTAAAAAAAGAGGTTAGTAAAAGCTCTTTAGACAAAGCTGTACGCTATTGGTTAAATAAAATGCGATGTGCTGCTTAGGTTTTTGGAAAGGTAGTAGACAGCACAGAAGCATAATGGCTTCTGTCTTGTTCGTACTGCTACACTTTTATTTGTGCATTTAACCCTTTAAGGCGCAGTGCCCTCCCTACGAGGACGCAGTTATTAAGTCCCAACAGCAAAAATACATCTTGGGTTTTGTTTTTATAAAAAATTGACTTTTATAATATAGCAGGCGCCAGTTATATCCGTTATTTTAATTTTGTTCATAAATTCTCTGTAGCAGTCTTATTTAAATTAGTGCAATTTCCTTGCGCCTCGAAGGGTTAAGACAACTTAATGTTTATATAATATTCATGCTACCTTTTTTTTATGATTTGTTCTCAAGAATGCTTTGAAATGTATGTATTTTATTATGTTTTATCAAGTTTTTGATTTAAATGAATAAAATAAATATTTAAAACTTGTGTCCATTATACTTTTAATCAGACTGCACGTTTTTGTACTCATTTCAATTCCACGTGATACCAAAAATACATATAGTAACAAACCGTTTAGTGACATAAATTATTCGATTTTACAACATGTTAATCAAGTTTGAGAAATTTTGCTACTTTAATCTTTGTGGCATCTGCTGATGTTTGTTGTGTCATTAAAAATAGACAGTTAATGCAAAATCTTAACTTCTCCAAAACACAAGCAAAATAAATCTCAAGTTGCATTTAACTTATATAATAAATATTTTTAGAAACATAAGCACATATTAAAGTAATTTTTTTTTTCAGTAAAATTGATCCATAGTTAAATGTATTTCACAGTAACGATTCCTTACATTTTCAAATACTTTTTTTTTTTTTTAGTCTAAAAGAAATGCACTTAAATACAACATCTGAAATGCAGACAAAAAAGTATCCAAAACGGTTGGTTCACATTTAAGAAGAAAAAAAAAATGTTAAAACTTTGAGAGTCTTAAATGACACATTATTTCAGACACTTGAAATATCTGAAGTGACGCTATCATTGACACCTTTTTTCTTGGTTTCGGCAGCCATTACTGACTACATTGAATAATTTCTCATGCACTAAACAGAAGATGATGTGCGGTTCTGAGTTTCAATTAAGAATAGTTTTTAGTATCGCAAGAGAATAAATAAAACATTAAAAAACTTTAAACAAAAAATCCATAATTTAGATTAATTAAAATTAGTTTTAAGTAATTAAAATTGATTACTATATCGGAGACCGAATTCGAACCATGGATCATCTCGTTCAACAGGGTTGTTACGGACTCGCTTTTTTTTTTTTTTTTTTTTTTTTTTTTTTTAAGATTCTCCTATGACTATTTCCAAGCAATAAACTTCGTTTTTAAAATTATAAGTTTATTTTATGATACAAATTGCTTTTAAAGATTCTTAGAAGAGCAAAATAATGACCGTGGAAACTTTGTTGCAATCTGCGCTCTCGTGACACATACTAATGCTTCTTTTTGCAGCAATGCGCATGTGTAGTACTTACGAAACAAATTGAAATTTAATATTTTTAATCGAGACTTTTCACAATCATAATTATTGTCATAATATTCAGTCTTTAATATATACACTATCTACCATTAAGTATTTGGACACTTTCGAATTTAGCCATTTTGAGAAATAGCTAGAAAAGTTCTTTAGGAATCATCTTGAAACTTTGGTAGTGTAAAGAACATATTGTACCTCATATATTTCAGTAAATGTTGTGTCCTGAAAAGGAAAAAAGGACCAGTAAAAAATTAAGCAAAAGTCAAAGTATTTTGGATCACTCTGTAAAATGTAATGCATTAAATGTATGTTGGCTGTAGCACGTGATTAAGAGGATATTTTTCTCATTATCTGTATTAAATATATATATATATATATATATATATATATAAGGCATATTCATGAAGATATAACTTTTTTTTTTTTTTTTTTTTTTTTTTGAAAAAAAAAATCAACTTTTTTAATTATAGTATGTAAGGTATTAAATCCAGTACAAAGATTTTTAGAAAAATTGGCATACTACATTAGACACAGCGTACTGCAATCAGAATGCAAAAATGTTAAATATCTTACAAAATATGAGCATTTTTACTAAATAACTTTTAACTACGCATGCGCTAGCTTTTAAAAAATTTCATTTGCATAGTTTTATAGCCAAAAGTATTGAACAATTTATATGAAAACCCCAAACAAATATCGTGTAAATTCAAAAACTTATGAGAGACAGAATGAATAGAATTTCAATTATTTCAAACTAAAAACTAAACTATAAGGGGTTTAACTCACATTTTTATTTTCATTCAATCAATGCTCATTGTAATACAGTGGTCGCTGATTGTAAATAAAAATACTGATAAAACCCCTATCATCTTCCTTTTTTTTTTTTTTTTTTTTCTTTTGAGAAGAACTAAAATTCTGTTCATTCTATCGCTCATAACTTTTTGAATTTACACAATATTTGTTTAGGGGTTTCATATAAATTGCTCAATAGTTTTGGCTATTAAATTATGCAAATAAATTTTTTTAAAAGCTAGCGCGCACGTTGTTAAAAATTATTTAGTAAAAATGCTCATATTTCGCAAGATAATTAACAGTTTTGCATTCTGATTGCAGCATGCTGTGTCTAATGTAGTATGCCGAATTTCCTAAAAAATAGCTTTATACTGGGCATAATATCCTACGTGTTATAATTAAAAATGTGGATTTTTTTTTTTTTTTTTCAATTTTTTAAAAAAGTTCTCTATATTTCCGTGGATATATGTGGTAGCCTCATAAAAATTTATACAGATTATGACAAAAATCCTAATAATCACATGCTACAGCCAAAACGCATTTAAAGAATTACTTTTTACAGGGTGATCCAAAACATTTTGATTTTTAATTATATTTTTACTGGTCCTCTTTTCCTCTTCAAGACACAATTTTTGCTAAAATATATGATGTATAACATAAAAATTACACAACCAAAGTTTCAGGACAATTCCTAAAGAACTTTTCTGGATATTTGACAACACGTCTAAATTCGAAACCGTCCAAATACTTATCGGTAGGCAGTGTATTACTATGTTAAATCTCAAGTCTAGAGATTTTATAGTTCTCTCTCTCTCTTATGTGTGTGTAAAATGTATGACAAATATCTGAAAATTGTAACTTTACGTTTGAAATTACTATTTATTTTCTTAGCTGATTCTAAAAAAAAATAATTATATTGTACATGATATCCATAAAACTGCAATTTCTTAATAAGTTAGAGTATAATCATGCGGGAGAAAAGAGTTAGTAGAACAAATCACTTAAGCAACTTACAGTCGGTAACAAAAGTGTCCGAACACTAGCAAAAATTCCTATGTAAAAAAGTACACTTAATACTGTTTTGTTTAATAAATCCTTGTCGAATTCTGTTCTTAGTCAGTCTAAGAACAGGATTCGACAAGGATTTATTTAGCAAAACTGTATTAAGCGTACTTTTTTTTGTATAGGAATTTTTGCTAGTGTTCAGACACTTTTGTTACCGACTGTACGTACAATCAAAACACACGTAATATGTGCATGGACAGCTACGGAAAAAGTTAACATCATATTACAATTTTTAAACAAAGTATCACATAAAATAAATTCTGATAAGAATCGATTAGGGGAATCTTCTATAAATGGTATTCATAACAATGTTAAAGATAGTCTTTATATTCAATTTTCTTCTGACTTTAAAATTTTTAATATCAACGTGGAGTTTAAAAAAAAATATTTTTAATCTATGGATGTCCAGATACAAAATTTCAGATGATTCAACCGACAAGATTTTGAATTAAAAATAACACTGCGCTGCAAAAAAAGAAAAAAAAATTATCGAGCTCTGATACCATACTTGCTGATTCTTATGTAAAATGACCTCCTGAATCCGAATATGACTCCCTTTTGCCCAGTCACCCACCATTTTCTAGGGACACCAGCCCCTTCCTCAATTTTTATCACTGTTCGGTAATTTTATAACTATGAATTTGATTTGGAGAATGAAAAACAATTAATTTAACACCAAAAACAAAAATATATAATGTTTAATAAATAACATTTATAATAGATTACAAAAAATATAAGAAATGTAATACATAATTTCAGTGGCAAATCCCCCCCCCCCCCTTAAATTTTGCCCTTGCAGCAGATGTTCATGTTTTAGAATTTTCCAACTCTGTAGCCCCTCAGAAGATATTTAACAGTTGAAATAATCCCTCCCTCCTAAAAATCAAATTTATAGCCATAAAATCACCGAAAAGTGATAAAAATAGGGGGCCGTTCCTGAAAAATGGTGGGTGATAGAGCAAAATGGACATCATATTCGGAATCAGGGATCATTTTACATAAGAATTTGCAAAAATGGTGTGGGGGGGGGGGTAATTTTCATGCCGAGCAGTGTAATCAAAATTTTGCCTCTTTAAAGACAAATATTTTTCATTATTAATTTCATTAAACATTTCATGAAATATTAACTTATGACGTCGATTTTTCTGTTTAAGAATGTTTTCTAAATCTAATACCCGAACATAAATATCTTACATTCATGATTTTTATAATTTTACCGTAAGAGATACGAATGGCGAAATTAAAATTCAAAAATTATAAACAATAAAATTTTCATCACATGTGATTTATACGTATATTCTACATGCGTGAGCGAACCCTTTTGCTCATTTTCTCAAGTATACTCTACTATTATGAAAAACATGTCATAATCTGAGCTTATCAATATCGTGTAAATAATTTTAATGTAAATGTTGTATTTTGTTTAGATTTTAAATATTTTTCGGCAATTAGGCGTGTATTTTTAGTTTTATTTCAATTTTTCGCAGTTTCGCATACAAAAGTTTCGGCTTTACGTGCTTTGTATTAATATTACTTATCAATGGTTAAAATAAAGCTCATTTCACATCTGGTTAGCGTCTTATACGAATTTATCAATACAAGACACCTAATTTTGTTTATTTTATTTTTCTTTCTTGGACGTTGCTCGTATGATTGTAAAAAATTTAAATAAATGAATGAATTATATAACTAATAGAAACTAAGTAATATATATATAACTAATAGAAACTAAGTTTATATTAGCATTAGCTGTACTATACTTTCATTATAAGTGTATATTAGTTTATAGTATACTATTAGATTATGTAGTTGTACTATAACCTAATATATATATATGTCTAATATAAACTAAGTAAATATTCCCAAAACAAAGCGAATGATAGAAAAATACATGCACACATGAAAGTTTATATGTAAATTTTATTCAATTTGTGTACAAACAACCATTAACGATTTTTAATCTAATTATTACATACGAAAGAGAAACAATTTGCCAATAATGTTCATTTTTGAATCTTCAATATCTCATTAAATATTATATTTAAAAATCTGAAATTTTTTTGTAAAGGACTTTCGAAAGACAGGACGAGACTTTATTTTACTAATTTGAAATGCACATTTTTTTCTGTTCATTTACTATACGACCCCTTATAAAATGTATGTCACATCAGAAAACTTTTTGTAATTGGAAATATGCTGTTAATGTCAATGGTATAAAACAGGCCTGTCCAACCCGAAACACTTGGTTTGCCACATTAGAAATCTGTTTTATTCATTGGGGCCGCTTTCTATGTACAGTCATAAAAAAGCCCTCCCCCCCCCCCCCCCCGCCCTTTCCTTTCCCGACTAATTTCGCTGTAAATTAGTGTAGAAACACGCGGCTAGTGCCGATCGATTAGTAAAAAGGCCTAGTTTAAAATGCTAGATTTTTCTTAAAGGGTGTTTACACATTAAAACTGGCATAAACTTCATTTTTTTTTTTTTTTTCAAAGGCAACCCCCAATTTCGACAAGCTTTTTGGATCAAATCAGCCTAAAAAGGGCATAGTATATATGTTTCTCTCAATTTTTCACAGAGTTACAATTTGTTGAAATATGGAGATGCTAATATTAAATGAATAAATGCATGGGAGATTAACATTAATTCACATTTTCCGAAAAAATTAATATATTAAAATTTCATTATTATTATTTTTTTTTTTTTTTTTTTTTTTTTTTTTTTTTTTGTGCGTTAGAATGAAGTAAGCTAAATATATTCCATGCATATTTTTTATTTAAAAAATGTTTTTGAATTATGAAAATTATTAATATTTATATTTCAAAAAATTATGAGTTTGACATACATTAATTTTTGCACGAATAGAATGGGTATCATCAAAAATATGGGTTTCCAAATTCACAGTTCATTCCAATCATTACTTTTTGAATTATAGTGATGTTTCAATTTTTATTGTTCTTAGGGGGCTGTCACTTGTTATCATTTGTGTCATATATTACTTTGCTTGCGCATGGTTTAAAATAAGTAAGTTTAGACGTGCACATCATTTCTTAATTAGCACTACTTTACTTTATTTTATATTTAAAATTGTTATACTTCTGTTCCGATTATTATCTGAATGGATATAATACTTTTCTGTGTGATATCTTAATTTAATTTTTTTTTTAAATATAGAGATTTACCCCTAATCAGTTTTTGCTTGTAACTCTATGAAGACTTGATATAAGAAACATAAACTATATCTTTTCTCGAACCGCCTTCACCTCAGAAATTTTAATATGTAGTCAAAAATGGGTGTTATTATTCGGGGGGGGGGGGGGAAGTAGTAGAAGAAGAAGAAGTTTGTGCAAGTTTTAATATTCATTATTATTATTATTATTTTATGACTATACATGTGCATATTTGCATATATGTTTGTGAGTATATGATTCGTGTATTTATATACTTTTTTCAGGGAAGGTCAGGGTGAAAATTCGGATCAGAATACATTAATCTAAATTATTTTCATTCATAAATTAACAATAGAATCGTGAAAAGATTATGACTATATATTAAAACTATAATAAAAGAAATGAATAATGGATCTAATAATATTTCATTACCACAGTTCTTTAGCTACCATAATCTTTGAAAAGTATTTTCACTTCGGAAAGTCAAAACGTATTTATTAATTTTTTATCCTTTAACCAAAGTTGTTGAACTTTAAATATCGTTAGTCTCCTCGCGGGCCGCAAGAAACTACGCGGTAGGCCGCGGGTTGGCCACCCTGGTATAAAAGGCAGGATGCGTTCAATGCTTCTGAAAAAAAAAATAATAAATAAATAAGTAAATAAATAAATATAAATTTTAATAATTTCAGCTGGGGGCGCTATACATCAAAATAGAAACATTCGACAAACTTCAGTGCAAACATTTTTATTTTCTACAGACGTTTTTGTTATTAAATATATATATATATTTAGCGATGTAAAGCATATTGTTATATGTGGGGCTCCATCATTTACTTGCGGGCAACCGACGAACAGAGGCAGATCACTGGCTGATCGCTAGTGATCTGCTCCACATTGTCCTTCACGTCAGCCAAATTTTCGTAAAACAGTTCCAAGATAACACACTTTTTGCTAAACTTACAGCCATCATAACTGAAAGAATTCTACTCACATGATTCCCTTCTTTTGTACACAGGAATTACGCTGAAACCATCTGTTTGTGTAAACCAGATTGTTTTTTTCTTGCAATGCCCTACTTATCATTCTTTGTACTTTATAATACTTCAAAATGGGAAAATAGCACCTTTAAATGTCATAATGTTTCAAAATGTTAAAATAGACCACATAACATTTCTCGCATTTTGACTGTAATTCGCCACCTACCGGATTTTTTTATTTTTGCAGAATCTTCCAGTGCAACTTTTGAAATATCTATCTACAAAGTTTCAACTCAATCCGCATTTTAGTTACAGTTGCAGACATCGACGAGATATTAGAGTAGACCTCGGACTAGTAACCTTTCTGCTTCCGAAGTTCACATCCTCACCATTCCACCATTTCATTCGCCAAACCAACATTCCACTTCGCCAAAGCAAGTTTCCTCCATCGATGTTTTATATTTCGATTGGATTGGGGATTAATTAAACACAAACCACAACCTACACTAGCTGAAATGAAAAGCAAGTAATCTAATCCTTGTTATTAATTGAAAGCTGTTCTATTTGAATTTTCTTTGGAGTTTTGGTGGTAAAAGGAACAAACCGTTTAAAATATGCAAAATCCCAAAAACCGCCAAGAAAGCGATTGTCGCGCAAAAACCTTAGGGGTGTTCCGGGAATTTTTCTCCATAGTATAGGGAATCCGTACTCTAGTAGTGTATCTGCTCGATGATTGCAGAATATTCTGAATAAGCCAGGTTTAATTACGATCACGCTGTACCATTGCATGAAACCCCGCTATGGACGACATCCGAGATATTGTTTGGGTGAACACTGGCTTTGCCTTGTAAAATCATATCTGGGCGATCATGTGATTTGTCTTCCTCACCCGAAGACTACACACTCCTTCTTTCATTAGATCTATACTTTAAGAGAAAATAAATTTACAGTTATGATGGAAACAAAGGCAGTCTACGGACATCTACAAAGGTTGGCGTTGACAACAAACTTGGTGACCAAATTTGGCAAAAAAAAAAAAAAAAATAGAAATGTAGGGTTGCCAAATTTTGGAAAGCTTATCTTGATTGGAAACGAAGTATTTTCTCTCGCCATAACATCTTGAACCACACCAACTATCGCTGAATCCATACAAGGAGAAGATTCAATCCCGAATCAGTCAGTTTGTGCTCAAACTTTCGCGCTGAATGTTTGTGTTCGAGAGATTGTGCGACAACCAGCTCATCGTCCTTTTTTAACCACTTCACTGGCCACAGTAGTGTGTGGAAGGCTAAATTCCATCCGAGTTACCTCAGGATAGCCGGTGAAGTGTTTAACAAGAGAGTTTCTGCTCTGTGGTATATATAACGGTGTTTACTTGACTTTTGTGGCACGGGTGACAGTTATATTAAATTGTTTCGAGGATAGTTATCCAATTATTTGAGTAAGAGATGGCGCCACTCTCGGCTAATGTCCAATCATTCCCATTCCGTAATGCTTTTCAATGGGAAAAACGCTCATTTATTTTATTTTTTTAACGAAAAGCATGATTTTTGAGAAAATCGGCGAAAAATGAATTTGAATATATAGGGTTTTCTTAACAGCATAAAATTCTTACAAGCGGCATAGGACACTTGTTATTTTAAAAGAGCCAATTTTTATAGGCTTTCATCAAGATCATAACGAATTACAGGGACATTTAAAGGAACACAGGGACATTTAAAAGAACTAGGGAGGGAAATAATATCTATAATAAAGAAAAATGTAGATTGAAAGGAAATGTATCGTATATAATAAATTTTTGTCGCACATTTTTTTTTTTTTTTTTTTAATAATAAATTTCAATTTTAATTTATAAGCAATTTATAAATAAGTAGAAGAAAAAATTTATTTTATTTAATATTATTATTATTTTCTTATTGTTATTATACTTCTCGGTTGCGGATTGTTCTATACATTATTTAAGTAGTATAAATGTATTTTATGATTATGATTTGTCATTATTACATTTAGCTACACAAAGTGGATTATTTTTTTTTAAATATAACATATGATTTAGTTTCTATAAAATTAATTTATAAATATAACTAATTATTTTAAAATAATATATATGATTAATTTAGTTTATAAATATTAATATGTATAAAATAATAATTTATTTTTCAGTAATTTTATATAATTTTACTTAATTTTACGTAATTTTACATAATAATATTTATTCAGTAAGTTTATTTTTCATAAATTTCAATTTTAATTTATAAGCAATTTATAAATTAGTAGAAGAAAAAATTTATTTTATTTAATATTATTATTATTTTCTTATTGTTATTATACTTCTCGGTTGCGGATGGTTCTATACTTTATTTAAGTAGGATAAATGTATTTTATGATTATGATTTGTCATTATTACATTTAGCTACACAAAGTGGATTATTATATTTTTTTTTAATATAACATAAGATTTAGTTTCTATAAAATTAATTTATAAATATAACTAATTATTTTAAAATAATATATATGATTAATTTAGTTTATAAATATTAATATGTATAAAATAATAAATTATTTTCCACCTTATAATATATCAATCTTTACACATTTCTGAGTGACGTGATACTGCTTTTGAAGTTGGAAGATTGGAAGTGCTGGGTTCGATCTTAGGTTGTGCTTGTCGAATAGCCGTTCAAAGTTTTCCGTGGTTTTCTCCGAAACTCGGGTAAATATGTGCTGGGATCCCTTAGAAAGTCCCCCGCTTTTCACTCCTTGAGTTATGTGTTGAGGACAGATAACTGAGTCGCAAAAGCCTCGTGTAGTTAATTGCCTTAATATCAACATGTTATTTCGTCTAAACATATATTTTTAACGAATTTTGTTTTTTACCTGCCCCAGGATTGACTGAATGCCTATGTTCTCAAAGTTGTTTGATGGGAAATGCTGGATTTGATTCCAAGTCGCGTTCACCAACCTATCGCACGGTATTTTCTGCGGTTTTCTCCAAAGCTCGCAGGAATACATTGTAAATATACTTTTAAAAAAACTACTATGGAGGGCAGGGTATTTACTCAGGTCTAAGATCTGATTGGCTTAAGATTCTAAAATTGCATTCCATCTTAAATAAAAAATATTCATTGCTTTTATGTAGACTTCTTTTTAATGGAATGCATTTCATATTTCATTGGGATTAAATAATAATAATAATAATATAATGTAATAAAAATTATAAGATATATTAAATATATATATTTTTCTCTTTCACAAGTTTAATGGTCCCTTTTTTATTATCCTTCAGGTCGGCGTAAGTATTTTAAGTTAATATGGTAACTCATTGGTTCATCATCGCAACTTTTTGTGTCATTCTTTCCTCTATGTTAAATTCAGTTCTATATTTTAGTGTTCTGTTATTGTTTTAGTTCTATTAATTGCTAAATTTTAAGATTAAATTTTATTACGTTATCTATTATTTATATATATATATATATATATATTGCTTATATAAATTATTTGAAATTGAATATCCCGTTGATTAATTTTCATTTTGACGACAGCTTAAACAAAACTGACTTTGTTTTAAATAACAAGCCTCACATACTTCTTGTAAAAAAATATATGTAAACCCAGTATAATCAAATTCATTTTTTCTGAATTTCTCAAAAATCATTCTTTTTGTTAAAAAAAAAATTTATATGGACATTTTTGCAAGTGAAAAGCATTACAGAACGAAGACAATAGGGCACCTACCGTAAACAGAGTGTTTTTCTTTAATATGGTGTTCTTTTCAAGCTGATAGACGGGAAATGTCGAGTTTAATTCCATGTCGAGCTCGCGGACCTAGCCGATCGGAGTTTTCCGTGATTTTCTCCACAACTTCCATAACTACTGGCTAGGATCCCATAAGGAGACACACTGAGGGCATTCTACTCAGGCCTAAAACCCAAGTGCTGTCAGTTGGCTTTATAATCCCAACATCGCACCACGAATGAGGTCTAAAATTTACTTTTTCAAACAGTTTAGATATAGTAAAATTGCATTTGACAATCAAAAATATTTATTACTTTAACGTAGATATATATATATATATTTTAATGGAATTAATTTTATATTTCATTGGGATAAAAAAAATAATAATAATAATAATTAATTATATAATATATTAAAAATTATAAAAAATACTTTTTAAAAAATATTTATAAATTATTTGAAATTAAATGTCCCTTTTATTTAATTTTAATTTTGATGACAGCTTATATAAAACTGGCTTTTTTAAAATAACAAGTATCACATACTTCTTGTAAAAAATATATGTTGTTAAGAAAACTCTGTGAATCGAATTCATTTTTCGTTGACTTTCTCAAAAGAAAGTTATTAAATGAACATTTTTGCAATTCAAAAGGATTACGGAACGAAGGTAATCGGACATCTACCGACGAGTGGCGTCATCTATATTACCTAAGAGTATATTGCAGTTTTCCAAGGTTTCGGCCATTGGAGGCACTTGCGAAAATTCCTATGTACAGACAGTACACTTAATACTATTTTGTTAAATAAATACTTGTCAAATCATGTTCTTAGTCAGTCTAAGAACATGATTCGACAAGGATTTATATTTATTTAACAAAACAGTATTAAGTGTACTTTTTTCACATAGGAATTTTTGCTAGCGCTCGAATAATTTTGCTGCCGACTATATAATTTTTTATGAGAACATGGAGGACATTGTGGCCACGACAGATTTTACAGTCGGCAGCATAATTTTTCGAGCACTAGCCAATAATTCCTATGTTAAAAAAGTACACTTAAGACTGTTTTGTTTAATAAATCCTTGTCGAATCATGTTCTTAGACTGACTAAGAACATGACGCGATAAGGATTTATTTAACAAAGCAGTATTAAGTGTACTTTTTTTAGACAGGGATTATTGCTAGTGCTCGAATAATTTTGCAGCCGACTGTAAGTGTACTTTTTTTACATAAGAATTTTTGCCAGTTCTCGGATACATTTGCTGCCGACTGTAGAAAAACCAGTTTGGCGATGGAATTGGTGGGAATATAATGTTCGAGAACAAAAAAATTACTACTTCGGGGTCTACTCTAATATGTAGTCAGTTGGAGACACCCATCGAGCAGTATACCAGTACCATACTAGTATAGTACGGATTCCCTATAGTGACTATGGAGAAAAATTCCCGGAACATCACTGCGGTTTTTGCGCCTTCTTTTGGTGATAATCACTTTCTTGGCAATTGGTTCTTGGGATTTTGCATGTATTTAATGGTTTGTTCTTCTTGCCACCAAAACTCCAAAGAAAAAAACAGAGCAGCTTTCGATCAATAACAATGATTAGATTACTTGCTTTCCATTTCAGCAAGAGTAGGTTGTGGTTTATGTTTAATTTACACTTACAGTCGGATGCAAAATTATTCGAGCACTAGCAATAATCCCTGTCTAAAAAAAGTACACTTAATACTGCTTTGTTAAATAAATCCTTATCGAGTCATTGTCTTAGTCAGTCTAAGAACATGATTCGACAAGGATTTATTTAACAAAACAGTCTTAAGTGTACTTTTTTAACATAGGAATTATTGGATAGTGCTCGAAAAATTATGCTGCCGACTGTACATCCAACCGAAATATAAAACAGCGATAACAAAGGTGGAGGAAACTTGCCTTGGTGGAAGGGAAATGTCTGTTTGCCGGTAGAAAAGTCGGTTTGACGAATGAATTGGTAGTATGCTGGGGATGGGAATGTGATGTTCGAAAGCAGAAAGTTTACTTGTCCGGGTCTACTCTAATATCGCGTCGATGGAGACACCAGACAAACCATGACTGTTTTTATCATCTGCTGAAGGGAAGGCTTTAAAATTTCAGTACCCTCCCCCCCCCCCCGAGTTATTAATTTCAGAATACTTCAAAATGACGTTTCTTCAACATTTTTATCATAAAAGCACAGCTACTGTCGGCAGCAAAATTATTCGATTCGACAAGGATTTATTTAACAAAACAGTATTAAGTGTTACATACAAATGGAACGCTTGCATTTTTGACGACATAAATTTTACAAGTTTTTTTGCAAATACAGTCGGCAGCAAAAGTAACAGAGCACTAGCGAAAATTCCTATGTAAAAAAAGTACAGTTAATGCAGATTTGTTAAATAAATCCTTGTCGAATCCTGTTCTTAGTCAGTCTAAGAACATGATTCGACAAGGATTTATTTAACAAAAGCAGTGTTAAGTGTGCTTTTTTCAGATAAGAATTTTTACTAGTGCTCGGATACTTTTGATGCCGATTGCAGTCATACATTTGGAACGCCTGCAAACGGCTTTGCAACTGGAAGTGTTTCATTTGTATGTACCCCTAAGTGTACCTTTTTCGCTAGCGCTCGATGATGTACAGTCGGTAACAAAAGTGTCCGAACAGTAGCAAAAATTCCTATGTAAGTACACTTAATACTGTTTTGTTAAATAAATCCTTGTTGAATCCTGTTCTTAGTCAGTCTAAGAACAGGATTCGACAAGGATTTATTTAGCAAAACTGTATTAAGTGTACTTTTTTTACACAGGAATTTTGGCTTGTGTTTGGACACTTTTGTTACTGACTGTATACAGGGAATTTTCAAAATTACTTAATTTTTTGGCATCGTCTGTATGTTTATTTATTATTTGACATTTATGTTACGGAAATGGCAACACCGCAATCAATATTATATTATAAAACTAACTGATGCGTTCAGTACCTGATGTTACATAAAATTGGACATTTATTTTTTTGTTATTTAATTTTGTCTTTAGTTGAAAATAAGCGCAAGATAAATTTAACATTTTGCATTTATCTGTAACTTTTTACCTTTAAATTTTAATATTACCAACCTTTTAAATAAATGATCTTTCATACTTACGAAGATCTGTAATGTATTTCCTTCCAATTCGCTAATTGCACTTCGTGCTTCATGACAATAATATTTATTTGTGCTTACAAGCTGTCATCTAGATTATTAAAACAAAGTATGACGATTCTTCTTCTTTCATTTTGCAGCATTCGGGTTTTTTTTTTTTTTTTTTTTTTTTTTTTTTTAATTGAATAATCCAATGTTGTTGTTTTTTTTTTTATTATTATTCATTGCTGTTTTCCTTATATAATATAAAATATTTTTTTTAAACCTTTGGTACATTTTTAAAAATTAAATTAACTGAAATGTCTCGCTGCTGATTTGTCAAAAAAATTTTAAATTCAGAATACTTTCTTTTAATCATTAAACATTGTATTTATTTAGAAATATCTTGCAGAGCTATTTTTTACTTACACTGAAACAGATTTTTTTCTATTGAAGAATACTATATTTATCATATAATATTCATTGAAGTTGCATGTAACCAAAATCTTTCGCATAAAAGTTATGTTGATAGGTTGTATTCCTGCCAGTTTTGAGTATTTTAACGTTTTTTTTAACGATGAAATTCTCGTAATATTTATGACTAATTATTTATTCCATAAATTATACATTTTTAAAAACTCACATTTATTGAAGTCTTTCTGCTGCATTTACCTGAAATAGGGGGAAATTCTGATTTTAATCTTTGGAACCCATTATTGAGAATATTCTATTTATTTTAATGAAAAAAATTTTTTTTTGCAAAAACTTCTATTTTAACAGGCGTTATATGTGTTGTGAAGTATCAAGCTCATATATTTTTTGTTTTCTTCCACCAAGTAAATACAAGATCTAATTTTTATATGTAATTCTGAAAATATGATTTGGATATGTAAAGATTTTTTTCTAAGTTATCATTTTCATATGAGAAAATTTTGTGAAAGAGCCATTTTTATGAATTTGAATTTTGTGAAGAGGCCTATTTTGTGATTGGGGGTTTATGTAAAAAATTCAACTAAATGACTACATGCTACGTCTAGATGTCTAATATTCTAAGCATTTTTATACATAACTATACGAGACTTTGCATATGCATGTTATGTTTTTTATTTATAAATTTTATATTGTGAATGTCAAATGCGGAGATAATAAAATAACTTTGCTTCAGAATTAGCCATTTTAAATATGCAACTTGGAATCCTGGAAAACAGGGTACAGTCCCGTCACTAAGCCACTATCTTGTTTTTCTGGAATGTAGTAATAACTATAGCATTACTACAGT
Source organism: Salticus scenicus (assembly GCA_963930645.1). Taxonomy (NCBI): domain Eukaryota; kingdom Metazoa; phylum Arthropoda; class Arachnida; order Araneae; family Salticidae; genus Salticus; species Salticus scenicus. The sequence continues at coordinate 175,005,712 of OZ005657.1, forward strand.
CCGGAAAAACAAGATGGCGGTTACTATTTAGTCTCCCTGTGTCTTGAAAGATTTTAATATTCTTTACAGGATTGATTAATTATGCAATGTTTGGTAACTATGATTTTGAAACCATTGTTAAAGAGAGCTATTCTTGAATGGTTTGCATTAATGAAAGTTAAGATAAAAAAGAAAATATGCCACTTAAACTGAAACGAAAACATTCAACACAAAAAAATAACTACTTTTTCAAAAATCTGCCAACTAATCTAAATCTGAACACCTTTTAAAAGTAATACCTTCCAAATAGTGTTATTTTATAAAGTTTTTTTTTCTCTCTCTCTCTCTCTCTCTGGGTTCTCTGCCCCCCTGAACCCTCCATTTGATATAACATGTGATTCATAAGTACAGTACAAAGCAAAAAATCCAGAATCGTCGGGACCGCGGCGATTCCGGATTTCTGGTCATGCCTATAAATTATTATATTTTGGTTTAAGTACTTCGATAATATGCAAATTCAAGTCAAAAAATGTATGTATATTATGATTTTTAAACATATTCTGTAATTTTTTTTTTTATCAACTTTAACAATAAATAAATAAATTAAAAATTAAACTTGAAAAACAAAACAGATTTATTGAAATATTTGCATACAAAAATCAGTACAAGTTACAATAAAAGAAAATAAACAAGAAAAATATACCATTTTTAAAACATTTCCACGATTTTTTTTTAGTACTTTAGGTTTTTTAATTAAAAGTTTCAGTATAATTGAAATTATAATAGAATTTAGCTCTCAATTAGATAAATGTTTAGAATTGTCACTATTATTATCATCGTCTTCCTCCTCTTTCAGACTTTGCAAATGCTGGTTTTGAAGATTAATAAGAAATAAAATACTTTTTTGGCTCTTAATTTAGATATATTTACACAAAAAAAAAATGCTGTTGATGATGATGATTAACACCGCCAAAATTGTCCAGATGTTTGGTGATTCTGGATTGTCGGCTTTGTAATGTATAAACCTTTCTTTAAAAGCAACAAAAAGATCCAGTCATATTATTTAATACACCCATTGTAAAATGGTTGAAAATGAATTTTCAATATGGTGTCAATGTAAAATTATTCTTCAAAAGACATTTTAACTTATAAATTACAATTTGTAAACGAGAATCAAGAAAAATAATCTTAATTTAATCATACAATTTTATGCTGAAAACTGTTTTTTAACTAAAATCATTAACATTTTCCATCTAAAACACATCAACACTTTCGATCTCTAAAAACCAAATTGTGCAGTTCTTGCTTATCAAATTTTTGTTTATAAAACCACTCAAGCACAATTTTCTTTAGAAAAATTGAAATCATAATTACCAAACATCATAAAAAGACAAATCCTGCAATAAATAATGAAAACTTTCAAAAAATAGGGAGATTAAAAAGTATTACTAAATCCAGAAACTATATTTACATGAAGTTATGGCAAGCACATTTTCAAAAAATGGTGGTTTCTGAATGAGGTTACCACAACTAAACAGCCATTTCGCGACAATTTGACGAAATTATGGAGCAACAGATTTGGCACAATTTGCCTTGCTTATTGTTAAAAATTGATTGTACTCTGAACTACAGTCACCCCTATGCAATCGATATATTTAGAAATAAAAAGATTGTGTAGGTAAAAATTAGCCGTAAGATAAATAATTATAAGAATAAACACATATTCTTTTGGGTTCATTCCTAAAGCAGAGGCTCCCAATATAATCAGTGAAATTTTGTGGCAAAAAGTTGCCAATTCTTGGAACAATATTGTTATGTGCTCTTATAATGATGCACCATAGCTGGCACAGACTATTTGATTGGTTTAGTTAGGTTTGTGTGATCATTTGTTTTTTTAAGAGAACAAATTTTGTTTTAAATGACAGATTTAGTTAAAAAGTTGTAAAATGTTTGTTTTTCAAGCAATCTGGCAAGTGTTCTTTTTTTTTTAAGAATAAACTGTTTATTTATTTATTTTAACGAACCAATGAACACTGCCTCCTGCTTGCTCCGCTCACCAACCCCCCAAGGTAGGCTTCACTTCCTTCCCCCCAATTCGCTTCGCTCATTTTAAGCCCTGTGGGACTCAACCCATCAATTCACAGCTTTGCCTATCCTTAAATAGGAATATTAATGCAGTTAAATATGTTTAACACGAAAACGCTTAACATGAAAAATTGGTTAACACAAAATGCTATAGCGGTCCAGACAGTGTACTATGCTATTTAATACGTTTTTTTTTTCTTTTAACATGAAACAAAAATCGTTTAACGCAAAAAAAATTCACTTTCGATCTTTAGTGGCATGTTTGCCACAACAGAGATGCCAACATTTTAATTTATTCAAAATCATTTTTAGACCTGCCTTTATTTCCATACCACTTTTTTCTTAAGAGTAATTTTTTTTTATTTTAGCATAGTTACATATCGAAAGAAAGTTGTCTATAAATAAAGTGGTATAGATTGAAGGCGGGGCTAAAAATGCTCCGGAATAAATTAAAATATTGGCAACTATGCTACAATATGTTGCCTTTGATGATCATGTGTTTACAGCACCGACAATGAGATTTTTGACATCATTCATCATTAAAATGTTTCCATTTATGTAAATTTTGATGATGAATCTTGCACCTGAATCAACGATGCAATTCCTGTCCCTGCTGCTTCAGAAATGAAGAAAATAATGAGTATCTACAGTTATTTAGATGCGCATTCAAATGCAGAGATGAATAAAACAAGTATAATCTCAATCAATTTTTGAACAATATGGTGCTGAAAAAGACAATAAAAAATATCTGCTTTTTTCCCCCCAAAAAAAACAATATGTGTACTTGGTTTTTATCCTAATGGATGTAAGACTAAGTAGTAATTTTACAGGAAATAGAAATAATAATTGACGACATGGAAAACATTGGCCAGTTTTGTACTATTTTTACGAATCTTTTTACACAAAATTCTTTAAACACAAAAAAATATTTCGGTCCCCTCAGTTTCATGTTAAACGTTTTTCACTGTAATACCTAATACAAGACAAAAGCAAAACAATATTATAGAAATCCCCAAATATCATATGACATTGAAATATACAATATTTTATACAATATCGTTTTTTAAATGAAATATTATGTCAAAAGTCTGTGTTAACGTTTGACAACTTAATAACAATTTACCACTATTTTAGACGGAAACATATGTTAGCTAGATATACAGAATAAATAACGACAGCAGTATTTTTTTTTTTTTCAGAACAGAAAGTAATTCATAATACAGGTGGTCACTAGTCAGGGAATTTAAGTAAGTCTGGAATTATCAGGCAATTTTGAGAAATTTTGTGAAAATAGGCCATACTTGAAAGCTCGTTATTGTAAATTGCAAAATTATTTGTTAATTTTGTGAAATTTTTTTTTTTTGGGGGGGGGGGGGAAACAGTTAAGTGAGGGGAAATGGGGAAAAAGTCAAGGAATTTGAAAAAGTTTTAATGATAGCTACCCTGTAATATTTAAACCATTTACCATTAATGCTTTAGTATATGACCTTCTTGAAGACTTTTAAATTTTTGTCACTATTTATCGATGAATTTTTGGGTATAATTGATTGTTTAAAGAAATTATGAACTTTTTTCTAATGCCTATATTTTTTTACTATTGCATTTTTTTTTTTTTTTTTTTTTAGTTAGGACAATATGTAATATTCTATATTTATTTCTAATGTACAGATAGATTTAAAATGGTACTTGCAGCAGTAAATATGCAACTTTTTTTAGAATAGTATTTTAGTTTAGTGCATTTTTTTTAGAATATGATTTAGTCAGACACATTGAAAATAAATAGCTAATGTGATTATTGTAAATATTTTAAACATTTCATTATTATTATTATTGCACCATTTTATAATTTATATATATATTTAAGGCATGGCTACAGTTAAAATGGCTTATGTGGTTGCAGAAATGAATTATTTGGCGAAAAACATCCGAACTACTTAATCTCTAAATTTTAAAACTCGCTAAATTGGTTACACTAAAGATGTTTCCATTTAACCAATCATTTAAATATGTTTTGAGTTAAAAAACTAAATCTTTATAAACTGATCTAAGTTGTCTCTTAAATTTCATTTTAAAAATTTCTAGACTTAAAACTCTATAGCAGTTGTTGTATTATGATATACATTACTAAATTTTTTTTACCTGACCTTAAAAATAAAATTATTAAAATATAAACTAATTTTCATTTCATCTGGATTAAATTTTTGCTTAGTACTTTAAAAATATTGCTTATTTTTAAATGTTCTCACTATTATAAATAATTTTTTTCTTCTCGTGGGCACCTCGATGATGCCTATTTTTCAATTTCTGTTTGTTTCTTTTCCCTTTTCTTTTTTTCGTCTAATTTTCTAAAAGAGAAAACAACATAGATTACAATTCTAAATTCATTTTTTCATTGAAAATATTTAAGATAATGCTTTTTATTTATTTGTAGATGATAAATTTTTATATTACCAATAGCAGCATTAACATTTATTTATTATTATTATTTTTTTTTTTTTTACACTATTGATTGAATTTTAATTTCCTTGTAAAAAAAATGAAAATTATTTGACAGAAAAAACAACATAATAAGAGAAACTTTTTGCAAGTTAGTAAATTGAGTACCTTTGTTAACATAAGGTTTTTAATTGATAACTATGTTAATTAAGATGATAGAAATTTCTAACCAAGAGAAATGTCTTCCTTGGAGTAGTCAACAAATATTGGTACCTCTCATGATATGGAGGATACTCTCGTTCATGAGGAGATGCAGTCACTGACAAAAATTTGACACCAGTGGCAGTAATTTTTTTTTTTTTTTTTTTAATATAGAAATAAGAAATTGAACTTTATGTTAAAGACAAAGTTTATAACTTATTTTTGAAACATTGAAAAAGTGAAATTAAAAAAAAAAAAAAAAAAAAAATGCATTTATAAGAATTAAATAAATATATATATTCACGGTGTTTCATAAAAGATGGGCAAAATTTTAAGAGGTGATAGTACATATTTAAACAAACAAATTTAATCAAAGAATGCATGGTTGAAATTAAAACACAAAGGTGCTAGAGGGTGGTGAAAGTGATGTTTTATGAGACAAAAACACATAAAAAAAACATAAATTGCAAAAGCAAGTTTAATAACATATGGTTACAAAAAGTGTTCAAAACAGTAGCTATGCATGCAGTACAATGGCGAAAAAAGGATTGGCTAGCATTCTAAAAAACACCAGGCATATTGTGCACTTTCCCTGCAGCAGCCAAAAGTTTGGGAACATGTTCTGCAGATTCAGTGAGAGTCTCGTACATAAGACAGGGGTAGCCGTCAGGGAATTCAAGTGAATTTAGAAAAGTAAGGAAATTTCGTGAAAGTCAAGGAATTTTGAAAAAAAATTTGTGGAAATAAGCCATAATTGAAAACTTGTTATTGTAAATCTCTATATTTTTTCCTAATGCTGTGAGATTTTCATGGGAAATAAAGAGCATAAGTCAGGGAAAATGGCGAAAAATGAACAGGGAATTTGGAAAAGTTCTAACTTCTAATACTACTAACCACCCTGGTAAGAGCCTTTATCTGTGCCTCTACAAATAGAATTCAAGATAAAAGACCTGCCGAGTGTGATGACCAAACCGTAGGACCACCTCACACAATCCATTAGTTAGGAAAATGCGGTGTCCAGATAGCTCTACACTTTTTGTACGTAATGGGCTGGTGCTCCATGTAGCTGGAACCACATTACTTGTTAAAAGTATAGACCTACGCAGGGCGAAAAAATTTTACCCGAAAAATGACTGTTGACCTGCTACCTGCAATAAAGTATTGTTAAATTTATGTTATAAGACACTAAATCGAATTCTGTTGCATGAAATATATTATTTAATAGATCTTTCAAAAAATTACATGTTACATAAGCTTTTACAAATATGTCTAATTATAAATAAAACTTCAGTGAATAATATAACAAAATTTCAAGTGTATAAACTTTACTTTTGAAATAAATCATGATTCTAAATATTTTCACTATATTAAAAAAGAAGTAAAATAAGAAAGCAAATATCCATTGAAAGACAAATAATTTTTACATAGTATTAAGTTTTAAATGCTAAGTGTTAATATTTATATAATTGTAATTAAACTAATATTATGAGTCATGTTGCTTTAAATTACTATGATGGAAGAGAATCAATGTCATCCAATCTCTCCATTCAAGAAGTTAAATTCATAAAAAAAACAGTGCGAAAAATACTTTTGAAGAAAACATTTTTTTACAGATAACCCACAGGGCAAAAATTGATGGAAATCTGACCTGTGTTACATGACTAGCCAGAAATGTACAGTTAATGTTGTTCAACATGTCTGGGAGAAATGTAAAGTATTTATCCCTGTCAAGGCATTCTGGCAGAAGATAGCCTGAGTAGAAGGTTGCTGATTATTCCTGCCCAAACATTGATAGAAAAGCTTCTCTGATAAGTACAGTCGATAACAAAAGTGTCCGAACACTAGCAAAAATTCCTATGTAAAAAAAGTACACTTCATACAGTTCTATTAAATAAATCCTTATCGAATCATGTTCTTAGACTGACTAAGAAGAGGATTCGACAAGGATTTATTTAACAAAACCGTATGAAGTGTACTTTTTTTACATAGAACTTTTTGCTAGTGTTTGGACACTTTTGTTACTGACTGTATGTGAATAAATAACATGTAGATTTATACTCGCTCATATGTGTTGATTGTGAGTACTAAATGCACCTCTATGCAGGGGTCAATCAGATAAAAATTGGGTTCCTTTTTGCTGCCCCTTCACAAAATTTCACATCATAAAAAAGACCCTTCACGAAATTCTACATTATAAAAAAAAGACACTTCATAAAATTTAAATCCACAAAATTCAAATTTTTAAAGTGAGCTTCTTCACAAGATTTTGTTTTATAAAAATTATCGTATAAAATGTTTCTAGTGTTATTTAGCTGACCCAATGAAGCTCTATAAACTTGATATTAAACAGCATATAGAATGACTATTAGAAAGTTTTACATTTTTTTTCCTACAAAAATAAATGAAAATTTCACAAAAATGTTTTTTTCACAAAAGCTGGACCCAAAAATTAAAACCTGGATCAGCCCCTACTTCATATGTGAAGGTACATTCATCCATAAACAGCATAGTTGCCCCAAAATCTGGATTTACCACACTCTGCTGCAGAAACCAGTGGGTGAATTTAACATGATGATGATAATTCTTTTGAGTTAGTTCCTGGAATCATTGAACATCATAAGGATACATGCAATCATCCTTCAATACTCGCCATGTCATAGTGTATGTTACATGTAATTGCCTAGTCACTGTTAGTGTGCTTGTTTTTGGCTGATCACCCAGCATATCTAGGATAGCTTCTTCCATAACTAACGTTCCATCCATCTTTGTATAACCTGCATCTGACAGGAAAGCAAGAAAGTATCCCGTCTTGCACAACTATTTGTGCAAGCATTCAAATGTTTTATAGTCAGGCGGCAACTGCCTGTTGGGAAACCGCTCACCATACAATCGTTGAGCCTTTTAGCCATTTCTACTTGCAGTTCTGTAGGTAAAATACATAACAGCCTTTTCTCTGTTAGGAACGATGACATCTGATATGTTAGTACAGTAGAGAGCCAGAAATCCGCTGAAGTCCGAAATCTGCACAGCTTTTCAGATACAAACAATGAAATTTAAGTTACAAAACTGCAAATCAGAACTTTTGTAAAAGATCTTAAATGTAGATTTTGTGCTCACATTTTATGATTACAGTAACAAAAATATGAAAATCTGCAAGAACCAAGTTACCTATAAGGAAATTATGAACAATGCATCAAATTAATCAAAAGAAAATTATGATTATTATTATGATGATGATATAAATGAGGAAAACAGTAAACTAATTTTTAAAAATGCTATCTGATGAAGGCGGCGTCGTAAGAAAGAATTCATTTAAATTCTTTGAAAAATAAATTTGTGCTACAAAATAAGAACTGATGAGCATTTACAATAGACAAAAAAGAAAAAAAAAACCTCAATGATTCATGTGTGCATTTTCAAGTGTAGTTTAAAACAAACTGCGTGTGGACAGATTTTGTCTAAATTTGACGAATAATTTTTATTTATTTTTTTCATTATATATATTGTTTTAATGTTCAGTGTTATTCTTATATATCTAATAATTTAATATACAAGTGAAATTGTGTTATTCACTAGTATATGTTTAGTTTGATTAATATTCTGCTTTTATTATTCATATTGAAAAAGATTTTTTATGGGCTCCAAAATCCACCAAATCCAAAAACCCACACAACCTCTGGTCCCAAGCTGTGCAGATTTTTGACTCTCTACTGTACTGTAATTGACTGTTGCACACTCGAATCAGCAGCTTTTATGTATTAATTGGTACACAGATTTGCTTATGAGTTGTCTTCCTCATATGACATTTGCATGCTATTAGTATCAATCTTCTGCTGGTAACTCGCAACAGGAATAGAATTTAACTTTTGCATGGACCAAGTGTCCAAATGCGCCAGCACTTTTGTGCTTTAATCCGGCCATTCATTCCTTGATAATAGTTGTTTGTTTGGATGTGTACTATTTATTACCTCTTAAAGTTTTATTCATCTTTTATGAAACAGCTAGTATTTATGTAAAATCCTTAGATATTACCACAACAAAATAGCCATAAATGTCATCACAGGAAGAAGGAAAAAGTCAAATGCTAACACTTCATTATATATGATAAAATTTTAATTCAAAATTAATTTTAAGAGCATATTATGCTAATAAACATGCTAAGAATATCATTTGTCAGAATCATATCAATCATTTGTCATATCAACTGTCAGAATTTGTTAGTATTTCAATTGTTTTGCTCATTCCAGCATAATTGCGGCTATAATAGTTAGCCACCTTTTTAGTACTGTTGAAATCAGTATCACTGTTAGAATTTAAGTTAGTTTTGGTTAATGGTGTGGTTTTTTTTTCCTTGTTTAATATGATTTTTATGTTCACTAATCCTGTTATTAATTGGTCTTTTAGTCATTTCTATGTAAACTCCTTTTTTATTTTCATTGTCTTTGAAACTAATTTGGTTAATTCCGGAGGTATTTAAAATATTAATTTTATCTTTATCATTTCTTATGTGTTGGAAAATATTTGTTTTGTTTTATTGAAATGTTAATATTGTATCTAGCAGCTTATTACTTTCCGAACACTATAGTGAGGAAAGTATTGTAATCATGTCAAAAATCCGAATTCGAGATTTTGATGTTTCTATATGTTTTGAGGTCCCCTGAGTCCGTTTTCACTATTTTTACGATGATGTATGTATGTGTGTGTGTATGTGTGTATGTCTGTGAACACGCTAGCGTCTAAACGCTTCGTTCGATTAACCTGAAAGTTGATACGCATATTGTAAGTCACCATAGTACGAACCCTATAGATTTTGGTGAATCTAGCACTTATAGATTTTTTACAGGGACACAAAGAAAAATTCTTTATCATTATGGCCTATGGGAGCAAAATCTTAAAAGTGCGATAGCATCTAAACGCCTTATTCAATTGAGCAAAAATTTTATACACATATTATAGATCACAAATACTCAATCTGTATAGATTTTGGAGAATCTAGCACTTATAGTTTTTTTACAGGGACACAAAGAAAAATTCTTTATCATTATGCCTATGGGGCCAAATTTTTAAAAATGTGATAGTGTCTAAACGCCTTATTAATCCGAGCAAAAAAATTGTACACATGTTATAGATCACAGTTGAACTAACTGTATAGATTTTGGTGAATCTAGCACTTACAGTTTTTTTACAGGGACACAAAGAAAAATTCTTTATCATTATGGCCTATGGGACTAAATTTTTAAAAGTACGATAGCATCTAAACGCCTTATTGAATTCAGCTGAAAATTTATATGAGTATTATAAATCACTGTTGCACTAACTATAAGCATTTTGGTGAATCTAACATTTATAGGTTTTTACAGGGACACAACGAAAATTTCTTTGTCATTATGATCTATGGGCTCAAAGTTCAGTAGCGTTAAATAAAACAACGTGTAATAGATGGAGAAAAATACTCAAACACTCTATTATGGTTTTCTCTCTTTTGTTTGTTTAACAACTACTCTTTCTTTACTTTATCTACAAAACTGTTAAATACTCAATTTTCGGAAAGTCGAGTGGAGTCACTCCAGATTTTTTTTTTTTATTTTAAGAACAGCACATCATCAAGTAGGATGGAAGTAGTGTAATTCATTTTATTTCTTTGCCCACCATTGATACAATCCAATTTCTTAATTCTATAACTTGTTTACCAAACTTCTGTAACATTCAATTTACATGTGAACAATCAACAAAATGAATTTTCTTCGTGTTACTATAATTAGAAATGATGAAAATGTATTAGAAAGTATGGTTTATAGAAAACCTAACAGTAGCACTGAAATAAACAATATTAAATGTAAAACTCCATACACTTCTAAATTAAATACTATTTGTTCTTACATTTATTTATCATTGCTATTAATATTTGTTCTGTGAAACTTACCTTAAAGCAGAAATTGAAATAATATCTCAAATGGTAACAAAAGCTGGTTATAAGAGAAATTTGTTAAACAAATTATATAAAAACAGAATTAAGAAATTGATTTGTATTTCTGGTGAGCAAAAAAATAAAAGGAATTACACTACTTCCATCCCATTTGATAAAGGTGCCACTCATAAAATAAAAAATGAAGCTGCTAAATACAATATTAACATTCTAATAAAACCGAACAGAAAAATTTGCCAATACATAAGAAATGATAATGATAAATTTAATGTTTTAAATACCTCTGGAATTTACCAAATTAGTTTTAAAGACAATGAAAATAAAAACGGAGTTTACATAGGAATGACTAAAAGACCAATTAATAACAGGATTAGTGAACATAAAAACGATATTAAACAAGGAAAAATAACCACAGTACTTACCAAAACTAACCTAAATTCTAACATTGATTTCAACAGTACTAATAAGTTGGCTAACCATTATAACCACAATTATGCTGAAATGCATGAAACAATCAAAATACTAACAAATCTTGACATCAGATGTAAAAGAACAGCGGTCGAGTGCAAAGCACAGAAAAAGTTCCTAGACCTGAAGAGGGCCTGACACCAGGGTAAAAAGCTTTGAGTGAATGAACAAAAAGGAATTTTTGTAGTTGAAGTTATAAACAAACTATCTGGAAACTTGCCTTTCAGAATATACCAATCATAAATGTATAGTAGTTGTTTTACACTAAGTAGTACAAAATCACATTTGTACTGCTACCGTAATTCTCGGAAGAAACGGCGCACTTAAGTAAAATTAGTATAAAAAACGTAAAAATCATCAGAAACACTGCAACATACAGAGTACGAAGTCGAAAATCTGGAATCGTTGGGACCGCGGCAATTCTGGATTTTCCAGATTTTTGGTTTAAGTACTTGGATAATGTGCAAATTCAAGTAAAAAATAATATATTACGATTTTTAAATATATTCTGTAATATACTTTTTATCAACTTCCACAATAAATAACTAAAAATAAATTAAATTAAAAATTAAACTTGAAAAACTAAACTGATTTATTGAAATATTTGCATGCAAAAAATTAGTACAAGTTACGATAAAGAAAATAAATTGAATAAGAAAAACATATATACCATTTTTAAAACATTTGTGATTTTTTTTTTTTAGTACTTTAGGTTTTTCAATTAAAAGTGTGGGCATAATTGAAATAGAATATAGAATTTAGCTCGCAATTAGATAAATGGTTAAAGAATTGTTACTATTTATATAATTTTCTTTCCCTCCTCTTTCAGACTTTGAAGAAAGAAGAAATGAAGTACTTTTTCAGTTCTTGTTTTAGATATATTTATACTTAAAAGAAAAGAAAAAAAATCACTGTTGTTGATTTTGATTAACGCAGCCGAAATTGTGCTGATTTTTGGCTTCGTACTGTATGATAAAATTTGATGAATGTTTTATGTTTATGAATGTTATATTAGCTTTCATAATAATAAACAAATTAAAAATAATACATTAAATTAGTAAACTAAAATTTAAATATTACAGTAAAGCACACTATAATAAAAATATTTACTTACTTATCTACATGAAAAAATATATTCGTTTAAACAGCATTTTTGGATTTTGCGATATTTTACTTTAAAAAGCTGAGTACAATTAGCACTTGGATACATTTACATGCAAATTAATGTTTTTAAATATGTATACAAGACCTCCAGAGGCTTTAAAAAAAAGTATTTGTAAAGCTGATAGGAAAAAACAAAAGAATGAGAAACTTAGCCCACAAACTAACAGCACATCTCATCCACAAGATATCCTCAGGATGTCCTATGGATGAAAGTATGTCTAAGGAACATCCTCAGGATGTACTATGGATAAGTGTGCTGTTATGGGAGGGGGGGGGTTATAAACGGAATTTATATATATTTTAAGCAGCATTTTAATATATATTATAAACGACAGATTTTTTTTGCATTGTAAATGCCGCATCATTAAAATTGCCGCACAGCCAAAAATGTAATTTTTAAACACATAAATGCCGCAACGTTTCTTCTGAAAATTATTATATATTATTTTTTTAATCATTTCATTTTTTACCTTTAATCATTCTGCCATTGGTGACGATAAAGGGCTTGTAGTGCAAGAAGGCTCAGGGAATTAAGAGGCCCCCAAACTGGAGATCAAAAAGTGAAATTTTTCCCAAATAAAAATATTTTTATAAGCACGCATGCTAACAATTAATTTAGCATAAGTTTTTCAGTTTGATATTTTGTTGTACTAGCTGTGTAAAAGATAGAAATAAACATGTCACATAAATCTACTGTAATAATCTTTGTAAATTTCATCGTATTAGGTTTAAATTTAAAATATAACAACCTTACTTTCAGTTTAAATTTTAAAACGAAGTTTTTCTTTAATTATTTAAAAATCTATTTATCTTTATTAGTTCATTTTTGCTACAGGGCATCTTCAAATGTTTTATTTATGTTTTTGAGAGTTTTGTCTCGTTTTTTTCTTGATCTTAACATGTTGTTCCATCTGGCATTGATGAAAGTTGGATCATACTGATTACAGACGATATTATTCAAAATGCTTCCACAGTTTTTCATTGTAATGCATGTTGGTTATTAATGTAATTCACATTTTTTTTTTTTTTTTTTTTTTTAGCTGTTGAAGTTATTTTTTATGATTTCTTTTTAATTAACTACAGCCCTAACAAAAATCAATCAAAAAGAATCCATAAATTTAACTTTAATAGCCCCAAAAACTTGTAAGTTACGTTAATAACCAGTATGCATTGCAACATAAAATGGTGGAAGTGTTGATAAATAACCTCATCTGTAATCAGTATGGTTCAACTTTCATCGACCCCTGATGGCACGACATGTAGGATCAAGAGAAAGAAAAGTAAAAAATCTCACAAGCATGAAAGAATGAAATAACTGAAGACGCCTTGCAGCAAGGAGGCAAGAGTTCTCAAAAATGAATTAAGAAAGATAAATAGATTTTAGAAATTGAAAACTTAATTAATGTGTTAATTTGTTTCATAAAAGATAAATCTATAATCTGGTAAATTAAAAATAAGTAGAAAATAATTATTCAAAAATATCAAATATTCTTTGAGACGAGCCACCAAATTACGCTGCTCTGCATGAAAATCGGCCCCAACATCTTTTTTGCAAATTCTTATGTAAAATGACTTCCTGAAACCGAATATGATGACCACTTTGTCCTATAACCCGCTGTTTTTTGGGGATGCCCCCCCCCACCCCTATTTTTATCACTTCTCTGTAATTTTATGGCTATAAACTTGTAGTTGAGAAAAGGATTATTTTAACTTTTAAATATCTTCTGAGGGGCTACAGAAGTGAAAAATTCTAAAACATCAACATTTGTAGCAAGGGGGAAATATGGGAAGGGGGGGGGGGGGATTTGCCACTGAAATTATAAATTACATTTATTATGTCTTATTAATCAATTATTATTATTATTTGTTATACATTATATTTTTTCTGTTTTAAGTGTTGAAATAATTCTTTCCATACTTCAAACCAAATTCATGACCATAAAATTACAGAACGGTGATAAAAATTTGGGGAGGGGGTGGCGTCACGAGAAAACAATGGATGATTAGGCAAAATGGGGGGTCATATTCGGATTCAGAAGGTCATTTTGCATAAGAATCAACAGAAATGGTATCAGGGCTCAATTTTTTTTTTTTGTAGAGCAGTGTACCAGCAATGTGCCACTACCACATCCTGCTAATAATAGGATAAAATAAATTTCTTTCACCTGTATCTGAAGTAAGTTAGGCCCTAATTCACTCCCTTCTATGAAGAGCAAACATTCAAACCATATTTTCTCCAAAAAAAAAAGTGAGTTAGTGATTTTTCTTTAAACTTAAGATAAAAATAGTATGTCTATATATCTTTCTAGATATGTCTATATGTTTTCCTAGTATCTAGTAATACATCTAAATAAATGATAATTAGGTTTTAAGTTTAGTTATTTTTTAATTTATTAGTTTCTATGTTGTCAGAAAAATTGTGTCTGAAGGAGAAAACAAGGTTTGAATGTTTGCTATTCGTATATAGGTGCTCAAAAGTAGAGAAGTTTGATCATCTCTTTCCCCCATTCCCCAAAGCAAAAATTGTTTAGACATGGGCGTCGTCAGAATGGGGCAAGGGCGGGCACTTGCCCCTCCCTGGAACATTCTACTAAGCACTTTAAATTTAAATTTAAAACTATGCTATCAGAATTTTATTTTTAAAAAATATTTTTTCAGGTTGTGCCCCCCCCCCCCCTCTGAAATTTTTTCTGGCGACGCCACTGTTTAGAGACCAATATATATATATATTTTTTTTTTTTATTCATATACATACATTAGACTTCGTTCTGCCCTATTCCATTTACATTGCAGCACAGCAAAAGAATAAGGGATTTGCTACATCACTTTTAAATTTGCAGTGATTATAAAATAGATGTTAAAAATGTGTAATAATTCAGATAATATATTTATATTTTTTCTTTTTTTTTTTTTTTTTTTTTCTAAAGTATATTTATATTCTTACTTAATTTTTATTTTTACTTACTTAATTTTTTATTTATTTATTTTTTGTCTTTTGATGAGAACTTTATGAAAGAACTAAAAAGCTTAAGAATACTGATACAACATGTAAATAACTGTAAGATTCTGAATATCCAGTGCACTCATACAAACCACATACCTGCAGTTAAAAGTTAAATAAATTGACTACTTCTGATTACTATAGATGATTTTGATGAAATAAATTAATATTTTGACTTGGTGTTTATTTGAAGTGATATAATGGTTTTTAACTGTTATTTATTTTGTGTGCTATGTATTTAAAATATTTTCTTAAATATTCAACTTTAATGACTTACTTATATATATTATTAATTTCAGGTACTGGTCATGTATCCTAGTACTATGCATTTACCTTTATTTATATTTATCGTAAAAATTTTAATTCACGTAAGTTATGGCTTTTATGTTCCTGGTGTGGCTCCAGTTGAGTTTAAAAAAGGTGACAATATTGAAGTTAAAGCCGTAAAAATGACTAGTACTTTAACACAACTACCATATGAATATTATTCATTACCTTTCTGTCGTCCAAAGAAAGGGGCTATTGTATACAAGTCTGAAAATTTAGGTTTGTATTATGTATTTTTTATTTTAATTCACTTAAAACCTACGTTTGATTTAAAACAAAATTGATGATTAAATGTTATTTATTACTAGGTGAAGTTTTAAGAGGTGACAGAATTGTAAATACACCTTATGAAGTACAAATGGCAGTTGATCAATCTTGTCGACTTCTCTGTAATAATCCTAAGTCTCCTCTTAACTGGTCTGTTGCAGATTCCAAATTAGTTGCTAGTAGAATCCAGCATCAATACTATGTTCATTTGTAAGTCTAATTAAGATCTTTAATTAGCATAAAGCTTAAACAAATATCGAAATTAATTAGTTCTATGATTATATGCACTATAAATTTTTTTTTCTATTCATACATTTTTGTTTTTGAATATCTATAATGAAAATTATTGATTGCATAATGTATTCGATGTTGATTATGTAGTATATTCCATTCATTTATCAATCTATAATTAAAAAAGAAAGTGTCTGTATTTTCTTTAAAGCTTTCAAACAACTGTTGATAAGTTTTTTTTTTTTTTTTTTTTTAAGCAAAAATGTGCATTTTGAATGTAGAAACTTTTAAAATGTTATCTAATTTCAATCTTCACATGTACAGTACGTAAATTTTACATTAATATAAATAAAAAATTATTAGTTGAATGAAGCAAATGTTTTCTCTAATTAAAACTTACACTACATAAATTTAAGGTAATTCTTTCAGTAATATTATTAGATGTATGGATTTTTTTTTTTTTCCCACAGTTAATATAGTAAAAACGTTTTATTTACCTTGCTTTTAAACATCTTTCACCTATCATGCTTTTAATAAAGGCTGTCATCCTTTTCAATTCTCAATTTATTCTTTACTAAAAACAGATATCTTCTCAATTATTAAACTTAGTGTAGTGTAATACAGTGGCGGATCCAGAACTTAACTTTTTGGGGGGCTAAGACTTTTCAGGATGTTATTCCAGGTCAATGAAAAGTTTACAATAGTAATATTCAATTGTGAATGTCAGTATTTTTTGGGGGGGCATCAGCCCCCTAGTCCCCCCCCCCCCTTAAATCTATCACTGGTGTAATAGTAATTTTAGAATTAAAAATTGGATGTTTTTCATCTGAAATAATAATTTTAGAGTTAAAAATGAAAATCTGATTGTTTTTTATTCAGAATGGTAATTTTACAAAATAAATAAAGCATAACGAAAATAAGGTTTTGTAATATACAAATTTTATGTAGCCCTTTCAGGCAAAAGATAAAATTGATTTTTTTTTTTTTTTTTTTTTTTGTATCTATCCATAAAATATAAAGTTCATTTTATGTCGAAGTTCTTTCCTCCTATGTGGCAAATTACATGCACAAAAAAAAAAAAAAAAAAAAAAAAAAAAGGTTTTCTTGAGTTAAAATGTTATGATAAAATATTAAGGAAATTGGACTTTTACGTAATCACAATAAAAACCAAGTATAAGAGTTTTGGAGAATAAAAAAATCAATTTTACAAGTTTTAATTTCAAAGAAAATTAGTTTTTTCTGGTAATCCACATTTCTCATATGTAAAATTCATTACTGAAAGCACACACATTTTGATTGTTTCAATGCAGTGCATGTAGACATAGATTCTTCTTCCATTTCCAAGTATCAGCAAAAGCAATGATCTTAAAATGAAAGTTGCAGGTTTGTGGCTCTAAATTTAAATTTTAAATGCGTCAGACATAATTAAATTAAAAGTACCTTTTAAAAGTGTCTGCTAAAGTTTTTCAGCTGGAATCCCAGCCATCATCAGAGCCATGCTGATGTATACTGTTGTCGTTTCTTATCCTTGATTTTAGTAGGCAGTGCCACTTTTGGTCTATGCCTTTGTTTAGTTTTTATACCATTGCAGGCATATTCATTGGCAGAAATTTCTATGGTTTCATGGACTATTGTGTAGTTATTGTTATGATTATTGGCTAATTTTCTAGTATTTTAAAAGTCTATATCTATTTTCTGTTCTCTGTTAGTTTTATTTAAGGCTGTTGTAATTTTATTATATTTAATGTCACTTTTATGCTCTAATTCTTTTATTAATTTTATTAATTTCTTTAATTATTATTCTTTTATGTTTCTTTATACTATATCATAGCCTGTTTGTTTTTCTTCATTTTGATATAGAATTTTGTAAATGCCTGCAGTTTCAAGGGGATCAACAGGGTCTTTATCACTACAAACATGTTAAAAAATATTTCTTTTGGGTTTTATGGGGATATTTACATTTATTTTTGTGGCTTTAATTTTATTGGAAGTCCCTATATTTTTTAGGGTAGGAACCTCCAATAAAATTAAAACTAAAACTGCAAAAATAAACATTAATATCCCCATAAAATCAACATTAGTAGATTTTCTTGTAAAAGGAGTAGGATCTGGAGTTACTAAAATATGCTAACTCAGACTCCTGGTCTGCAGTTTGAAGTAAAATAAAACTAATTACATTTTCTTTTAAATTTATAAAACTAAGATTTTTAATAATTATTATACAGATTAATAAATACCTGATTACTTGAGAGTTTATTGGCATTTTAATAATTAATAAATATAGGAAAGTAGGATGGGTGTCATATTTGTCATACCTTAGTCATGAAATGATTAAATTGAATCAAAACAACAGCTAGAGAAGAGGTCTGGAATGGCAATGCTCTGCATCATTTTTGCCTATCCTAGTATAATTGGCTGAACATTCTGATTTAAACCACCCCAGTAACTAAAAACCATGTAGCACAGCAGTAAGCATTGCAGATTGTTTAAAGCTCTGCAAATAAATTTAACATTTCAAAATGAAATGCCAGCTTAAAAATACAAATATAATTTGCATTATATCTTTATATTATTGTATTTGTTGTATGATTTCAATTTACTTTCTTGGTAGATGCAAATTTCACGTATTTTATGAATTGTGAATATTTCTTGTGCTATTGACTTGGTCCAGCATTCCTAGATCGTAGATTTTTTTTTTTTTTTTTTTTTTTTTTTTTACTGTAGATAGATACAGAAATTTCTGCTGCTGGGAAAACAACTTTAAATTTCTAAAAAAATTTTGACTTTTTTCTATTTTTATTGTTTTTTTCTTCAAAGACAAAATCCTAATCAAAATAATCATACCTCTTTCTTCAAACTCAATTAAAAGAAAAAAAAAGGTGAAGTTTATTTTTCTAAAGATTATTGTGTTACAACAGATGACAGAGGTGAAACTTTTCAGGGTTTATGAAATGTAGTGTCCATGAGACGGCACTGTATTTGAAGTGAAATGAAGCAATCGATTGTAAGCTATCCACCTATGTATACATTGTCAATATTTTTATATATTTCTTGTAAATGTGTAAATAGAATGTGTAGTCATGGAATAAACAAGTAAAAGGTATTGTTTGCATTATTTTGTGTTCAATATCAAATCATATCAAAAAGATATAAAATGAAATTCTTGCTGTCTGAATTTCATGTTAAATTATTTTGTTTTTACATAAATTTCTTATTCTGAATGATTGATTTGCTTTATAATGTATTTAGAACTTTGAAAATATCACTGTAAGTAGCCATATTATATAAGTCTCCCCTACCTGCATCGTGCAAGTAACAGATTTCAGAGTTTTTACATGTTAGGTAGTTTCACCCCTGAGATGATTAACATTGATATCACATTATAGAGTATTTCTTGCATTCAATAGTTTTCTATATTTTACAAAGGATTGAAATAGTTAATATTGGTGGGACTTATTTCCCTTGCAAACTGTTATTACCCAGTATTTTATTGTAAGATGACATTGTTCATTTAAAACTGGGCTTTGAAATCAAAATAAAATAACTTACAATATTATATGTCTAATTTTAATTTGTCAGTATGACTATCATAAAACTGATGAATATCATATTGCAGCGCCCTCAGTTTATAATACATTTTCATTGTTTTCCTTATTCAACATTTTGATGGAATATTGTTTAATTTATCAGTTACACAAATTAATTTCAAAAACATCAAAATTTTCAGCCTGTTCCCAGTATCAGAAAGTTTTGTAGCTGTCTGCTGCAGGCTTTTAAAATTTCATAATCTGCCTGCGAAATTTGCATGTAATCAGGAGTGAAAATGGCTTACACTCAAAAAGCCTGAATTCTGATAGCAGCAATCTTTGGGGGGGGGGGGAGGCTTAACAACAGTGGTGATCTCATGCAACAATACACGAATACAATTTTACTACAGAACAATATGGTATAAACAATTAAAAAATAATAAGTTGAACTCATTCGATTAAATATTTTATAGCAATGTTTGACACAACACAATATAAATAATAAAAGTTGTAGTTTTGATACAGAAATTTTTATAAGTGAATTTTGAAGTGGAGGAGAAGTTTTGGAGCAGTTTTAAATGAAATTAGCATTTTTCTATGTTCCCGTAGAATCTCAATAACAGGTAACAGGAGAAAAGAATACATGCATAATGCTGCTTATCAAGGGAGATCTAGACTCCCTATGTCGCCATTGTTAAACACTGTTTTGTGTGTTCCTACTAAGGCACCTATAGGGGGGGCTTTAGAGTTCCTACCAGAGAGCGTCTAAGATGTCATACATCAGTAGTGCATTGTCGAGGGTGAAAAATGTCCGTAAATTGCAGACAATTTCTTATAACTGCAGACAAAGACTGTCCAAAAGTTGCGGGCAAATTTTTTTTTTTTTTTATTAGTGCAGACAAAGAGTGTCCGAAAGTTACAGTCTAATTTTTTTATTAGTGCAGACAAAAACTGTCTGCAAGCTGTTTTTCTGTGTCTGTGACTATGTTGCCGTGTCATGGTGTTTCTGCCACTGGGAGCTTGTCGCACTTTAATTTTGTATTTAGAAAATTTAAATTATTTATTATCCAAATGTTTGCTCCTTAACTCTATTTCTGTAGTCGTTTTTATGTATTTCAAAAGTAATTTGTAATATGTATGTATATGTCTGAAGCTGAAGTTGTCAGAATTGGACTCTTTAAAATTTTAGGAGTCAAAAGTTGAAATTGGACATTTTTTTTTGCCAACTCCACAGCCCTGAAATTTTCAGAGATAAGAATATACATTATTGGAAAATTCAAAATATTTAAAACTTAAACAACTGTGTAATTATTTCGTTTAGTACTTTTTATTATTACTATGTAATTTATCAAGAATTTACTTTATGTATCTATATAATGTCATATGTTTAACTGCTCAATAGTTAGCCCTGGAATTTATTTCATTTGAGATTTTATTTCCTTTTTAGATTAATTGATAATTTACCATGTGCAACAAGAGTTGATATGTCAGATAATACACCACAATATGAACATGGCTATAAGCTAGGCTTCGTAGAAAAAGGAGTCGTAAGTGAAATTCAGCAATTTTATGCAAATATTGTATGCATTTTAATAATTTGATTTTCTTTATGATGTAATCTTGGTAAAAATGTGCTTTAGTCCACTGTTTGGCAATCTTTCTAAAAATCAGCTATTTAGCACATTTTTTCACCACAACCCAACAAACTGACTTCAGAAAAACGTTAACAAAAAAGCAACCAAAAAAAAAAATTAATATTAAAAAAAAAAGAAATGAAAAGCACAATTTCATGAAGAAAACAACAAATTATCAAATTAAACATTAAAAAAGTTGAAAAAAAAAAAAAAAAAAAAGAAATAGTTTTAAAAAACACAGTTTAAGCAAAACATAACAATATATTAATAAAAAATAAGTTTACTTACTGGCTTACCCATTTTAAAAATTTCCGAGAATACAGCTACTATTTTATTTCATATAACAAACAAACAGACTTAATTGTTCATAAAAACTTGTAAATAACCATCTACTCTAGGTAAATGAACTATATTTAAAGTATAATTCTAAAGTATTTATAAATAAATTAACAAACTTTTTACAAAAAAATACAGCAACCAACTTTCAAATAAACTGCACTCCTTAGTGCTTACTGCATATGAAACTTAAAAGTAACCCACTGTTTGTGACTTTAAACTAAAAATCAAACCTCCTAGATAGAAACTAAAACAGTCACTTAACATTGATAACTGTAAATTAAACAAAATGTACAGAAAAGAGCTACACAGTAAAAAATTTTAGTCTAAAAAAAAAAAAAAAAAATCCATTTGGTTTTGTCTGAAAAATTTCAGAATCATTACATGAACATGAATTCATTACACAACTTCAAAATGTCAAGATTACTAAATCGCAGCAATCGATAATACAAATGTATCATACGCTTCCTGTACATGGGAAAAAAAAAAAAAAAACTGGATATTCCTGCCCTGAAATGCATGATTCTAAAAAATATAAAAAATTTCGTATTGCAGCTATCAGTAATACACACATCTGTACACTTCTCATACATGGGGGAAAAAAAATCATCACTGGATACCCCTACCTTGATTTGCAAGAATCTTTAGAATGCATGAAATTTCATTCCGTAGCAATCAGTAATATGCACTTCTGTATGCTTCATGTACATGAAAACCAAAAAAAAAAAAACATCACTGGATACCCCTACCCCAGTTTGCATGAATCTTTAAAATGCGCAAAATTTTGTTTCACTGCAATCAGATGTGTGAAAATCAAGATCATTACACAGCTTCAAAATATCGAGGTTGCCATATTTCATAGATTTTATTCCAGGACTTAAAATTATCCAGGTTGCCAAATTTGGCATCTTTATTACCAATTCCAAAAAAGTCTCGAAGCAGTGAGTTAAAGCACATTTCATCCTTTGTATGTTACTTTCAAGTTACTTTTTATAATGGCATTAAAATTTTAATGTTGATATGAACAAAAATAAACGTTAAATGCGATTCAATAGATTATTTTATAATGTGATGGATGGAACATTTATTCAAAATAATTCTTAAAAGTCATAGATTAGTTTACAAATGCTTCAATTCCACATCAAAATTTTTGTTGTAAAATTAGTAGCTTCTATTATTGCATAATTTAAAAAGTTTTAGAATTAAGAGATTCATTTCTGTATAAAAAACTAATTAAAAATCAAAATTAGGATCTCTGAAATTTTAGGTACACCCCGCGACAAAAAGATAGGTACAAAGGGTTTTTTCTTTGATTTTTCATAAAATAACATTATCTAAATTGTGCTTATCATTTATTATTATCATAAAATAACACTATTCCTGGACTAATTTCTGTTTTAAGACTAATTTAGAAAAATTTTAAGACTAAAATTTTTCTAATTTAAGACTACACACCATGACAAAAAGATAGGAACAAAGGGTTTTTTTTTTTTTTTTTTTTAATTTTTTAATATGATTATTTTGAATATGATTGAAATATTTAATATGTTTTTGATATGATAATATTTTGTTATGATAATAAATGATCAGCACAATTTAGATCATGTTATTTTAGGAAAAATTAAAAAAAAAAAAACCCTTTGTTCCTATCTTTTTGTCACGGAGTGTAGTCTTAAATTAGAAAAATTTTAGTCTTAAACTTTTCTAAATTAGTCTTAAAACAAAAATTAGTCAGGGAATAGTGTTATTTTATGATAATAATAAATGATAAGCACAATTTAGATAATGTTATTTTATGAAAAATCAAGGAAAAAACCCTTTGTACCTATCTTTTTGTTGCGGGGTGTAAGTGCAATAAGCATTATACTTGCTCTTTATAAAAAGGGAAAGCTGAAAGTTAAATAAGAATGCTGCAAATCAATTTGTCATTTATGGCTCTTTAATTTCTGTAATATTTGGTTCATTGACAGATTTTTCATTATGTCTTATGACATTATGCCTCTATCATTTAACTATTATCAGTAAAGAGACTCCACCCCTCCCCAATTCATTTACTTTTTAATCATGTGAATTTTATCTTTTGAGAAAGATAAAAGTACTAAGTATGACAGTTTGTTCATAATTATTTCAGATATGCAACAATAATTGCAGTCTTATGGACATGAGAGTAAAAATGATAGCTTTTCCAAATATTTTCAATTGAAGTTTTAAATAATCCTGGTTAAAAATACAATTATTTAAAAAAACTTTTCTTCCTTTACCCTTAAAAAAAGGTTTTCCTTGGGAATTGACCATCATCTGAATAAATATTGCTGTGATATTCAGTATCGAAAGCATAATGACATTGATTTTAGTTTGTTAGGCTTCTATTTCATCAATAAAATTAGCACAATTCATTTAATATTAAAACTGTTTTGTTTTGTTAATTTTTTTCTTGTGCATTTCTTAAAATATGAAACTGATTTAAAATTATAGCTTGAGATGTTTTATTATTGTATTGATTTAGTGCCTTGCGTATTTAAATTGCTATGCTGGTTCAAAAATAGTTTTGAAGATAATATTGATGTATATTTTCCTTAATCTCATAACATTTTTCTTTTTCTAGCCATATATTAATAATCATTTAAGAATAATTCTGAAGTACCATACTCAGCCTGGGTAAGTGACATTTTTAATAATTTAATTTTTTTTGCTGAAACTTATTTTAAAATTAAGTTATATTTAGTATTTTTAGGTTTAAAAAAAAAAAAAAAAAAAAAAGATATTTTAACAACATAATGTTATTCCTCCTGATAGATTTATATCATGCTTATTCTTTCTGTAGATGACACTTATTTACTTCTTTTTACAGGGAGAATTACAGAGTTGTTGGTTTTGAAGTAGAAACTCGAAGGTAAGAATTTTGTTATGATTAATTGTTTTTTGTTTTAAAATCAATATTAATTTTCATTTTGTAGCAACATTATTAAAACAGGATAAATGTGTAACAGTGAAAAAAAAGGAATTTTAGATCCATCAAAGATATATATATATATATACATATTATTTAGATCTTGTAAAATTATCTTCTGTTAAAATTTTTCATATTGAACAACAGTATTGTTATTTTTAGTTTTCAGGAATTAAAAAAATAAAGAAAAACTGAGAAAATAACTCTCATTAGATATCTAAAGAAGCAATTTTTGACAGCCTATGCATGCTTTAATAAATCATGTTTCAACTTTTAGTTATAGAAATTTTAATAAATTGTATCTGATAACTAAATTCTTTGCAAAAAGATATTTCTATCCTTTTAATATTCCTGTACTTTCTGATTA
The DNA here is from genome assembly GCA_963930645.1 of Salticus scenicus. Taxonomy (NCBI): domain Eukaryota; kingdom Metazoa; phylum Arthropoda; class Arachnida; order Araneae; family Salticidae; genus Salticus; species Salticus scenicus. Next base: position 175,030,611 of record OZ005657.1, read on the forward strand.
AAAAAATTCATAAAATAATTTTATATATATATTTAAAAACTAACTATATTTAAGAAAAAATTTTGAACAACAGTTTTTTTTTTTCCTTCCCAATGAAACCATGTAGCAAGCAGTGGCGGATCCAGAACTTGACTTTGGGGGGGGGGGGGGGGGCTAAGATTCTTCAAAGTGTTATTCTAGACCAATAAAAAATTTACAATTGCAATATTCAATTGTGAATGTCAGTGCTTTGGGGGGGGGGGCTTCAGCCCCCTAGCCCCCCCCCCTTAAATCCGCCACTGGTAGCAAGCAAATAATGAATTTACTTGTGTCATATTAATATACCATTATATTTTTAAAACATTGGCAAAAAAATAAAAAATAATAACTGTCTAAAATGAGAAATATGCATATGTAGACACATGATATGTGTAACAGCTGTTCACTTATAATTCAAATCAATATGATTCTGAATGGCAGTTAAATAAATATATATATATATATATATGAAAGGGATAAAAAAATAAATAAGTTTAAAAGATTAAAAACCTAATTGAAATTGTGAAAATCGCTAGTTGAAATTATAAATCGCGAATAATTCGTAATTGTCCCTTTAAAGTTTGTTTCAGTACAAAAGACTTCATCACTCAGAAATCAGAAAATGGACTAAATTTTAAATCAAATTTCACTGGCGCTAACGCAATTTGCAACTCACGCGGCATTTATCATGCATATTAATTAATCCCAGAAATTCTTTTAGAGCCCCAGGCGACCTGAGTGTCCAATGAGGAGCTCAGAAAGCACATATAAAAGACCAAACTTTAAACAACCGGAGACTTTTGCCATGGTTTTCAATTGGTAAACACTTCACACTGCTCTTGCTTACAAAATTACGCAGGAGCAGGTACAGCCTTCCTAACAGAGTTCCGCAGTATGAGCCGCCACGCCGTCCGGAGATCGGCAAATCATCGGTTAAATAAAGCCCCGACATGCAGATCTAGTGAAATAAAGATTTTTCCGGAAGAGTCCATAGTAGTTCTTGTGTGCCAGTAACTGACATCTCTCTATCTTATATATCATTACAGTTAAGCCGAACAGGATTAGATTTGTCAACCCCAGAGTGTAAAAAAGGACTGGTTGCCTAACTCCTCGTAAGATTAGGGGGAGAGGTGCAAACAACCCAGATATTGCAAAACTAGGTAGAAAGAAATCTTCATAATCTGTGTGCTCATCTTAAAGATGTTTAACTTGGTAAAAATAAACAAATTGTAAAAGGAAAATCAAAATCTATAAGCTCTATTAATTAATTGCCAAAATACTTGTCATCTTCCCTTGAAAATTATGAATCATCGAAATACTGAAGTCCAGAGCGTCTAGCGTGAGTCATCCTGTTAAAGATCTTTCCCTTCACCAGCCATGCCTATCCTACTCCAATCGCAGCAAAAACTCGATGTGAGAAACCACAGAGCATATGCTGCACTAGTAATGCATGCCTACAGCAGAGAATTACAGCGAATGACCAGTGAATGCCAGATAAGATCATCAGCCGTGAAAGAGCCGCTCTCCACTCCTCTACCTCACTAACCCTTCTGGAGAAGTCAGTTTGCTCTGATCTGAGTAGGTTGTTTCAGTGATAAGTAAAATGTTTATTTGTGTTTTATTACTGTAGAAGACAGGACTTGTAAGTAAAATTTTTCTCTACTGTTTTTAAAAGGAAAATGAACGTAAACATAATTTTAAAACCTTTATCCTTCATTCATGAACATTTTGTTTTTAAAATTTTTACAGGAAAAAATGTTTTTTTAGTTTTTCAATGGATTTTTTTAAAGTGAAGAGATTATTTCTATCTATTATTCTAAGTAGTAGCTTTGAAAAAAAAAAAAAAAAAAAAGAAAGAAAGAATGAATGATTGTAAATAAAGGTAAACATTAGTTATTTAAATTTACAGAAAGTCTTACATTTTTTAAAAATCAATTTAGATTTTGCGATCATGATTCGTGATGATCATTAAAAATTTTTTTAAGGCTACTCAAAATTTTATACAATAAAAGAGAAAGAGAGAGAGAAAATGCCCTGAATCGTAAATAATTTTTTTTTTCTCTTTCTCTTTTTTAAAAATGATATTTGTATATGTTATATTTTAGCTGCATTTATCTAAGTAAATTTTTGATGTGCTTATGAAATTTTTGATGATTTTATAACTTTATATTTCAATTTATTTTTTATTTAATTAATTTGAAGATATATATATATATTTAATGTGTGTTTAGCTAGAGATCAAAAATAAATGTATTACCATTACCATATCGTTATCTTACATTTTATTAAATTTAATTCACAATGTCTAAAAATTCTGAAGATGCTAATCCTAATAATTCTTCAGGAAATCCAGGTTCTATTGAGGAAGAATTAAATATTATAGAATTTAACCCCAATGTCGGAATTTTGTTCAAACCTGATTAACTATTTCAATAGCATTTGTCAATAAAGAAACAAAGATGACCTTTGGAAAATTACCCATATTCAAAATTATTTGAAAGGGAAGGCCCTTACCCTTTAAATAAATAATTGTTTAAATGTCCTCCACTGGGAGAAATTTACAGTCCCCGAGACTAATTCCTTGTCTTATTTTTCTAATATTGAATTTAATTTAGGTGATATTAATGTCTATTATAATAGTAAAATTCAAGTAGGTCACAAGCTAGGTCTTGACGACTCTTTATTCATCTTAGAGGGATTATTCAATGGTCTCCTGCTTCATTTAAGACAGCTGGTATTGGTAAACTCACCTAAGGATACAAATAAGTGGCGAGAAATTGTGTATAAATTAAGCAAAATACAGCCAACAGAACAGAAAAAAGAAACCAGTAATTCTATGTTTAATACAAATGCCCATAGCTTTAATCCACAATTGAGAATGAATCGACCTAGACCTGAAAATATTTGTCTACCCCTGTAAATAGACCATGGATACCCCTATCCAAATCAACCTCCACAAGGATATGCACCTTGTATAACCCTTGTAACGGTCGAGCATTCAGACCAAATCACAGCTCAAATAATGTACATTTTCAGGAGAGGCTGCCTCACCTTGCCGGTTTTGCTTAAACAGGGGAATTACCAATCCTTATTACTGGGAGCGAACCTGTCCTTTTAAAGTTGAACAATGTAATACTTTTCAACTCCCAGAGCACTTATCACTCAGAACTCTAACAGAAGTGCCAATCATCCTGAAGAGGCAGTCAACCAGGAAATAAACACTAAAATTAAAGAAAACTCTCATAAATGAACCAGTGACAGCTAGACAAACTCGTGGAATAATTAAAATTAAAGAAAAATGTAAACTCTCATTGAAGATTGGTAACATTAGTAAAAATATTGAACTTTATGTATTCCTAATGTGTTACCTTATCTTCTTATTGGGTTGCCTCATTGTGCTTTGTTTAAATTAAATCTTAATTTAGTAAATTTTTCAGTAACCCAAAATGGTCAGAATATCTCATTAATAAATGAGGTAGATCATGGTTATCAATTTTTGCATATTTTTGAACATACAGTAGTTATATCCAAAGTAAATAGACCCACTGAGAACCAGGTGCACCATTCACAGTGTGTTGTACAATGCTTGCCCATACCTACTGTATTGTCATCTGAAATTAATAATGATTTACCTATCTTGTTAAATAAATATGAAAAAAATTTTGCAAAATCTAAGTACAGTGGAACCTGTCTAAAGTGACCACCCTAGGGACCGGCTAAAATGGTCACTATATGCAGGTGGTCACTTTATAAAGTCTCTTTAAAATTGGAAAATGGTCACTTTTGTCAGGAAAAAATGGTCACTTTAGTCAGGTGGTCACTTTAACAAGGTGGTCACTTTTACAGGTTCCACTGTACTATGTCGGCAGTGTCAGAATAGAACCTCTGAAGATTCAACTAACTTCAGACTTACCTGTTTTTTTTAGAGCATACCGCACCTCTCCTAAAAAGGAAACTGAAATTAAAGAGCAAATTCAAAACTTATTACAAGCTAAAATCATAAAATAGCCATTCTCTGTACTCATCCCCTGTAACTTTAGTGTATAAACGTGAAGAAAGGAAGAAGACACGCCTTTGTGTCGACTTCTGTAAATTAAATGTTATAACCAAAACAGACGCAGAACTGTTACCTAGAATTGATACTCTCTTAGATAAATTGGCTCAGGCAAAAAATTTTTCCACGTTGGATTTAGCCACTGGGCATTGGCATATACCTATTCACCTGAAAGATACAGAAAAATTAGCATTTGCCACTACTTTTGGCTTGTCTGAATGGCTCGTATTATCCTTTGGGCTCGAAAATGCCCCTGCAATATTTAATCACACTATTAGGAGAATTTCACATAAGTATAAAATTGATTTTGCTTGAAATTATTTTAATGATATTATCATTTTTTCTTAAACTGAAGAACAATACTTAAATCGTTTAGAAACCATATTTCAAATTTGTGTCAATGAAAATTTAAAGTTGAAGTTATGTATGTAAATGTAATTTTGTAAAATCTAAAATAAATTTCTTAGGTTACAAGGTTTCTAATGATACAATTACACCTGATAATACTAATATTGAAACTATTAAAAAATTAAAGCACCCTACTAATGTTAAAGAGTTACATATGTTCTTGGGATCTGTTAATGTTTATAGTAAATTTATATCCAATTAAGCTAAAATTCGTTATCCCTTAAATAATTTGCTTAAGAAAAATGTTCCCTATGTATGGGATGATAAATGTAAAAATTCATTTTAAAAATTGAAAAATACTTTAATCGAAAAACCTATTTTGAATTTGTATGATCCCAAGAAGCTTTGCCACTTATTTCTAGATGATTCAAGTCACGGAGTTGGATGTGTAATCAAACAGCTAGATGAGAAAGGAAAATTACGCCCAACAGCTTACCATTCTCAAAATTAAAAAAAATATGAAAAAAATTATGCCATAACTGAATTGGGATGTCTTGCTATTCTATACAACCTTTAGATAAATTTTATCATTGTTTACGTGGTCAAAAATTTGTCATTCATACTGATTATGTGGCATTAATTTGGCTTAAAAATGTTAAAAATCTTAGAGGATGTCTTTTCCGCTGGTCACTTAAACTTAGTATGTTTGACTATAAAATAAAATATCAGAAAGGATCCACTAATGTAGAAGCTGGTATGCTGTCTAGATTACCTGTATTACAAAATATTTCCCACCATGTATACCTCCTTGACTTGAATGATCTGAAACGTATGCAACAAGAGGAAAATACAATAGTTAATAGTAAAAAATATGTTGAAGTAAATGATCTCATGTAACAAAAAAGAAAAGTTTGTATAAGATTATCGTTCCTGTGTCACTAAGATTAACATTGCTAAATAAAGCTCATAAACAATTCGGCCACCCAGGAATTCAAAAAATGATCAATTTAATCACTCCACAATATTATTGGCCTTTCATAAATAAAGATATAGAAAATTTTGTTAAACATTGTCATACCTGCCAAGTAAATAAAAAATGTAAACAAAAAATATTTGGCTTATTGCAGCAGGTACCTCCAACAGATAAACCCTTTGAATATTTGTCCTTAGACACTGTTGGTAGATTTAGTTACTGCAATTCAACCAAAATGTATTTGCATTTGGTCGTTGACCATGCAACACATTATGTGTGGGGGTTTCCATCAAAAAGTGTGACAACTGAAGCTTATACCAACTTTTTAAAACAGATTTTCCAAATTTCAAGTACCTGGAAAATTATTAATTGATAGAAATTCTACCTTTACTTCATCACGTTTTAAGAAGTTCTTACATAATTACAATGTTAAACATATCTTAACTAGCTGTCATCATCCCGAGACAAATGGAAAAATTGAGCGTCTCAACCAAATTATTGTAACTAGATTAAAATGTAAAATAAATTCTACTTCATCCAAAGTACCTTGGACAAAATTACTAGAAGAGGTTCTAAGCCAGTATAATGCTACCCCTCGTTCTGCAACAAAATTTTCTCCTAGTTACCGATTGTTTGGAAATTTACCATATGATTCTTTAATTTCTAATAATAATTATTATCCTAAGGTTGATGAAGCAAGAAAATTGGCAAAAGAACATACAATTGAACATCATAATAAAAATAAAGATATGATGCTCTATTTCTCTCTGCTAAATTTAAAGTGGGTGATGAAGTATTATATGAAGAATTTCATTATCCTAATACATGTAAACTAACTGTTCCATATTCAGGATCTTATAACATTTTAAAGCAATTATCTGAGGTAAATTTTGAAATTGATAGACCAAACTCTCATTTTAAAAGGCAGTCTGGAATTGTGCATTCATCTAAACTAAGATATTATAATAATCCTCAAAATTTTAAACTATGTCATGAATAACCACCCGTATGAGTCAGAATTCGCAGTGAATAGTTTTTTTAACTTTTTGCTATCCTATTGCCCCATTACGCGCTGGATGAGGGCCCACTGTGTCAGAGAAATCAGCGGGATGTCAGGAGACATCACTTCCTTTCTCTGGCTCAGCAGCACGAACGTACCCATTGATCCTTTTATACTTATTGCAGTTTTATAAAATCATTGATAACAAATCTTTTTGAAACGAGAACGATAAACAAGGGTAATCTGCTCCTTATCCCCTTTTCTTTTAGGCCCTTGTTTACTCACGTTCTTCTTGCCTTCACCTGATTTGAAGCCCCCTGAAGAGCATGAGGCAACAAGTGTGCTCCCTCCTCTGATGAGACTTGTCAAAAAACCACTTTTACCTGTTGCAGAAATTATTTTTTGGTTGGCAAGCTCTCATAGCAGTTAAAAAATACACCACAGGACTGATGTTGAAAAGTGTAACATATAAAGTTTTTTTATTACTGTGAAACAATGCTTCTTTGAGCATACCGTCACGCACTGATGACTGTATGCTCAGTACTGCTAAAACAACTATGTGCACTTTTTGTTCATAATTCCCTTTGACATTTTGTACATTGAGGACTTTTCCTGCGTTTGTTTATCTAGTGCAAGTTTCCAAAAATATATATATATATATTTTTAAATATATTAATAGAATAAAATTATGTATATAGCAGTGCACCCTTTTTTATTTTGTAACACTGTAGTATATCGGACATGGCTTATAACAAAAGAATTTTATGACTATTTTGAGGTGAAGTCATAGCTGCCAAGTTTTATGTCCCGGGCATAAAATGTACACATTTTTTACGCTTTTACACCTAGATTGCTATTTTTACACTTTTCCTACTATTTCAATATTTTTCTACCAATTTTTTTTTTTTTTTTTCCGTTTATTTGTTTAAGTATTCGATTAAATTTAATTAAAAAAAAGTAAAAAAAAACTATCTGGAAAGTACGATTTTTGCTGCTAATGCTTAGTAAACAAAGATCGCAATGTATTTAATCGATTGATTCTGAGTTGATGCTTTTACAACTATCGTTGGTCCCCATTTATTGGTTGAAGTATGCTCCGTTTCGACGTCATTGCTTCAGAGGCGTGGCATGTTTTTTTCCTCCTCACCAGACATGCTCAGTTCACTTCCACCCTTGCTCATCTCACAGAAACGGAAGCACGGGAAACGTAGGTGATGTTCGTTTTGTTATTATGTTTGTGCTTACAATTGCTGCACACTTTTGAAAATTTTGATGATGGCTGAAAAGAAATCTTATTATCAACTGTTTAAAAATAGCTATGCAACTGAATTTCGAAGTATAAGAGCATCTAGTCAGGGTGAAAAGTTTGCATATTGTGTTTATTGTCGATCCAGTTTTAAAATTTCCAATGGCGGCAAATATGATATAAACAAACACATTGGAAAGAAAAAATGTCTATATTATGCAAAATCAGCTAATATTAGCAAAAAGAGTAAAATATATAACTACTTCAAGGAAGATAATCAATTGTATTTTACGATATTCTGAGATAGCGTTAAAAAAAAAAAAATATTTTAACAAATGTAGTTTTTATATTGTATTTTAATAAATGAAGCCTTTTAATTTATCTTTCCTTTCCTTTTTTTTGAGTTTGTAAATATAATAACTAATTAAATTTAAAATTCTCTATCTGAAATATTTAAAAATAATTACTGTATCTGATACTTCTAAGCAGTTTGAAAACTATTTTTAAAATAAATCTAATGTGAAATTCAGACTAATTGCATCATTGTGTGAATATATTAAATATGTAAGTATAGTAAATAATTATGAATGATAGCTAAACTTTGTATTATATTACTTTTTATCAAATGTTAATGTATTTAAAAAGTAAATTAGTGTAATTTTTTTAAAAAATACTTTTAAATCTTATATGCAAAATGGAGGGGGGAGGTGTTCTGCAAATTTTTGCGCTTGGGCTGTTTTACTCCTTGGAATTTTCACAGGTTGGCAGGTATGTGAATTTAGAATGTCTATTTCAACTCAAGAAAACCTGAACACAAGTAGCTTTACTACTAAAATATCATTCATCTTAAAATAAACACAACTTGTAACTAAAGAAAATTTGATTACAAACACAAAAATTTAACATGCAAAATGCAAATTTATTTGCCACAACATTTTTCCTTTCAGCTCTTTATACACTGCTCAGAACAATTAAAGGATGTTGTAAGTCTTATATAAAATAACGGCATAAGTGAATTTTTTTTTTTTTTTTTTTTTTTTTTTGCAGAAAACAGAAGAAAAGGGTCACAAATACAAATATTTCTCATTTTCAAACTTCAAAGTATGCAAATTTTGAGTTTGACCTCAAAAATGACGTTTTAGCAGCAGCAAATGAAATTTGGCTTTACACTAAATGAAAGACAAAGCGGGAAAGAATGATCACTATTCAGTAAGTGCATTGTTTCGATGATTGCGATGTCTTAACAAAGTGATTTAACCGATTCAATAGCTTGGAGAGTTGTTGGTCGGTTAGAGGGGGTCCAAACACAAACCGAAGTAGCCGAAACCACTGGAGTTTTGCAAAGTGTGATTTCCAGGATTTAAAACCGACTTTTGGTGACTGGAAATGCAGGCTGAAGATCAGGGCAAGGTCATAGAATGCAACAACGTCCAATGAACAACGATATTTAATGTTAACGGCTCGGAGATACCAAAATATGAATGTCTCTCTTCTTCAACAATTGCCTCCTCTCAGCTACTGGCACCACATTTTTGACCCAAATTATCCAAAACTGGCTCTACGGTATAGAAATAGATTTAATGATCTCATCCCTATATTGACGACCGGTCAGAGCTCCATTTCGAATGATGTGGGGATCAGTGCGCCCATCAATGGATCCCCCTCCCCTTTCCAACCGCCAAATCTGATACTTCTGTGCACAAACGCAGGATTGTTTCTAGTGCGACTTACCCCACAAATGAAAATATGCCTATTATCGTGATGAACAGAAAAACGATTCTTGCCAGAAAAAAAATATTGCGCCATTCACTTCTCTCCATTTTACATGTTCTGTTGCCCACTCCCTGTGAGCACGACAGTTTATTGGTCGGAGAACATTCAGACCTACAGCGTGGAGCTGATCTCATACAGTTTGAGTCGAAAGTGTTGTGCCAGCAGCTGAGCGAAGTTGTTTTTGTAGAAGAGTGGCATTCATATTTCGATGTCTGCAAGCCGTTAGCGTTAACTATCGATTTCTATTGAGTGTTGTTGCACATGTACGACCTTGCCCTTCAGCTTACATTTTCAGTCTCCAAAAACCGGTTACAGATCCTAGAAATCATACTTTGCGAAACTCCAGTCATTTCGGCTACTTTGGTTTGTGTTTGGACCCCCTCTAAACTGACCAGCAACTCTCCAAGCTTTTGAATAGGTTAAATAACTTCGTTAAGACATCGTAATCATCAAAACAATGCACTTACTGAATATTGACTATTCTTTTCCACTTTGTTTTTCATTTAGTGTAAAGCCAAATTTCATTCGCAATCTTTCATTCGCCAAATTTCATTCACAAAAAATGCAATCTGGCATTGTTTTAAGTTCTTAAACATTTGAAAATTGTCTCCCGTTATGATAAACTGCTCAAACAGATGATCTTGGGGCATTAAAGGTTAAGTTATATTTGAGACTGGATGTATTCTTTAATTTTTTGATGAATTAATATTATAATGAATTTGTTAGTTTATCACTTCAAATTTCTGTAACAATTTCTATTTTTCTGCATACTTTGATTTATTTGTTGGTTATTTTCTTTATATACATATAGTATAAAGAAAAAATAATTTTTGTATAATACAGTCAACTCTCAAAAATCCGCAACCCTAAAATCCACAATTCTCTGAAATCCGCATATCATTTGCAATGTAAACAAACATTGTCACAACTGATTTGTTGATTAGTGGATTGCAAAAATTCAGCTGTATTAGGAGATAAATCAATTATTAACTTGTGCTGGTGAATCACCAATCACTCAGCATGTTATTGAGGAGGAAATGATAAGTGTAATTATATATAATTATCAAAAAATAAATAATATTAATTTAGGGGAAGAAGGAGAAAGACAGTTTGGATGAAAGATTTTCTCTCATGAAGATAAATATTCAAACTTTCTCATAGTACAAACTTATGTGATTGACTAAGAATTGCTGACTTTTTTGCAGGTTATAGAAAAATAAATATGTATGAATACTCTTACTTATACTATTGATCACACTTTTAAAAAATCTAGATAATTTGCATCTATAATATGATGTATAAAAATTGTTCTTTAAATTAAAATTTTGTGAAATATTTGTACTTGTATTAGGCACACATTATTTCAGCATTGTATGTATAGCATATAAATTTTTTCTTAAAGATTTGCTACTCAAATGAGGTTCTAAGATGAAAATAAAAGAAATTATTCTGAAATCTGCAATACACTTTGTTTTAAGCTGTGCGGATTTTTGAGAGTGTACTGTACTATTTATAAAAAGTTATTCAATTTTTAAAGTCTTTTTCATTTTATTTTCTGTATATTATAAGAAAATAAATTAATTACATGAATGCTAAGTTATTAAAACATATTTTTATGTCTATTTCTTTTTACTTTTTTAGCATTGATTATTCTAGTCTCCAGTTTTCTGGAAATACATGCACCTATCCAGAATTACATAAAAGGCAAGCTGTAAATATTCAGGGTAAATATATTTTTATCCCTTTTGTTTATGTTCTCTGTATATGATGGGCACTATATTGGTTCTAATCTTATTAGGTCCAACACAGTTGTATTTTACTTATGAAGTTCATTGGAAAGAAAGTAATATTCGGTGGGCTTCTAGATGGGATATTTATTTGGCCATGACAGATGTTCAGATACATTGGTTTTCTACCATCAACTCAGTAGTAGTTGTATTTTTTCTCTCAGGTATATTGTTCTTACTTTCTTTATTTAAATATTTTTATTTTATATAAAATGCATTTGAATAACATTCATTAAATGAATTTCAGGAATACTTACTATGATCATTATAAGAACTCTGAGGAGAGATATTGCAAGATATAATAAAGATGAAGATATGGTATGACACAGTTTTTGAAAGAGACATAATTAAATTATGATATTGATATTTTCATCTTTTTGCATTATTAACTGTAGACATTTAAATATAAACTGAGAATGATCTTGGTGATATCACTCTACTTTTGATGCTTTTTCTTACTAATGATTACAACAGGAACCTACTTAAAAATTTCAGACACATTTTTATTTTAGTGTATTTAGGTCCTTGAAAATCAAAGCTATAAATATTTTTTTAATAATATGCAAAAATAATATTAATGAATTATAAAAACCACTTATCTGTTGATAAAGATGTGCCTTTTTTCCTAAATACACTAAAAATAATAATATGTAGTTTTTAATCTTTAAATATAGATGTTTTATTTTCTGTGATGTAAAATCATATACACATAGTATACACTTGAGCATATACAGTGCCATACACACTTTCTTTCACTTATTTTACCTTGCACTGTCTATTTCTAGAAACAATAATTAAAATTAACCCTTTGACTCCCAGGGTGTAAGTAGCATACATCCTCTCATTTCAGTAATCAGTGACGAGGATGTACACAACTACATCATTCAATACACAATATTGAGTACATATTTGAACCAGATTGGTCAGTGATATGCAACTGACATAATGTGGTACTGTTTGGAGATGAGTAGTATGTCCTGGTCACTGATTACTGAAATGAGAGGGCATATGCTGCATACATCCTGGGAGTCAAGGATGCTAAGTAATTGAAATCTGTCATCTATAAATTTTATTAGTTTTGCATACGATGGCTATTTCTTCCTATACAAATACAGGAAAATTTTTCATAATTTATGAGTGATGTTATGATTTTACCGTCTGTGTGTATGGATGTATATGCATAGTTGCTAACTTTTATGTTTTTTGCATACTGGAAATATTTTTCTGGTAGCCAGAAAAGCATAAAAGTTGGCAATAGTATGTATGCCAGCATGGTTGTATACATATATATATGTATATGTATAAAAGCATGTGAGCAAAACTACAGCAGTATCCTGTATTATAGGAAGTTTCATCCTATTTTATTTTAGGTTGTGAGTGAGAATGCTTTTATCACAGTTTAAAAGTAATAGCCTTTATAATTTCAGAAAAAAAAAAAAATGTTTTATATAAGGCATTGATTACGGACATTATTCCTCTGGAATTTTATGTATTTATTTACTATTACAAGTTAATTCATCTACAGCAAGACTATTGTTTACTATTTACATTGAAACCCATTAGTCAAATCATCTGGTAAGTTTTATATTAAGTTTATCAGAACTTTGATTAAGGCAAAATAAAGTATGTTAATGGTCCTGAGTAGATTTAGACAAATTAACAAATTCCATTTATGCTGAAATTCCTAATAAATACTATTTAAGAAAGACTTGATTAATATAGTGATCATAAAATATCTTGATAGATTTTATAATTTATGTAATTACTATTTTTCAGCTTATTAAATTTTCTATAAATATTTCAAGCTATAACAAAAAGTAGCAATTTTTATGCTACAATTTTTATAGCCTTTGTTAGATTTTTGCCTTCCTTTGTTAAATAAGGTATTGCTATTTTTTTTTTTTTTTTTTTTTTACTTTTATAAACACAATTATTTTTCGATCCTTGAAGAGGGACTATATTCACCAACAGATTAAATGTATATTTTCTGGCTGTGAATGGTGCTTAGAGGGAAAAAAAAAAAAAATCTTACATAAAAAAAAGCAAAATAAACTCTATTATATTAACAATAAAAGTTTTTTTTTTTTTTTTTACTTTATTTTAAGCTATAAAAGAAAAAATTAAAGGCTCCATATAGTAAAATAATAATGTATAATCTGTAATAAACAGTCCATTCAAAATATTTTGATTTATACAATTAATTAAAAAAAAAAAAAAATTACAAATTTATTAACACAATTATACACACAATTTCATTCATATTTTTTTTTAAATGATATCCATATATTGAATGAATGTGTTTTAAGAATAATATTGTCCAGAATATATATATAATATGTATATATATAGTAAGATATATAAATTATATGTATATAATTTACATATGTTCTTATATATACTTTCTAGACACTTAAAATTTAAAACATCGATAGTATTGGCAATGAAATATATAAAAGAAAAAATTAGTACTTAAAAGACTACATTCTATTTTAGAAAGTAAAGTATTTATCATTATTAATGCTACATACTCCAATAATTTCTAAATATTTTTAATCCTACTGAATGTAAAATAGTAAATTATTACTACAACCTTAAATAAATATACATTTAGAGATATAGATGGGTGTATACTGGACAGTTTTTACTTACCTTGAACTTAGAAAGCACTGATTATGAAATATCCAAAATATGTTTTAAAATCACAGTTATAGGATTTCATAACATTGCTATCAATGCCTAAACACTTATTGCATCAAAGCAGTTCTACAGAATACTACTGTTCTACCGAGTTCTACAGAATATTGCTCAGTTTGTTTTGGAAATATATTTACATCATATGATTTGCCACAAATTTTAATATTGAGGGTATTGACAGTAGAATGCCTTTAAAAAAAAAAAAAAAAAAAAAAAAAAAAAAAAATTAAAGAAAGAAAAATATTTTACAGGTTTTGTCGTGTCTGTGAGCAAAAATATGAATTTTAAATACAAAAAAAAAAAAAAAAAATTGTTAAGCGCATTAGTTTTTTATACTTTAATTCAGTCTTTCCCCCTCCCTGCACATCTGTTAATGGAATGATTAGCACTCTGGCCTTCAAATCTCAGATGCTGCATTCAAATCCTTGTTTAAGCATAGATTTTTATGGTGATTCAGAATTTAAGCTATAGGTCCCAATCTATTGAGCCTTCACTAAAAGGATCATAGAGTGACATCCACAATCCAAGTACTCCTTCCCTTGTTTTAATTATTATATTTTGTGATCTTCTACTAAAAACCAATTCACAGTTTAGTTTTTAATTTTTAATTAATATTTAAATTGAATTTTTAAAATATCTATATGATATATGCAGACATATCCTTAAATTTTATCCTTTTATTCTCTATAAATTTTTAAATTATTATTCTAGCCATATTTAGGTCATTCAGTTATTGTTTATGCTATTTATTTATTTATTTATTTATTATTATTTTTTTTTTTTTTAATCATTTTTATCCATATAGTATATTCTTGCCTTAACAATTTCTTAATATCTGCAATAAAATATAACATTTTCTTTTTCTTCTGCTTTTTAGGAAGATACTATTGAAGAAACTGGATGGAAACTTGTACATGGAGATGTTTTTCGACCTCCTCGATATCCAAAACTTTTTGCTGCTGTTATTGGTAGTGGAATACAAATATTTTTGATGACATTCATTACTATTTGTAAGTTACAATATTTTTCAATGTCATCTAATATGGTATTATTGTAGACAAATGGCATGATTATTTGTTTAGTATTTATTATTTAATTGCATTCCATGTTTGGCGACCGGTTGGATTTGATCCTGGGTCTTTCAGATTAGAAATCAAACGAAATACCTCTGGACAAAAGGTTAATCCGTTGTTCATTGGTAAGATCTAATAATCTATCCTAAGAAATGGCATCTGCTACACCACTACCCCTCCAGCGAGTATGTGTATGAGCATTTTTTCTCAGTACTCTTCGTTGCTGGACTTTTTTGGTTGAATAATGCTGCTATCTATTGACCCTGGTTGAAGTTGTTTTATTAGTTGTGTGTTATTTGCATGTCCGGGAATAACCAATTTGGTGACCGGTTGGATTTGATCCTGGGTCCTTTGGATTAGAAATCAAACGACATACTTCTGGACAATAGGTTAACCCGTTGTCCATTGGTAAGATCTGATAATCTATTCTAAGAAATGGCGTCTGCTACATGTGTATATACATATATTTTGCTGCATGTATTTTTTTAAATCTCCATTTTTTTTTTATCGAAATAATTATAAATAAAAGGGAAATTGTTAATAATAATATTTGTGCATTATTGAGAGTGAACTGAGCTATAAATGCCTTAATGGAGCAAAAACTAAAATTTACAAAAACATTACTTATATTTCTGCAAGTAACATAAAAACTGAGATATAATCATATAAATTTACACACCTCACTAAAAGTAGATTAACTAATGTTCTAAACAAGAATATGGAATAGTAAGCAAAAAAAAAGTTAGAATTATTACTTTTTCCCCCCTTACATTTACATTTTCATAGTTGGGGTATTTTGTTTCATTTGTGATGTGATAGGTTCTGAGAAGTGTCAAAAGTGTAGGGGAAAAAAATAATTATTATTTTAAAACATAAAGATTAAAAAGGTCCACCCTGAAGTTTCACATGAGATCTTTTGCCGCAAGCTAATGGCTTTTTTAAATATACTCACATTGTAATAAGAAAGTACTACAGAACTGGCGTTTTAAAGTAATAAGTACAAAACTTTGAAGAAACACCATAAAATGCAATAAACTCAACAATTGTTTCGGGTCAAAAGAAACATGATCCTTCATCAGGCGAACAAAGTAGATACAAGTGCTGCATTTGTGTGTTTCCGCTTTGAATTGTAGCACTCGTGCCTACTTTGTTTGCCTTACGAAGGGTCATGTTTTCTTTCGACCCTAAACATTTGTTGCGAGTTTATTGCATTTTATGGTGTTTATTAAAAGTTTTGTACTTATTATTTAATTACTCATATTGTGTTGACCGGCAACAAAACTGAAGTTTCTTATTTTTCTTGATTTCCAGGTTTCAATAGGTAGCACCACATCTAGTCTGTACTTATTATTGGATCACTTTTGTTGCAATTGCAATCATTAATAAAGATTTTGATTGTTTCCTGATTTAGCGCGTAAATATGATTATCATTATTTGCTAGTTTTTTAACATTATCAAAATCTATTTTCTTTTTTTTCCATTATTTTTTATAGATTTTAGTTAGAACAGTGATTGTTTTATTAAACTTGATGCCGGCTTGGTGTTCTTTTATTCTATTTTTTTATTTTTCTCTTGGTCATATCTATGCAATAAGTTGCTTTCTTTGTCTTTTGTTGCGTATTTAATTTCATATATTCCTGCAGTCTCTAATGGGTTTATATTGTTCTATAATATTTGATGACCTACTGTGGAATATTTATATCATAATTTAGGAACATAATTTATAAAAACCTTCAAAATTTTTCATCAGCAATGTTTTTCTACATGTTTGAGTGAAGTGGAAAACTCTTTTTTTAGAACATTTTCTCCTCTTTATCCCTTGTTTTTTTCATTAAAAAAAATAAATAAAATAATTAATTTTGCTAAATTTTAAGTATAGTATCCTGAGCAGAAAATTTCTTCAGGGAATGAAAAATGAACAATGCATTAACTAAAATTTCCCAAAATGTGTAAAATAAACATTTTATGTTAATGATAGGTTTACTTCTCTCTCCCTCTTTCTGTCTGTCTCACTTTGTTAAAGAAAAATTCATTTAGAAATAGTTATTTCCTGCTTATAAAAAATAAATAAATAAAAATAAACTGTAGATAATGTGTAGTGCAATATACAAAATATGATTTATTCTCATTTATTTACTTGTATAGTTTAGTTTAATGGTTCAAACCTGTTTTTCATTTTTCAAGCATTTACACAAATATTTAAGTAATAAAATATTTAATCAGAAAAGATATTTAAAATATTAGTTTTTCCTGTTTGAAGGAAAAATTGTTTCTGTTTTAAATTTAAATTTTATAGTCTGATTGTTGCTGTTTTGTTTTTCCTAGTTTTTGCCATGCTAGGAATGTTATCACCTGCATCAAGAGGAGCTCTTATGACTGCAGCAATTTTCTTATATGTGTTTATGGGGTATATAATTTTTAAAACATTAATAAAATTTAGCATATAATAATATTTATTAAAAGAATGAAACATTTTATTTGAGCATTTGAAATCTAATAATTGAATACCTAGTATTAACTTGTAATGATTAGAATGATGTGTCATTTACACTTTATAACCTATCTTCAAAATTAAAATAATAGTAATTTACAACAAAATGAAGAACAGTATGGAACCGTTTATCCAGAATCCAGTTATCCAGAAAAGCAGTCATCCGGAATTATATTTTCAAACAATTAACTTCTAATGTATATTTAAAAAAAAAACTTACAGATGTATTTTTATTTATTTTTTAATAATAATGGTTTAGCATTGTAATATGAAACAATTAAAAATAAAAGAAATATTTAATAAATAGTAATTCCATTTAATTTTGTTATATTTAAAAGTAGTATTTATTTATTTGGTAAGTACAGTGTAAACTGAAAAAATAGCTTTTAGTTCTGAAAAATGTCGATAGATGGTGCCACTACACGATATAAAACTGACGATTTTATTTATCTGGAAAGGGTTGGGTGAAATGGGGATAATTGGTCCTTTTCTGAATTTATTTTATTATTATTTTATTTATTTTTTGGGGGTGGGGAGGTGATAAATAACATCAAGTAACTTTTAAAATTTATGAATATTTTGCGCTTTCATGGACATAAAAAACATAAATTTGCATAAAAAATAAAAAGAAAAGCC
The DNA here is from genome assembly GCA_963930645.1 of Salticus scenicus. Lineage (NCBI taxonomy): Eukaryota > Metazoa > Arthropoda > Arachnida > Araneae > Salticidae > Salticus > Salticus scenicus. Next base: position 175,048,704 of record OZ005657.1, read on the forward strand.
TTTAAAATCAGGTCTTATTTTTCTAAATCCTTAGTAATATTCAATATTTTAAAATCATTGGCTAATCATGTTTAAAAACACTTGGATTTGGGCTGATTTTGATTTTTATGTAAGGTTAATAAATTTCAAAGATTTTTTTTTTTCTTTTTTCACATTTTAATTAATAATTTTTCTTGATTGAAAATTATTTTAATACTTTTGTAAAAAAAAAATTTCAAGTTAATTAAATATTTAAATTTGATTAATTGATAAAAAATAGTTATTAATTTTAGATTTAAAATGTTTTAAATGAGAACCATTTGCATTCTAAAATTCTGATTAATGAGGGTTGCTTTGATGAGCAACCAGTTATCCAGAATAGTCTTGTAAAAACCATTCCAGGTAATTGGTTCCCTACTGTAATATAAATATGAGATTTATATAAATTACCTTATGCAGTGGCATACCTAGCTAAAGTGGCATATGTTTATTTCGCCACCCCTTAAAAGGTCTAAAAACACTTAAAAATGCCAAAAACTCGATAATGCAAGTATATAAGTATTTATACCAATAAATGAATATGCATTTGTGCATCTGCCTGTGCAGCTACAATGTAAGTGTCCAGCATCACAGAACAACAAAATTTGGCAGTCAGCTATATCAGAGAATAATGGGGAATGCAATGTGAAAAAAAAAAAATAATAATAACTTTTTCTTGTTAAATATTTTATACAAATTTTGGAATTTTTACATTTGAAGCCTTATCGCTAGGCTTCACTTAAGGCTACGACTTAAGTTTCAAATCTCAGAAACTTTTTTATATTTAAAATATTTTTAAATGCAACTCGCCCATTGAGGAATTACAGAGAAGATTTAAATAAAATACGTTTTAAAATATTTTCATTAAAACTTTGAAGATATTCAATAGTAAATTAGATTAGGAATAGGCTGATGTTTAGTGCAATATGGTAGGTTGGAGGTGCCAGCAAACAGGTATCTTCTCTATCAGTGAGCAGGCTGTAGATTTCTGCCTTGGGGAGAAAAATTTTACAGGTTTCTATAAATGGAAAAATTTTGTGGTCAGAAATTTTAAGGCTTTTAGTGGTTTTTGCCATGGTCAAAATTTTTAGAGCATTTGGAGCTTTTACTTCTGTTCTGGCTATAATAAATAATTTCACTAATACTCAGGGGCCAAAAAAAAAAAAAAAAAAGCCACAGTTGGATGGTTTTTTTTTTTTCTTTTTTTCTACAACTGCCAATTTTATCGTTTAAAAAGGAAATTTTCGAATAGATTTTATTATGTCATCCTCCTCATACCCTTGAAGATTGATCCAAGTGTTAACAGATCGCAATTGTCAGAAAAATATTCATTTTGGAAAGTATTTCAAAAATGGTAAGGATAAGGCAATTAACGATACCACAAAAAGTATTAATTTTAGAATGAAAAAAATATATATAATACGCAAGATGGCCAAATAATTAAATGACAACGAAATATTCATAAGATGTTTTTTCACAAGATATAATTTTTTTTTTTTTGGCTGTTTAAACTAGAAATTTGGCTTTAGGCGGCCACATTACTCATCTAAGCGAGATGACTACAAGTTAAAAAGCAAATGCTTATAAAATCTATTTCTATCATGTTCAGAACTTAGAAAAGATTAAGTGTTTAACAAAATGTTTTTTTTTTTTTTTTTTTTTTTTTTTTTTCAAAAACAGTGCAACAACAATTAAACAAAGGAGGTTAAAAACCAGAAGATCTGCAAAAAAAAAAAAAAAAAAAAAAAGCTATTGTTAAAAAAAATAATTAAAGAAACAAGACTTCAGTTGATTGAAAAATTAAAAATATTATCAATTGATCATTGGGCTGAACTGATTTTTTCTGATGAGTCAAGTTTAATTTATTTCGAGAGCTGACAGAAACAAGCTAAAAGGATGACAAAAAGGTGACTGACTTAATGAAAATAGCACTCTTAAGACAGTGACACATTCTCCATACATTACAGTACAGAGGTGCATAACTTTTCAAGGAATTGGGCAAACTTTCATGCTCAAGGGATTAATTAAGTCAAAATAAAACACGGCCATTATAAAAGTGGTGCCTGATTGACTATTCTGGAGGTATCTCAATCTTTTCCATAATAAGCATTTCAAAATGATAATGCACCGTGCTACACGACGTCTGTGGTACGTTTATTTGATTCAAATTGTTAAATTTACCTATCTACTCACCTAAGCCCCTATAATTCTGAAATAATCATAACTTTTTTTCTCTTTAAGTTAAATCCCACAAAGAATATCATAGAATTTCTTCTTTACCAGACCTAGAAATAGTCCTAATCTGAATTCACTAGATAATATTTAGTCTATAAAAAGGGAGGGGTATTCGAAATATTTAGCCAACTTCGAAATAGTCATTCTCTGAAAAGCGGGCTTTTTTAAGAAAAAGTTAGCCCAAAGAAAATTGCTCCATAATTTTTCTAAATTTTTGTGCATGTACACATATGTTACAGTTAATAAAAATAATATAAACCAAACTGTATCTGATAATTTTTTGAAATAGTAATTATTTTTATTAATTTGAAAAATGAGGGAATGACAAATTTCTTCTAGAAACTACTTTATAAAAATATGATTAGGTTTAGTTATATTTTCAAACACTAAATATTTATTAAAACATATTTTTATTAATATAATAACATAAAAAATCAAATTTGATTTCTTTTTGATAACTTTATAATGAATGAGTGAATGACATATAATAAAAATACTGTATTTCAATCTAACATTTGAGAGCCATATGCTATTCATTGTAAAATGTTTCCAACAGAACACAAAATGGCTTCTTTACTTCGCTGCTGTACAAATTAAGTTTGGCTTATATAAAGTATGTGCCACCCTTAATGAAGTAAGTAGGGGTGTACTTATAGTTTGATGAGGGAGTGATATCTATTAGCAGGGACAACAATAAAAAGCGTTCTAATTTCTTTCATTGCATAATATATAAATATAGTATAATGGATAAATATTTATTAAAGTATGTTTAATAAATTTTCAATTCAAATAATCTAAATATACATGTTTTAATACCATAGAAACCATTTTATTTACTTACATGAGTGAATGGGGACACAGTGAGGGAATGATATTTTGCATTTTAAAAAATATTTTAAAATTATATTTGAATTCCAATAACCAAACAATGACAGTTTGTATACATAACTAATATTGATATTTATTATAATGTTTAAAAAAGGAATATATAATCTTTAACTTGTCATAATTTACCTTACATAACATCCTTTTCAATTTTTGCACAAATATATTTCAAGCATCTCCGTGCTCATCATCAGTGCTAAGTGATCATCGATCTTCAGAGTTGATTCCTTCGTGGTGTTGCAGCTCTCTTCATTTCGTTTCCTTTGTTTTAAGTGTCTGCTGCCACACTACTGGAATAATGCAATGCTCTTGGTCATTAACAGAAAGGGGGTTAGTAATGATTTCTATGGCCTCCCGTTTTAGAGCGTAATGGTGACTATTGTAAGGGGCTATTTTATTAATATTAATGGAATTTAAATTAATGGAGTTTTCCTAAGGATGATTGGGTACCCAATCAAAAACTCTTAGAGAATAAGAGCTGAATGTAACTTTAAAATATTTCATAATGTAAATCTTCTTTTAACTAGGAAATTGTGAAGTGAATAAATTACACTAAGCGACAAAAAAAAAAAAGCCGCACTGCAGAAAAATTTACTTATACATTTGTGTTTGTAATAATTTAAAAACTAATGATTGCAACAAATAAAATTGTTATATCTGTATAATACGGAAGTTATAATATAATACCTATGTACATTTTTGATTTAATAATTTGTTTTATTACACTCTATGGAGTTAATAAAAATCTACATAAAAATTTTCTTTTTAAACATATTATAATAAACATATACCTTGTATCCTATTATAATTTATTATATGAAATAAACACGTTATATTTAATACATGAAATAAAAATTGTTCATTTGTTAGATCTAAACAATTATTTAATAAAAATATATATTCTGGATTGGATAATTCCACCTTCATATGGAATTACTGCTTTAATGGGCAATATGGCGTAGTATTTTACAGTTTTTTAACATGAAACTCAGAAATTTCTCTGTGCCAAATATCGTAAATATTTTTTTCTAGTTCTTTCAAAGTTGTAGGCTACAAATTTCTAATCCCCACCCTCTTTTATAGACTAAACATTTCTGAGCGGATTGAAATTAGGACAATTTTCAGGCCTAATAAAGAAGAAATCCTGTGATATTCTTTGTGGAATTTAATTTTAAGTAAAAAAAGTTATGATAACTGACAAAATTATATATGCTCATGAGAATGGATAAATAATTTTAACAACTTGAATCAAATAAATGTATCACAAGCGCCATATAAAACAAGGTACATTATTATTTTGAAATGCTGATTATGGAAGAGTCTGAAATACCCCCAAAGTAGTCGGTCAGGTATCAATTTTTTAATAGCCAAGTTTTATTTCGGGTTAATTGATCCCTTGAACATGAAAATTTGCCAGACTCACTGAAAAATTATGCATTTTCGTATCGTAATGTACGAGGACTATGTAGTTGTTTTAAAAGTGTGATTTTCATAAAGTCAGTCACATTTTCGTGATCAGATCTGCTTGTTTCCGTCAGTTCGAAATAAGTTAAACTTGACTCATCAGAGAGAACAACTTCAGCCCAATAATTAATTGATCATTTTTTAATTTTTTAACCCTCTAATGTATTGTTTTTCTGATTTTTTTCGTTAAGAATAAAGTTTTTTCAGATTTTCTTGCAATTAAATCTACTTTGTTTAATTGTTATTTCATTGTATTTAGATAAATTATATTACTAAACACTTTTTTTGAATCCCTACTGTGTTCTAAATGTAATACAAACTGGTTTTTTAAGCTCTGGCTTTTCAACTTGCAGTCATCTCGACTGGATGAGTAATGTGGCCGCCGAAGGACAAATGTGCAGTTTAAACAGCTAAAAAATATTATATCTTGCTAAAAACCAGATCACTAATATTTTGTTAACATTTAATCAATTTGACATCACACGTATTGAAATATTTTTTTGATTTTCGCTCTAAAATTAATATTTTTTGTGTTTTTAACACTTGGTTCAATCCTAAATTGCGCGGAACAAAAAGTAATAAAATCTGTTCAAAAATTTACTTTTGAAACAATAAAATTAGCAATTACAGAAAGAAAAATGAAAAATATCAGAGTGCGGCTTTTTTTTTTTGTCTCTTAGTGTATATATTACAGTATAGCTAATTATGTAGTATGATTAAATGTACAGTACAATTAATTATACTGTAAATATAATTTCTCTTTGTATGTATAGGAAAATCATTACAATTATGCAGAATCAAACTATTTTCAATGATGTGTATTAGCAAACATTTTGATGGTAATTTTCCTTATAAAATTATGGGAGGTGTGTGAGGAAAGTTAGGTGTAAAATAATAGAGTATTTATATTTTACAAAATTTATATACTATCTACCAATAAGTATGTTGACACTTTAAAATTTAGGCAATTTGTCAAATATCTAGAAAAATTCTGTAGGAATTATCTTGAAACTTTGGAAATATAAAGAACATGTTGTACCTCATATATTTCAGCAAAAGTTTTATCCTGAAGGAGAAAAGAAGACCAGTAAAATATTAAAAGTCAAATTGTTTTGGATCACTCTCTAAAAAGTAATGCTTGAAATGTGTTTTGGCTGTAGCATGTGATTATGAGGATTCTTTTATCAATATAATTTTTTTTATGAGGTTACCACATATATTCATAGAAATAATGGTTTCTTTATGTTACAGAATTCTCTCCACCAGGGGTCGCCATGTGTCAAAACACGGCGATACATGTACTGTTTTTAGTTAGTGTGTGGCAGGCATCTGGTATGGAATGGAAGGGTCTAAATAGGAAACCCTAAATATGTTAAAGTGTAGTATATGTAAATAGATATAAATTACATGTAAATAAGTTATTAAATCTTAGTTAAGAAAGATGAATGTTATTTTGCACCTGATATATTTCTACCACTGAACTATCGGTCAAATTTGGTGCATACGGCTTGCGAAAATGGTTTATTGGAAACAAAAAGTTTTTCTTCTGTCATAACGCTAATTATAATAAAAGAAAGAAATTATCTACTCAAATAAAAATGATGACTCAGCTCGTATGAAAGATCAACGGAAATGGAAATAAAAATAGAAAAATGAAATCTTCAAAAGTGGTGATTAACAAAGTATGAGTTGAAAACGGAAATAAGATGTGTTTTATGAAAATGGAAGTAATTCACATTTTTTTTTTTTTTTTTTTTGTGTTATATATTTTTATTTGGATAACTTGATTAGAGGTAAGCTGTTTTAAAATTAATAATGGATAAATTAACTAAATGTATTGAAAAGAGAAGCTCTGTAAGAGTGAGTATTACTAAATTAATTAAGAAAGTACAAACATTAGATTTTGATAACGAAACTTTTGATTCTTTAAATGAGTTATTAGAAATTTTAGATATCAAATCTAAATTATTGAAAGAGTATGATCATGAAATAGAGTTCTCTCCACTAGGGCTCGCCGTGTGTCAAAACACGGCGATACATGTACTGTTTTTAGTAAGTGTGTGGCAGGCATCTGGTATGGAATGGAAGGGTCTAAATAGGAAACCCTAAATATGTTAAATTGTAGTATATGTAAATAGATGTAAATTACATGTAAATAAGTTATTAAATCTTAGTTAAGAAAGATGAATGTTATTTTGCACCTGATATATTTCTACCACTGAACTATCGGTCAAACTTTAAAAAATTGCAAAAAAAATGATCACTTTTTTTTAAAATTATAACATGTAGGGTATTAGACTTAGTATAAGGCGAGTTTTAGGAAATCTGGCATGCTATATTGGGCAATGCAAAAAATGCAAAAATGTTAAACATTTTATGAAATATGAGCATTTTTGCTAAATTTTTAACTACGTATGAACAAGCTTTTAAAAAAATTGTTTGCATAATTTAATAACCAAATGTATTGAGCTACTTATATGAAAGCCCCAAACAAATACCGTGTAAATTCAAAAAGTTATGAGAGTAAAATGAACAGAATTTAGTTTCTCTAAAAATAAAAGCTAAGCTGTAAGATGTTTTACTCATATTTTTATTTTGATTCAATCAATGCCTAATGGCAATGCTGGTTGCAAATAAATATTGATAAAAACCCCTATCATCTTCTCTTTTTTTAGAGGAACTGAAATTCTGTTCATTTTATATCTGATAACTTTTTTAATTTACACAATATTTGTTTGAGTGCTTCATATATGTAGCTCCTTACTTTTGGCCATTAAATTATGCAAATGAAATTTTTCAAAAGCTTGTGCATGCATAGTTAAAAATGATTTAGTAAAAATGCCCATATTTCATAAGATATTTAACATTCTTGTATTATGATTGCAGTATGCAATGTGTAATGTAGTTTGTCAAGTTTCTTAAAAAAGGCATTTCACTAGGTGTAATGCACTACATGTTATAATCAAAAGTATTGTTTTTATTTATTTTATTTTATTTTATTTTATTTATTTTTATTTTTGCAATTTTTTAAAGAAACCATAATATCTTCATGAATATATGTTTTAACTTCATATAAATTTATACTGATAATTAAAATAATCTTCATAATCATATGCTACAACCAAAACACATTTCTAGCATTACTTTTTACAGGGTGATCCAAAACATTTTTTATTTTTATTTTTTATTATTCCTCTTTAGGACAAAACTTTTGCTAAAATATATGAAGTATAACATGTTCTTTATGCTCCCAAAGTTTCAAGAAAATGCCTAAAGAACTTTTTTAGATATTTGACAAAATGTCTAAATTCGAAAGTGTCTAAATATTATTGGTAGATAGTGTATCTATAATTTATACTTACTGTAACCATTATCTACCTAACAGCTTTATTTAAGAAAACAAATCGCCATTGTATTAAACTTATATATCACTATTTCTACTGTTCTTTTACGATGACAAATTTTCATTATAAAATATTTTTATTGATAAGTGTGAATTAAATGGTAATTTTTTTTTTTTTTTTTTTTTTTAAGTTTATAAAAAATGCAGGTATTGAAACATGAAATTTGGTTGCCTAGTACATTATATATCTTATTATTTCAAAAGAATAAGAATGTTTCTGTAATTCTGGTTTGTAAAATCATATGTGCCTCAAAAATGCAAATGGTTGAGATTGAGGTAAAAAATTGCTTTTTGAAATGATATAACTTATTATTGAAAGTAAATCACTGTAGTGCTAAGATAAATTGAAAATTCATCAGGAAAAACGTATTTAAAAAAAAAAAAAAATAAATAAATAAATAAACTCCAAAAAATAAAGTGGGGGTTATTATAAGTGGATAGATGGACATATACATATAAAATAACAAAAATGATATAACTTCCAATCTTCGATTTCAGATTTATTCATCAAAAAGGGATTAATTTAAAAAGGACAAAATATTGCTATGAAGACTTTCCATTTTCTTAGAAGTTTCTTGGTATTTTCAATTTTCTATATCTTTGAAACCTGAGCTCATACTGAAATATTCTATTTATTTTAGATGTGTTTCAGGATACTTTTCTGCAAGACTTTATAGAACGTTAAGGGGTATAGAATGGAAGAAAGCAGCATTTTATGTAAGTAATTTATTTAGCAATTTTCTTTTTTCTTTTAATAAGTATACTTTAATGCACATTTTTACTTTTAGAAACTTTTTTGTTTGTAAATTTACAATGTAAAAAGAACATAATTATATATTTTTTTAGACATTATATCTATCAGTTTCATTCTCCCTCTCTCTCTCTTATATATAGTACCACTAAATTAACTGACCACTAAATAAATGATTTGTGCTCTAGCCCTTTCACTACCACTGGGACATGTATATCCCGAGGGCACTTTTAAATATAATATGAAGCTTTTTTCTGAAGGTTTTCTGTTTTTGTCGTCAGGGTTCATACACATCAGGGAAAACCTGGAGTACTGAGTAAAATTTGGCTTTTGGTAAATAAAACTTAGGGAAAATAGAAATTCTCGTTAAAATTCTGAAAAAATGTATTGTAAACAGGACATTGTGACAGAACCGGAAAATCAGGGAATTCTATCTTTATGGAAATCTTATGGATTTTTCCTAAAATTCTTTCAAATGCAGGGAAATTTTAATTTCTGTTAATTTCCTATCAAGAACATTCATAGTAGCTAGAAGGGAGCAAAGCCATGCCCGCTGTATTAATCGGTAAGTTTTCACTATGAAGAGGGCCATGATGAATTGCTGTCAGAGTAATTTTCCCCCAGCGAGTATGGCGGCTATTTTTAGCATGCAGCGAGGGAGTTTTGATATCAGATTCATCATCACCATCATTATTGCCCTGGAACATGCACAAGAAAATGCTAAAATGAAAACCTAACCTAAAGAAAGGATGACGGTCCATAAGAGGGTTTTTTGGCCCTGAAAAGGAGAAAATATAAAGGACTTCAGGCGTATAAAATTGTTACATTTAATTATATTACAACATATGTATTTTAAATTTTTATCAATATTATTTATACTACTCTAGTAATTGTGTGCTTCTCACATGTCCAAAAATTCACAGTTTTGCGTTTTTGGCTAAAATTATCCCATTTTCAGGGATTTGACCTGCTTTTTTCATATGAGCACAAGGGAACAACACTTTCAAATTGAAATATATTATGTAATATGCTGTAACATAAATTATACATAAAGATTAAAGTGTTGCTCCCTTGCGCTAATATGATAAATGATTAAAAACGTGTTTGTTGTGTGTGGGTATGAAAAATTTTGTGGACGTTGTATCTCACAAATCCATGAACAAAATTTAACCAAATTTCGTATTTAGTTGTACTTTGACCTAAACTGGTGGTAATTACATTTAAGGATCAATTGATCAACAGATGGAGCTGTCGTTCCAACTTTTCATGAGTTTTAATATGGCAGTATAGGATAAAATTTCATATATATGTACACAATGAGAGGTATTTATAACGAATGTTTATAAAATTAATATAAATTATTGATAATAGTAGTAGCAAGCTTGGTAAAAAATTTCGTGCGTGTGGGAGCATGGAGCATTTCATTTGTTCACCTTTCTTTTGTATAATTTCTCAAGAATAGATTTATATTTTGTGCAATTCATTTAGATAGGATTGTAGGTACGTAAATATCTATTAATTATTAAAAACATGTCTAAAAATATTTCAGAATTTATTTGCAAAATAACAAACACTATCCAGTACTCAACACATGTACATTTGTCTTTCATTAGGTATATATGAAATTTTAAAGTTTTTAAAGAAATTTTTATCTATTCAACAACTATATGAAACTAAAGTAAAAAAAAAAAAAAAAAAAAAAAACCTTTAAACAATTGTTATTCTAGGGGGGTCATGACCCACTTCCCAGAGACATATATATTACGCCATATAGCTATCATAAATATAGTAATTTATATAGATCTGTCCCCATTTTAACGAGCAAAGATTTTTTATGCCGAAAAAGTATTTTGGCATCAGCCATTAGAGAATATAAAACTCGCAAATAGTAATAGAATAGAATGTCGATAAATTTTGAAAACACCGAAATATGACTTTTGAGGGTTCTAATAAATATATGAAAAGGAATGGGCTAAGTTTTCATAAATAAGTTAGATTGATGTAATTTATGAAAAATGTAATTTTTATAATCAGTTGCATTGTTATTATTATGAAATAATTACTGTCTTCATATTTAATGGAATATTTTTTTTTTTTTTTAATATTTTTTAATATTTTATATCAGTAATATGGAATTCTCAACATTCTTTTAAATGTAGTTAGCAGCCGTGGAAGTTTTAATACATAGCTAGTATTTTGTGAACATTAAAATTATTTTTCATGATGAATGCAGATGATTTTTATGTCAAAGAAGTATAATAATAAATGCTGAAAGAAAGAAAGACATGAGTATACTAGAGTATAGTAAAAAAAAAAAAAATGAAAAGAAAGAAAAATGGGTAGCTGGAGTTTTTTATTATCTTTTAGTACATAAATTTTATTTGCTAAATTATCTGTGTGTATTCCCATGTATATTCACTCGAGGAAAAACATCCATAGGAGAGTAAAATGTCCGTCTTTCCCCAAATGTAAAGGAATCACTTTTCTCCCCTCAATGATCAATCTGTGTCTTATTACTATATCTATGATGGCTATACAAATTCATCCTTGCATTTTTCAGCAAATTCTAAGAAAATTTTCTGTGTGTGACTGTATATATACAACATGCACACGCAGTGACATTACTGATAGATATAACAAACTACTGAAACATGTTTTGGTAGCTTCTAAAAATTCTTATTTGAGGTTGGATATTCTAAGTGAAATTAGTTAAAGATGTGGCCAAATATATACATACTATTTAGATAAATATAATATAGTGTCAGTTGCACTTTATAAACCATGACGTCAATGAAAAAATATACTTAGGAAAAATTTTGGAAAATACTCTGGAAATCAGGGAAATCTCAGGGAATTTTGTTCTGAGATTTTTGTAACCACCCTGTATAAAACCTGGGAAAACAAATATATTTTTTTTTTCTCTCATACATATTTTCTTGTTTAGCTTAATATCGTTATTCAAACAATTATGGTAATGAAAGGGCTAGAGGTACCAATTAGGTACCTTTATATGTCATTTCCATCTTATTAAAATGTTCAATTTCTAAAACTAAATAATAGTTCTACTTTTTAAATTCTTTCCATTTTGTGTTTTCATTTAAGTGTAATCCTATTCTGTATCATTATATAGCATTATTATATTTTTTTTTTCTTGTAGACTGCTACTTTATATCCTGGAATAGTCTTTGGAACATGCTTTTTCTTGAATTTTTTTATATGGGGAAAGCAATCATCAGGAGCTGTAAGTTATTTACTTTCTTTTTTCCCATTAATTTTTTAAATGTATATTTCACTCTATGTATGCACAATAATATAAAATCCCGACATTATAGGTTCCATTTACTACCATGCTCGCTCTTTTGTGTATGTGGTTTGGAATTTCACTACCTCTGGTATATGTTGGGTATTATTTTGGCATTAGAAAGCATCCATATGAACACCCAGTACGCACAAATCAAATTCCACGTCAAGTTCCTGAGCAAGTATGGTACATGAACCCTGTTCTTTGGTAAGTAATATTTCATTAAAAGTTTTGTAATAATCATATGAACATGTTATATAATTGATCATAAGTTATATCAGAACTTTTAAAATCATTACCTTTGATTTTATCAAGAACAGGATTTTAATTGTGATAATTTCTTTATTTAATTAATAAGCTTGTTAATTGGAATGCATTCTTTAATAATCTTCAAAAGTGCAATAATCTCAAGTCTTCTATCTAAACATTCTTCTTACTCTTTCTTTTTTTTTAATATAATGAACAGTGGCGGTTCTACATTAAGGGCCATTGAGGCACCCCCCCCCCCTAAATTTTTTCTCGATTAAAATAGTAATAATAATAATAATTTTGTTTTTTTATAACTGTTCAAAAACATATATACAAAATAACTATATCTATCTAACTTTTTCTTAATCTTCTTTCATTATAATTTATTTGTCAATATATTTTTTAAGCTGTCACAAATCACAATGACTGACTGACTGCTTCTTTCCTTCCTTATCTAAGAGAATGGGGCCGTTTACATTCGGCCCGTAATTGGCATATTTATATGTACAGTTTATTCTACTAGAAGATTGGGTTAGCAGATTTGGCAACAAACTGCTTTATCAGTGTAAGCACGCTGTAATTTTCTCGTCGATGGACCAGCAGAATCTGGCCCTTTGGAACAAAACTATAGGGAAAAAGACTCCTTTAAAACCATGCAATTCACGGATAAAATTTGGCGACTTCTGCATTACATTTTTTTTTTTTCCCCATTGAGTTTTCAGTGAATTCTTTAGAGTTATATATGACAGTTTAAAATTTTAGTGTTTAAAAAAAGAATTCTGGTAATAGTCAAAAATATTTTCTAGACTAGCCTTTGAGATAAAAGCTTGTATAAGAATTTAAGACCTCTCTTTAACTAAAGTGTTTTGAATTTAAATGAGGGGAAAAAAATAAAATAAAAATAATGTGTGATTTTTTTTTTTTTTTTTTTTTTTTTTTTTTTACCCTTCAGAATAGTGTATTAAAACTTTTATGTAAAATTTTTAGATAAATAATTAATGGATTTACATTGATAAATGGATTAAATAGCTGCATAAAATTGTAATTTATTATTATTATTAAAGGATTTTTCTTTTAAATGCGATTTAATAGAAACATCCGCAATGTTTACTTTTTCTTTTCTTTTTTTTTTTTTTTTTTTTTTAAGATGATAGCCCGTTTTATTCCTTTATTTATTGAAAGTTAATTTAAATTATCTAAAATTAAGCTCTTAAAGTGCGAAACATGTTTTTTTTTTTTTTTTTTTAATATGTATCCACATTACATTAATCATGACTTTCTAAATTTCAATATAACTTCTTACAGATTGGTTAAGGTTTATTTTATTTATTTTTTAAGATAAGAAACATGAATATAACACTTGAAATTCTATAATTAAAAGATTTAGGGATATAATTAGCGTTAGCTAAATAATATTACACTCTAGACATTTGAATTTAAATTTTAATGGTGTGTAGTGTTAGGGTTAAAGCCAGTTGACTAAAAGAGGGTCCTAGACCTGAGTGGTGTACTCTCTGCAGAAAGTCTTTCTAAGTGTTATATAGCCCTTTTTATTTGAGTTTTGGAGAAAACCATAGTAAACTCCAAATGTATATGTTTATGAAAGCGCTCTGGTATCGAATTTGGCAATTTCTGTCTACTAGCTTCCAGATATTTAAATTTTGATATTCCATTGATCAGAACATTGCAGAGTTTTTCAATTGTATTTATAAAACTGTTTGATAAAATATGACATTGCAATGTCAAACAGTTGGAACATTGCATCATAAGTTTTATTTCCATTGATATATATATATAATTTTTTTTTTTTTTTTTGAGCAAAGTCATTTTAATAGCATTCTTTTCTCATGCACAGAAACAAAAGATTGCCTACTTGTACGTCTTTGCCATCCATATCTGCTGGCATTTTAAAGAAAATTATAAAGGACCGTTATTTAGCTTTGTTATAGTTTGATGTGCAGTAAGTCCTAAACTTTTAAAACCACTTTCACTTTCTCAAACTTCAAAAGTTTGTACTAGTACCTGGCTGCTAGACAGGAAAAATAAAATTTGATGTTATTAATTGCTTACTAAGCATTTTTATATCATCTGGGAGTATCATGTGCAGAACAATACATAGCAAATTTTGCTTTCTTGGACACAAAAATACAGTTGTCCTTATAATTTTGTCCATATTGTATGGCTGTCTAAATCCAAAATACATTTTTTTAATATGAATTTTCCATATATTTCTATAAAAGCTAACAAAAAATGCTTCATTTATCATTGGTTTCCAGTCATAAAATTTGCATAATCTTTCTGCAAACTGTAGTTAAGATTTGGCAATTTTCCCCTTGTCCTTATAATTTTGACCACCACTGTAGGTATGTCAAAATGCAAAATCAAAAACAGGATTAAAGAACTCATCACAAACATAAAATTCGAAAAAACAACTACTGCTCTAACCAAAAAGTTAACATAATGAAAATATTAAAATTAATTTTGACAGTGCTAAAAGAATCACAAATTCCGTTAACTCCACTTACATGTTCAACCATGAGACAAAAACAGATCGTCAGTAATTTAGATTTATGTAATGGCAATAAGCTGACAGTCAACATGGACAGAGTGTGGTGCTATCTCCTAAGGGAAAGAGCAAGAAAAAAAAAATACCATCACTACTGGATCCCTTCTTCATGATAATTTATGTCTGTGTGATTAGACAATCTAACTCATCCAGTCTTGTAATTTATAGCAATAAAATTAAACTTAAGTTTCGGAAAAGTTTTTCTTTTAATAATTTACACGATTAAACCTTCTCTCAATATTTTAAAAGTTTTTTTTTTTTTTTCTTTCTATCGTTCAAAGGAGCACATTGTTGTAAAATTTTTCTTCATGGTAATTCACTCCTGTCTGGTGAGACAATCTAATTCATCTAGTCTTGAAATTTGTATCAACAAGATTTAGATTTATAATGCATGTCTCAAAATACTTATCAGTATGTCAAAAGTTTATTTCATCATTCATATCAACAGCTGGTGACTTATTACAAGGGGCACACCAGCGGCCGAGCAGTTCTGCACTCAAAGCTGGTAGACATGAAGTGCTGGGTTCGATCCCAGGTTGTGCTAGTCCTCCTAGCCGTTCAGAGTTTTTCATGTTTTTTTCCAAAACTAGCATAAATACAGGCTACGATCCTTTAGAAAAACTCCTACGGAGGACATTCCCCCTCAGGCGTTGGACCCTAGTGCTGTCAATCGGCCTTAATCCCAACAACCCAACCAACTATATTACAAGGGTTCTTTTTTATTTTCAAAATTTATTTCATCAAATATTCTTCAATCATGTTTTATGCGACTATAGAAGCCTCTGCTCAAATGCTGTCCAGTGTGAAAATTGGGATGATAACCCTTGTGGTTGAGAGAAAACTGCAATAAGGCAATGCCGAATAACTGGATGTTTACCAAAGCCAATTTGTTGGTCAGTTTGGCACCCTTTCAAGCCTTTGGAATTGCCCTCAGTGTCAGTGCTATGTGTGAGAAACATGCTTTCTGGTTGGTTCATTTAAACACATTTAGACTGCACTGAACAAACTGAAATGAAATATATTTATTATATACATAAAAGCATATTTAGTATAGTATATGACATGAAATCATTTACTATTCATTTTTGGCTATATTATAAATTTTATTTCAAGGTGTGTTATATGTTTCTTATACTGTGCTAAATTTATGCATACAGTATGGTGTGTGTATATAATTTATAGATGATATACAGGGCTACACAAAACTGAGTGACCATATTCTTCTCTATTGAATGTAGTTAATAGAAATACTTTACTAAATTTTACCAAGTTCAGGAAAACTGCTGTGGAATGATAATTATTTTCTCATATTGTATGTGTTAACTGCATAAAATGTAGACACGCAGACGACTCTGTTGTGCTATTATTCTTTAAATTTAATAGTTTGCAGTTTTGCAAAGGTCTTTTCAGTTGCATTTTTTATTTTAGCTGATGTGAATGTCTTACAGAATGGTATGAATAAAATTTGTCTGAATAACTTAGAATAAACTATTAGTAATAGATTTGAATTTTTATGAATGTATGCACTGTGCTCAATCAGGGAATTGGAGGTGGCAGCCCCTTCTTCACACAAAAATGTTATCTAATAAAACTGTTCATATACATCATTTGTTATCATATCCTTTAATCTATAATCTGTTTTTATAATATTCAAATGCAGGGTAAGAGAAAGTTATCTAAGCAACATACCAAATTAATTTAAAATAAGATTTATAAAAAATTTTAACAGTGAATCATTATTTTAATGCACAGTTCTGTACTCAACTCTCAATAACTCTCTTTAAATATTTTTAATGAATCAATACCTCTGATATAATATATTACCATTAATTTATTAAGGTAATTGTAATAATTATTAAATCATATTTATTTAAAATTTTTTTTTAGCACATTAATGGCTGGAATACTTCCATTTGGTGCTATGTTTATAGAACTGTTTTTCATTTTCACAGTAAGTTCTAACAATCTAGAACATTTAGTTTTATTTGTTCTATAACTTGATAGTAATATTGAGAAACATTTATTTTTTAGGCAATATGGGAAAACCAGTTTTACTACTTGTTTGGATTTTTGTTTTTAGTCTTCATAATACTTGTTATTTCCTGCTCTCAAATATCAATTGTGATGGTGTATTTCCAGCTGTGTGGTGAGGTAAGCTTAGCTTAATTTTAATTAATTATATATATATTTTTTTTTTATAATAAATTTCAAAAATCTATTGAAAAAGTGTTTTCATTATCTTTCATTATCTGTCATCATTTAATAAGCTTTTCTAATTAATGAATTTCGAAGAAAAATCAACAGCCCTCCACCTAACCATTAAGAGGCATCAAAGCAAAATCTTTTACCACCACCACCCAATTTTATTCTCATTCAGTGAAACACAAGATAAAACATAGAAACTTTAAAAAATAGTATTATTTGAAGTTATTTTTAACAGAAGACTTCCGCTTGGGGCCCCGAGCCTCCTCAGCTGTCCTTCATGATGCTTCTGGCACTTGCTGTGTTGGACCAACAAACACAGTGAGCAACAGCATCAAGAAGGACAGCTTAGGAGACCCAAGGCCCCGAGTGAAAGTCTTCTGTTGAAAATAACTTCAAGTAAGGCCATTTTTTAAAGTTTCTAATGTTATTTAATTTTATTGAAGTTTTTTTTTAACATTTAATTTAATTAATAAGATAAAACATTTCTGTATGACTTTTTTGCCCTGGTTGTTTGTCTGGAAAATAAAGGTCTGAAAACAGACACGTCACGAAATTCAACAATCTTAAAATAAACCCTTCCACTAAAACTTGCAAAATTAAAACCTATATAAAAGTCAGAAGAGTATTTGGATGGGGGAAAAATGGAGATTTATGATGAAATAATCGCTTATTTCAGGTGTCAACAGTAAAAAAAAAAAATCATTTATTTGAGTAATTCACTTGCATTAACTATATATGTATATATATAGTGTTCATGTTATGCATTTTTCAAAGGGCGCTGCACCCTGCCCTTTTTTGTTTTAGCTTCAATGCGCCCTGCCAGGCCCGTAGCTAGATGGGGGCCAGTACGGGCTATGCCCGACCTGGAGAAAACTTTGCCCGCCCTATACTCTGTGTAAGAAAAATAGACCTGTCAAGGCCACCTCTCAGGGTTCTTCATTCCCCCGTTACCATGGTTTTAAGGGACGCTAACTTCTCCGCGTCTTTTTTCCCATGCAACTTCGTTATCTTAGTAAAAGCAATTGGAGAGCAGATTAGTTTTTTTTTATTGCTAGTATACATGTATGTAATAACGTGTTGAATACCTGTAGTATAAATCCACTATATTTATTCCATATTTGTCTATACGTAAGGTTATCTTTTATGTGTATTATTTAAAAATGAAGGTAATATATAATTAGCAATTTTTCGTTTATTAGCTTAACAAAGTTAATTTTCTAATATAGGGGAGACTGGGGAGGGTTGACCCATTTTTTACAAAAACATTTTTAGAGAAAAAAAATTTACTTCCAGAAAAAAACTTTGTACACCATTTTATACCTGATATATTCTATTATCAAAATATACATAAAAAAGTTTCATACTTTGCAACAGAAAAGAGAAATAATGAATGTTATTGAAGCAGAATTTTTGGGTCAAGGCTCCCCACATATGGGAGGTTTGACCCACACAATGGGAGGGTTGACCCAACAATATTCACATATTATAATATTTAGGAAAAAAGTTAAGCTAGTCCTAAAATTTAAGAAATTTGGCAATGAAATTAATGTGATAACAATAAAAGTTACAATTGATGAAGTAGCAATATTTCTAAAGCGTAAATTGAAAAAATTATATAAAAGAACACGTTCACACTACTAAAACAACTCTTAAATAAAAATAGTCATTGCCATTAAGTTTTGTTGTAAAAAGCTAGAAATGTTGAATAATAACGAATATTTAGCAACACTTATACTCAGAAAAGTCAAAGTCAAAATAAATTCCTAATGCAACTCTTGCAGTTCCTTCAGCTGATATTGAATTTGGTAACTTTATCATATCATCCATTGAAACAACAGATATATCTTCCGCTTCTGGATAAATAAAGTAATTTGTTTCAGCAGCGCGGCGTAAAAATGTAGCAAGAAACTCTCTTTCTCCACTTTGGTTATTCTTCCTACGAAATGAGATGCATTAGGCCTACCAGTTAGTTTTAGGACTCACAAATTTTACCAGCACAAAATCTTCTGACATTGACTTTGATATCACAAACTCATCTTCATTGCTGTCTGACACATGAGGGATTTCTTCATCCTTATCACTCGAGGGTTCAACCAGATTAAAAAATTTCCGTTTAGGAAATCTTTTGGTTTTAGTAGCTTTGACAGAAGATCGTTTCTTCGATGCTCTCAATAGATGCTAATTTTCTATTTATTCTTTAACTGGGGTATCTGTCAATATTCGAGACTTTGCTTGTTTTCTTTTATAGTTAAGTTTTCGTGGTCCAGCTTTCGGGAAAGGTCGATTCTGTTCAGGGTCAAAGATGCAGATTTTTCAATTTCTGGCTGACAGGTGAGCCTAGTAGAAGAAGCGACTTGTGAACTACTAGTAAGAGGAATATAATCTTCTAAAACGATAGATAAATTATTTTTAGGTTGAGAGGTACAGGAAGGAGTAATTTGCGAAGAACTTGGCAAATTCTGTTTGCATGCAAGGTTGTGAATATCATGTTGACCAATTTGTGTTGTCTGGGAATCGGTTGGATCAGGTTGGTTTGTCACACTGCAGGACATAAAATCTGCCTCTGTAAAAATCCCTGAATCAAAAGGAAATATTCCTGTAACAGTGAATCCTTTTTGAATGTTTATGGGAGTGAAAGCTCGTGGATACGATTTTCCAATGAGTTCAGGAATATCGTAAAGTCCAATTGTTTTTCTGGATTACTCACCATAAAGTTATCACACGCTTCATTGTAGAAACCCTTAAAGGGTCCAAACACACATCGATCGAGCGGTTGCAATTTGTGACTTGTATGCGGTGGCAATCCCAGGCAGCACATAACGTTGTTATAGCGTTGAAAATAAGTCTAAACAGTGGAAAATTAGTTGTAAAAACGTTAAAACAACGTTATGTGCTACTAGGGATGTTAAGAGTTCAATTCCATTACCTTTGCAGAATTACAAACCTTTGGGAGATACATGACTTTCATGATTATCAAGTATGATAAAAACTTTTTTCTGTGTACTACATTTTGTATATTTTGCAAAATGTGTTAAAAACACTTCAAAGTTTTCAGATGTGATCTATCCACTGGAATGCCCAACAGCTTGTGTTTTGGTAAAAGAATGGTACATGCTAAAAACAAAAATCATTTTATTTTTTATTTTTTATACAATTAAATAATAGTTGAATTAATATTTTCAGTCCACAATAACAAAGAAATATATAAGGGAGGCTTGACCCATGGGTCAAACCTCCCTTATATCATCTGGGTCAAGCCTCCCTCAATAGCCATTTGCAATTTCATAAAAAAAAATCAGGGAATTACACAGATATTTAGCAAAACTAATTATAGCACATATTAGCTTGAGGTATATACTTTAATCATATAAATCTGAATTCTGATATTTGATTAAGAATATTTGCGCAATGCCTTACAAATTTAATCAAAATTGCTTACTTTTTGATGAGGAAAACACAAATTTTAAGCTTGTTCAAATAATAAGCATGGGACAACTTTCAAACAAACATGGCTGTTACCTTGCATCAAAAGGATGTGCTGCCATCTCTTGGAAGTTTTTGAAAGCTAAGAATACCAGAGTGAAGAAAGGTGGGTCAAGCCTCCCATAGGGTCAACCCTCCCCAGTCTCCCCTACTTGGAAAATTATTTTAATTTGTTTCTGAGTAAAATTTTCAAACTTTCTGATCTAGGGAGAAAGAAATCGTAAAAAGTTCTTTATTTTCTTACTTAGAGATCTAGAAAATGTTAGAAATATGGTTATTTAATAAGCAAAATTGCATTCTGATAGCTGCACATTGAACACATTGAACACAGTAATACAAAATACATACTTATACACACTCATATCTATCTATATAATATTCCAATTTTCAGACCACCTATTCTTATATGTTACATATAAGAATATTAAATATACTTTCATTTTTTACTTCATGTACAAGAACAATAAAAAGTATAAAATAATAAAAATGTTTCAAGATTAAAAACAGGAAAGTGTCTTAATTTTAGCTGAGATACTTAAAAAGGTTATAGAAACTAAACACATTCTCAATTTTCATGACTAGTTCCTCCTGTACTTATACTTAGAGTTCACATATTTATTAATTAACGAATTTCTAAATTTCATTTACCATTGTCACATATAGAAAAAATTACGGTATCAGTTACTCATCTCACACTGTTATTGTTTTCGAGAGGAGTTAAAAAAAGAAGAAATCAAGAATGAAAAATCCTGCAATTCACATAGATTATTAATGGCAAGAGGTACCAATGGCCAATAGATTCTGCACTCGAAGCTGGTAGACAGGAGGTGCCGGGTTTGAACACAAGTTGCTCTCGTCGTCTTATTCGTTGGGAATTTTCTGTGATACTGGCTAAGTATCGGAGGAAATAAGTAACAATTTAGTCTCAACCGATGCACCGCCAATCCACTGCACTTTTAAAGGTTTGAGAAAAGCCTGTAGCTGAGGAATTTTAATATAATTTTATGATCTATGACTTATTTAATTCCTAAAACTATATGATTAACGCCAACAATTAGTTTACAGAGCAGAATAAAGTAATTTTTGTTTTCTTAATAATAATTTTTAAATGCTCTTTAGCTATGAATTATTTATTCTTATTATAAAATAGCTTTGCAGTTAAAGTGGTCGTTTCTCTTTTTCTAGTCTTAAAACGATATTAATTGTTAACAGCTAATAATATAGACAAATTAATTTATCAGATTTATTCTTCCGGTACATTTTGGACTATAAGAATCTGAATTCTAATATATATATATATATATATATATATATATATATACATACACACACTAAGTGACAAAAAAAAAAAAAAAAAAAAGCCGCACAACAGAAAAATTGATTTATACCGTTTGGGTTTGTAATAATTTAAAAACTAATGAATGCAACAAATAAAATTGCTATGTTTGTATAATACGGAAGTCATAACATGATACCTATGTACTCTTCCATGATACCTTCAGACAACTCCAAAAAAAATAAAAATAAAAAATAAATTAATAAATAAATAAAAATAAAATAACATACATCATTATACTGTTATTGATAAAGACAACTTTTATTAAATATTATTAATTGTTATGATTAATGTATCTAATAATTAACTTTCTTTAATGTTACTTGAAACTAGATAAAACAATTGTTTTCATTTAAATATAATCTATTTCTTTATTATTCTGAAAAATTTTAATTTCATGATAATTAAAAATAGCAGAATATTTTCAAGTGATTAAAAATTTCAAAAATTGAATTTATGTACTTTTGGAAGAGTCTGAAATACCCCCAAAGTAGTCGGTCAGGTATGAATATTTTAATGGCTAAATTTAATTTCGGGTTAATTGATCCCTTGAACATGAAAATTTGCCAGACTCGCCGAAAAATTATGCATTTTCGTATCGTAATGTACGGGGAATATGTTATTGTTTTAAAAGTCCGATTTCCATTAAGTCAGTTGCATTTTCGTGATCAGATCTGCTTATTTCCGTCAGTTTGAAATAAGTTAAACTGGACTCTTCAGAGAGAACAACTTCAGCCAAATAATTAATTGATCCTTTTTTAATTTTTTTAACCCTCTAATGTCTTGGTTTTCTAATTCTTTTCGTTAAGAAGGAATTTTTTTCAGATTTTCTGGCAATTAAACCTGCTTTGTTTAATTGTTATTTCACTGTATTTAGATAAATTATGTTACTAAACACTTTTTCTGAATCCCTGCTATGTTCTAAATGTAATACAAACTGATTTTTTAAGTGCTGGCTTTTTAACTTGCGGTCATCTCGACTGGATGAGTAACGTGGACGCCTAAGGACAAATGTGCAGTTTAAACAGCCAAAAAATATATCTTGCTAAAAACTAGATCACTAATATTTTGTTAACATTTAATCATTTTGATATCCCACGTATTAAAAAAATTTTTTTTTTGTTCTAAAATTAATATTTTTGTGGTATCGTTAATTGCCTTATTCTTGCCATTTTTGAAACACTTTCTAAAATTACAATTTTCCGAACAATTTCATCTTGTTTTTAACACTTGGCTCAATCCTAAATTGCACGCGGAACACAACGTAATAAAATCTGTTAAAAAATTTACTTTTGAAACAATAAAATTAGCGATTACAGAAAGAAAAATTGAAAATATCCAAGTGTGGCTTTTTTTTTTTTTTTTTGGCCGCTTAGTGTATATATATATATATATTGTTTTTAACCGAGAGTGAAAAACTGTATCATGAATATAAAAATTAAAATCTAATATAAATGATGCTGATTGCGGGAAATTTAAGCCCGGTTGTCTTTACATTGGTCTGGACGTCCTTGAGGGGTATTTCTTAAGATTCTTAGCTAAAACTCATATAAGTTTCGGGGAAAATCATGGTAAACTTGAGGTAAGTAACGTGAATGTAACTATCATTCGGGTAGTAACATTCACGTTTCTCGAAAATAGTTATTAGAGAGGAAAGTGTTTTTTTTTTTTTTTTTTTTTTTTTTTTCAAAATGTAATTTAATTATTTTAAAAAAAAAGACAGAGAACTCGCGTTTAAAAGTAATAAGTACAAAGCTTTGAATAAACACCATAAAATGCAATAACTTGCAATAATTGTTTCGGGTTGAAAGAAGACAAGACAATTCATCAGGCGAACAAAGTAGGAACAAGTGCTACAAACAAAGCAGCACACGCACCAACGAGTGCTGTAATCATGCAACACTCGTTTTTACTACGTTCGCCTGATGAAGGGTCATGTCTTCTTTAAATCCGATACAATTGTTGCAAGTACTTACATTTTATGGTATTTATTCAAAGTTTTGTAACTTGGTAACACCCCACAAGCTTGAGCAGTAGTTTCTTGAGTTTTCATAAAAATATCTCTAATTCTTGCATCAGGTTTCGAAGTAACAAGCTCTTTAAAATAGTTATAAACATGATAAATAATCATTTTAGATTGTTTCCTTATATCAGGATTACCAGCCATAGTAAATGATACGAAAATGAAACGACAAGAAAAAGTAAATGCTAACGGAGCCAAAGAACCAAGCTAAAAGTGAACTATTATATTGTATCTGATATTCTCCTAGTCAAACAATTGCTCAAATGGGGTGGGAAAAGAAAGAGCGATAACGGGATCACATGGGTCATTTCTAGGAAAATTGACCGGGGAGTAGTGACCTTCACAGGCCAATTCAGTTTACACGGACTATAGCAAATGTTTAACTTCAACTTTTGATAAAAACTTTTTTTTTTTTTTTAATTCCTAACAGGAGTCTGTAAATAAAGGCATGTGTGCCAACCCTCCCCCTCCCCCTCCCCCCTCCATACTCAGTTTCAACTCAAATTTCATAAATGAAACCATATTACTTTTAGAAGTTTGTTTTTCTCTTTATAGTCTCCCCATCTGCATACACCGGACGGAAATTATCTTGGTGAACGCAACTTGTCTTTCTCAGTTTTGTAAAGTTTTTCTGTACTTTTCGTAGAAAGTGATTGATATCGATGAAACTTTAAGACAGTGCCATATCACAACAGAACCGGATGTTGTCTCTTTAACTGATGACACCAGAATTCTGAAAAATGAAACAAACAAAAGATATTTTGCCCACTAAATTGAATAGTTTGTATTTTGTTAAGGGCGTAGACAGGGAGGTGCATTTGCACTCTTCTTTAGAGGTCTGCACAGGCTGGAATTTTGAAGCTTAAGCCGTGCAAACTCTTACACGACCCAGGCCAATATAATAATTTAAATTTCGGCATCTGCCAGGCCTGTCCCACTTACTTTTTTAAATGTATTGTCTGCCCCAGACAAAATCCAATAAAATCAAGTCGTGCCTAATTCGAAGGAAATTAAAAGTAAATAAATGAATATAATAAAAAAGGGATGCATTTCTATGCAAAAAATTTTTAATATCATAGTTAATCGTAATTTTAAGAGGTTTTATACAGTCAGATAAACAAATATAGATTAACAAAAAATAGTGCTCACATGGAAGACTGACATATAAGCTGAAATTCATTATTACATGCTGATAGAGGAAAATACAGACAGAATTTAAAAACATTCCTGGGCATAAAGTTTATTTTTAAGTTTAATTTTTTTTTTTTTATATATATATAAAATTATGCATCTCGCAGCAAGTGTATTATAATCAATATTTTAATTTTTAAAAGATTTTTACAATCAGACAGCCATAAAAAGTACTTTCAATGTATAGTACAACAATAACTATATTCAAAACAAGATGCAAATCAACAATGCTTTATATATTCAATGTTGTGCTTTATCCTACTACAAGTGATTTTGTTAAACATCATTATGAACATATGTCCTTTTATATTTTTTTTATTAAATAGGCAAATTCACAAAATGATAATAAATTTCCGAATGGAATGCTTGTGCGTCATACATTTCAGAATGCATATCATTTATTATTTTTATTTGTTTTAAGCTAAGATACCATCTTGAGCTATAGGCTTTGCGAACAAACAATGCACAGAAAATATTGTAATTATGAAAAAATTCGGCTGTGAGATTTTGGTGTAGATATTTTTAATTCTCCTTAATCAAATTTTTCAAATTTTCACAGTGATGTATGTATATAAGTATGTTTGTGTGTGAGTGAACACGATAGCGATTAAACATTTCATTTGATGGAGATAAAAATTTATAAGTATGTTATAGGTATAATTTCTGCTCCTGTTGAAAGCAATGCAGCAATTTGTTGAATGCATTATTCTGTTTACATATTTAAAGTGCTGATAT
This sequence comes from Salticus scenicus, assembly GCA_963930645.1. NCBI lineage: Eukaryota > Metazoa > Arthropoda > Arachnida > Araneae > Salticidae > Salticus > Salticus scenicus. Next base: position 175,074,549 of record OZ005657.1, read on the forward strand.
TAAATTTTTTATTAACTTGTATTTGTACATGTATGTAAATAGTTCATTACTTCCTTAGTAATTTATGAGAAATGAAATAAATAAACTGTGAAGAATAACTTTAAATATAAATAAAAGTTCAATATATATATATATGATAGATTCTGAATGTTATAAATATAGTTTAATATTTTTCATTAATTTAGAATTCTCCTTCTCATACTATACTACCCCTACAATAAAAGTTGTTATTCTTATCTTGAGAGAAGATTCCAATTGACATTTTCCTGAAAAATGAAAAAATTATAATACTTTTTGGTATAATACTAAAGGATTAGCGTTTATAATTTAAATTTAAATACCTTATATTTATCCTTTTCATAAAAACAAATATATTTCGGCATGCTTATCGCAGCCCTCTTCAGTGTTTGAATGACGACTTCATATTGCCGGCACCTAGTAAACAAATTTCCCCGATAAACAAAATCCCCGATTATATTAATCCTAACTCACTCCTCAAAGATCTAAATAGAATTGATTGCAATCTAAAATTTACAAATGAAAGCGAAAATAATAACTCCTTACCATTCTTAGATGTTTTAGTGACTAAAAAACTGGATAACACTTTTAAAACCACTGTCTATAGGAAACACACAAACAATAATGAAATTATTAATAGTAGATGCCATACTCCCATCGCGTACAAATTAGCCGCTATCCGCTGCTACATTAAAAAACATCTTAAAACTCTTAATAAAATTACTGATGCTCAAAGAACTAAAACCAATTTCACTACTGCTATTCCTTTCTGTAACGGGGCCGCCAACAAAATAAAAAACAAAGCCGCCAAACACAATGTAAATATTCCAATAAACCCAACAGAAATGTTTTCCAACATCTCAGGAATGAAAAAGACCCCATACCGTTTAAAGACACCTGGCATTTACAAAATAGATTTTAATTTTGAGGACAACTCACAAGCTTGCTACATAGGCATGACTAAAAGTCCCATAAAAGAACACGAAAAAGAACATATGTCAGATCTTAAGCTTAATAACTTTTCTACCACACTTTCTACCACCCACAACAATAATCCCATTAACCTTAACACCATTAATGTTCGTAAAATAGCCTCTTATAACAATCACAAGTTTGCTTTAAAGCGCGAAGCCATAGAAATCTTAACCACTCCCTCTTCTGTTAACGACCGTGAACACAGCTTAATTCCTGAAGATTGGTAACAGATATTAAAAATCAAGAAATGAAGTGAAGTTGGAACGACAGCAAGTGGAGAATGTTTACTTTGAAGGTGCCAGCAATATGAAGTCGTCATTCAAATGCTGAAGAGGGCTGCGAATAAGCATGCTGAAAGATATTCATTTTTATGAAAAGGATAAATATAAGGTATTTAAATTATATAATACTTTCTTTTTCTTTCTAATCTAAAACATCTCAATTCCCTGAAATTGTTCTAGATGAATATGAATGTAAACTAAACTATCCCTGGGTTGACCAATTCCTCAAGTCTTGTGTCCTGCCTCGTAAAAACAGAAAACTGGGCGCCGTCCCCATCTTTCTTGAATAATTGTTACCTGATTTCGACAATAGTACATTCGGAAATCGGTGAGACACTAGCTAGGCTATAGTGACCACAATTGGATGATTGTAAAGAATACAGATCCTTTTAAATTATCACTAATGATACAGGGATGAAAATTATTATATATCAACATTCTATTTTAAAAGCTTCATAAAATATTTAAAATTAAGAATTAAATAATATGGCAGAATAAGCAATATTTTGCATAAACATATTAACATTAACACATAAACATTAACCTCGTTAACATGAATGTCAAGGGGGATAAAAATTTGTTCATGTTATCAGTAGTTCATGCTATCAGTAACTAATCTTTATATAACTAAACTAATCTTCATTTTGACGGGGATTGTGGAAACAGTTCATGTTAAAAGTAATTCACGTTAACGAGGTTCGACTGTATTATGAAGATTGTTTTTATCATAAAGAAGTATGGCTTGCTTTAAAGTATATTTTATAATACTAGAGTGAATACTTTTAAGCATCATCAATTTTAAAATTTTCACAAGTTATTCAAAATTAATTTTAATCACATGATATAAAAGGATAATATTTCACATAAACTTGTATTATAAAGATTGATTATTGCATGAAAAATATCCTAAAATTTTTATGAGAACTAAAATACAAAACTGACTCTAGCAAAGTTGTGCAGCAAATTTTGATAAGGTAATATTGTAAAGAGGTTGATAGTCTATTAGGTAAAGTATATTGATCTTTAACTATGCTTTGCCATCAGCTATGTTCATTGCTCTTATCTAAATTTGAATATTTTGCTTTTGCTGAACTGTATACAATGATGAATAAATGCATCTATTTACCTGTATAACAAAAATTACTGAATTTTATCCTGAAAAACCAGGGGAAAAAATAGAAAAAAATCTTAGGTATAAAAAACAAAAACAAAAGGATATGTTATAAAAACTATTCAGTCAATTGAAATACTATGGAAATATATGGAAAGGGGAAATTGGTGAATCAAGAGAGAAAGACAACTTTATAACCAACAAAAAGGCTAACAACAAAATAGAATTAACTATTGAATAGATATTGAGATTATTACAGTATTTCAATGTATTAGTGAAGATAGCATAAAATTCAGAGCAAAGGAGAGAGTATGAATTTAGAGAAAATACATTAAATAAGATTTTGAAACAAAGAAAGACCAATCTGTAATATTTTTTTTCTGTTAAAATCCAACAATATAGTCTTAAAATTTATAATTTTTGTTTCTCATGTGTAGTGCAAATATATTTCCTGAATTATAAGCTTAGATTTATTTTTGTCATTCTATTTACATTTATTGCACATTATGTCAGATAAGAGACCTACTGCTTATCTTATAGTGTATTTCAGATAAATTGTAAACATCCGTACATAAATTATGACTCTGTCAAGGCCATGGTGCTTTTTATAATTCATTTGTTTACTTTTGAGTGGCAACAGAGGTTTTTTTGTTTTTAGGTTTTGTGTTTGAATGTAAAAAATTGTCCGATGCAAAATGTTTGAATTCTGTGATGTTTTTCCCTTTTGAATAAACCTTTTTTTCTGAGTTTGCATTTACAGTCCTTTGATATGCTGATAGCATAATAGATATTCTTTATTAAAAAAGGAATAACGTAAAATTTTTGGTACCCTCGGCGGGACTGTAAATGCACAGTTAATTGTGAATATGGCTAATTTAGAAAATTTGAAAAAGGCTAAAAAGGCTGAAAGAGCCGCTTTTGAAAGAGCCGCTTTCTCGAAAGCATATGTAATAAAGTTGAAGAATTGATAGCCTCACAAGATGTTGACCTTGCGGAACTGGAATCCGAATTAAGTGTTTTTAAATCGAAAGTTGATCGCCTGGAAGTAACGCATGCAAGTATTCTTGAAGTTCTCTCTGAAAAAGAATTTGACACAGAATTTGAAATAATTGAGGATTATCGAGATAAAGCAATAAGAATTGAAACAAAAGTAAGAAGAATAATTGATACTCATCAAACTGTAAGTACTGCTTTTAGTCCAATTCAGAGTGAATCTGTTATTGTTAATTCTGTAGAAAATATTAATGAGAAAAGAAGGTTTAAATTACCTAGAATAGAATTACGACGGTTTGATGGTAATGTTAAAGAATGGCTTTATTTTTGGAGCCAATTTGAAAAAATTCATAACGATTCTACTATAGTTAATTCTGATAAATTTCAGTATCTATTACAAGCTACTGTTGAAGGATCACGAGCTAGAGAGGTTATTGAAAGTTTTCCGCCAACTGGCGATAATTATATAGAAGCAATTGACTGTTTGAAAACCCGTTTCGGTCGTGATGAATTACAAATTGAAATTTATATTAGAGAATTGTTAAAATTAGTTTTGAAGAATGCCAATTCAAAATTTTGTTCAAACGATTTATGTGTACTGTATGATAATCTCGAACAGCAAATTCGTGCACTGGAAACACTTGGTGTTACAACTGATAAATGTGCAGCATTACTTTATCCGTTGGTTGAATCATGTATGCCTGAAGATTTCCTTAGAGCTTGGCAGAGAAGCTCACATTTTGATCATGGTAATGATCCAAATAAAAGGCTTGACAGTATGTTAGCCTTTTTAAAAACGGAAGTAGAATCTGAGGATAGAATTAACTTAGCTATGGCTGGTTTTGATTTGAATGATTCTTCTTGTAAAGGGAATAAAGAAAACAGAGAAAAAATTTGTACTGCTGCTAGTTTGTTAACTACTAATGCACGTGCAGATAAAGGTGGAAATTAAGAAATTTGGTTGGTGGCCACTGGCCACTAGCCTTCATTTTTTTAGTGGCCACTTTTAAAAAGTTAGTGGCCACTGGCCACTCGCTGATAAAAGTAAAAGTAAAATAAAATTTTCTTTTCTTTAATTTTTTCAATGTTCAGTCTCGACAAATCATTAAGAAAATAATTAAGGTAGTCAACTTTTTGAAACTCATTCACAATAATACATTTCTGATAAATTTTAATAAATGAAATAGGAATAGATTTACATAATTTATACTATGAATGTAAGAAAATACTATTCAATACAAAATTCATATGTTTAAAATGCTCTTTTGGTTATATTATTTTATAACAGAAAAATTCTGATTATATTGCCCCTTCACTATCCTGAATGGTGTCAATTTTCTACTTTTTCCAAAAAAAAAAAAAACATCTTTGATTCATGAAAATATATTAGTATATGTAAATAAAAAAAACATTTTTTTAATAATACTTTATTTTGCAAGTTTCTTTTTCCGTTTTTTTTTTTTCATGTTACAAATGAATTATAAATTAATTTTTCTTTAATAATAATGAATTTTTAATAATTTGCAATTATAATCCCCCTCTCTAACTGAATTTAGAGAGTGTGGCTGGCCAGGCTCCAACTATATACCAAGTTTGGTTGAATTTCATTCATTGGTTCGTGAGATACGGTGAAAACACTAAACCACAGACACACACACACAGACATTTTTAAAAAACTATCAATTCGTGTTCAGGACACCCCAAAACGTGTAGATCCGTCAAAAAACGGAGGTCGAAAATTTTCGCGAATCCAATACTTTCTCTATATTACATATAGAAGAAAGTAAAAAATAGTTCATATGCAATAACAAATATTAAATAATATGTAGTAAATAAATAAAATATTCAATAAATTATGCATTCTTCTGAATAAGAACTAAAAATATACATACATATATACATTTTTTTTTTTTTTTTTTTTTTTTAATAATAACAGAAAACGCACTTACTTTTTCCCGAAAAAAGATATTTTTACAGAATTATCTGTAGCTCCACGTTTACTACCACTACGGTTGCTTTGTGATTCAGGATTTAATTTAAATCTCTTCATATTAAAGCAATAAATCCAAAATTTATATTACTATATAAAGCTTGTTTTAAAGATTGAAATTTCGACAAACCACACGTATGACTGAATGCGATACGGCCGTTGGGAATGGATAGAAATGCCAAGTTTGAAAAGAAAGTGGTATAAAATAACAAAGAAAATGCGTCGAATGACGTTTTTAATTTTTCTGCGAACGTAATACAATCGGAGTTTCAGCCGATTGATTATCTCACGAGCTTCCTTTTCGTCTCTGTCTTCCGAAAGTCGGCCGAAACTCTCATTTTGACATTTTTTTAAAATCAAAATCTAATACTTTTATAGAAAAATGGAAAAAAGCCATACGTTTTTTTAGTATATGAATAAGACTACCTGCCAATTTCCAGTTAAAATTGACTTCCGAAAATGTCTGTAAGTGGCGATGTTAGATTTGAGAAAGCCTGAATTCGAGGTGCACGGCGCGTTTACTGCGAAAACGCCGCCGCGCGATCCAAGTTTGCATTGGAATGGGGTATTCTATAAAGAATGGGTAGAAGAATTTTAAGTGTTTACTATTAAAATTGACTTCCGAAATATGTTTCCAAGTGGCGAGGTTAGATTTTAGAACAGCCTGAATTCTTTGCGCGGCGCGTTTACCGCGAAAAAGCCGCCGCGCGATCCAAGTTTGCCGTGGAATGGGGTATATTTTATAAAGAATGGGTAGAAGAGAAGTGGCCACTGCAGTGGCGACCAAAGGCAATTTCTTTAGTCGCCACTTTTTAAAATCTAGTCGCCATGTGGCGAGTGGCGACCGCTAATTTCCAGCTTTACGTGCAGAGAAGTTGTGCACTTTCTGCAACAGAAAACATGAATCGACGAATTGCTTTAAAGCACGAAAAATGTCATTTAATGAAAAAATAAAAATTTTAAAGGATAAAGGTTATTGTTTTAGATGTTTAAAAGTTGGCCATAAGGCAGAAAAATGCCGATGTTTTGTGAAATGTACTATTTGTAACCGAACACATTTTGCTATTATGTGTACAGAATCAAACAAAAGTGTAAATAAGTCTACATCAAATAATCCGGAAAAGGAAATTAAAGAGCAGAATAAATCTGTGAATTTGGCAACCATATCCAAATCTCCCCAAGTTTTGCTGCAAACTTTGAAAGTTAATTTAAAATATAAGAACAGTACTTTAGTCGTGAGAGCACTGTATGATTCCGGATCTCAAAAATTGTACGTTAGAAGAGAAATAGCATCTAAATTAAATTTGAAACCTCTGCGTCAGCAACGTTTGTCTCATTCACTTTTTGGAGGTGAAAAGAGCAACAACGAACTTCATAATGTATATAAAATTGAACTTGGAAGCTTAAATGGAAATTTTTACTGCAATTTTGATGTAGTTGATCAAGAAACTATTTGCAATGATGTTCCATCTGTTTCGTGTGGCCCATGGATTGATGAATTAAGATCTATGAATATACACATTTTTGATACAGAAGATAATTCGGGTCCAATTGATGTTCTCATTGGAGCAGATGTTGCTGGTAGACTTTTTACTGGAAAGAGAAAAGTTCTATCTAGTGGGCTAGTAGCTGTGGAATCCTATCTAGGATGGACACTTATGGGGAAAACCAATTCACCTTCTGTAAAAGAAGATACTACCATGATGGTAATTTCCTTGTTTGTTAGAGAAGCAACTATTTCCGATCTTTTTAGTTTGGAAGTTTTAGGAATCAGGGATCCTGTTGAAATGAAGACCAAAAAAGAAAGCGAGCATTTGACCAAGCTATATTTTGAAGAAACATTAAGAATTAATGAAGATGGAAGATATGAAATTGCTCTTCCATGGAAAGAGGATCATCTTCCCCTACCCACCAATAAAGAACTAGCCATGAAAAGATTAATAACATCAACTAGAAAATTACATCAAGAAAATTTGTACATAGCTTATGATAATGTGTTTAAGGAATGGGCTTCATTAGGTATAATTGAAGATGACCCAATCCAATCCTCATCTCACCCTTTTGAACACTACTTACCTCATAGACCTGTTGTGAAACAACATGGAACTACGAAAGTGCGTCCAGTTTTTGATGCATCTGCAAGACAAGTCGAATCACCGTCATTGAATCAATGTTTAGAATCTGGACCTAACTTATTAGAATTAATCCCTGATCTCCTTCTTAGATTTAGAGAACATAAATATGGAATCGTTGCTGACATCGAAAAAGCATTTCTACAGATAAGTGTACGACCAGAAGATAGAAATTACCTTAAGTTTTTTTGGTGGAATGAAAAAGAAAATAACGATCCTAAGATAATGCGGCATTCTCGTGTGGTGTTTGGTGTGAAAAGTAGCCCTTTTCTTTTAGGAGCTGTGTTAGAGCATCATTTGAAAAAATATCTGAATAATTCAAAATATAATCAAAAATACGTTGAGATTATTCTTCGAAGTTTTTATGTAGATGATCTAGTTACAAGTTTAAATAACAAATCAGAAATATTACCATTTGTTGAACAGTCTCGTCATATTTTGACTGAAGGAAAATTCAATTTAAGAGGATGGAAGTATACAGGAGATGAAGATTCAGAACAGGTTACTTCTGTTTTAGGATTGCTTTGGAATCGCAGAAAAGACGAACTGAAGATCAATTTGGATTGGTTGAATACATACAGACTTGAAACTGTATCGAAGAGAGTAATTCTTTCTGTTACGCAAAGAGTTTTTGACCCAATTGGGTTTTTATGCCCTGTCCTCTTAGTTCCCAAGCTAATATTACAAAAAATGTTGAAAGACAATATCCCGTGGGATAAGGAAGTTGAAGATAGTATGAGACAAGAATTTGTAAGATGGTTTGAAGGTGTGAATATCTTAAAGAATTTGACTATTGTTCGTTGTTTTTTTCCTGATGTAACAAGTCAATATAGCATTAGCATTCATACGTTTTGCGATGCTAGTCAATTTGCTTACGCAGCAGCTGTTTTCATTCGCATCGAATATGCTGATGTCTATGTAACTCTTTTGGCAGCGAAATCAAGGGTTGCCCCAGTTAAACCCATCACTATTCCTCGTCTCGAATTACTAGCTGCAACGGTGGGAGCTCGATTATGTAAATCCGTACTCAGTGCACTCCAGTGGGAAGGTATTGAACAACATTTCTGGACAGATTCAACTACTGTATTGAGCTGGATTCAGCGTGAAGAAAATTGGGCTGTTTTTGTCAATAATAGAATACGAGACATCAGAAAATTAACTGATTCTACCCTTTGGAAACATCTTCCTGGAGCTCAAAATCCAGCCGACTTGCCTTCAAGGGGGTGCTCTGCCCAACAACTCTCAGACAGTAAATGGTGGGAGGGACCTACTTGGCTTCGAGAAACTAAAGATAAATGGCCTGTCACCGAACCCATTTTCGATGAACAAGCTATTCTAAAAGAAAGAAGAAAAACGAGCCCAACATCCAATAGCTTGCCTATCATTTGTTTTTTGAATCAAACTGAAAATAATAAATGCAGCAATAAAAAACATGAAGAAGAAGAGTATTTGAATAGAAATAGTTCAGGTTGGTACTATTTTTATTTTTCGAGTGATAATTCAAAATGCACTGACTGGCTTTTAGGTTTAATTATTGAATTGTTACCTGGGAAAGATTCTGTTACTCGACTAGTACGTGTGCGCTAGGGTGGTTCGAAAAAAACTTTTTTTTAAATTTCAGATCGCTATAGTGCACAAAAGTTGCCATTGGTATAGACATGAAAAAAGCACTAATTATTATTTTTTTATTAATTTGTCTTCCGGTCGCGCAATGCCATCGAAGTTCGCAAAAAAATGTGAAAAACATTAATTTTTCATAATTTTTTTAAGCAAGCCAGATGGTTTTAATTGCGTTCCTACAACATGAATTAACTACTAAAAGTATGTAAAATCAATATATATGCACTTTTTATACATTTGTTTCATATCTTCCGGTCGCGCAACATAGTACAAAATGAGTAAAATTAGTAGTTTTTGCAAAATTTCAAAGTTTGACTGTTTAGAACATTTTAATCATATGACTTTTAGAGATGCTATAGTTTAATTCTATTACAATGATATATTTAAAATCCAAGCATATAAGATAAACGTGGCTATAAGATAGGCGTGGCGTACGTGACGAATGCCAGCGATGCGCGCGCAGTGCAGCCAGTCGCAGCCATTATCGTTTCCCGCTATTTTCTTCAGTCTGCTCATGCCGCTAGCTCTAGTCAGTACTAGATTGTGTTGTGCTTAAGTCCGTATTATACATTTGCGTTCAGTGTTTGTACTTGAATACGACAATTATTGATACAATGGATGTACCAATGAAAGTTGGCATAGGTACAATAACTAGAAAAGATTTTGAGTGCCCTATTTTTGGTCACCCACGAGACTTGTTGCACAACAAGCTTCCTACTCATGAAAATGTCCTTCGCTGCTTCTTTTACAGAGATTCAACCTAGCTGTGGCAATAAACAACAAGAGTGTATCTTTTTCTAGAGTAGCCTCAACAGTAGCAAAGAAAATTATCGGTTTATATGTAAAAGCTTCGATCCCAACTGTTACGGAGTACAGAGTCATCCAGCTAATTAGTTCTTACTACGAATCATACAAAAAACTCAAAAAGTCGTTTCATCGTGACAAAGATAAACCAGCATTCAAACTTAAACTTGACAATTTCAAGAAGAAAGGATGCTCTCTTTTTGATATCTCGGCGTGTAAATGTGTAATTGTTGCTAATGACTGTTCATATAAGAAATCTCCAGATATATGTGTATGTCCTTGTTAATAGTAAACCTATAGTTTCCCGTGTTTTCTTATCGTTATGCTAATTAAATATATTAAAAATTAATCACTCTTAAAATAAAGCTTAAAGAGAAAAAAAACGTTAGTTGAAAAAAAATTAAACACTTATTAAAAATCCTAAGTTCCTTTTAATATATTTTCTACTTACCAGGAAAATAAATATATCGTTCAATGAAATGCTATATTAAAGAGCTTTCAAATTTAAATCATCCATCTTAATTTTTCAAACGCGAAACATAAACAATAGCTAAACTTCCGGAAGTTCCGACTGAGCCGAGTTTCAAAAATTTGCATAAAACATCTCTAAGAACGATAGCCGAAGTCTACGCACGCGCCGCGTCGGCGCATGCCGTGACGTACGTCCGGAAGATCACTTCGTTTCTCCCGCGAAACTATAAATAGCGAACGGCGATGGTAGTGGGTGTTCGTGGTTCTTTTTGCGGTTGCTCTTGCCCCTGCCATTGTTCATTTTTCGCCGATGCCGACTTCATAAGATGTCGCCGTAATATGTGGCGTTTATTTTTTATATTCAAATAAAATCTTTTCATTTTTAGTTAGTTATAACTCACGTTAATCCTTTTTGTGAGTTCGAAATTTAAATGAAATTTATAGGTGTTCATATCGCGACAATAACAAGTGGAAACAAGAACGTCACGTCTTCTACATAAGTGTCACCAGCTTCTTTCTAATGGCACGTAGTAGTTTCTTCTGCAACCTATATGGGAAATAAAAAGATGTTAAATATTGTCTTCGTACTCACCTTGTTTGTCATCCAGCATCTGCTTTGGTATGTTTGTTATATATAAAAAGTATTTGTCTACTTCAATTATCTTATTGTTATTCATATAAACTTATTGTTATATTTATATAAACTTTTTTTGAATTTATTGTTTCAATTAAAATACAAATTAAATTAAAATTTGTTATGGTCATTTATTTAACAATTTCTACATATTTATCTTTCAGCATATTTACTTACTCTAGCTTCCATGTATCTAATTCATTTAATTAACTTTAAATGTTGTTACGCTGGTGTTTACGTCTAGAGTAGGCTCCTCTGCTAATTCACTTAGCCTTGGATCTACTTCACACCAGCTAACAGTCCTCTAAGTGTGAACTGCATTTGTGAAAGAAGAAAAAAAATTCCACTTTTGGAATTAAGATTTATGTACTTCCACATTCACACGCCGTGACATCAAAAAGAGAGCATCCATTCTCCTTGAAATGTCAAGTTTAAGTTTGAATGCTGGTTTATCTTTGTCACGATGAAACGACTTTTTCAGTTTACTGTATGATTCGTAGTAAGAACTAATTAGCTGGATGACTCTGTACTCCGTAACAGTTGGGATCGAAGCTTTTACATATAAACCGATAATTTCCTTTGCTACTGTTGAGGCTACTCTAGAAAAAGATACACTCTTGTTGTTTATTGCCACAGCTAGGTTGAATCTCTGTGAAAGAAGCAGCGAAGGACATTTTCATGAGTAGGAAGCTTGTTGTGCAACAAGTCTCGTGGGTGACCAAAAATAGGGCACTCAAAATCTTTTCTAGTTATTGTACCTATGCCAACTTTCATTGGTACATCCATTGTATCAATAACTGTCGTATTCAAGTACAAACACTGAACGCAAAAGTCTAATACGGACTTAAGCACAACACAATCTAGTACTGACTAGAGCTAGCGGCATGAGCAGACTGAAGAAAATAGCGGGAAACGATAATGGCTGCGACTGGCTGCACTGCGCGCGCATCGCTGGCATTCGTCACGTACGCCACGCCTATCTTATAGCCACGTTTATCTTATATGCTTGGATTTTAAATATATCATTATAATAGAATTAAACTATAGCATCTCTAAAAGTCATATGATTAAAATGTTCTAAACAGTCAAACTTTGAAATTTTGCAAAAACTACTAATTTTACTCATTTTGTACTATGTTGCGCGACCGGAAGATATGAAACAAATGTATAAAAAGTGCATATATATTGATTTTACATACTTTTAGTAGTTAATTCATGTTATAGGAACGCAATTAAAACCATCTGGCTTGCTTAAAAAAATTATGAAAAATTAAGGTTTTTCACATTTTTTTGCTAATTTCGATGGCATTGCGCGACCGGAAGACAAATTAATAAAAAAATAATAATTAGTGCTTTTTTCATGTCTATACCAATGGCAACGTTTGAGCACTATAGCGATCTGAAATTAAAAAAAAAGTTTTTTTCGAACCACCCTAGTGTGCGCACATCTAAAGGTGGATTATTACGGCCAATACAAAGAATTTTCCCACTTGAAGTTTCCCCATCTTGGTTCAAAGATCGCTGCAGGGAAACAAAACATAAAATTGTGAACAATGAAGGTTTTTGTGGAACTCAAAACAATGAGACAGCATCTGTTACTTTAAAAACTAGAAGTGGGAGAGTAGTTAAACCTCCTCTAAAATTGGACTTATAAAACTTTATTTATCTTCTGAACTTTAAAATTGTTGTGAAAGTCCTTGAAATATCAAGTAGAAATGTGTTGTTTTATTGTATTTTGAAATTTTCATTTTATTATTTGTTTTGGTTAGTTAAGTTGCCTTCCGCCAACTTAAGGTGGGAGGATGTCAAGGCCATGGTGCTTTTTATAATTCATTTGTTTACTTTTGAGTGGCAACAGAGGTTTTTTTGTTTTTAGGTTTTGTGTTTGAATGTAAAAAATTGTCCGATGCAAAATGTTTGAATTCTGTGATGTTTTTCCCTTTTGAATAAACCTTTTTTTCTGAGTTTGCATTTACAGTCCTTTGATGTGCTGATAGCATAATAGATATTCTTTATTAAAAAAGGAATAACGTAAAAAACTGAAACCCAGTGTGATCCTTTCAAATGGTGATCCCACATTATACTGGTGTAGTCTTCCTCTGCTTCGTTTCTTCGGGCTTTTACGTGTCACACAAGCATCACAGGATTTGCACCATTTCTTCATGTCCTCCCTTGCCTTGCACCAGTAGAAGCATTCTCAAACTTTCTGGAGAGTCTTCATCACTCCAAAATGGCTTCCTATAGGGCTATTATGTAGCTGCTCTAGAATGTCTGGAATCTTCAATGTAGGTAGTAAAATCTGTTGTCTGAAACTCCTTCTACCGACTCCCATTTTTTGTACAATACACCATTTCTAATATGAAAAGAGTCCCAGAGAGACCAGTAACATTTCGTGGGGGGACTAAATGTGGAATTGTCCTGCCAGGTAGGTCTGTTGCTTGTCGTCTCCTTGAATTGAAATTACAGATGAAACGGATAGTGATTTTGCCGGATATCGGATATCCGGAGCTCCTTTGCCTGCCGGATATCTGGCATTAGTTTTGTTTTTTGTTTTGTTGTATATTTCTTCAAAATATAAACATATTTCATATACTATTCTTTTAAACACATTTTAAATATAATTTACTTAAGCATATTTATTTAGCATTCTATTTATTTGTGCAATAATGCGATGAAGAATAAAACTTAAGTCTAACATACTCATTCCTACACTTGCAATTTGTCACAAAAATATAGGTTTTGTTCAGAATTATAAAACAAAAACTTATCATTTACACATTTTTTATACTACTAAAAAATGTGTGCTTGATGTGTATTAAAAAAAAAATGAAACAAAATATTTTACTAATATAATCATAGTTGAAGAGTTGGTAATTTTCATAAGAAAGCGTATATATTGTGGCCATCACACACCACTTACTGTTTAAATTGTGCAAAAGTTTAACCATAGCTTCACACAATAAATATTTTACATATGGAGTTTGGTGCAATTTTAATCAATAGATGCTGAGATATAGGCTTGTGAAAAATCATAATAGCAGATCCACTTGTCGGCTGATATACACCTAAATAAGGCCGACATCAGTTGAATGGAATTTTTGTCACACACACACACAAACACAATTTTTTAAAAATTGATCAAACCAGGTTCTGTACCTCTTAAAATGTGTAAATCCAGCGAAAATCAAATGTAGAAAATTTTTATGAATCCAATACTTTCGTTTGAGACATTTATAAGAAAACGTTAAAGAAAAAAAAAAAAAAAAATCTAAAAGTTCCTATGGTTTAGTATGTTATGGCCATTACAAAACTTTCTTTTATATCACTCTACATAACAAAGCTACACGTTGTTTAACATGCACAGAAGGAACTTAATAATGGCTTTGCACAATAAAGATTTTAGATATGGAGTTTAGTGCAATTTTAATCAAAAGATTGTGAGATGTAGCCAAGTGGAGAATCATAGAAGGTGAGGAATGACTGCGACATCTGTTGGTCAATATACACCCAAATTAAGCCAGCTTTCGTTCTCTTATTATTTATCTTGCATGTCAAGTTAAGTGCAGTTAAATGTTATAGATGTTGAGATTTAGCCTTCCTATATTCACAGGCTAATTTGCAGCATACTATAGCCACCTATTGACCAATATGCACCAAAATTGAATCAACATGATGTTTCATAAAAATGGCCCTTTCACATACCAAATTTTGTGTAATTATACACAAATAAATCCAAGATAATTTCTCCATTCACGGGAAAATTGCAGCATAACAGCATCGTCTATTGGCCGATATGCACAGAAATTAAATAAACATATTTCATAATAGCCCTGTGACATACTTAGTCTTTTTTTTTTTAATTATACACAGTAGAAGAGATATAGTCCTCCTTTAAATGAGAGAAATCACAGTATAGCAGAGCCACCTATTGAGTAATTTTCACCAAAAGTCGATGGGCTTTTTTTTTTTTTTTTTTTTTTTTTAATGTGCAACTAGGTATAAATTTATATGAAATTCTGTGCATTAACTCTTGAACTAGAGCTGCTACACAAAACTTTTGTCAGACAGACATTCTTAAAAAACGGTCATTCAAAATTCTGGTTCACTCAAAATGCATAAATCCACCAAAAACGGGAAGTTGAAAATTTTTACGAATAAAATGCTTTCTTCTATTGAATGTAGAAAAAAGTAATGATTCAAAACAAATTTATATTTTTGTTTCTTTAAATGCTTTTTACTTATTTTATATTTTTATATTCTGTACAGATAAGAAAAAAAAATTTAAATTATTTATTAAAATTCTTTAATTAAAAGTAAGTTCAGTTTTTCTAATGTACAAAATCATAAACTTTATATAATTGAGCTTTTTTTTTTTTTTAAATTCTTTAACAATCTGAAAATGAAAATACAGACTTCCTGAAAATTTAAAATTACTTCTAATTGAAGTGATTTTAATTTTTGGGACTATATCTATGCAGCACAATGGGAAATTCTAAATTCAGGTGTTTTAGCAAGATATTCCATTAAAAGTGCAAATTTATATAAATTGGAGCGTTTTTTATATAATCCAAATCGAATAGGTAGATGACACGTTTAATTGAATAGGTAATTGTAATGGCACAGACAATGATGCCAGAGGGTCTGCTAGTATAAATATATGGTCACAAAAACAACTTTTTTGTGTAGGGAAAAGTGGATTGTAAATAAACAGGCAGGTTCTAGTCAATAAATGCACATTATTTGACTCATTTTCGAAACAATCTAACAACTTTTACTTCCAAGACTAACAATATTACTAAACATTCTCAACTTATTAAACAAAAATCATGAAAACAGAGTTATATGCACTGCAGAGGATGAATATTATTTGTTCAGGAACAACAATGAACAGCTCTTTTTATTGTTATGGGGAAAGAGGGAATGTTATAAATCACTCTGGAAAATCCTAGCTAACTCTGCACAAAATTAAAATAGGCTTTCTATATCTCTCAAACCAGAAGCTACTTTTTGCTAAATTTGTTTTGCTAAAGTGACCAAATTCGACTCTTGCAATTTTTTTTTAACCTTTACAAGCCACAACTGATCTTAAAAAAAAAAAAAAAAAAAAAAAATTTCATCTGAGGGGAATTTAAGCTTGAATTTTCTCCTGTGGATATCCGGCTTGAAATTACCGGATATCCGTATCCAGACTGCTGATATCTGATAACTATCAATGTCCTCACATGTAAAAATATTGTTAATTTCTATAGATATAAATGTTTATTTTTCAAGAAATAACTTTTTAACTTACCTTTTCTTTTCAAACTTATTAAATATCTACTTGTTTCCTTTATTTAAAATCCAGTTTGCAGCTCTGCATCAGTGGCGCCGGAACCGGTATGGCAGGTATGGCCGTCGCCATACCAATTTATAATTTGATGTGGCAAATATATATATTTTTTTAAATGAAAAAGGTTTCAACTTTTATATTTTTTGGAGAAAATTTTACTTCCATAAATTTTAATGTGAACGAACTATAAATTCAACTTTTCTCCAAAACTTTCGGGGTGGCTTTTGTTTTTCTCATCGTTATACTTTGGAATTCTCTTTCTGTTTGCCCTTTTACTTATTTTTAAGCGAGCACAACAGCATAAAAATAAATTTGGAATCATAACAACGAATTATCATACAGAAAAGTGAAATTACGTTTAAAAATGTAGGGGCTGAGTGATTACGTGTCCGCCATAGGCGCCGATTACGGAGAAAGGGGGAACGTTTTTGGGACTATTGCCCCCACGGAAAATTTCCAGGAGTCGTTGCCAAGTGACAGCCTCATACGAACTTTAAACAAACCAAATTTGAATTTTCTGCAATTATTTGTTCTTAACTTATACTGTTAACAGATATACATAGAGATCAACCGCAAAAATTTGATTTTCGTATTCAGGTCACCTCGAAATGTGATATTATTCAAATAATCAAAGTTTAAAATCTAACTTCAGAAAATACTGTTTGCAGTACGAGTATGAGAAATTAATGCTTTTTCTGAGCAGTGTTTGTCGATTTAGTAAAATGTTGCAAAGCACTTCAATCAATTATATTCAATACAAAAGAACGTTTAGCTAAATTTTGCCCTGTATATTGCCTGTAAACTATATACCCAGCACACTGTTTACTTAAATTTAGCTCTTTATGAAACTCGCATAACACAAAATGAAATATACTTCCAACAATTTCCAAGTTATAACCCCAATATATCCAAATACTTTGAGTAGTCATAATTTATTAGCCAAATTTATAGTTTTACTCTTAGGAGAAAAAAGGGAAAAACCTAGAAAATATCGTTAAAATTTAGAAAAAGATATTGTTGCTTGAATAATTTAATTTCAAGTGCTCTCGAAGGAAGCAAGCTGTGATAAGGGGCTATTTACAATTTATACACTTTCAGGGATCGATCCAGGCAAAATTTGGGTCCCTTTAGCGGCCCCTTCACAAA
Organism: Salticus scenicus; assembly: GCA_963930645.1. Taxonomy (NCBI): domain Eukaryota; kingdom Metazoa; phylum Arthropoda; class Arachnida; order Araneae; family Salticidae; genus Salticus; species Salticus scenicus. The sequence goes on from OZ005657.1 coordinate 175,092,053, forward strand.
ATTAAAATTCATAGAAAGGGACCCTTCACAAAATTCTAATTCATAAAAGGGACCCTTCACAAAATTCAGATTTATAAAATGAGTCCCTTTACAAGATTTTGTTTTTTAAAAATAATCCTTTTATTAAATGTTTCAGTATTATTTTTAATTACTGCCTTAATTTGGCTCAACGAAACTCTATTAACTTTATATTAAACATTACATAAAGTTATTGTAAAAACAGAAAATTTTACACAATATTTTACTTTTTCACAAAAATAAATAAAAATTTCACAAAAATATTTTGTTTTTCACAAAAAAGGGACCCAAAAATTAAAACCTGGATCAACCCCTGACTTTTATTTGAAATTAACGAATAGTAATGTAAGTTTGTTGATTCAAATAGCTACTACCATTTTACTTCTGTTTAGGCGTATTTTTTTACACGATAAATAGTGTTACGAATTTGTAAATAATTCATAGTTATTTTTATGTAAATTCATTGAAAGAGGTTTTGTCAGGTGATAAAATGTTAATTTTCAGCATTTCTAGTTTGTTTTCGAATTAAAATAGCTTAAAAACCCGTTAAAAAGCCTCATTAATGACGGTAATGGATTTGGCGCCAAATTTGGTGACTTTTTCGCTCCTTCGTGATTTTTTGGCGACCTTAGCGAGAAAATCCTTACCATCGATATACCAAATATGGAAGCTGTAACTTGATTGGCCGATAAGTTTCTGAACTTTTTACCCATTTTTCTACGCGGGTATTTTAGAAGTTGTTTTACGCCAATAGTCAGTCACAGTTTAATTTTCGACAATGCTTTCATTGCTACTGAAAGTGTTCTGAGCCTCTTTGAATTGCAGTCGAATGCTATATATTAATGGTCTGACACAGTTTGTATTGTGAATTTTCTGTTGTTATTTAAGCTGTGTTTACTGGTGAAAGTGAAGTTGATACTTCGTTTACAGACGTGTAACAACCTTCTCAGATTTTCTGTAAATAAAGTTTCCAGCCTCTGCAAGATTCGCCTTTCATTCTCGGACAACTTACAAACACCGAAGTACACGCAACAATATCTTTGGACATACTAAATGAATCTGAGAACTTGTCATAGTATTTTATTGTATGTGCACATTAGGTCTAAATTCTAGATAGAGAGAGCCCCGTCAGTGATGTAGAGATTCTGGTTTTGATCTCCAATCAAACAGACAGGAGGTGCTCGCTTCAAACTCAGATTGCACACTTTGGTCTTAGCTGTTCGGAGTTTTCTATGGTTTTCTAAAACTCCCGTAAGTATCAGCTAGGTTTTCTTAGAAAGAAACTCAGACCTAGGATCCATTCGTAGTCAATTGTATCTAATCTCAAATATCATTAGGGCAACGGTAGTCCAGTCGGTAGAGCGCCAGGCTCGCAATTGGAAGATTGCGGTTTCGGTACTCGAGCCGGCCAAAGACCGTCGTGTACACTAATTGTGGCTGGTGCAAGTAAAATCTGTCTTGGCCGCAACGTCCTCTATGTTCCCATCAAAATTATACCTATGGTGGGTCACAGGAGATCCATCCCTTCCGTGGAGGATAAAAATTGTGATGGTATGTCTCCGGACCACCTCTATCGTTGAGTCCCAGGCCGTCGCCAGCTGCCCGTTGTGCAGCACTAGTGCAACGTAAAACCCAACCAACTAACCCAAATACCATCGAAGTGGGAAAGCTATCCCTTCCGTGGAGGATTAAAATTGTGATGTCATGCCTCCGGACCACCTCTAGGGGGAAGTCGCATACCGTCGCCAGTTGTCCATTGCGTAGCACTTGTGCGACATAAAACCCAACCAACCAACCCAAATACCATCTAGATAGAGAATACTAATTTCCAATTGCTCTGCTGATTTTTGTTTTTCTTGCCATACCAAGTTTAATTAACTTCCGGCGCCACTGCTCTGCATGCATCACATATTAACGATCGATGTTTGTTTACATCTTTGTCGTTGCCACTTTGAATCTGCATAATTTTTCTATTTCTTGCTGTTGCCACTGCTGCTAAAATGGTTATTATAAATTATATTTTGGCTTTGACCGTTGAGTGGCAATTGTGATGTTTTGTTTATATGCAGATTTGACATTTTAGTTAGTATAAAAAGCTCGCAGCGAATGTGTTAGGTTGCAGTTGTCAGCCAGCCTTCAATTAGAAATGAAGTGTCAATAGCTTCAGGTATTAGAGCAGCTTTAAGCTGTTGATGAGTTAAAGCATTTAGGGGAGGAGTGCTTTTGGCTTTTTACAGCTGAGCATGTTTTTTTGTGGCTGTTGTGTTTTTATTTTGATGGCTGCCGTTGTTAAATTTTTTACAAATTGTTACATTTGACTGTTAAGTTTTTCTATTAAAAATGAGTTCAATCTCATAGATTTTCGTCATTCGCGAATGTTTGAGATCTAAAAATTAAAATGATAATTGATAGTTGAATCGTTCTGTTCAAGTTTGTTTTTTAATAATGTTGATAGTGTTTAATGGCTTTTTAAGCCATGTTGTTAAGTTTGAGAATTTAAATTAAAATCCTTTCGAGTTAAACCATAAAATTAATAGTGTGCAACAGTGATCTTCAATATTCAACAATATAATTTTATTTCTTTTCTCGTTGGTCAACATGGCGATCACGGGAAGCAAGAGTGTGTCCCTACCTTTTTCCCCATTGGTCAACATGGCGATCACGGGATGTTTTGTATTCGAAATATCAGCAGAGTATATGTATCCTATTATGTCTCAACAGTTTTTATGTTGTATACACCACCTCATTTTGTTGTTCAGCACCTAAAAAAGGTAACTTTAGCTTTTGTCATATTCTGAGAATGTTTTACTAATATATATATTTATGTTTTACTGAATAAAAACTGTTCTTGTTAAAACTTTTGTATTTAATGAGTTATAACATTTAAATACTGGTCAAGTCACTATTGTTGAAACCCTTAAAATTAATTAGTCTTTCACTGTATGCTATCTGCATAACAAGATTAATTGAAAGATTGACCTTTTGGTCTATGTCAATATCCGGTACCCCGTCAGATATTTAAAACTTAACTGGATAGGCCGGATACCGGATAGTTACTGGATATCCGCTTCATCCCTAATTGAAATATTGGCTTTATGTTAGGATCTTCCAACTGGGCTTGTCTAACTTCCTGATCACTCAACTGGTCTGATTTTGATGGCGAAACTGTAGCTTGGCAAGCAACTGGATTTATCTGCTGGTACTTCTTTAGCTTTAGAGCAGTACTTGCATACCTGTCAACACTTGAAAATGACAATTAGTAGCACACCAATTTTAAAAATGGATTGGATGGTTGGTTGGTTCATTTTTATCATGCAACACACAAATCCTAAACAAATAAATGTATGTATATTACCATATTTTCTTACTATAATCTACGGGGTACTATTTTCAGCCCTGATGAAAAATTTTCTACAAATAATATGCACTGACAGATGCCAGACATCCAGCTTTTATTTGCCACAGAAATCTGGCCACATTATGTTAAATGTTTTTTTTACCCCCACCCCTCAGATTAAATATTTTTAAAGTTATTATTTTTATCAAAATATTTTGTATTAGTGTTCATATATAATGAAAGACTACTGTTTAAGAAACAAACACGATTTATGAAACCAGGTGTAAAATAATTTTATTCAAAATTCAGAATTACTCTTTTTACACTATGTTCAACCAGTTATTAAAATTCAGCAAAAATGCTAGCCAATCAATCAATATTTTTGTTGTGTGTTTAATTATGTGTATAATTTTTAAAAATATAAATTATAATTATTGCAAAAAATTATAATCTTAGCATTGGGATAATTATTTTAAAAATGCTATAAATATTAAACACATTCAAAGCTTCTGCAGGCATTTGATCATAGATTGTTAGAGGAAGGGGGGGAGGGTAAAAAAAAAAAAGTGAGAAATATTGAACAATTCTACTTCTTTATAGGTTCTAGCATCTAATAAAGTAAATTTAAAAAGAACATTGACATTTATGTTGCAGATGGAAAAAGATTAGGAATCCCAAGGTGCCGCAAGGCGTTTGTTTGCCGATCGTTAGGGAGTGGTGTGGGGCACGAGGGGGAACACAAAAAATACATGAATGAGAAATATTTAACAATTCAATTTCCTTATACATTCTAGAATCTAATAAAGCAAGTTTAAAATGAAAATTAACATTTATGGTGTGGATGGAGAAAGATTGAAAATCGCAAAGCAAAACTTAGTCAGAAATGTTGCAGTTTTGGTGCTAGATAAAAATTCGTAATTTTGAGCCGATTTTCGTAGCATCGTAGTTTACGGCCCAAATTCGTAGCAACTACGAATTATTCGTAGCAGTTGGCAGGCCTGTACTTGCAACTTTTTGAGCAAGGCTTCCTTCACAAGGCATCTGCATTTCCATATAGAGTTTCTTTACAATGATGAATTTCAAAGTCTGGAGGCATATCCACCTGGCAATCTGGCCTTCTCGATTCTTGAAATTAAGCAACTACGTTAAAGATGCATGGTCAGTCCGGAGTAGGAATCTTCTGCCGTATAATAGATAATGATGGAAATATTCTGTGGCCTTTATAATGGCGAGTAATTCTTTCCAGGTGGTACAGTAGTTTCGCTCTGGTTTAGACAAGCATTTACTCCAGTAGGCAACAGCACGCTCTTGGCCATCAACTTCCTGTAACAGAACAGCACCAACACTTTCATGGCTTGCATCAGTATCAAGTATGAACTATTTGTTGGGCTGTGACTAAATCAAAATAGACGATGATGTTAAGGCCTCTAAGTCTCTTGAACTCTTTCTCACATTCCTCTGTCCACAGGAACTTCTATTTAGCTTCCGTTAGCTTGTGGAGTGGTCTCACAATACTTGAGAAACCCTTCACGAACTTCCTGTAGTACGTACATAATCCCACGAAACTTCGTAGTTGATGGATGTTTTCAGGACGACTCCAGTTCTCAACTGCAGAGATCTTCTCGGGATCAGTTCTCACATCTTCAGCAGAGATTATATGGCTGAGATAACTCACTTCACGACAGAACAAGTTGCACTTTCTAGGATTCAATTTGAGGTTAGCCATCCTGAGTTTTTCCAGTACCTTACGGACGTTTCTTAAATGATCTTCAAAAGTATGCCCCACAATGATAATATCATGCAATTACACAAGACAGGCTTCATAGGAAAGTCCTTTTAACACTCTCTCCATCAGGTGCTTGAAGGTTGCAAGTGCATTATATAATCCATATGGTATAACTTTGAATTGCACAACTCTTGTCTCGTAGTGAATGCAGTCTTCTCACGGTCATCAGGATGTAACTCTACTTGCCAATAACTACTCTTCAGATCCAAAGTCGAGAACCATTCATTGACAGCAAATGTGTCCAATGTGTCGTCAATTCTAGGAAGAGGATAACTATCTTTCTTCATAATGTCATTCAAATGACAATAATCCATGCAGAATCTTGTTGAACCATCCTTCATTCGCACAAGAACTATGGGAGAAGCCCAAGAACTCATTGATGGTTTGATGATGTTATTACACTGCATCTCATTCAGAAGCTCAGCCACCTCTTACTGCTTAGCAAATGGAAGTCTTCTTGGATGTTGTTTGATTGGAGGATGATTTCTTGTAGCAATTCTGTACTGAGTGATGTTCGTTCTCCCAATGTCTTCAGGTGTTTAAGAAAAAATGTCTCTAAATTCATAGAGTAGCTTCTCCGCAGCATGTCTCTGCTCATTTCCTAGCTCTGCATTCTTGAGTAATTCCATTGTTAAAAACTCAGAAGACTTGGACTCGGTTGATTGTGTGGGCCAGTTAATGCATGTAACTGGAGTGCAGGCTGCTAACACCTCATCCTTCTTCACAATCTTTACTTTATCACATATATTGGCGACTCTCATGGGAATACTGCTCTTTGAAAGGTCACCTAGAGATGAAGCCACCAAAACTCCTCTCATGCTATTATCTGGATTCTGGTATTTAGTCAGTCCATAGCGGAAGTATTGTTCTGTAGGAGCAGGGCCAGATTATAGCATGGGCACACGGGTCACTGGCCCACAGCCTCCAAATTTAGGAGGCCTCATTTCCAAAAATTGAGAAGTAATAGCGCAATTTTTTTCATTATATGTCTATTAAAAATAAAAATTGATTAAATTTTTCTTTCCATATTTTATTAGAGAACTTAAACAATTATTAAATTTTGTGACTAATTTCCTGAACATTGGCTGATCAATGCGTTAGGTTTTCATTTGTTTTGAACATAAAACTAATGGTTTTGTTATAGGTTGCTAAATAAATGAGGAAATAGAAGGTATAATTGAAGGAAAAATTTAAAAAATACACTATTTTTATTTATATATTTTTGTTTTTGACAATGGGTCCTGTAGGTGAGTTCTTTAGAGCAGGGTACCTCCAGATAGCATCAGTGCCCGAGGTCTTCAAAAAGCATAGTCGGACCCTGTTTAGGAGGTGTCCTGGAAACTATTGTCAGGGGGCTGTGTGTGGAGGGATGGAAATTTCCGATTTGGCTGTTATCTGACAAATTGGCTGAAGGACTGAATTTTCAATTTTAAACATAGCTATGTCTTCTGAACTTGAATGCAGTTCATTATTCTTAAAACCTTATTTAAAGTTATACTTTCTCAGGAAATCAAGTGCAAGGATTAGAGGATCACTTATATCTGGCACATATGTCATATGATGGTAATTAGCATTTCCAAACATGAGGGTCAAGTTCATTTTCCCATAAATTTTGATTTTGTCACCAGTTACAATCTGGAGTTTAACGCAGGGTGGCATCCAGATGATCTTTTAAGTTCTTGAGCTACATCCGTTGTAACGATGGTTATGTTGGTTCCAATATCCAGAATCATACGGCAGGGTGTGTTGTTAACTTGACCATAAACGTAAAGTTCATTATCACTACACATCATTGAAACATGGAACAATGAAAATTGGGGCTCTTTTGTTTTGGGTAACCTACGCTCTGTGAGATACTGTAACCTATGCTCTGTTACCTCTTCTTAGTTGCTCTGCGATGACTCTGAAATCTGGCTATTCTTATTTTATCGTGTTGGACAGTCTCTCTTCACATGTCCATCTCGTCCACAGCCCCGGCACTGTATCTTCAGATTCTTTACTTCTTTATTACCTTCAAGACTGTACAACCTCTTTGTGATATCTGCCGGAGTTTTCTTCACTTCTTTCAGATCAGCTTGTGAATCATCTAAAGAGACCGCTCTGATAGTGTGGCAGTCTTTACGGGAGACGTGTTGGGCTGCCTCAATCGTTAATGCATACGCCAAAGCTGACCCGACGTCCTTGACATTGGCGAGTCTAAGTGCTTTTTGAGTCTCTGGATCTTGCATGGCATCAATAAAGTATTGAAGAGCCAAATCATCTCAAGTTTCAGTGTGGCAGTCACAGAAAGCTGCGTGAGATAGTCTCTGAATATCCGATGCCAGCTCTTGCAAACTTTCACCCGCTTTTAGGTAATGGGACTTTAACAATAGACGACTGTAATCTTTAAAACATTTTTCTCCAAAACACAGCTCCAGTTCTCTGGTCAGGGCCTCGAAGTCATGCCATTCTTCTTTTGAAATAGTTCTTAGTATGTCAGCTGCATTCCCCAGTAATCCTGCTGCTAAATGGATTGTCTTGGCAGTAGAATCCCAGCCGTTAGCTTCAGCTATGATAGAAAACTGTGTCTTATATACCTGCCAGGAGGATCTGCCATTGTAGGTGGATAGCTTAATTGATTCTTGATTCTGTAAACTCTCCTTTCATCTTCCTGGGGCATGGATTTTAACTTTCCTTCTACTTTTCTCTCAAGATCTTCCTCTGTTCTCATTAATTTGCTTTCTCTGAAAACCTTCCTTTCAGCTCTTGATCAAAATTTGCTTTAACTTTCTCTTCAAAACTTTCTTCTATCTTCATAATTTTCTCTTCAAACTCTCTTCTATCTTCATAACACTATTTTCCATCTTCACAGTGGTGCGGAACTGGTATGGCAAGTATGGCCGTCGCCATACCAATTTATAATTTGATGTGGCAAATATTTTTTTATGTGAAAAAGATTTCAACTTTCGTATTTTTTGGAGAAAATTTTACTTCCATAAATTTTAATGTGAATGAACTATTAATTCACTTTTTCTCTAAAACTTTTGGGTGGCTTTTACCATTTTCTTTCTCTCAACGTTATACTTCGTAATTCTCTTTCTGTTTGCCCTTTTACTTATTTTTAAGCGAGCAAAATAGCATAAAAATCAATTTGGAATCATAACAATGAATTATCATACAAAGAATTGAAATTACGTTTAAAAACGTAGGGGTTGAGAGATTACGTGTCAGCCATAAACGCCGATTACGGAGAAAGGGAGGACGTTTTGGGGCTGTTGCCCCCACTGAAAATTTCCAAGAGGCGTATACAAACTTTAAACAACCAAATTTGAATTTTCTGCAATTAATTGTTCTTAACTTATGCTGTTAACAGATATACATACAGATCAACTGCAAAAAAAAAAGACTTTCGTATTCAGGTTACTTAGAAACGTGATATTATACAAATGACCAGAGTTTAAAATCTAACTTCAGAAAATATTCTGTTTAAAGTACAAGTATGAGAAATGAATGTTCTTTTCTGAGGAATGTTTGTCGATTTAATAAAATGTTGTAAAGCACTTAAATTAATTATATTCCATACAAAAGAACGTTTAGCAAAATTTTGCCCTGCATATTGTCTATAAACTGTATACACAGCACATTGTTTACTTAAATTTAGTTCTTTATGAAACACACATAACACAAAATAAAATACACTTCCAACAATTTCCAAGTTATAACCCTAATATATCCAAATACTTTGAGTAGTCATTATTTATTAGCCAAATGTATAGCTTTACTCTTAAGAGAATAAAAGAAAAACCTGGAAATATCATTAAAATTTATAAAAATATATCGTTGCTAGAATAATTTAATTTCAAGAGCTCTCGAAGGAAGCAAGCTGTGATAAGGGGCTATTTACACACTTTTATTTGAAAGCAGTGAAAAGTAATGTAAGTTTGTTGATTCAAAATAAAAATATAGTTAAAGCTGCTATCATTTTGCTTCTCTTTAGGCGTATTTTTTTACACAATATTGTTGCGATTGTAAATAATTCATAGTTATTTTTATGTAAATTCATTCAAAGAGGCTTAGTCAGGTGTTAAAATGTTAATTTTCATCATTTCTAGTTTGTTTTCGCATTAAAATAGTTTAAAAACCCATAAGCCTCATTAAGAACGGTAATGGATTTGGCAACTTTTTCGCTCCTTCGTGATTTTTTGGTGACCTTAGCGAGAAAATCCTTATCATCGATATACCAAATATGGAAGCTATCACTTGATTGGCCGACGAGTTTCTGGAGCTTTTACCCATTTTTCTACGATTATATTAAAAATACTTTAGAAGTTGTTTTACGCCAATAGTCAGTCTCAGGTTAGTTTTCGCCAATGCTTTCATTGGTACTGAAAAAGCTCTGAGCTTCTTTGGATTGCAGTCGATTGCTCTATACAGTTTGCTCTGATACAGTTTGTACTGTGAATTTGCTGTTGACAGCTGTTATTTAAGCTGTGTTTACTGGTGAAAGTGAAGTTGCTACTTGGTTTACAGACCTGTAACCTTCTCGATTTTTTTGTAAATAAAGTTTCCAGTCTCTGGAAGATTTACCTTTCATTCTCGGACAACAATATCTTCGGACATACTGAATGAATCTGCGAACTTGACATAGTATTTTATTATGTGTGTGTTCATGAGGTCTAAATTCTAGATAGAGAGGGCCCCGTCAGTGGCATAGAGGTTCTGGTTCTGATCTCCAATCTAACAGACAGGAGGTGCTCAGTTCGAACTCAGATTGCACACGTCGATCTTAGCTTTCGGTGTTTTCCATGGTTTTTGAAACTCCCACAAATATCAGCTAGGTTTTCTTAGAAAGACGCTCAGACCTAGGATCCATTCGTAGTCAATCGTATATAATCCCAAATATCATCAGGGCCACAGTAGTCCAGTCAAAGAACCAGGCTCGTAATTGCAAGATTGCAGGTTTGGTACTCGAGCTGGCCAAAGACCCTTGTGTACACTAATGATGGCTGGGGCACGTAAAGTCTGACATGGCCGCAATGTCCTCCATATTCTCATCAAAATTATACCTCTGGAGGGCCACCGAAGTGGGAGAGCTATCCCTTCCATGGAGGATAAAAATTGTGATGGCATGTTTCCGGACCACCACTAGAGGCGAGTCCCAGACTGTCGCCTATTGCGCAGCACTAGTGTGATGTAAAACCCAACCAACCAAGCAACCCAAATAACATCAAAGCCATCTCTTCCGGAGAGGATCAAAATTGTGATGGCATGTCTCCGGACCACTATTAGTGGGGGGGGGAGTCTCAGACCATCACCAATTGCCCATTGCACCATTTTTGTTTTTCTTGCCATACCAAGTTCAATTGACTTCCGGCGCCGCTGAATCTTCATAATATTGTCTTCTATTTTCATTACTTCCACTCCATCTATTCTGTTTTGCCATTACTGTCAATTTACTCTCTATTACTTCTTTCCCTGTTGAAAGTTCTCTCTTCATCTCATCTTGATTTGATTCAACTTTTTCTTAAATGGATTTGATTTCTTCACTCAAACGGTCTTTCATCTCTTCAGTTAATCTGTTTTCCATCTTTTCCTGTACTGCTTTCATTTCTTTCTGCCCAGTTTCCATACTGTATTTCAATTCACTCATCTGGGCAGCTAACCCTTCAAGAAGTTTCTTCATTTCTTGCTCCATATCTCTAGTTATAACCATTCACAGACAATCCCACTTCTGACACCAAAATTGTTGCATACTTGAGGGTTTGTAAGTTGTCTGAGAAGGAAAAGCGAAACTTGCAAAAGCACAACAGTTTATTTACAGAAAATTCTAATAGAATACCGGTCTATAAACCAAGTATCAACTTTACTTTCACCAGTAAACACAGCTTAAATAGCAGCTTTTAACAGCAAATTTACAATTCAAACTGTATCAGAGCATTAACATACAGCAATCGACTGCAATCAAAAGAGGCTCAGAGCTCTTTCAGGAGCAATGAAAGCACTGGCAAAACAACTCATTCAGTGCGAAGCAACTCTTTAACGGCCCTCTTCACTTACCATCACCGGAAGCCCGAGCCAATGTTATTCTATGGGGAAATTTTCTTTACAAATAACTTATTAACTAATACATTTTTTTAAATTCTGTTTTCACATTCAGAAAGTTCCCAATTGTTAAATTGACAGACCTTTTTTAAAAATGTATTTTTTTTTATTTTTAATATTTTATTTTGAAATTGCAAAATACAAAAATTTCACATATTGAAAATTCGTATTTTGCAGCTTCAAAATAAAATATAAAAAATTAAAAAAATAATTTTTTAAAAAAGGTCTGTCAATTTAACAGCTGGGAATTTTCAGAATGTGAAAACATAATTTGAAAATACGTATTAGTTAATAAGTTATTTGTAAAGAAAAATTTCCCATAGAATAACATTAGCTTCAGCTTCCGGCGGCGGTGAGTGAAGAGGGCCCTTAATTACCCATGTAGAAAAATGTGGAAAATTCCAGAAACTTCGCAGCTAATCAAGTTAGAGCTTATTTTCTTGCCAAGGTCACCAACAAAGTCACCAAGGAGCGAAAAAGTCACCAAATTTGGCACCAAAGCCATTACCTGCCTTAATGAGGCTTTTTAACATGTTTTTAACAAGAAATAGGCTATTTTAATGCCAAAACAAACTGGAAATGCTGAAAATTAACATTTTGTCACCTGACTAAGCCTCTTTGAATGAATTTACATAAAAATAACTATGAATTATTTACAAATTCGTAACAATATGTATTATTTTGCTTAATTGCATCATATTTCATTATATCTAAATTTATTTTAAAGAGAAGGATTATTTGACTATACCAAACTTTCAATACCTTACAAAATCCTTTTTTCATACTAGCAATTAATTTCAGACATCTACGTGTCCATCTTCAGAGCTAAGTACTTTTACAACGTCATTCTTCACGAGAAAACTTCGTTGTTTACGTCGTTGGGGAATCTTGATGTTGTTGTTTCACTTCGCTTCGTTTTTTATTTTTATTTGAGTTGGTCTCTTGTAGGAATTGTTGCCAGACTGTAGGAATGAGGTAGTGCTCTCCGTCGTTCACAGCGTTGTTATTGGTTATTATTTCAAGGGCCTCCCGTTTTAGTGCGTAATTATAGTTATTGTAAGGGGCAATTTTGTTAGCATTAATTGAGTTAATGTTTATAGGGTTATTGTGGGTGGTGGAGAAAGCTGTAGCATACTTGCCAACCAATTTTAATAAAAAAAGGGAAGATTTTTGTTGAAAAACCAGATTTCATAAAAAAAGGGAAGATTTTTTTTCTCTTTAACGTATTAAACAATAGTTTTACAATTTTAATATTTAGAAGCAATCTATAAAAACGTTTTACTATAGATCGATTATACTAAATATATAAAAGTTTTAAATGAAGTTATTCCTCTTTAACATATAAATATCTACAAAACAGAATCTGTAAGAAATTTATTTAACAATAGACAAAAAAACTTAGTTAAGTTAAAGTATAACTAATTTTTTAAATAAATATATAATATGATTTTTGTGTATGTACATTAATCATACATATAAGAAATAGTAGCAGTAGCTAATTATCAGTTTCAAACGTGCATAAAACCAGTATTAATATTCTTGAATTGATTTGGGAAAAATTTTTCTACCTGAAAAAATCATTCTTCATTTTTTTCCCATGTTTACACATTTGGAATAAATATGACATACAAATATTTAATTTAATTAAGGAAAAATAAACAGATTCATTAAATTCAGCAATAAAGATCTAAAAATAATTACATATGTGAGAAATATTGAGTACTTCCATTGCTTTATTGTTTCTAGAATTGATCACAATCCCGGGAAAGGATTGGGGGGGGGGGGGGATACAAAAATAATTACAGAGTAAGAAATGCTTAAACTCTTTCAACTCTACTCTTAGAATCTAATGTAATAACTTTAAAATTAATATTATTTATGTTACAGATGGATAAAGATTAGGAAAGAAAAGACTTCTGCAGAACATTTGATTGCTGATCACTAATTGTAGATAAATAAAGGGGGGGGGCAAAAAATAATTACATCAGCAAGAAATATTTAACAATTCTATTTCTTTAAATGCTCTAGAATCTCATAAAGCAAGTTTGAAATGAATATTGACATTTGTGTTATGGATGGAAAAAGATTGGGAATCAGGAGTTTTCGTGGAGCATTTGGGTTTTTTTTTTAAATGAAGGATATCCGCGATTTTTTTAAAAACGGAAGAATTCATCATCTGTCCGGAAGACCGGAAGATACGTTAAAAAACCGGAAAAGTTGGCAAGTATGCTGTAGATGATTTTCCGAATTTTAGGTCGGTGCGGTGTTCTTTTTCGTGTTCAGAAATCTTACGTTTTGTCCTTCCGATGTAACAGCCGTTATTTCCATTGGTGTGTTCAAATTCGATTTTATAAATGCCAGCGGTAGAGTTTTGTTGAATGATGTCTTTTTCATTACGGATGTGTTGGAAAATTTTTTTATTGGGTTTTATTGGTATGTTTATATTTAAATTTTTGGCTTCGTTTTTTATTTTAAGGCTGGCTCCGTTACAAAAGGGGATAGCTGTAGTGAAGTTGGGTTTGGATTTTTGGGCACTGTTAATTTTATTCAAGGATTTTATGCATTTTTTATAAAGGTTATTCACTAGGTTTTTAGAGTAATTGGCTTTTAAGGCGATTTTTTTAATGTAGCTAAGTTCGGTTTTGTACCTTTCTAATGTCAGATAAAACCAACCTAATAACTATTATGAACCGAACCCATTACAATAATATGATGCAAGACACTATTGAAAAACTAAAAGCCGTAAAAATCCCCCTCTCCCCTTTAAATAAACTCATGGGTAAAACCAAAGATCTCATAAAAACTGGCCAGTGGCCCGACAATAACCATCCAATTTTTAATAATCATGCTTCTACTATCCCTCGACTTTTTGCTAAATACAAAGACCACAAAAACCCTCCCTTTCTCCGTCCTATTGTAAATAAATCCGAAGGTCCCACTTACTCACTTGAAAAATACATGAAAAATATCTATTTATCGCTTCTTCCTCCATCCACCCTCTCAATAAACTCAAATGAAATGTTCCTCGAAAAAATCTCCGTAATGTTAATCTAAATTACACCGATAAATTAGTTAGCTTTGACGTCAAAGATTTATATCCCTCCATTAATATTCCCGAAATCACCCAAATAATCAACGCCAAAATTATTGACACCTATGGGGACAATAAAACAAGCGAAACTCTAATCTGCGCCAACAACCTCCTTTTAAACGAATCATATTTTAGTTTCAACCAAAACATTTACCGCCAAACTCAAGGAGTCCCTATGGGATCCCCCATTTCCGGCATTATCGCTGAATTAAAACTCCGACACCTCAAATTCTGCCAGCAACATTATCAACAAATGCAAACTCTGGACACAATACGTCGATGACATTTTTGCCATCATCCCTAACTCCGAAAATCCTGACAACATTTTAACCGACCTTAACAATCTCGACAACAATATTAAATTCATCATAGAAAAAGAAACCAACAACAATCTAAATTTTCTAGACATAAAAATTATAAAAAATCCTAATAACTCTTTTGACACTACTATATACCGAAAACCTACTGCTAACACCGAAATCATAAATAAAAATTGTAATACCCCCCTCTCATACAAATTATCTGCTCTCCGTTCTTATATTAACCGCGCTATTCTCGTATGTTCAAACAAAAAGTTACTCAAAACCGAACTTAGCTACATTAAAAAAATCGCCTTAAAAGCCAATTACTCTAAAAACCTAGTAAATAACCTTTATAAAAAACGCATAAAATCCTTGAATAAAATTAACAGTACCCAAAAATCCAAACCCAACTTCACTACAGCTATCCCCTTTTGTAACGGAGCCAGCCTTAAAATAAAAAACGAAGCCAAAAATTTAAATATAAACATACCAATAAAACCCAATAAAAACATTTTCCAACACATCCGTAATGAAAAAGACATCATTCAACAAAACTCTACCGCTGGCATTTATAAAATCGAATTTGAACACACCAACGGAAATAAAGCCTGTTACATCGGGATGACAAAACGTAAGATTTCTGAACGCGAAAAAGAACACCGCACCGACCTAAAATTTGGAAAATCATCTACAGCTTTCTCCACCACCCACAACAATAACCCTATAAACATTAACTCAATTAATATTAACAAAATCGCCCCTTACAATAACTATAATTACGCACTAAAACGGGAGGCCCTTGAAATAATAACCAATAACAACGCTGTGAACGACGGAGAGCACTACCTCATTCCTACAGTCTGGCAACAATTCCTACAAGAGACCAACTCAAATAAAAATAAAAAACAAAGCCAAGTGAAACAACGACATCAAGATTCCCCAACGATGTAAACAACGAAGTTTCCTCATGAAGAACGACGTTGTAAAAGTACTTCGCTCTGAAGATGGACACGTAGATGTCTGAAATTAATTGTTAGTATGAAAAGAGGATTTTGTAAGGCCTTGAAAGTTTGGTATAGTTTCATTATATCTTTCAATATAAAATTGAAGAAACTGCAATAATTTTATTAAGGTCCCGTAAATAGCATTACTTGATTTTTTTTTTTTTTTTGGGGGAACTAAAACTTCATTATAAAATGGGAGTTTCTATGATACTTTAAGTTAACTGACTCATAACCTGTAACCACTCATAACTCTGTATTTAAAGAAGAAAAAAAAGAAAAGGAAAGATAACACTAACTGAATACTTATCTTTTTTTCTTACACATAAATTTGCAAAAAGCTTGTATTTCTAAATCTATTTCTGTACTGATAAGTATAAAGGATTTAAGTCCAAAAATGTCGATTTTGAGTTAAGTACATAGTCAGACTCAGAAAAAAATTCTCTATCGATTGGTATAAATGATTTAAATCCATGTCATTTAGTCTTGAGAAAATCCATTGGTAAAAAAAGATTCAAGTCAGAAATTTAGCATTAATCATTGGTATAAAATATTTAATTCAATATTTTCCCTTTATTAAATGAAGGTTGACAATCACTGAATGGTATAAAGGGGATAAATCAACATAATCCCTTTTTCCTAATCGATTCTTCTGATTAGTTTTTAGTTAGTTTAACTTTATTTTTCATCTCCTGAAAAATCAAGAATATGGACTTAAATCCTTTATACTTATCAGTATAGATTTACAAGGAGAAAAGTCACTTTTACAATAAACGACCCATATATGAGATCTTGCTTTTGTTTCCTAGGTAGTAAGTAGCATGTGTTTTGCACCTGAAGAAGAAAGGCCATGTCCTTTCGAAACCAGTAGTGCTTTCATTAATTTTATCGTGTATGAAGAAGGTTTTTAAAGTTTAAATATTAATTGTACACCAGTTCTTTAACTCATATAGGCAGTCAAATGCAATTGGACAAGGAGAAATGATTGGCAAATGATGGAATAAATACCAACATTTACCAATTATTTTTCCTTATCCAATTGTTTTATATATATATATATATATTTATTTATTTATTTTCAAAATTGTTTACATAGTATTCTGAAGTGTTTATTTTAATTATATCCACTTTTTACTAATTATTTCATTTGGTGAGTGTGTGTAGTATAATAATATTACTGAATAATAAGTCATATTTCATTTTTCAGCATCCCTGTTTTATGCACATACAAAATATGCAGCAATGAATAAAGTATCTAATAAAAAGAAATTTTACTTATTACTGAGATAGTGCATTCACATTCTATAAACATTTTGTTTGGTTTTAAAAATGTACTTGCACACTGTTTGATTTTAAATCTTGCTTATACCCAATGAGGTTTTTTTTTTTTTTTTTTTTTTTTAAAGTATACTTATAACTTAAAATTAATTATTGACTTTTACTTTTTTTAAAGTATGAAACTTATGCATAATAGTCATAAGGTTTATTTTCAGATGCATTGTTAAATTATATTTTTTTTTATTCAAATAACTTTAGTACATTTTCAAAATATTGAAAACATCACAATTCTTCCTTTGCCTAACACAGTCAGAGTGTTGTAAAATGTGATGCAGTCAGCAAACCACAATGAACCCCAGTTTTTTAATTTATGTCTGCATAATTCCTAAACTACTGAAATCTATACTTGTAAAATTTGTCTGATTGCATCTGCATGTATACCTTAAGTTTGGCATTTGAATGCAGATTATTATTTTTTTTTTCCTTCCTATAACGTAATTTTAAATTATTCTTTCTTGAAATAAAAAATATACTCAATGTATGATATGAATAACTAATTGTTTCTAATTTTAACAGGTAAGATTACCATATTTTCAGGTGTACAATCTGTAGGTCAGATAAATCTGTTCTACACTCAGAAAAAAAAAAAAAAAAATTCTCAGTAGTATTGTTAATATTAGAAAGATATTGTTTTTATGTGTTTAAAAATTATTTAGCAGTAATTAAAAGACTGAGTAATTTTTACCTTTATTAAAGTATTGTGTATAAAATTTTATAATGGTTCAAATACTGTGTTTTAAAAAGTTTTCTTTATTCTATTCACTAGGATTACCATTGGTGGTGGCGATCTTTTATTGTTTCTGGTGGATCTGCTGTTTATGTTTTTGCATACTCAGTGTTTTATTTTCTCACAAAGGTAAAAGTGAAGCTTTTGAAACCTTTTTAATTTTCAACTGTTATTTTTTATTTAGAAATTATTTATTTATTTATTTATTTTTAGCTGGAAATAACAGAATTCATTCCAACCCTTTTGTACTTTGGATATTCTGGCTTAATGGCATTGACATTTTGGATATTAACTGGCACAATTGGATTCTATGCAGCATATTTCTTTATACGAAAAATATATGCTGCTGTAAAAATTGACTGAAGATTATTAAATAATTATTTGCAGTTTGTTTTACATCATTATTATTGATTGGATATTCCGTAAGTGAAAAACTTACAATAAAAGACATTTTAATTATTTCAATATATACTTTTTTCTGAATATATATAAAAAATATGTTACATTTTTCTTAAGCATTTCAGTTAAAGTTATATTTATTAAAAAAGAAATTCATTTAAATTTATAGGAAGACTTATACTGTTTATTTAAGCTTGTGTTTTTAAATATATTGCTAGACTGATAAGAAAAAAAATAAACACCACTTATTTTTATAACCTAATACTATAATGATGTACAAAATAATACATATATCTGAATAATAATGAAAAAATGGTGGTGCTTGCATTTTCGAGTGGAAAAACATGAACCCAAGAGGTTCTTGAATTATATTATTTACAATCTTCTTAAGATGTGAAACCTTTCCCTAAGAAATTCATTTTGAATATGTGACATATTCGAAGATACTTATATACTGACTAAATAATAAACAAATATATCTTGTACATTTTCCAAATGTAACATGTAAAATCTGAGTTTTTCTGATTTTGAAACGAATGTTTGAATTCTTTGTTAGATAAGACTGCACTGTATTTTTTTTTTTAAGCCCTGATACCATTCTTGCCGATTCTTTTGTAAAATGACCTCCATTTTGCCCAATCACCCACTGTTTTTGTGGGATGCCACCCCCTCCCAATATATTTATCACTATTCAGCAGTTTTATAGCCATGATTTTTTTTTTTTTTTTTAAAGGGTAGAAAAGGATTATTTTAACAGTTAAAAACAAAAAAATATATATAAGGTATAATAAATAATAATAGATTAATAAAAATATAACAAGTGTGATTTCTAATTTCAGTGGTGAATCCCCCTAAATTTCCCCTTTGCTACAAATGTTCATGTTTTAGAATTTTTCACCTCAGTAGACCTTTAGAAGATATTTAACAGTTAAAATAATCCTTTATCCCTTTCCAAATCAAATTTATAGCCATAAAATTGTCAAACAGGGATGAAAATAGAGTAGTGTCCCCAAAAAATGGTGGGTGATAGGACAAAATGGACGTCATATTCGGACTGAGGTCATTTTACATAAGAACTTGTATGAATGGTATTGGGGCCAATTTTCATGCAGAGCAGTGTAATTATTTGGTGTTTCAGTGTGTGTTCATTAATTTTTGATTTTATACTTTAAAAGGATTTAAAAAAAAATAAATTGATGTACTTAATTTTTGAAAAAGAACTTGTAACATTAAATGGTTTCATAACTTATTTTATTAATTTTATTTTGTTATTGAGAAATTTGTGATGATGATGGCAAGTTTGCTGGTTGAAGGCCAACTAATTTATAAATTTTTATGGCTGTCTTACCAGAGTGCTTTTAATTAAAAAAGAGGAAGAAAACTTGCTACCAGTGCTGTAAATGTCTTTTTTTTTTTTTTTTTTTTTTTTTAATGTGTGTGTGTTTTAATTATTTGAAATAGGTCTATGCTATTCAAATGTATTATACTCTTTCAAATTCATACATTGCCTTGAAGAAAAAGTTGGTCATTTTGTTTTTGTAAAGTTGTCATTCTAACACTTTTGTAAATATTTTGTATATTAGTTCTATGTTTTAAAAAGCATCATTTTTCATGTTTAAAATAAAAATATTCTAGAATTCCATGCCTCTTTTTTTGTATGTATATCATTACTGTCCTTTTTTGTTTTGCAAGTTTCAAAGAAAGAAAGAAAAACCTGCCCTAAGATCTTTTACAAAATATTAATTTCTGTAGTTCATTTAATTTAAATATTTCAGAAATTTCATCAAATTCTCTCAACCATGCAATAATGTTCTTGTGTGGCTCACTGCTAAATTTACAAATAGTATTTTCAAAATCATTAAAAGAAATAGCTGCACTATGTGTTCCAAAACTCTTAATATCAATAGATTTATCAGCACAAGTATTATTATCATTATGGCATTGCACCGAGGAATCAATTTTTGTTACTTCACTCTTATTTCTTTCAGTTTTAATTTCTGTTTCTGATTAAGAATTTTTTTTCTGCATTAACAATCCTACATTGCATAATGTTGAAATCAATTGTTGAGAAATTTCTTCTTTCGTGCCATCAAAAGACACATTTAATAAATTACTAATAGTAATTAATTCATTTAATGTAAAATTCTCATTTATCAGTTTTAGATTTTGTATATAGTTTTGATTGCCAACAGGGAAAGTGAAACCTTCAAATTCTCTTATTCTTTTTCTGTTTTTACAGTCCCCGTCATCGTTAAATAGAAACCAATGTAAAATCTTTATCTTATTAAATTTCTCATTCCTTAGTGCAACACTATCAGGGATATATCCCTAGAATCATCATGCAGAAATAATAAAAATAATGTACCTTGGAAGAAAAGAAGCATCCACTACACTTTTGTTATTCAATAAAATAATCCCATATTTCTCCAATAATTAATCTGTTAGTTCTGCAGAATTTCTCTTTAATAAATATTCATCCAACCAAAGTTGATTACTTATTTTTGAGTCACTGGTAGTAGTTATACACATAAGATACAGAAAGGCTTAGATATAGTTCAAAGATTTAATGTTTGTCAGAAAGTTCACACTTAAATTTAAAATTAAACTACACCTACTTATTTTCTCTCATGGTCCATTCAGTCGTAATTCCCGACCATCTTCAAGAGGGACTTGTCGTGTTCTGCTTCTTTCTTCTACTTTTATCACTCTTCAGCATGCTGTGCCATCTATCATCGATTTGCTCATTGGCTTGGCGGTTGTTACAGGATTGCTCGTTGGCCATGATTTCTAATATTTCACGAATTGCAGCATATTTATAAACTGTTGTAATTAGTTTTTTAATGCTGTCAAAATCAATATTTATGTTTTGTTCGTGGTTTGTTTTGGTTAGTGCTGTGGTTGTTTTATCATATTTGATGTCATTTTTATGTTCTTTAATTCTATTGATTATTTTTCTTTTAGTCATACCGATGTAATAGCCAATTTCATTACCTTTGTTTTTATATTGTATTTCATAAGGGGTTGATGGGGTCTTTATCGTTACGTATATGTTGAAAAATATTGCTATTTGGTTTAATTGAGTATATTTACATTCTAATTAGCACCTTCATTTTTTATTTTAATTGCTAGACCTTTATTGTAGGGAGCGTGGTTATATATTTTTTATTTATTATTTGTGTGTTGTTAATTTTATTTAAGCTTTTAATTCTTTTTTTATAGATTTTATTTGTAAGTTTTTTATTATATCCTACTTGGTTCGCGATTTTGTAAATTTCTTTGTTTTTAAGTAGAGTTTCATTTCAACAAATCATTATGGCTGTATTGATAAAGGGGTCAATTCTGAGTACTTACGATGCAATAAGTCAGTGATTTGTGACATCACTGAAACAGGGCCCCCCCCATCGGGGCATACCATAGACCTTATATAGATAGACCACGCATCCCCCCTCATTATCCGTCTGCGACATGAAGTAGCTTCCTCAGTGAAATTATCACGTGATGCAGACCTGGAGAGAGAGACGAAAATAAATATTATGTGATTTTTCCGTAGGAAAGAAAGTAGTTTTGAGTTTTTTAATTTCTGTATTGAACACACACTTTTTATTTAAGCCTTTAGATTTTCACATCATTGGAAAGCTAAAATGTCATAGATTAATTATAAAAAAATTTCTTTTGTGAGAAACCATTCTGAAGGGGAGAATTTTTTGTTTGAATTCTTACAAAAATAAGTGCTTTCTTATGGAAGAATCCCCTTAAATTCTCTGTCACGTGACATACGGTGCTGACCACAAAGGATGAAGGTTTCAGATTATACCCTCATGTTGAAGACATTCACTCTAATGGGAAGTCCTATTGGTGGCATAGTCTATATATATAAGGTCTATGGGGCATAACTCCTAAAATCTCTCGGGGGGGGGGAGGGGAATACAAAATTTTCCGTTTTTCTACTTTTGGCAGCATTTTTCTTTCCTTGTACAAATTTCATACTTGCCAACTCTCCCGATTTTGGCGGAAGACTTCCGAATTTTCGACCTATCTAATATAAACTAAAAGTCTATGTATCAAATAAATTCTATTAAGCAGATTAAATACAGTGGAAACATTAAGATTTAAATTTTAAGGGCTTCAATAGAAATAACCCGACCAGTGTTCAACTATTATAACACATTAAAGACCAAAGTTTTTAACAAATAAAACAACTTTATTCAACAAGATATAATGATATATTAAGATTTCAAATTTATCAAGAAATTAGATTTAACAAGAGATTTAACAAGAACAAGATTACCTTTTACAGGTGTTGAGCTAGGCATATTGATAAACACAATGAAAAAGCAGATGACAATATACTTCAAGAAACGTCGCAGAGCCTCCGCGATCGCCTGGTTGATCAGCGGGAAAATACGATGAAGAAATATACTTCCGCGATCGCCTGGTTGATCAGCGAAAGTGAAGCAAGACGAAATAACACAAAATTGAAATGAAGACAATTACGTTCATCCACTATACACTTCAATTTAGAAACTTTCATTTAACTTTTAATTAACTTTTAAAAAGATTTCAAACTTAAACAAATGACGCTTAAAAAGCGTCTAAACAAAATTTAACATTAATTAAACTATCAAATGTAACAAACTCGTCTCAAAAGGACATCAATTATCATTTTATTCAAAACCTCCATCATCCATGAACGACGGGAAAATTTAACCTTTAACAAGGAACAATTTAACAAACAGAAACTTAACATGTGTAAAATATTAACAACTTAACAACGGCAGCCATCATTTCTCAAAAAAAGTGCAATAGCAAAAGAGCATTACTAGCTTAGCTGGAACGATACTATAAGCACATACATCGTTACTTGGCCATCAACAGCTTAAAGCTACTCACACTACTCATAAACTACTGCTTCATATCTAATTGAAGACTAGCAGGCCATAGCTAAACACTGCCGATAACTGCGCTTTAACACATGCATCGCGATCTTTTTATACTGACTGACAAGTCAAAAATCTACATATAAACAATGCATTACCATTGCCACTCAACAGTCAAAGCCAAAAATACAATTTATCATAACTACTTTAATAGAAGTGGCAACAGCAAAAATTAAGAAAAATATGCAGAGTAAATTTGGCAACAGCAACAATGTAAACAGAACATCGTTAGTAATGGCGCGATGTAAGTAAAAGATGGCTGACCGAGTTTAAATAGAGAAAACTTTTAAATTCAAATTAAAGGTAAGTTAACAACTATATATATATAAAATATAAGCATTTATATTCATAAAATTAATTTTTATGTGCGAGGACAACTGATAGATATCAATTGCCCCCCACCACAGCATATAAAAAATTTAACAAAATACCATCATGAGATTCCCCATAGTCCATACGAAATGTCACAAGTGATGTAATAAACTAATTACTAGATAACCATTGACAAAAAATTTCAAGTGATGAAAAACAACTCCCCACTCCGCAGATACACTAAAGAAAAAGTGATATGAAAAATATACATTATATACAATATTAATTATATGATGCAATATTCAAACATGAAAGAGTAAATATGAGGTATATATACAAGAAATGAATATATATGCAATATATGAAAAATTATGAAAAATGAATATATATATACAATGAACAAATACGCAAGGCGCCTCACGATTTCACACACACATTCACACCATGATAACATAATATAAAAAATCATGAAAAGCATCTACAGAGCGAAGAAATTTATTCAAACACGAAAGATTTATATAAAGATCACTTTTATAAATTTTAACAAATCACTTTTTGTCAACGGCTTCGTAAACTGGTCGGCAAGATTCAATTTAGAGGAAATATATTCAATATGGAATTTGCCCTCATCAAACCAATCCCTTATAAAAAATAGTTTAATATTAACATGACGTGTATGGAAACTCTCAATCCTGGACTTTGTAAAACGTATTGCAGCCTGATTATCAGCATATAGGGTAGGTATTTCAAAATTATTTTCTATAAGATTTAAGCCAGAACATTCACATAAAATATTATAAAACCAGTCCTGCTCACGAACACAATCACACATAGAAACAAATTCTGACTCCATCGTTGATATGGTAATCCCTTTCTGTTTATTAGTACGCCAAGAAACAGCAGCACTATCCAAAAGAATTAACTGGCCACCCATAGAAACATAGTCGTCCCTATTAGCGGCGAAGTCAGCGTCAGAATAAGAAATTAATTTAACCTGTGTGCATTTAAGATGGAGCTTATATTGACTGGTGAATTTTATATATCCAAGAAGTTTAAGTAGGCCCTGCCAATGTTTAATACCTGGATTTTGTTGGAACTGTGAGAAAATGTTGGTAGCATATGCGATATCAGGTCTAGTACGGTTTGAAATGAAAGAAATACAACCTAAGAGATTTCTGTAGGGTAAATGAGAAGCTTCATCGATGTCTTCTTGAATAACAGGACAATCACTTTTTGAAAATTTGATACCTTTAACAATAGGTAAGGAGGAGATAGGTACACGGTGATTTTGAAACCTCTTAATGACTTCGTCAATATATTGATTTTGGTGGATCAAAACTCCTGTATCTGTATACTCAAACTCCACACCTAATAACTTGCGTGTGATACCCAAAATTTTCAAATCAAACTTTGATTTCAGCAAACTTAAAATGTCATTAGCTTGAGATTCAGTCCTGGCAAAAACAACGATGTCGTCAACATAAACCAATAAAACAGAAAAATCATAATATGAATAAGCACAGTTACAATTTTCAAATTTATTAAAACCAAGTTCCAACAATACTTTATTTAATTCATAAAACCATAATCTGCCTGACTGGTGTAATCCGTACAGTGCTCTATCCAGCTTACAGACCCAGTCTTCTTTACCTTTTTCAGTAAAGCCAACTGGTTGCCTCATGTAAATTTCATCCTCTAAGGGAGCGTACAGATAGGCACACTTAACATCGCACTGTACATTAAACCAACCATAACATGAGACTAAAAGAGAGAAAAAAAATCTAACAACAGAAAAGTTTATCACAGGCGAGAAGGTCTCATCGTACGATTCGCCCTGGATCTGGTTGAAACCTTGCGCGACCAACCTGGCCTTGTATCTGACAATGTTGCCAGACTCGTCACGCTTTACTGTGTAAACCCAGCGGTTTCCCAACGCAGTCTTGTTCTCAGGGAGTCTCACAAGATGCCAGACACCTCTCGTGGCCATACATTCTAACTCTTCCAACATAGCCCCATGCCATTCATCAGATTGTGCAGATTTTAAAGCCTGTTTATACGTTCTCGGGACCACCACATCTA
This sequence comes from Salticus scenicus, assembly GCA_963930645.1. NCBI lineage: Eukaryota > Metazoa > Arthropoda > Arachnida > Araneae > Salticidae > Salticus > Salticus scenicus. Next base: position 175,117,461 of record OZ005657.1, read on the forward strand.
GTCAACTAGCCGTGCTGGACGCGGAAGGTATAACACCAGGATTAACAACACCAGTAAACTTATTAAACTTGGAAAAATCAAAATCAGCAGGGTTAAAAACAATATTATTTAAATTACAAAACTTTTTGACATCATTAGGTGACCTTTGACAACACCTTTTACCCTCTCCATCAGGATAATAGTAAATATCGACCTTTTCTCCCTGAGGTCGAGGCACAACCTTCCTGTACCACACGGGATTGGTCATCCAGTTAGGAGAAGCAGTCTGCGGAGTAACTTGAGGAGCAGGAGAAACAGGAGAGACGGCTGGGATGACAACTTCAGTCTCGCTGGGCAAGACCCCAGAGGTACCAGGCTCCGGACCAGGAAGAAGGTACCGGTCTACGGGCCGTGGTTGTTCCTCCGGGACAAGCACCAACTCAAAAGAAGAGTCGCCCATCACCGCTCCACTGCGTAGAACATCACCGCTTTCAACAAAAGAAACATTAATGGTTTCCACAACTTTCCTCTCGTCTTCTAACCAGACCCTGTAACCACGGGTACGCAAGGCATAGCCCACAAGGACACCACGTTTTGATTTGGAGTCTAACTTGTGCTTACGTCTAACCTTTGGAACACCCACATATGTCAACGTACCGAATGGTCTTAAATGTCGAACAGAAGGTTTATTTCCTGAATAGAGTTCAAATGGAGTTTTAGAGTTCCCACCGTGACAAATCCGGTTCCACGTATAATTAAAGTGTAAACAAGCTTCAGGCCAGAAATCATCAGACAAACCACTGGATTTTAGCATAGCCCGAACACAGTTCATGATTGTTTGGTTGAACCGCTCACAAACTCCATTTTCTTCTGGTGTGTAAAAGTTGGTCAGCTCATGATTTATTCCATTTTCTCCACAGAAACCCTTAAAAGAATCATTATCAAACTCCTTGCCATTGTCAGTTCTGATCGACTTCAACTTGGTTCCCAAAAACCTTTCAGCCCTCAAAACATGTCTCTTAAAAACATCAAAACACATGGATTTTTCCTGGATAGGGTAAACGGATGATCTACCAGAAAAATCATCTATTATTGACAGAAAAAAACGTTCACCTTTTTTACCAGGAATTTTAATAGGACCCCAAGTATCCATAAAAAGTCGATCTAAAGGTTTTTTGGAAGAAGAATGACTTAAGGGTTTGAAAGAAATACGATTTTGCTTACTCACATGACAGGGATCACAAAAAAAATTATCAACTGATTTTAAATTGGGCAGACCTTTTACAGCAGAATTACGGATAGTATTAAAAATTAAGTCAGGACTTAGGTGATCAAAACGAAGGTGCCAGGTATCAAAGTCTTTTATATTAACAGGTTTTATTACAGGAAAAGCTGAAATTTCAGTATTATCATTTAAATTTTCATTAGAATTCTGCCCCCCATTCAATTTAACACTGTGCTTATTTTTAATTACTCTTGGAAATGTATAATAAATCCCGTCATGGAGTTTAGCAGAGAAAAGGAAATTACCATACTTGTCGACCACGTTTATTTTGCCGGCCTCACCAATAAATTTAGCACCACCCTGGTCGAATCTAGAACCACTCAAAAGATTTTTCCGCAAGTTCGGCGAATACAAGACGTTCCAAAGTTTAATAACAGTCCCATTAAAATTCAGTTCTACTTCACCTTTACCAGTAATGGGAAAAGTGACGCCATCAACAGCCACGTGTAACTCATCACCAGAAATTTCAGAAAAATTACAAAAGAAAGATTTATCTTTGCAGAAGTGATGAGAGGCCGCTGTATCATAAGCCCAGCTGCCCTCTCTATCAAAACTACTCAAATTTGCTTCAGCAATGAAATTTTGAGCTTTAGGAGTTTTATCACGTTTTGACTGTTGATTAGAGCCACCCCTCTTAGAAAAATTACTTCTGAGTGGTTTTTCCTTTTCTTTTGCAGCTAGATCATTATTTAACTTAACTTTACAATCTTTAATAACATGGCCTTTTTTTCCGCACCTCCAACAAGTAAAAACAGGCCTACGTTTAAATTTTACATTTTGGGCCTCAATAGAACATTCCGTTCTACTTTTATCAAAATTTCTAAGTTGAAGGCGCGTTTCCTCGGCACATAACTCAACAATAATATTTTTAAAGTTAAAGTCCTTATCAGGCCAGCGAAGAATTTGTTGAACAACCTGATCAAATTTATCAGGTAGGTATCTCAAAACCTGAAAACATAAGTATTCGTCAGCAATAGGTTTATTAATGGATTTTAACTGATCAGCAATTTTAGATATTCTAGCTGCAAAAACACCAATAGATTCGCCAGGTTCTAAAAAACATGTCATAACTTCAGAAAACAATTTCATATGATAACTTCTACTATCTGGCTGGAAGTTAACCTTTAAAATTTTCCACGCTTCTGAGGGGTCAGTACATTCACTTATTAAACTTTTAAATTCATTATCAATATTCAAATATAAAATTGACATGGCAGCATTCTGCCTTCTTTTAAAGTCTTGTACTGCCTCCTCAGACACGGTTTCACTGACTTTGGGCTTAGTTTCGTTACCAATGACGATATCATAAGCATTTTTATCCATAAGTAAAAATTTAATATCACACTTCCAACCAGAGTAGTTAGTGGCATTTAACTTGGTAATTTGAGGTACAATATTATAAGCCATTTTTTTTTTTTTTTTTTTTAAATAGTTACTTAATTATCAATTATACAGAAAACAAGAAAAGAACAACTGGTCAAGTTTAAAAATGACACCCTCAAAAAAAACTTGCCCATAACCAAATAATATAAACTAAAAGTCTATGTATCAAATAAATTCTATTAAGCAGATTAAATACAGTGGAAACATTAAGATTTAAATTTTAAGGGCTTCAATAGAAATAACCCGACCAGTGTTCAACTATTATAACACATTAAAGACCAAAGTTTTTAACAAATAAAACAACTTTATTCAACAAGATATAATGATATATTAAGATTTCAAATTTATCAAGAAATTAGATTTAACAAGAGATTTAACAAGAACAAGATTACCTTTTACAGGTGTTGAGCTAGGCATATTGATAAACACAATGAAAAAGCAGATGACAATATACTTCAAGAAACGTCGCAGAGCCTCCGCGATCGCCTGGTTGATCAGCGGGAAAATACGATGAAGAAATATACTTCCGCGATCGCCTGGTTGATCAGCGAAAGTGAAGCAAGACGAAATAACACAAAATTGAAATGAAGACAATTACGTTCATCCACTATACACTTCAATTTAGAAACTTTCATTTAACTTTTAATTAACTTTTAAAAAGATTTCAAACTTAAACAAATGACGCTTAAAAAGCGTCTAAACAAAATTTAACATTAATTAAACTATCAAATGTAACAAACTCGTCTCAAAAGGACATCAATTATCATTTTATTCAAAACCTCCATCATCCATGAACGACGGGAAAATTTAACCTTTAACAAGGAACAATTTAACAAACAGAAACTTAACATGTGTAAAATATTAACAACTTAACAACGGCAGCCATCATTTCTCAAAAAAAGTGCAATAGCAAAAGAGCATTACTAGCTTAGCTGGAACGATACTATAAGCACATACATCGTTACTTGGCCATCAACAGCTTAAAGCTACTCACACTACTCATAAACTACTGCTTCATATCTAATTGAAGACTAGCAGGCCATAGCTAAACACTGCCGATAACTGCGCTTTAACACATGCATCGCGATCTTTTTATACTGACTGACAAGTCAAAAATCTACATATAAACAATGCATTACCATTGCCACTCAACAGTCAAAGCCAAAAATACAATTTATCATAACTACTTTAATAGAAGTGGCAACAGCAAAAATTAAGAAAAATATGCAGAGTAAATTTGGCAACAGCAACAATGTAAACAGAACATCGTTAGTAATGGCGCGATGTAAGTAAAAGATGGCTGACCGAGTTTAAATAGAGAAAACTTTTAAATTCAAATTAAAGGTAAGTTAACAACTATATATATATAAAATATAAGCATTTATATTCATAAAATTAATTTTTATGTGCGAGGACAACTGATAGATATCACTATCTTCTGATTTTCCGATCGGAAGTTAAATTTTCCGAATTTTCGATTTAGCATAAAAGCGAGAAAATTACAAAGTAACTCATTATATTGAAGCAAAATTAAACAAAGTTTATCACTATATATATATATATATATTCAATAATTCAACAATTTTTAATCTTTATTGTATCAGGAAGATGTGATAAGCCGAACTCGTCAGATTATGAAAATAGGTAAACAAAACATCTCTTCCGACCATTGAGCTTCTGAACGAAGTAACAGCCAGTGAGTGAATTCTCGGAACTGTTAATCTCGCTCTTCATTCCCGGAGACGCATTTCGCATCGCAGATACACTGAGCAATTAATCCGAGGCGAAAGAAACTTTTTCTACTCTTTCCGGGCTCATTTGGCAACACATCTTTGGGCACGATCGTGTTTGTATTTTTTACATACGCTGCACGCGGTGACGCTTAAACAAAGTGAATGAATAACAACTAAAAAGAAACATTTGTAGAGTCGTATGCTTAAGTAGTAAAAATGAGTAATACTAAAAAGAAGTATTTGCAGTCGTATCGTGAGGTGTATGCAACAGAATTCCCATATATTAAAAAATCGGCTCTCGAGTCAATTTCATTACCTTTGTTTTTATATTGTATTTCATAAGGGGTTGATGGGGTCTTTATCGTTACGTATATGTTGAAAAATATTGCTATTTGGTTTAATTGAGTATATTTACATTCTAATTAGCACCTTCATTTTTTATTTTAATTGCTAGACCTTTATTGTAGGGAGCGTGGTTATATATTTTTTATTTATTATTTGTGTGTTGTTAATTTTATTTAAGCTTTTAATTCTTTTTTTATAGATTTTATTTGTAAGTTTTTTATTATATCCTACTTGGTTCGCGATTTTGTAAATTTCTTTGTTTTTAAGTAGAGTTTCATTTCAACAAATCATTATGGCTGTATTGATAAAGGGGTCAATTCTGAGTACTTACGATGCAATAAGTCAGTGATTTGTGACATCACTGAAACAGGGCCCCCCCCATCGGGGCATACCATAGACCTTATATAGATAGACCACGCATCCCCCCTCATTATCCGTCTGCGACATGAAGTAGCTTCCTCAGTGAAATTATCACGTGATGCAGACCTGGAGAGAGAGACGAAAATAAATATTATGTGATTTTTCCGTAGGAAAGAAAGTAGTTTTGAGTTTTTTAATTTCTGTATTGAACACACACTTTTTATTTAAGCCTTTAGATTTTCACATCATTGGAAAGCTAAAATGTCATAGATTAATTATAAAAAAATTTCTTTTGTGAGAAACCATTCTGAAGGGGAGAATTTTTTGTTTGAATTCTTACAAAAATAAGTGCTTTCTTATGGAAGAATCCCCTTAAATTCTCTGTCACGTGACATACGGTGCTGACCACAAAGGATGAAGGTTTCAGATTATACCCTCATGTTGAAGACATTCACTCTAATGGGAAGTCCTATTGGTGGCATAGTCTATATATATAAGGTCTATGGGGCATAACTCCTAAAATCTCTCGGGGGGGGGGAGGGGAATACAAAATTTTCCGTTTTTCTACTTTTGGCAGCATTTTTCTTTCCTTGTACAAATTTCATACTTGCCAACTCTCCCGATTTTGGCGGAAGACTTCCGAATTTTCGACCTATCTTCTGATTTTCCGATCGGAAGTTAAAATTTTCCGAATTTTCGATTTAGCATAAAAGCGAGAAAATTACAAAGTAACTCATTATATTGAAGCAAAATTAAACAAAGTTTATCACTATATATATATATATATATTCAATAATTCAACAATTTTTAATCTTTATTGTATCAGGAAGATGTGATAAGCCGAACTCGTCAGATTATGAAAATAGGTAAACAAAACATCTCTTCCGACCATTGAGCTTCTGAACGAAGTAACAGCCAGTGAGTGAATTCTCGGAACTGTTAATCTCGCTCTTCATTCCCGGAGACGCATTTCGCATCGCAGATACACTGAGCAATTAATCCGAGGCGAAAGAAACTTTTTCTACTCTTTCCGGGCTCATTTGGCAACACATCTTTGGGCACGATCGTGTTTGTATTTTTTACATACGCTGCACGCGGTGACGCTTAAACAAAGTGAATGAATAACAACTAAAAAGAAACATTTGTAGAGTCGTATGCTTAAGTAGTAAAAATGAGTAATACTAAAAAGAAGTATTTGCAGTCGTATCGTGAGGTGTATGCAACAGAATTCCCATATATTAAAAAATCGGCTCTCGAGTCAATTTCATTACCTTTGTTTTTATATTGTATTTCATAAGGGGTTGATGGGGTCTTTATCGTTACGTATATGTTGAAAAATATTGCTATTTGGTTTAATTGAGTATATTTACATTCTAATTAGCACCTTCATTTTTTATTTTAATTGCTAGACCTTTATTGTAGGGAGCGTGGTTATATATTTTTTATTTATTATTTGTGTGTTGTTAATTTTATTTAAGCTTTTAATTCTTTTTTTATAGATTTTATTTGTAAGTTTTTTATTATATCCTACTTGGTTCGCGATTTTGTAAATTTCTTTGTTTTTAAGTAGAGTTTCATTTCAACAAATCATTATGGCTGTATTGATAAAGGGGTCAATTCTGAGTACTTACGATGCAATAAGTCAGTGATTTGTGACATCACTGAAACAGGGCCCCCCCCATCGGGGCATACCATAGACCTTATATAGATAGACCACGCATCCCCCCTCATTATCCGTCTGCGACATGAAGTAGCTTCCTCAGTGAAATTATCACGTGATGCAGACCTGGAGAGAGAGACGAAAATAAATATTATGTGATTTTTCCGTAGGAAAGAAAGTAGTTTTGAGTTTTTTAATTTCTGTATTGAACACACACTTTTTATTTAAGCCTTTAGATTTTCACATCATTGGAAAGCTAAAATGTCATAGATTAATTATAAAAAAATTTCTTTTGTGAGAAACCATTCTGAAGGGGAGAATTTTTTGTTTGAATTCTTACAAAAATAAGTGCTTTCTTATGGAAGAATCCCCTTAAATTCTCTGTCACGTGACATACGGTGCTGACCACAAAGGATGAAGGTTTCAGATTATACCCTCATGTTGAAGACATTCACTCTAATGGGAAGTCCTATTGGTGGCATAGTCTATATATATAAGGTCTATGGGGCATAACTCCTAAAATCTCTCGGGGGGGGGGGGAATACAAAATTTTCCGTTTTTCTACTTTTGGCAGCATTTTTCTTTCCTTGTACAAATTTCATACTTGCCAACTCTCCCGATTTTGGCGGAAGACTTCCGAATTTTCGACCTATCTTCTGATTTTCCGATCGGAAGTTAAAATTTTCCGAATTTTCGATTTAGCATAAAAGCGAGAAAATTACAAAGTAACTCATTATATTGAAGCAAAATTAAACAAAGTTTATCACTATATATATATATATATATATTCAATAATTCATTAATTTTTAATCTTTATTGTATCAGGAAGATGTGATAAGCCGAACTCGTCAGATTATGAAAATAGGTAAACAAAACATCTCTTCCGACCATTGAGCTTCTGAACGAAGTAACAGCCAGTGAGTGAATTCTCGGAACTGTTAATCTCGCTCTTCATTCCCGGAGACGCATTTCGCATCGCAGATACACTGAGCAATTAATCCGAGGCGAAAGAAACTTTTTCTACTCTTTCCGGGCTCATTTGGCAACACATCTTTGGGCACGATCGTGTTTGTATTTTTTACATACGCTGCACGCGGTGACGCTTAAACAAAGTGAATGAATAACAACTAAAAAGAAACATTTGTAGAGTCGTATGCTTAAGTAGTAAAAATGAGTAATACTAAAAAGAAGTATTTGCAGTCGTATCGTGAGGTGTATGCAACAGAATTCCCATATATTAAAAAATCGGCTCTCGAGTCAATTTCATTACCTTTGTTTTTATATTGTATTTCATAAGGGGTTGATGGGGTCTTTATCGTTACGTATATGTTGAAAAATATTGCTATTTGGTTTAATTGAGTATATTTACATTCTAATTAGCACCTTCATTTTTTATTTTAATTGCTAGACCTTTATTGTAGGGAGCGTGGTTATATATTTTTTATTTATTATTTGTGTGTTGTTAATTTTATTTAAGCTTTTAATTCTTTTTTTATAGATTTTATTTGTAAGTTTTTTATTATATCCTACTTGGTTCGCGATTTTGTAAATTTCTTTGTTTTTAAGTAGAGTTTCATTTCAACAAATCATTATGGCTGTATTGATAAAGGGGTCAATTCTGAGTACTTACGATGCAATAAGTCAGTGATTTGTGACATCACTGAAACAGGGCCCCCCCCATCGGGGCATACCATAGACCTTATATAGATAGACCACGCATCCCCCCTCATTATCCGTCTGCGACATGAAGTAGCTTCCTCAGTGAAATTATCACGTGATGCAGACCTGGAGAGAGAGACGAAAATAAATATTATGTGATTTTTCCGTAGGAAAGAAAGTAGTTTTGAGTTTTTTAATTTCTGTATTGAACACACACTTTTTATTTAAGCCTTTAGATTTTCACATCATTGGAAAGCTAAAATGTCATAGATTAATTATAAAAAAATTTCTTTTGTGAGAAACCATTCTGAAGGGGAGAATTTTTTGTTTGAATTCTTACAAAAATAAGTGCTTTCTTATGGAAGAATCCCCTTAAATTCTCTGTCACGTGACATACGGTGCTGACCACAAAGGATGAAGGTTTCAGATTATACCCTCATGTTGAAGACATTCACTCTAATGGGAAGTCCTATTGGTGGCATAGTCTATATATATAAGGTCTATGGGGCATAACTCCTAAAATCTCTCGGGGGGGGGGGAGGGGAATACAAAATTTTCCGTTTTTCTACTTTTGGCAGCATTTTTCTTTCCTTGTACAAATTTCATACTTGCCAACTCTCCCGATTTTGGCGGAAGACTTCCGAATTTTCGACCTATCTTCTGATTTTCCGATCGGAAGTTAAAATTTTCCGAATTTTCGATTTAGCATAAAAGCGAGAAAATTACAAAGTAACTCATTATATTGAAGCAAAATTAAACAAAGTTTATCACTATATATATATATATATATTCAATAATTCAACAATTTTTAATCTTTATTGTATCAGGAAGATGTGATAAGCCGAACTCGTCAGATTATGAAAATAGGTAAACAAAACATCTCTTCCGACCATTGAGCTTCTGAACGAAGTAACAGCCAGTGAGTGAATTCTCGGAACTGTTAATCTCGCTCTTCATTCCCGGAGACGCATTTCGCATCGCAGATACACTGAGCAATTAATCCGAGGCGAAAGAAACTTTTTCTACTCTTTCCGGGCTCATTTGGCAACACATCTTTGGGCACGATCGTGTTTGTATTTTTTACATACGCTGCACGCGGTGACGCTTAAACAAAGTGAATGAATAACAACTAAAAAGAAACATTTGTAGAGTCGTATGCTTAAGTAGTAAAAATGAGTAATACTAAAAAGAAGTATTTGCAGTCGTATCGTGAGGTGTATGCAACAGAATTCCCATATATTAAAAAATCGGCTCTCGAGTCAATTTCATTACCTTTGTTTTTATATTGTATTTCATAAGGGGTTGATGGGGTCTTTATCGTTACGTATATGTTGAAAAATATTGCTATTTGGTTTAATTGAGTATATTTACATTCTAATTAGCACCTTCATTTTTTATTTTAATTGCTAGACCTTTATTGTAGGGAGCGTGGTTATATATTTTTTATTTATTATTTGTGTGTTGTTAATTTTATTTAAGCTTTTAATTCTTTTTTTATAGATTTTATTTGTAAGTTTTTTATTATATCCTACTTGGTTCGCGATTTTGTAAATTTCTTTGTTTTTAAGTAGAGTTTCATTTCAACAAATCATTATGGCTGTATTGATAAAGGGGTCAATTCTGAGTACTTACGATGCAATAAGTCAGTGATTTGTGACATCACTGAAACAGGGCCCCCCCCATCGGGGCATACCATAGACCTTATATAGATAGACCACGCATCCCCCCTCATTATCCGTCTGCGACATGAAGTAGCTTCCTCAGTGAAATTATCACGTGATGCAGACCTGGAGAGAGAGACGAAAATAAATATTATGTGATTTTTCCGTAGGAAAGAAAGTAGTTTTGAGTTTTTTAATTTCTGTATTGAACACACACTTTTTATTTAAGCCTTTAGATTTTCACATCATTGGAAAGCTAAAATGTCATAGATTAATTATAAAAAAATTTCTTTTGTGAGAAACCATTCTGAAGGGGAGAATTTTTTGTTTGAATTCTTACAAAAATAAGTGCTTTCTTATGGAAGAATCCCCTTAAATTCTCTGTCACGTGACATACGGTGCTGACCACAAAGGATGAAGGTTTCAGATTATACCCTCATGTTGAAGACATTCACTCTAATGGGAAGTCCTATTGGTGGCATAGTCTATATATATAAGGTCTATGAGGCATAACTCCTAAAATCTCTCGGGGGGGGGGGGGGGGGGAATACAAAATTTTCCGTTTTTCTACTTTTGGCAGCATTTTTCTTTCCTTGTACAAATTTCATACTTGCCAACTCTCCCGATTTTGGCGGAAGACTTCCGAATTTTCGACCTATCTTCTGATTTTCCGATCGGAAGTTAAAATTTTCCGAATTTTCGATTTAGCATAAAAGCGAGAAAATTACAAAGTAACTCATTATATTGAAGCAAAATTAAACAAAGTTTATCACTATATATATATATATATATTCAATAATTCAACAATTTTTAATCTTTATTGTATCAGGAAGATGCGATAAGCCGAACTCGTCAGATTATGAAAATAGGTAAACAAAACATCTCTTCCGACCATTGAGCTTCTGAACGAAGTAACAGCCAGTGAGTGAATTCTCGGAACTGTTAATCTCGCTCTTCATTCCCGGAGACGCATTTCGCATCGCAGATACACTGAGCAATTAATCCGAGGCGAAAGAAACTTTTTCTACTCTTTCCGGGCTCATTTGGCAACGCATCTTTGGGCACGATCGTGTTTGTATTTTTTACATACGTTGCACGCGGTGACGCTTAAACAAAGTGAATGAATAACAACTAAAAAGAAACATTTGTAGAGTCGTATGCTTAAGTAGTAAAAATGAGTAATACTAAAAAGAAGTATTTGCAGTCGTATCGTGAGGTGTATGCAACAGAATTCCCATATATTAAAAAATCGGCTCTCGAGTCAAGCCACGCAGCCTGCTCCATCTGTAACACCGATTTCCTTATATGTTACAACGGAAAAAATTATATAAAAAAACACTTGGATTCATCAAAACACAGAGAGAAGGTGAAAATCACAGAAAAAAATCAATCAACTAGTATTGCATCATATTTTGCCTGTTCACGCAACGATGATTCATATAAATCTGTGATGACTGCTGAACTATTATTTACTAATTTTTTAATGGAGCATAATATTCCAATTAGTGCTGCAGACCATGCAGGGCCATTATTCCGAAAAATGTTTCCCGATTCTACAGTAGCCAAAAAATATAGTTGCGCCAGAACCAAAACATCGTCTGTAATAAATGTACTAGCATCTGAAAAGATTAAGGATATTGTTGCTCAATTGCAACAAATGCCATTTTCAATGGGAATCGATGGCAGTAATGACACAAATTCAAAAATTCTTGTCAGTTATTTTGATAGAGAGACTGAAAGAATTGAAACTTGCTTACTCTCATTAAATCCAATTAAAAAACAATCAACTGGAAAGAATATTGCTGAAACTGTCATTGAAGTATTAGAGAAATTTGATATTCCTTTTCAAAATTGCATAGCCTTTGTTGCTGACAATGCACCAGTCATGTTTGGGGAAAACAATGGTGTTATACATCATCTAAAAGAAAAACATAACCAGTTAATAAAAATCAGATGTAGTTGTCATTTATTAAATTTGGCAGCTCAAAAAGCGGCTTCTGCATTGCCAGCAGATATTGAACAGACTGTTATAGACATTTTCTATTATTTAGAAAAAAGTGCCAATCGCAAAGAAAGCCTGAAATCATTCCAAACTTTGCATAATACTGATATGAGAAAAATTCTAAAGCATGTTCCAACAAGGTGGTTATCCTTAAACAAGTGCCTGCAGAGGCTTATTGAACAATGGAAACCATTGTTAACTTTTTTTTTTGAAAGAAGTGAAAAAGTGCCCAAGTCCAGTAAAGAAAAAATTACATGCAGTAAGTAATTCCGGTAAGGAAAGTAAAACAGGAAGTACTCATAAAAGAAAAATTGAAGTTAAAAATAAAATATCCAAGAAAATGAAAATAAATGATGAAAAAAGTATAGAGTGCACTGTAACGCAAGTTGTTTCTGAAAAACAGAAAAAACTTTCTGCTGAAACATTGCTGAAAGACGTCAAAAGATGTTCAAGCCCAGTACAGAAGTTGTTTGATGTAAGTACTTCTTGTGAAGAAAGTAAAACAGAAAGTACTCATAAAAGAAAAATTAGAGTTGAAAATAAAATATCTAAAGAGATGAAAATAAATGATGAAAGTTTAGAGTGCTCTGTAACAAAAGTAATTTCTGAAAAACAGAAAAAACTTTCTGCTGGAACACACAAATAGCATAGTACAGTCGAAGTTCGATAGTCCGGACTTCCATTGTCCGGAAAGCTCCATGGTTCGGACATTTTCGGATTTTTAGTTTCGTTTTTGAAAAATAATTCAAAAATAATGCTAACTTTTATTTACAAAGTATTTTTGAATAAAATTGTCCGTTTTGATCTAATTTATATTATAAAGTTCGTGTTTTTACTAAAAATTTAAAAATCGAAGCTCATACAATATTACATACATCGCTATTCAAAAATGTTATTTAGTTTCAACGTAAACAATGGCGATCTCAAAATCCACGGATATAAACAAACCCCCAAGATTGATATTTAAGAAGCTTACAGTTTAACTTAGCCATTTACTTCGAAGTACATCGTTTACATTGTGTTCCTATCACATATATTTTGCCGACGTAAGTATTTATCACTCTCTGAAAGTCTTTTTATTTTTTTTAATTCTTAACTCTAATCTCACCATGTATCTCTGTTACTTGCCGGGATGAGCAGAAGCACTTGTGGAACCGCTAGGCCCTATCACATTTCAGCCAATCACGTTTCATCTTAATGTGACGTACGCATGTGCTCTGTAGTTCCTGAATGCACATCGCAGTAAAAACGAGATAAGATTGTGGAGGAAAAAAAGATTTCAAGTTAGTATTACGAAGAATCTTTTTGGCAACATCTATCAAAACTTTAGTCTTTTTTTGCATTATCATACTGTCAGTGATTGTGATAGCACGTGTTTTTATTCTGATATTCATTAATTTATATATTGTCGTATAATTTGTCGATTTAATGTAAGCAACTTTTTTAAATCTAGTTTTAAAGTTTGTTATTGAGTGCGCTAGGCCTAACATGGTAATCGGCAAGTACACAGAGGTCTCCATAAATTTTTTATTATTACGTTAATCCAGAGTTATATACAAGCTGTATCAGTATATATAAAAAATATTTTAATGTGGAAACAATCGAAATGTTTTATATTTTCATGTATATTTATAATGTGTGTCAATAAATATGTAAACCAATATTTTGATGTTCATTTCTTATGCAGTTTATTTAATGTAAATCTTTTAAAGAAATTAACGTTATATTATTTATAATTTATATAGATGCTATATTTAAATGAATGCTTGTGTGTTTTATAAGATAAAAAAAAGTTTTTGGTAAAACAGAAATAACTTGGAGTAAAATTTCAAAAAAAAGTTCTGTGGTCCGGAATTTTCCATGATCCGGAATTGCCGAAGTCCCGAGCATTCCGGATTATCGAACTTCGACTGTAATTATTCTAAGGAATCTTTGCACAAAAAACAAGTGCAGAAAAAATTTGTGACAAAAGAAGATAGGATTTTTTATTTCTTATCATCAGAAATAAATAAAGCTTACTCATATTTTCTTCTTTACATCATTCCTGAGTTTGAATAAAAGAATGTTTTATTGCAATCAGCAGCTCCTCAAATTCACAAACTTCATGGTATGTATCAAGATATATTAAGAAATCTCTTCTTAAAGTTTGTCAAGCCATCTGCTATAAAAAAATACAGAACTTTTGCAAGTTGATTTTAAAAATAGAGAGAACCAGAAAGATGATTCAGATATTTCAATTGGAAGTCTTGCATATAATGTTGTCGCCCAGTTAAAAAAGTATGAGCAAGAAAAATTTTTCAGACATGTACGTCAGTATTATTCACAGGCATGCAGTTATATTGTACAGAAGTTCCCCTTATCTTGTGATGTACTTAAAAATGCCCATGTAGCTGATCTCACTAAAATTGAGGTAGAGTCTTTTAACAAAATAAGATTCTTTGTTAATAAATTCCCATACCTTTTAAATTTTTGCAAAAGTGAAACCGAAACAGACAGTGAGGCTTGGAACAGGCTCCAAGAACAGTTTGCCGATCTTCAAATACAGTGCGTTGCATGAATATAAACGCACCTTAGCTTTAAGAATTAGAATGGTATAGAAGAGTAATAAAAAAAATATGAATAGGTGACACTTCATGCAAACTGTATGTGTATGATTCAAGAAATGAAATTACGAGTCAAAACAACGAAAAACCAATATGATTTTTTAGAAAATAATTTTATTGAATTTATGACAAATATACATGTTGCATGAATTTAAACGCACATGTAAAAAATATAAGTAACAAATATTGTATCTAATACTTTGTAAAGCCACCATGGGCTTCTAGAAGAGCCAGTAAACGCCTTGGCATTGACTGATATAGTGGCATGAGGTCATCCAAGCTGATTGTCTGTCTTCCAAGCTAACATAATTGCCGATTTTAGTTCATCTTTCGTGTTAAACTGCCTTCCGTTTACGTAAACACGGCGAACCAGATTACCCCATACGTTCTCTATTATGTTTAAATCGGGTCTTTTTGAGGGCCAATCCAGAACTTTAATTTTATTGTCACGGAACCATTTTTTCACGATATGTGCTGTATGTACAGATGCACAATCTTGCTGAAAAATATAATTTCCTCCAGATTGTTTGACTGCTTGACAGCGAGGTTCCTTGTGAGCATCTGGACATAATCTACAGAGTTCATACTGTTCTCCACGAACTCTAATTCGAAAGTTCCTTTAAAACCTATGGCTGCCCACACCATGACAGACCCACCTCAAGATTGACGTTTTGAACAGTACATTTCTTCGGTTATCATATCGTACCAGCAGCTATGAAATCCGTCCTGGCCATCGAGATTAAACTTTATTTCATCTGAGAAGATGACTTTTCCCCAATTTAGTATCTAGAATCCATTTTCTTACCCTTTCCAACCGCATATCCTTGTGCTTTTGAGTGAGGGGTGGTTTCGCCTTCATTTTCTTAAATTTAATGAATGTTGCAGCTTTGATAGTACTCCATATGGTTGTCCGATGAACACACAGCTTGTATTGAGTCTTTATCTTCGCACAGGAAATATTCTTAGTCTTTGCAGCGTTGCATATTCGACATTTGTCGTAACTGGTGAGCTTTCCTGTTCGCTTCTCATACCCTTTTCCCCCATAATTTGTTCCTTTCTTTATATAATTTCGCATAACACTCTCACTTCTTCCGATTCAGCGCCCTATTTTGCGACTGCTAAATCCTTTACCCCGCATAAAGTCGATTTTTATCCTCTCGTCTACTGTCAAAGTTTTTCCTCTTGCCATCCTGTACAAACTCCGTAAATTTTGCACTCAAGCATTAAAACTGATTTTAGAGAATTTTAGCAACACGACAATTTGTGTTTTAATTTAATTCCAGCAGCTCTGTTAAATTTTAAACCCAAAATACAGAGTGCGTTTAATTTCGTGCAACAAACGAATAACAGTGAAAAATAAGAAAATGCTTAAACCTTCATTAAATAAGCTTGCATGAGCATAAACATACTTGCTCAAAGCACCTTATTCAGTTGTTAGTCATATGCAATAACTGTAAGTCGCATTCCTTCTTTTAAAATTTAAAAAAATCTATTTCTGGCTATTGGAAAAGGTGCGTTTATATTCATGCAACGCACTGTAGAAGATTTGAGTTATGTTTTAAAAGAAGAAGAAGCTGACTTACAAGTACAAGTACTAAGGAAAATTAAAAATTTTGAGGGCGCATCTAAATATGAAGCCATTTCAAATATATTCTTGACAGTACTGACAATCCCACATTGCAATGCAAACTGCGAAAGACTATTTTCCATAGCAAAAAAGAACAGAACTATGTTTCGTTCAGAACTTAGTGATAAATCGCTGGAAAATTTGTTGATCATAAAAATTAAAACTTCATCACCATGCTTTGACTTAAAATTTTCGGATAAACTTTTATCCAAAGCTAAAAGCGCTGTATTTAATCAGTTAAATTGTACATAATTGTAGAAATGCACGGTTAAGTTTCCCTTTTTATGTTTATAAATTTAAATTTTTTTTTCATTTTTGCAACTTTGTTGATAGTTTTCTTTTTCATTTCTCTCTCTCTCTCTCTTTTTTTTAAATAGAAATTCAGAAAAATCTCATGATATATTTTACAATACAACTGTTTAAGTTGTACATAATTAAAAATATATGTAAAATTATGGAAATGTACTTCGTATAAAAATCTTCCTAATTTTAATGAAATCTCTCTAATTTTGAACTTGAATCTTCCTATTTTTCATTTTCTAAGGTTGGCAAGTATGAAATTTGGAGCATTCCAGTTTTTCCATTCTATATTCTGTATTCAAGTATTGGATTCGTAAAAATTTTCAGCTTCCAGTTTTCCATGAATATACATGTTTTGAGAGATCTAGAACACATTTTGACCACGATATTTTTAGAAAATGTCTGTCTGTGGCACGATGATCTCCAAAACCACGAGGAGTACTAACAAATGGAATAGTACAAATATTAACAGTAATATTAACAGTATTGCAGATTTTGATAAATACTTATATAATAAACTCTCTTTATGTAGTGCCCCCCTGTCGAATTCCTGGTGCCACTACTGCACTGAAATCTGTTATCACATCGTATGCTATTATTGCATGTGACCAAACGAGCTGTTCATGGACTAGCATTTTCGCAAGTTTGACAAGCCAGAGTGTGATATTTAGCATGTGATATTGTTGTTACGGCTCCTCCCAACTGTCAATCATTTTCAGTGATTACGATAGCAGATATTCCGATATAACCAATGGAAAAGTTTCATCAAAATGTTGTTGTTTATTAAACAGTAACAGTTTGACAGTAATGGCTGACAACGAAGCAATGTATAATGAAATGACATCAGTGCAAAGAAATCATGCACCAATTATATTTTAGAGAATCCTCATCATTTTTCTTATAGTTTGAATTATACTGAAAGAATTTGTATTATCATATTTTGTATCCTGCAATGTTTTTTTTATTCGAATTGTTCCATTGATTATTTATAAGGACTACATGTAAGTTTTTTTTTTCAATGAATTATTTTTGATGCAAAAGAGCTATTGTCATCTCTACAAAATTTTCAGAGTTAAAATGTTTCTGAATTCATTGTTTTGGAAGAAATGCTTTGTACCAAGCACTGTGATAAATATTAATCTTTGAGGAAAGGCAAAAAACTAGTGGGACAGTCTTGTGCACAGTGCTTTGGTTTATATTAGGCAATGCATTAGATTGTCCTTCTATGCAAATTATTGCTTACGAAAAACAAACAAAAGTCTAATTTTGTAAGTTTCATACTTGCCAACATCCTAATTAATATTCCGTAGTATTGTTAGTCCCGCCCTTTTTTTCACACCAGTAAATTTTTAGAGTAATATTCTCCAAATTCAATTACGATTAAATAAGAAGAAAAATACTCTAAAAAGATACTGATGTAAAAAAGAAGGCAGAGCTAACAATACTACGGAATATTACTTTATATGTTGGCAACTTTGAAGTTTAAATTTTATTTATTTTTGCTTTTAATCAATTATCATTTGTAAAATTATGATTGTATGTCTAATATATTCCTCATTTTAATAGCTAAATATTAGCTTATACACTTATATTCCACTTACCAGTATTAACATTTTTAATGTAATTTATTTTAATATAAATCTACAAAACCTTTTGAATATGCTTATTATACTGTGTAATAAGTGAATTCATCTTTTTTACTTCCTTAAAAAATAGTGTAATGAAACTGATATACATTTCACTATATTCTAATAATATACTATGGCATCATGCATATATGTTGCTATACCATAAACATTCCTGGAAATTGTATGTTATAGTTCTTTCCCAGAATTGTACATAATAATTCAAATGCATTAACGGTTCATCACATAAACATACGAACTTGGAAAAAAATACGTAAAATCATATTATAATTTTTACTTATGTTTATTTACTGATTCAAATTTCTTTTAAACATCTTGTAACTAGTGCAGAAAGTCAAGTGGCTTTACTCATATGCATAACTTAGAATCCAAATATGTGGTGGTGTGGTCAGGGGAGGGAAATCAGAAAAACAACATAAGTGTTTAAGGAAAATGATTAACTAATATTTAACAATCAAAATGTTCATTTATTACCAAAATAACATTTCATTCAAACCCCAATTATATAGACATTTAGTATAAGTGCTGAAAACAGTTTTGGGAGGAGGAAGAAATTTATAGTGGGATCCTTTTTATAAAGTGAAATTTTGTGAAAGTGCCCTTCTTAAGAATTTCAACTTTATAAAGACACAACTAAATGGCCTTAATAAAATAACCCGTGACATAACATAAATAAATTCTGTGTTTAATGTATAAATTGAACTTTTCAAGTATATGTTGTTATAAACCAACAATTTCATGCATACTTATAATTTTGTGATGAATACATATGTAGTACAGGGTGATTCATAATTACCTCCAGAATTGAAAATGTTATTCTATGTTATGAATAAGAATAGTAATTGAATATCTGGAAAAAATGCATAAATGTTAAAATAATTTTCTAATAATATTTCCAAATACCAGGAGCAGGTCTCAACAAATTTAAAATATTTGGCCAACACCTAACCTTTCTAGTAACAAAAATTAAAAAGTTTGTTCTGACCATAAATTTAAGAAAAAGCAATTTAGGATTTTGCCAATTTTAGATGCATTTAAACAGAAATTGGTAATTTTTGATGATAGATTAACTATTTTGAGTCTAAAATTTATCGAAGTTATTCATTAATACATGCACCCTCTGTCACTGGTGATGATTTTTTAAGTTATTATTTTTTTCTTTTTTGCCTATAATAGTCAATTTTTTTTATATTATTTATAATAAAATACCTTACACTCACTATATACACAAATTCAAAAAATGTGTACTTATGCACATTAGGTTCTATGCTATAGCTTTTTCATAAAAGCTGTGCCACCATTCAGGCGATAGGAATATACTGACAAATTTAAGCATGACTTAGAAAAAAAATATAGTGTAATTAGTAATGTTAGATTTTGAGATAAAGCTTTTTCAGAAACAAGGAAAATTATAGTATAACAGCAATACCTCTTGGCAAATATACACACAAATTTTAACAAGAGTAAGGGTGGGAATGGATGTAGTTGTGTACATAAAAATTTGAGATGAAGCTTTTCAGAAACAAAGAAAATTATAACATAGCAGCAGCACCTATTGGCCAATATTCACATAAATTTAAACAGGAGTGATGAAAAAATGGTGTGGTTCTGCACATTAGATTTTGAGATAAAGCTTTTTCAGAAACAAGGAAAATTACAGCATGTCAACGCCACTTGTCAGACAACATCCACATGAATTTAAACACTGAGTAACAAAAATAAAGCAATAGATACATTTTATTAATACTGTAATGTTCAATAGAAGTTGAGATACTCTACCTAAATATTGGAGGATAGTATATGCAGAATAGTATCACCATGGTATTATTAGGTTTTGGGATGTGAGAATATTCACTCACTAAACATACAAATTAAAATTAAAAATGGTATAGTTAAGTACATTAGATTTTGATATACAGCTTTATTTATAAATAAGGAAAATTACAACATAACAGCTCCACCTTTCAGACAGCATCCACACAAATTTAAACATTGAGTAACAAAAACAGAGCAAGTGATACATTTTGTTAATACTGTAATGTTCAACAGAAGATGAGATACAGCCTCCACTTAAATGATCAAATATGCAGAATAGTAGCACCATAGTATTATTAGGCTTTTGAGTGTGAGGAATCAATTGCAGATATTCTTGTATATGTAAAGTTATTTGGAAGAAGAGCAAGGAGGGGCAGAATTTTAAAAATAGCGGTAAAGCCTTTAAAATCGGTATTACTAAAATAAAAAATAAAAAAACTGGATGCATTTACCTTATTATGCATGAACTATGAAATTTAAAAATGATTACAAATATACATTCTTTAAAAGAAAAAAAAAATCTCTCTCTCTACCATAAAACACATATGAATGGCCATTGCAAAAATTAAATTCCGATATACAAAAAAGTGTCAATGCATCAAGAATCTTCACTTTTCATTTTTAAATGAAATTGCCCAAGCTTGTCAACACAATGAATCAGCATAGGGAGCCTTATATTGAAGCTGGCAAACTAGCGCACTCACACAAATGTGACATATGCAAATGAATCAAGTACAGCACACCTCTAACTTAATTGCGGCCAAAAATGCAAATTTAAAAGTAAACAAGAATTCAAAAGCAATATAAGCTTTATCAGAATTATTATTCAATGATTATATATATAAAATTATGTAGACATAGTACTCAGTTCATATTCATAAGTGTCATATTCATTATAAAAATGCAATATTTTTCAAATAAATTATTTATCATCTTTTGAAAATAAAAAAATAAATCCATGAAATGAAATAAATTCTACTTATAATGGAATTGTATTAAAACTTACATGCTTATATTCTTGTGAGCTGTTTTTGAAAAGTAAGTATCCATAAATTACTTATCTACAACAAAATTACTTCAATATAATATTATGAATATTCATATATACAGTCGAACCTCATTAACCTGAATCTCAAGGGGATAAAATTTTTTTTTATATTATCAGTAACTAATCTTCATTTTGATGGGGAATGTGGAAACAGTTCATATTAAAAGTAATTCACGTTAACAGTGTTCTCGTTAATGAGGTTCAACTGTATATCACTAGGTATCGCTGCCTCACTAAGCATGAATCTCGAAATGCATAAAATTTCACATTGCAGGATTTATTAATATGCATATATGTATACTAGCAAAATCAAAACAATATTTCTACTGGTGTGCATGAATCTAAAAAATGCTAAAAATCCTATGTTGCAGCAATCAATAATATATATGCATGTATGTAGGCCACATGTATAGCCAAAGAAATCATCATTGAATGCATGAAATCACATCAATCTCTGTCACACACATATGAATGCTTTATGCCAAAGCACTGACCATGTGCAAAAGGAAATAACTTAGTAATATCCACACACCTCCTAGTTTTGAATCCTTATCAAAAGTACCAATTATCAACTTTTTATAAATACTGAATACATACTGAAAAAAGATATTTAATAACACAAAAAATATGCAGATGAATCAAGCTCTAACTTAGTTGCAGCAAAAAATGCGATTTTAAAAGTAAACAAAAATTTAAAAGCAATATGAGCTTTATCAGAATTATAAGCCTTATTCAATGATTATATATATAAAATTATGTAAACATAGTACTCAGTGGTAGGGATAAGTGTCATATTCATTATATTAATGCAATATTTTTCAAATAAAATAAATTATTTATCATCTTTTGGCAGTAAAAAATAAAATTAATTCTACTTGTAATGGAATTTTATTAAAATTTTTGTGATTAAAGAATAATTTACTTGTATTAAAATGTACGTGCTTAGATTCCTGTGAACTATTATTTAAAATCAGGGTTCGTACGCCTCAGGGAGAACCAGGAAATCAGGGAAAACTCAGAGGAAAAAAATCGGTCATAAAATCTCAGGGAAACTTTAAAAATAAGCACCAAAACCTGGAAAAACAGTGATCTACTCTGGAAAAAGCTGTTACTCGCACGTTTCCGTGACGTCATTACGGAAACCCGATGAAGACACGCCTACGAACATAATTATGATTAAATTATTTTTAATACATCATTCGAAAAATATTTTAAAATTCTTTTATATTATCAAAAGATTTCACCAGATTTACACGTTTTGAGGTGTCCTGATTAGGTTTTTTTTTGTATCTCAGCTAATTGAGTTAGAGCATTCAAAATTGGTATATGTAGGTTAATTAGGAGGGGCTGAAAGGGTGGGGAAGAAATAGGCATGCACCAAGCATGTATCCTATAACTCGTGTGCGTGCAGCGCGCACGGGACTGCGCTGCCGAAGGCAGTAGGGACCCGGTCCGACTTTCTACCCAATGAGAAATGATTTTTTAAAACTTTCTTTTCTTAAAAATAAAAATTTGATTTGAGAAGGAATATGTGCGCACAGTGCACGTATACTTTCACACGTGCGCGCACATGTCTGTGCTGCCGAAGGCAGTGCGGACCCGGTGTGAGTTTTTATCCGATCAGAAATGATTTTTTTTTTTTAGGTGGCACAGAGGGTCAGGGAAGGATTATGCGTGCACAGCACGTGTATCCCTTAACTTGTGCGTGCGCAGCGTGCACGGGACTGCGCTGTCGAAGGCAGTGGGGACCCGGTGTGACTTTTTACCCGATCAGAAATTATTATTATTTTTTAAATTTCTTTTCTTAAGAATAAAAGTTACCGTTAGTGATTCATTAATTATAGTGATTCATTTAAAAATACTGACCCGCTAGTATAGTGTTAACAGCAGATACTGTTAAAAAAAAGGAGGGGGGGGAAATACTGTTAGACTTCATCTTCTTTTGTCACAAACTATATTTCATTTTATATTTTCATATACAATTAAAGACTACAAAATCTGCACAACTCAAATTCTGTTGATTTCAGGTCATAAGAAAAATATGTATTATATTTAAGCCAGAAAGATTGGATAAATCTAACAAAATGAAGAAAGTGCACTACAGCAGCATTCCACTGTATTAGTGCCTAAAAGAAATCTGTTTTTTTTTTTTTTTTTTTTTTTTGAGGGGGGAGGGAGGAATATTACTATGTGTAAGTACAATTTAATGATTCTTCTACCACATTATGATGTACATAATAAAGGAATAAACTAAAATGAGTAGTGATGTGGGGCCAAAAAATTTTCTGTGCTTTTCAGGAAAATTTTTGTAAGCCAAAAAAAGCAATTACTTTAGTAAAATTTTTACACCCTATATTTAAACTTTTTTTACAATAATCACAGTACAGTTAATAGTTACAGTAATGTTAGATATAATTTGAGAAACAAAAATATTTTATTAGATATTTAAAATATTACCAGATATATGTTTTGAGCAACTTGCTCAAGAAGGAGAAGGTTAATATAATACAAGTGATTTATAGTTACTAATTAGAATTTTGAATGTCCTTTCAACATCTTTGTGTGAACGTAGTTAAAAAAACATTTGGCGACATAATAAAATATAATAATTATTAGTCACTGCGATACTGCTGAGCTTCTGTTTTTCAAGCTATTCATTTGATAAATGATGATACAGCGACGCTTTTCAGGCTAGAGCAGCAATTCTGATTTAGGTCATTTCATGGTCTCTGCTTCTGACAATGACTCAGACAGTTGAAATTTAGTTATAATCTGGGTCAAATTTTCAATTAAAAAGAAAATTAAAAAAAATAAATAAATAAAAATCTTTAATCGTAAAATTGGCATATTGAAAATTTTAGAGAAAAATCTTATATAAAATTTCAATTTTATTTTTTAAATCTATTTTTAAAACTAATTTCTAAAATGGGTGGAAAAAATAAACAAACATATGCAAGCAACATGAAATACAATTAATTGCCTGAATAAGGTAAAGACACCAGTGTTCGCCATCCTTAAAATTTGCCCCAGAGTTTGCCACCCGCACAAGACATGTTGAAATAAACATTAAATAGTATCTATGAATTTGAATCTGCTCACTCTAGATTCCTCAGAACTGGAGAATCCAGCTCGAGCTGATTCAAATTCTAGATGTTAATTAACGGTTATTTTAACATGTCTTTTGTGAGGGTGCCGACCATTGGTGTATTTACCTTAAATAAAAAGGCTTAAGTTTAAATAAAATTTAGGGAAATCTAATAAATTAAATGAATGTCACCATAATTTATAACTAGAAATCTGGAAATTTACCTGAAAGAAAGTAGTTATTCATTTATTTAAAATATCTAAAATTGAGTAATACTTGAAAAAACTCATACTGAGTGTCACATTTAATGGTTTTTAAAAATTAACAATAAAAAAGTAGAAACAAAATGGGGGGGAGGGATAGAGAATTGCATCCATTATTCAATACTAACAGAACTAGGATTTTGTGTTTGCAAGTTATGCTTATAAAAAATAAAACAAATAAATCAAAAATTAAAAGAATTTTGATGAAATGCACTATTACATGGTGTGAGGTATCCCTTGCCAATCATCTTGTACAATTTCTCTGCCAATGGCAGCCAAAACCCATGTTATTCTATGAAGAAAATTGTTATGAAAATTACTCATTATCTAATGATTTTTTTTTTATTCAGAAAATTCCCAACTGTAAAATTTTTTCTTGTTTTTCTAAAACAGTTTTTAATTTTTAATGTTTCATTTAGAACTTATAAAGTGCAAAAAGGCATTTTGCTTAATTTTTTCCACTTCATAGCTTCAAAATGAATTATTAAAAAATGCAAATTTTAGGAAAAGCAAAAACCAAATTCAATTATTCTGGAATTTTTAGCTTAAAACGGTACTTAAACCAATCATCTTGTACAATTTCTCTGCCAATGGCAGCAAAAACCCATGTTATTCTATGAAGAAATTTGTTATAAAAATTACTCATTATCTCAAATGATTTTTTTTTTTTTTTTAATTCCGAATTTAAATTTAGAACATTCACAACTATTAAATTATTTCATATTTTTCTAAAGCTGTTTTTTGTTTTTTATGTTTCATTTTGAACTTATGAAGAGCAAAAAGGCATTTTGTTCAATTTTTTCCACTTTGTAGCTTCAAAATGAATTATTAAAGATTTAAGCAAATTTTCGGAAAAGCAAAAACCGAATTCAATTATTCTGGAATTTTTAGCTTAAAACAGGGAAGCCATCCCCTGTGTAGAGGATCAAAATTGTGATGCCAGAGCCTGATTATCGCAAGGGCAATGGAGCAGTTGCTCCTCATCCAAATCATACTTTTGGAAAATATTATTTTTAAGATATGATTTTTAAAGGTTTGTGCTTTATTCAAGAAGGTAAATGAAAGTTCTAAGGTGAGCAAATATCAGCTATCTGCTGCAGAACAATTCAGCATGTGAGAGAAAAGAATGAAATAAAAAAGTAACTGCTACTGATTTTGCTACAGTAAATTTCATTTTATACATCCAAAAGTGAATTATGGATTAAGGGTCTTGCAAATTTGAAAGAGTTAAATGCATTCATAAACATAAATAATATCTTTTATTTATAAAAACAACATTTTTACATATTAAATTATAAGTATAAATATGGGTTTTGACAGAATATTTTTTACATGCTGTTAAACCTTCAAAAATTATCCCACATCAAAAACTTACCAACCCTGGATATGATAACTATACATTAACTGTGTAAAAATTAGATATTTTTATATTTAAGTAAAGAGAAAAATTTTGTTGAGAAATAGAGGGGGGCCTCTAAATCTGAATCCCCCCCCCCCCGATGTTAGTCGGGCTCTGGTGATGGCATGTCTACAGACCACTTTTAGGGGTGCCATTTGCTGATAGCATATCACTAGTGTGACATGAATACGTCTCAACTTCTAGATTTGTTTTTTTTAATGAAAATAAGAAAAAAAAAAAAAAAACCTGAGTAAAAAACCATTTTCTCTGATATAATTAAATGGGATTGAGGCGATAATGATATGTGGCGAGTCTCCAAGAACTACAGAATTCACAGAGATACCTTTATTTATATCGATTACTTAACCATTCTACATATATAACAGTCATTAAAAATTTAGTTTTCTAGCTTAATGCATGTTTTATAATTTTTATGTTTTGTTTATTAATTACTTTTTAAATTGATTAACTATTTATGTTTTTCTTTGAATATTTTTGTTTACTCTAATGTATTAGTATTATTTTACAAAACCTACATATTTAGAAAAAACTGTAAATTTTCTTGAAAATCCACAACACTAAAAATAAATAGTATGCAGTTTTCCAACGCATAATATATGTATGTACGTACATACATAGATAATGTTAATAATATTCATCTTGCTTTTGAACAGAGATATTGCTAGGGTTTTATTTCAAAGAGTGAAAATACTCCTTGACCATTTTTAAGAGAGTGAATTTGTCATTATTAGGAGTAAAAAAAAAGAAAGTGGAAATGTAATATATATATATATATATCTTTCATGAACTTAAACTAAATTTTACTTCTTAATATGTTCAAAAATAAAATGTATGTATACAGGTATACAGTAAATGTGTGTATATGAACTCAAGTTATATTACATGGCTTGGCCGATTGTAATAATGTTCCTTTCAGCATAAGTTGCAACATAATATCTGAACTCAGAATATGAACATAATATTAGTCAGTTTACATATTTAAATGAATACTGAAAGGTGATAAGACCATACTTGAATCTGAGAAATTTTATTAATGATGCGAACATTTATAGTTTTACTCATCAAAATAATTTTAATTGTACAAATTTTTTATTCATTGTAAAAGAAGACATTTATTGATTAAAAAAAATAAAGTATGTAGAGCATTGAATTGGAGAAAGAGTGTAAACTTTTCCAGACACATACACCAAAGTACACTAAACTTAACCTAAAAATACAAAGCGTGAAAATACTCATGATTAAAATTTTAAGCAGTATTTTTTAATTTTAATGCATAAAATATGTTTGTGGAGGAGTTAAAAATATCTCTGCTTTTGAATATGAGCTTACTGCTATAAATTAAAATGTTTTATTAGACAACAGAAGAATACTATTTTCAATAATGTATAGGAAATAATTCCTTTTTTATTGCTCTGAACAAACAGCTTTACATTTTTTAAACAGAATAGCCCTTGCTTTAAATCACAAGATGGTCAGAGCTTATGATTTATTCAACATAAACTAATATTACTAACAAACTGAAATATGCTAATTTGCTAATGAGTTATTTCATGACAGTGATTTATTGAAACTGAAGATCACAGATTTTGATTTGTCTCAACAACTGCCCCTGTGACAGAATATTTTTATGCTTTCTGCGATAAGCCTTGTTCGTGTAAACCCCTTTTCTGCAAGACAATATTGACATATTTTCTAACTTACACATCTATGTATCCATAAATATAAAGACATGAGTTTCAATATTTTATTGAAATTTAGGAGTATCTTTAATTTTTATGAGCAAGTGATAATTTCTTTTCTGTAACAATGTCACTGTGTCACCTAAATTCTACCATAGGGATGAGTGCTAATCAAAAAATATAACTATGAATAAATATAATTTGCTATTTTAATTTATTTCATATGAGCAAATAATCTTTAATGTTTCTGCTGTATGATTCGCCATGTTTATTCTAATTATCTGATGCAGTGGCACAATCTTATATAATAAGAAGTAAGTGATTCAAAGAAATAGGAAATAAAACTACAAAAAAATTGTTCTTTAGCTTGTGCTCGATTTTATATTTGTAAAATTACCATGACAGGGGTCGATCCAGGCAAAATTTGGGTCCCTTTTGCGGCCCCTTCACAAAATTCCCCATAGGAAAAAGGGACCCTTCACAAAATTCAAATTCATAAAAAGGGACCCTTCACAAAATTCAAATCCATGAAAAGGGACCCTTCACAAAATTCAAATTCATAAAATGAGTCCCTTCACAAGATTTTTTTAATAAAAATGATCCTTTTATTAAATGTTTTCAGTACTATTTTTAATTAATGCCTTAATTTGGCACAACGAAACTATTAACTTGATATTAAACATTACATAAAGTGATTGTAAAAACGAAAAATTTTACACAATATTTTACTTTTTCACAAAAATATTTTAGATTTCACAAAAATAAATAAAAATTTCACAAAAATATTTTGTTTTTCACAAAAAAGGGACCCAAAAATTAAAACCTGGATCGACCCCTGCATGATAATTTCATAACAACCCAATACTTACTGCTCTATATTTAATTCTGAATTTGTAATGGCACAAAATTCAAAGTCTAAGTTAAAGGCGATTGCTACAAAATGAATATAGAAAAGCACTACAATATTATGTGGTAAATATCTTTGAAGCATTTATTTACTTTATTACATTAGGTTGAAACTATGTACTCAAATATCAAAAATGCATAAGCTTAAGTTATTTACATTTTACGAGAGAATTTTGAAATGAGTAATAATGGAATGATTTATTTAGATATATAAATTAAATATGAATAAATAAATATATATATATATATATATATATATATATATATATATATATATATATATATATATATATATATATATATTGGGAAACATGTTATTTCTTCTAGTAGTTCACAAATTGGCAGAAAATAAAATTGTTTTAAGCATCTTCCTTCCTTTCCAAACACTTCTCTTGCATTGTAGTTTTTAAATGCATAGTTACATTATTTTATAAGCTGAAACTTTATTCCATTTTACTAAATTATTCCAGATAAACGATGCTAGTTACTTCATACAATCTTTACTATATATATATATATATATATTACATATATTCTTTCTTATGTATGTATATATATGCATAATCAGTATTGAAAATTATACAATAACAATTTTTTATTAATATTCAACTTAAAAAAAAAAAAAAAATAGAAGTTTATTTATTTGTTTGTTTTTTTAAAGTTATAAGAAACTGCAATTATGAGAGTTAGCTTTCAAGAATCTGTTACTAAATTAAAACCTAAAGGAGAACTGTTAGGAAAGTTTAATTTTTATACAAATAAATTAAATTCTATTATTAAAGTCTGTATATTGTGTGCAGCTATCAAAATATTGATAGCCTCAAAAATCCCAATTTTGAGGAGCTTTCAAAAGATATATGGGCTTTCGGATATGTCTTAGTTAAATTTCTTGACATGATTTTTAACGCCTAGATCTAAACTGCATTGGGTAATTTCACACTAGTGTTAAGTTCTAATGGTAAACCAAAATATTGTTTTTCTTTTACAAAATAATATAATGCAAACACCAGAAAATTTATGACAATTGTATGTAATTTTATCAGAAAATAGGTTATACAGATCTAAAAAAAAAAACTTGCTCAAAAAAGAATTATCCCAAACTTGATGTTGGTAAAAGGAAATTAATGCAAAAATCAAATAGCTAGAAAATTATTTGCTAGATTTTTTTCATACATCAAATATATTAAAAATGAAAAATTATAAGACTGCCATAAGATATCCACAATAATCCACATTTTCAAATGACACATACAAATGATCTCTTTCCTCCCAAGCCCCAATAATCTGTTTCAGCTTTGGTTTCATAGCACAAGTATTGTCATTTTAAATGTTCTCTTTCAAAGTAAAATGAGTATAAAATAGCTCTTTAAAAAAAAAAAACATGTTGCTTAGAAGACTCTGTTTGATGAAATCTGCTTTAACTCGAACATTTTTCAGCTTGATATTATTTAAAAAAAAAAAAAATTAAATGAGACATTTCCCCATTGAATAACATTCTGGAAGCGGGAAAGCAGGCAGTATTGTACGCTGGCATCACCTGTAAACATTAGAAAATAACATCACAAAATTTCAGTATTACCTTCTTCTCCATGATTATAAATATATAAAACCTTTTCATTTTTAAAATTTCATGCAAACAATTCTCCATTCAAAGGCCTTTTTTGTAGAGTTTTATATTGTTACAACTTGAATGGGGACAAAATCAAAAAAATATTTGAAAATAAAATTTTCATTATTGAGAAATTTTGAGTCTTGTTGATGCAGCAGACTGTGCCAACTAGTCATATAATTTAGGATACTTTGATATAGTTAGCATTCAAGTGCTTAAATAATATTACAGCCATTTTCTCAGCACGTAGGTGTTGTCAATACAAAGTCTGAGCACTAGAACTAGAATTTAACGTTACTCACTAGTTGCTCTTCCTTTTATATGCATAGTATCTGATGACCACATGAAAATGGAGATATTAATAGCAATATTTTATCTGTATAAGCATTATGTGAATTGTCAAAATAGAATTCTATTCCAGTTTAATGTTTCTGATTTTAATACTACAGAAATCAAAAGCAAGTGATAAAAATTCAAAGCATTTTATTGCCAAACTTCGCCAGATCCGATTGACACTGTCGTCTGCTTTAGACAATCTTATTTTTAAATTAAAATAATATTTGAAGATTATAATTGTAAAGACAATACTTTTATAAATCACAAATAATGAGTATTTTTAATGAAAATGTTATGAAAGAAAAGAAATATAAAAATATATGTTATTCATCAAAAGCTTAATCATAATTCACTGTAAGAAAAACATTGATATCAGTGATAATTTAGATGTATTCATCAAAATAACTTCTTTTAACAATAAATGTTACATTTTGCTATCTAAAAACATAAAAGTAAAAAGTAAAATTTACAGTAATTAAGGATATCCACTTAATTTTCGAGATATACCTGATATACTCTAATAAAAATGTTGATATAAGTATCAGTTGAGATGTATCCACCAAAATATCTTATTCTAACAATAAATAATACATTATAAAAGAGCATCAAAGAACTGGTATTTAAAAGTAATAAATACAAAACTTCGAATAAATACCATAAAAGCAAGAACTCACAACAGTTGTTTCGGGTCAAGAGAAAACATAGCCCTTCGTCAGGTGAACAAAGTAGGCACGAGTGCTGCAAACAAAGCAGCAACACAGTGCAATCTGCAATAGTGTGTTGTTGCTTCTTTTGCAGCACTTGTGTCTACTTTTTTCGCCTGACAAAGGGTTGTGTTTTCTTTTTGACCTGAAACAACTGTTGTCTTTGCTTTTATGGTGTTTATTCAAAGTTTTGTACTTATTAATAAGTAATACATTTTATTATTCAAAAACAGGAATTTAAAAAGTAAAATTTACTTAATTTTCATTACTGTCATTCACTTAGATTTCGAAAGTGCACCTGAATTTTTTATTTATTTATTTTTTTTTTTTTAACACGCTTTTATTAGCTTCACCTGTATGTATGTTTGTAACCGCTCGGGGAGCAAACAAAAAATCTATATTGTAAAAAAAGACTTTCCCTACGTGAACACTGTGGCTGTAAGGTAAAGCTCCGGGCTACGAACCTAAAGGTCTAACTTTCGAGCCCAGTCAGGGGAAGATTTTTTAAAAATGGTTTTTGTTTAATTCTAAATTATTTATTTATTAAAGATTTAAAAATATGTAAATATTATGGTGTGTCACTCACAAGGCCGTATCCAGAAAAAAATTTCGGAGGGGGCCCAACTTTCACTCAGATGTTGGTCGTGCACCCGCACTTATGTACACCAACAGCGTGTGCATTAAAGTTTGCCCCCCCCTCCTCCAAATCACCTTAACTTTAAAACAAATATAAGTTTTTGCCTTAAAATTTGTATCTAGGCATAGTAGAATGGTTATGCGCTATAAATAAGATCGGTTAAAACGCCGCACGGCGGCAAACAATGGAATTAATATTCCTAATATCTGAAATGGCAAGAAAAAATTTAATAATAATAATAATTCTAAAAAGTGCCTTGGGCATAAAACTGATGGAACTAGTCCTTTAAAATGCACAAGTCTTTCCTAGAGAGTTCTTTAATCCGTAATGTTATAAACTGCTGACAAACGAAGAAAATCCCCAAAAACTGGACTCACGGTAGTCCGGTTAATAAGGAATCGAGCTCGTAATTGAAGGATTGAGTGATCGATGCTGGAGCCATCCAAAGACTGTCATGTAGGTTAATGGTATCTGGTGCACATAAAATCCGTTGTGTCCTCCATGTTTTGTAAATGTAATAGCTCAGGTATACTGAAGTTGGGGAAACATCTCCTCCGTGGAGGTTTTAAATTGTGATGGTACGATTACCCTAGAAATGAATTTTTGACCGTTGATATGCTGTCTGTCTAGCTTTAGTGCAATGTTAAGTCCATTCAAATTCAACATACCAAAAACTGGCTTACGTCCTAATTCAATGGTATAGCGCATGATTTATGTTCGAAACAACCATGTTTCAAATACTTTTTGTTTTTTTTTAGATATATCTTCTTTTTTTATACAGCCGAGATGTATCTTTGCCGTAAAAAGGGAAATGTAGTACAGCTACGCTACCTGCTGGGCGATATACCTAAAAATCTAATCAACAAAATATTTATATCTAAATTTCCAAAAATAGTCTAATGGTGTTCAATGCATCTAAAAACGTGTAAATACATTGAAAACTGGAAGTCTAAAAGTTTCCGAATCCAATACATTTTCTCTTGTTATGTGTGTAGAAGAAAATAATCTATATGTGTGGTTTTCTAATTAGATAATAATGCTTGCTTTAGACCGGAAACATGAGGACCTGTGTGCTGGCGTCCACTAAACCTAGACATGTTACATGTCTAGGTTTAGTGCACACATTGAGGTCTTCTCATATGGCTTACGGTTTAACGTGGGTAGACGTGTCTACTACAGACCCTGGGGGCCTGGGGCCCAGATTATACGCATTGTAGTTGCTGAAAATCTTCTGGCATGGCGTACGTATCGAACTATCTAGCATTTCTATGTGTAACCAGGGTGTGTATCAACCAGGTGTCTCATGTGACACATCGTATCTTCAACTGTGGATGCACGTCATTAGTGATTATCGTTTGGAAATTGAACAGTGAAGCGATGGCCCATCATCGCGTTCTACATCAGACTCAGATATGTCTGCTTTGTGACGATCGTAACAAAGATGTTTACATAACGTGTTGGTTTTTTAAGGCCTGTCAGGGTAGTAGATAGCAGAGCCAGTTATTCTACTTGCATTGCAGCTCATACCCACTTTCGTTTTAGGACCGTCTTAGATCTCTTCAGAGGTTTGTCGAACTCAGGGAGCCTTAGCTCCAACATTATGTATACATATATATTAAGTTTTCCCTTTCACTTGGCCTATGGGGCGAGCTGTGGTTAATACCAATGTAGGTACAATACCTTACTTCTTTCGAGCGCAGGGAGCTACAAATACTTTTCTGACTTTGTCTTGACCGATAATTGTTGTAATGCTTGGGGCTATACAATCGCATGCGATTGATTTTTCTCCCTCAGAGATTCGTCGTGGTAATTCTTCTGATTCCTTATGCGAATGTTATTTAGTTATAAGTGCATGGTGAAGGATGACGGTAGTAGTGTAATAGTTTAAATGATGCTGATGACGCATGGGTACATATGGTGGCTTTTTCCGCAAGTGGGTTTAACTCTTCGGTTTCCTTTAAGAAAACAAGGAAAATTGATACGGAATTTCTTTGACAGAACCTGTGGACTGCATGTACCCACTAGAGTCTGGTCCAGTCAAAGCTCAGTCTGGTTTGGAAATCTGGACATTCGTTTGAAAATCTGCCTCGCTGCAAATATGAATACTGAATGCTATACTGTATGATGTGATTATTGGCATTTTTGCTTTAAGTAGGATTAGATAGTACCACCTTTCATCACATGTCTTTCTGTAAAGTAGACTTTATATTGGCTGTTTTTTTTTTTTTGTTAGAATTTATACTCTATAGAAGGTATACTACGTGCATAACTAACAAAACTAGAAGTTCCATATGCTACTGTGATCTTTGTTAACGACGAATCTTTTGTCTCACACGGAATTAAAACGCTATTTCTGGCAAGAGAAGTGTTTAAAAGAAAGGAGACACACTACAGTGTTCAACAATAAGTACCATAAAGATCTCTTTTCAGTGTTTTTTACAAAGATCTAATATGCATTTCGGTAATTTGGACTTTACAAGACAGAAAATTGCTAATAAATAAGGTTTCACAAGCAAACAAACTGAAAAAAAAAAAGATATTGTGGAGGGAAAATTCATTTTTTACAATATTTTTTCTGGTCAGTAGAACATGAAAAAAATTGTCTCAGACAATTTCGGGGGGGGGGGGGGGGGGAGCTAGAGCCCCCAGAGCCCCCCCTCTGGATACGTCCCTGGTCACTCACACGATTCTCTCTTACCCTGCAATTTAATTTTATAAAGTTAGATATTTTGTGCTTTTTAGTTCACATTTCAATAAAAGTGTGTTCTTTAATTTTTTAAAAGTATAATTTTATTTTCATAGATTTGGTAAAATAGAAACTTTGACCAATCGTAGTCAGTCCTTCATATGTCGTCAATCTCTCTATCAAGGCACCCTAGCATAACTTACCTGTCAAGATTGCAGCCATGTTTATTTTAATAATTTAAAATTGAGAAAGAAAATCATTAATAAATGAAAAATTAACTGTCTTCACCTTGTTACACGTACATACAATTTAATAAATTATAGCTATATTTGAATACAGTTGTACATATTTGCTCGCTTAGCTAGCATTAAAAAAAAAAAATCTGACGTGGACACCACATGACTTCCTTATATACCCATTGGAATATACATATTGTTATGGTTATGAAAAAATTGAAATTTTTGTGTGAGGTAACTGATTCATAAAAACAGGTAGGTTCTAGTCCACAAACATTCCTGAAAACAAGCAAAAAAAAAAAAAAACTGCTACTCTAACCACATTAGTCCTGATGATAGAATTATATATACCGACAATAGTAGTTTTTTCAGGAATAATTTTCTCCGTGGCTTATTACAGAAAATACCATTGGCAAATACTCAGCTTAGGCAGTACAAAAATAAAGAACTGGTGTACAATGAATATTTAAATTTAACTTTTTCACACACCATAAAATTAATGTAAGCACTACCAGTTTTGAAAGGAGATGGCCTTTCTTCTTCAGATACAAAAAACACGTGTCTTGCTTTTTCCTGCAAGGTAATAGCACCTGAAAAAAAAAAAAGGCCACATCCTTTCGAGACCGGTAGTGCTTTCATTAATTTTATGGTATCTGAAGAAGTTTTTAAGTTTAAATATTAAACACAGCTTAGTGTTCAATGAAAATCATTGGAGTATAGATGGCCTACTTTTGTTCTCGTTGGCAAAAATTAGTGGTGAGAAACGATACATTTTACCAAAACAAATCCTGAAACAATATTTGCCATCAAATTTGATCGCTTATCTCACCATTCTGCGAAGTTTGTAGCCAATGCAGATGTTGGTCTAGACACCAATTTTAGCGATTTGCTGAAAAATTTGTAAATAATAAAACCTTACACCAGCTTCCTCCTTCATCAGCTTACTTCCTCGTGTTCCATGCCATCGGCAGTAGATGTTTTCTTCTGTCTCTTACTCTCTCTTTAAATAGAGGGTGCCACTTTTGGTAAGCGCAAAGTGGCAGCGTGCATTGACACTTTGATTGCAGCACTTGTGCTTCCTTTGTTCACCTGACGAAGAGTTGTGTGTTCTTTCTACCCAAAACAATTATTGAGAGTTTATTGCATTTTATGGTGTTTATTCAAAATTTTGTACTTATTACTTTAAAACTCCAGTTCTGTGGTGCTTTATTATTTTCTCTTCTGTTTCCTTCCATTTCATGATATTTGTGAAATATGCTAATAGGCCCATAGCTGCAGCCACAAAAGCAATCTCGTTCAATGAAGATATGTTCCAGTTAGTATAGGATGCAAAAACATCGCAATTGGAGGACTTACCGAGGGAAACTGTTCTTCCTTTTCTCTTCAATTTTCCTTAAACTGCAACTGTTTAAACACACATTTCACTTTTTAAATGTTTTAGGTTGCTATGCTTTTTCTCTCTCTCTCTCTCTCTCTCTTTTGGCAGTAATAATAATTATAACTTTATACTTAAACTGCAATTTTTTAAATTTACTAGATGAGGTTAAGTCTTCAAAAAACAATGTTAAAAAATGAAGTATAACTTAAAAAATTTTCAAGAAATTTGTAAAATTTTGATGGTGTGGTTATTAAATCTCCAAGTCTCTCATAACTAAAGTCTTAGCAGAAGAATTAAAAATTATTTTGCATGGAGCATTTTTAAAAATTTTATCGTATTAAATTTATGTAGTTTGAGAAATATGTAAAATTTTGGGTCAGGGAGCAAAAGCGGTGAGTTGCCAATTAATGAAAAATGTGTTTTTTCTTTGGACTAAAGCTAAATTGTTGCTAACTGACCAAACTTATGTTCGATTTGATTGAAAGAATTGAATAATACCATAAAAATATCGCAAAATAAATAACACCATAAAATTCTAAAACATGCAAAAGTTCAAATGGCGAACAATTCAAAAGGATGCAAGAAAATTAAATATTAAATGTCTATCTATTAAAAAAAAAAAAATTATTTACTGCATGTCATGATGAACTTTCTTTCTTCAGTAAGCTTTTCCTCCCTTTTCTTCCATGTGACATAAGTGTTAATGAAATGAGCTAGCACACTCACATCTACAGGCACGAAAGCAATTTTGTGCACTGGAGATATGTTCCAGCTGGCATAGGATGCAAAGACTTCACGAATGGAGAACTTTCTGGGAAAAAATGCTTTTTCTTTTCTTCTTCAGTCTTTTTTAAACAGTAACTACACTGTTAAAAATTTCTGTAAATTTAATGTAAACATTTATCCAGAGTCTCAGTAAATTTACAGTAATTCTTAGATAAAAGTGAATAATCGAGATTCTCAATCTTTATTTTGTATTTTTACATAATTTTATTATTTAATTTTTTAATTAAAATTAAAAATGACTGTTTCTACTTTAGAAAAAGCATTCAAAGTCCGAAATGTATTCTCTACAATAATTAAATTAATATTAGTTATTAAAATGAATGTATAAAATAAGTTTTTTAACATCTCCGTTTATTTTTCTCTGTAATTTTATGTAAGACTTAAGATAATAGATTACACAGTGTTTTCTGCTGAAATATTTAACAGTGTATATAAATACATATTTTAATATTTAAGGATAATGTGCAATTTTTTGGAACTATAGATTTATACACTGAAATTGCTTATTTCAAATTTGTTAGATGAGGGTGTATCTCCAAAAATAAATTTTTTAAAAATAAAATATAACTAAAAACTTTTTTAAACAAACACCATAAAAGTAAAAAACATACAAAAGTTCAAATGGCAAGCAACTGAAAAGGATACAAGAAAATCAAATAACAAATTTAAATGCTGATCTATTTTTAGATTTATTTACAGCATGTCACAAGGAACTGTGTGTCTTCAGTAGCGCAGCCAGAAAATTTCGGTAGGGGGGGGGGGGCCCAAAAAGAAAAACTAAAAAGCATGAAGGGCCATTTGAAACTTATTTTATATATATGCCCTGACTAACTCTAAGGCATGTGGGCAGCTGCCCTGGGCCCCTCTTCTTTAAAGGGCTCACTCTAAATTGTATGCAGGTATTCTGCAACGTAAAGACCTTTTATGCCACTGCAAGTGTGGCTTCCAGAAAAAGCTTGCCCCGGGGCTCCAGGTAGTCTAAATCGGGCCCTATGTGTGAGTTTTTTTTATAGCTGTCATTATTTAAATTTTTAAAATTGCAATTATTTTTTATAGAAATCATTGATTGTGTTTTCGTACGATTTTATTTAATGAGGCGCACTATTATAAAAATCTGGTACGAAGTTTATCCAGAAACTGGATATATTTGACAGCTCTTTGTATTTTTAGTCTGTGGGACTGATACAGGCAAAATTTTTTTCACTTCATTTGTAAAAACTTTTTCTGGTTCAATGGATCGGTCCACTTTTTGAGGTTGTCATGGGATACCACATCTGAGAAACCTACCATAGCTAACATAATTATAATAATTAAATTAAATAATAAGGGGAAAATACTTTTCGAGTTATTTTAAGATTTTTGCATATCACATTTTTTCTTATTAAAAAGGGATGACCTTAACAGAATGATTCAAAATCATAGCCTCAAATTTCAAAATAAAATTAACATATTCAAATGCAAAACGGGGATAAAATGTCTGAAAATGGACCAAAAATATCTTTACAAATCGTTTCATGTTTTATTTTTACTTTCTTCGATATTTAATAGAAGAAAATATTAGATTCGTGAAAAATTCTGACCTCGTGTTTTCGATGGATTTACACGTTTTGAGAAGTCTAGAACACGATGATTTGAGCATTTTTAGAAAATGTCCGTCTGTATGTGTGACAAAGTTTTGTGGCAAATGTACTTCAGGAGTTACAGCTCAGAACTTCAGAAAATTTGATATATAGATGCACTTTGACATAAATTAGTGCCTATCAAATTTTGGGGGAAATTGTCCAAATGGGGCCTTGTCATCCCACTTTCCTAAAATTTTAACATGATGGTATCGGACAAAATTACGTATAAATGTACGTAAAGAGAATTATCTTTTAATAATCATTATGAAATTAAAATAATAATAATAATAATTGTAATAAATAATGATAGTTAACTCAGGAAAAAATTGTATATGTAGGAGCAAGGCTTTCCCCCCTGGAGGGAAGTTCCCCGAGAAGGGGGGGGCGAATTTTAATTTTGTGTATCTTTCAAAAAAGCTCGTCCATACAATACCTTTAAAACGAATGGTTGAAACATCGACTTGTGATAATTTTAAATAAAGTTATCGATTTTTTTAATTAAAAAAAAAAAGCTTTTTTTAAAGATGTCATATAGAGAATAAATTTGACTTTCTTTGGATATTCAATATTATACTATTATTTATTATATATTTAGGGTGTAAATCGTCTGCAATCATCATGTAAGATAATTTTAATAAATTACTTTTGCTGGTGAATTTGTATAAAAAATATATATAAGAAAGTCATGCAGTGGCCGCAACATGCTAGGTTTTTTTTTCCCTCCATGCGGCAGTTGTATAAATAAAATATGAAAAATTTACGTTGTGCACATAATTGTGTATATAATTAGGAAAAAATTAAATAAAAAACTAACAAAATCTTGCATTGCTTGGCTATCACAAAACTTTCTTCCATATCATTCTAATGTATCTAGTTGTATTTCTAAAGACTTGAACTGTTGTTGAAAGACTTAATAACTACTCCAGTTTATGCCTTGTGCTTCTATTTTTTCAATTTTCTTTTTTTTCAGCTTTCAGTCAATTTTTTGCGAGATTTTGTTTTATTTGAATGTTTTGACAATTTTCCTGCAAACTTGGTCAACAGAAAATGCCGGTTTCGAACCAGGGCTTTCTCAAATATCTAAAAGCCCTCGTTCGAACCCAGGTCACGCTCTTCGGCTTCGCATTTCGGAGTCTTCAGTGGCTTTCTCTAAAACTCGCATGAACACGGGCTAGAATCTTTTGAAACGACCAAATGGAGGATACTCCAACACCATTTATCCTTCTTTGTTTTGGGAGTTCCTTTGTTCTTTTTTTTTTCTTCCTTCCTTTTTATTGAATGATGTGCAAGAATTTCGTTCCCCCAGTAACGCATGATCAATTGCATATAATTTCACAAAATGTCTCATTTAGTTACACTGTGATAATTTGGAGCAGATAACATTATGAAATAATATTTTTTCTACCATATTTTTTGAAAGATCTATCACATGGAATTTGCCGAATTTTATATCAGTGATACTAACGTTATAATAATAATAATAACAACAATGATATCAACTGTTGGTCTAACTTTGGTGTATATAGCTTATCAAGTGTTGTTGTAACGCCACAAATTTTTGAAAACTATATCTCAGAACCTATTAGATGTAACTATGCCAGTTATTTTATAAAAATAACTTTTTTTTTCCTTTCTTTTCTGGCGAAGGATGTGCTAGAAAGTACTTTATTCATTATGTTAGAAAGATATAAATAAAAAATTTGTAATGAGCCCCTTCATATCATAATAGTTTAATATTCAATTCAAACCCAAACTGAAAAACTGTAAACTACAGTTGCTGCCGACTGTAGACTACAGTCGGCAGCAAAGCAAAAGTATCCGAGCACTAGCAATAATCCCTGTTTAAAAAAAGTACACTTAATATTGCTTTGTTAAACAAATCCTTGTCGATTCATGTTCTTAGTCAGTCTAAGAACATGATTCGACAAGGATTTATTTAATAAAAAAGTAATAAGTGTACTTTTTTTATATCGGAATTATTGGCTGGTGCTCGGATACTTTTGCTGCCGACGGTACATGTCATTTTTCTCAAGGATAATTTTAAAATCCCATGCAACAATACAGTAAGTTTAAGTTTTCCTCACAATGCAAAGAACAATATATATATATAATAATTAAATCACTTTAATGATATTTACTTTCATCCACAAATTTTGGTTCAAATCAAAAGTTTATAAAAAACAGTAAGAGTTTTTTTTTTTTTTAAATTAAGTGTTTTACTACCTATACTCCTTTCAGGATTTTGATTAAATTATAATTGTACATAAATCTTAGATAGGAAAATTTGTGAAACATTATTTATATAAAAACCTAAAAAAAAAAAAACTTTTAGATTATAAAGCATATATTTCTTTACTTTTTTTTTTTAATCCAACCAAGAAAAACATTTAACTCTAGACTCAGTTTTAAACTTCTAAATTTGTACATGGGTTGAACTTATTGAAGATGAAAAATGCACAATACGAGTATAATTCCTTACAATTATATATTTGAAAAAATATTGAATAAATAAATAAATAAATGCATAAATAAACTATTTTTTAAGAAATACCGAATAAAAAATAACTTTAAATCTTATATTTTCAAATAAATTTAACTTCTTTTAATTAATGATTAATTTATTAAAATTCGAGATTAATTTTGTTTGAGTTTTCCACTTTCTGTTGATTTAGATCTATATATTTAACTATTGATTTACAACATTTAAAACTAGACTTATCGTCCTATTGAATGAACCCAGATCGCGCTCCTTTGTCTAGCCGTACAGTGTTTGTCGTCGTTTTCTCCGAAACTCGCGTGAGTACAGACTAGAATCATTCAGAAAGACCGGAGGGCATTCCAGTCAGAACTAGATCCCGATAGAAGATAATCGGACTTAACCCTACTCCAATACAATTTTCTTTAACATTTGTAATTTGAATTTATAATTAAACCATTTAAAACATGAACAGAAAAGTGCTTACCTTTTTTGTCTAAAAACCAAATTAAAACCTGTAACTGGCTGAGAAACTTTTAAATTGTTTCATTGATTCTGCACTTCTCGGAGAAGTCTTCTCCCAAACTGACCCTCGTCTATAATCCCTTTTTCTTAGAAATTCTAGATGTATGCAAACAAAGAATAAATTTCAGGAATACTTATCAATGTCGATCTGTGTGGGGTGTCGTCTGGTCTGGATAATAAATAATAGTGCACAACACATGTTTCCGCAAAGCCGACGAAACAGGAGAGGTTAAAAACAGGGATTTTAACTCCAATTTTAATTCTGTTAACAAAGATGATTGTTCCCATGTTTCCAGTTTCAAAATGATTTGTCACTTTCCGTGAAAAGGTAATTTAGTGTTTTGACGCTAGAATCAGATGTTTTCTGTTGCCGAAAAACATTCTTTCAAAAAAAAGATAATGTAATTCGCTCCTGGGATACTTTCTGAAGAAATTTAAGTGGAAATCAAGAATATATGTATTGTGGAACAATTTTGCTAGTATACTAATATATAGGGTTAGAGTGGATTATGATATATATATATATACTATGTTAATTTAATATTTTTAAAGAGAAGAGAGAATGTAATAAGACAATAAAGCTTTTATAATAGGAAAAATATGGAGTGAGTCCTCTCGACTTTCCGAACTTTAAGTAATTAATGGCTGTATAAATAAATTAAAGTAAGAAAAGCCGTTAATAAACAAAAATGGAAATTATAATCCGATGTTTGAGTATTTTTCTCCGTATAGTATACTGTTTAATTTTACACTATTGTACTTAAAATAATTTCAGACCATAGATCATAAAGATAAAGAATTTTTTGTTGTGTCGCTGTAAAAATCTATAAAGGTTTAACTCATGAAAATCTATACAGTTCATGCGACTGTGACCCATAATATGTGTATAAATTTTCAGCTCAATCGAAGAAGGTGTTAAGGCACCATCACACTTTAAATAATATGAGCTCATAAGCCATATACTGATAAAAAAAATTTCGTTGCGGTGTCCCTGTAAAAAACTACAAGTGCTAGATTCTACAAAATTCCTACCCGTCGTGTGACGGTGACCTATAATATGTATATAAATTTTCAATTCAGTCTAATAAGGCACTTAGACGCTATCGTACTTAAATAATTTCTGCCCATAGGCTATAATTAGAATTTTTCTTTGTCTCCGTAAAAAAAAAAAAAAAAAAAAAAAAGTGCTAAATTTACCAAAATCTTTAGGGTTCGTGCTATGGTGACCTATAACATACGTATCAACTTTCAGCTCATTTGAACTATGCGTTTAGTCCCTATCGTGTTCACTCACATATATCTACTCACATTACAAAGCCGCTATCGCACATAAAATATTCGGGCCCATAGGCCATAATGATAAAAAATTTTTCTTTGTGTCATTTTAGTAAAGCTGTATGTGCTAGATCCCCCAAAATCTACATTGTTTGTGCGATGGGGACCCATAACTTGCGTATAAATTTTCACCTCTATTGAATAAGGCATATAGACGCTATGTTGTGTATTTTATTTCACTAAAGTTTTTTTCTGAATTTTATTATAATTATTTAAATTTATGCCTCCACCCCCCTTCTTCTTTTACTAATTGCGGGACTCTGAACGGTTTACCATGTTTTTGGGGACGCCCTGCTTCCTTTCCGCCATTCGGACTTGTCTCGTCAACGCATGCAATAGCTTTCTCTCTTGCACTTAAAATTTTTCAAGGAGTTAAAAATTTTATTTTATTTATTTTTTTAACTCCTGGTGCTTCACTCTGAAAAATCTCTGCTTTCGCGTGGAATATTTTCAGAGTCTAAATTAAAAATGCTTTTGACTGTTTTTGTTTTTTTTTTTCTTTTCTGAAAAATCATCTTTAACATTTTTATACTTTCGATGGAGGTAAGCATTGGTTGCAACCAATTGCAGGTACTCTGAAGCATTCACTTTGACGTTTACGTTAAAAAAATTTGGGCCCATAGGCCATAATGATAAGGAATTTTTCTTTGTGTCTCTGTTAAAAAAAATAAATAAAACTATAAGGACTAGATTCATCAAAATCAATAGGGTTCTTGCCAAAGTGATTTATATACGTACACACTTTCAGCTTATTGAAACAAAGCTTTTAGACGCTATCGTGTTCACTCACAGGCACACACATACATACATCAACGTGAATATAGCAAAAATAAACTTGGGGAACTTCAAATTGTGTAGAAATTTCAAATTGTTGCAGTCGGATTTTTTGGCATAATTACAATACTTTCCTCACATACGTATGTTTGGAAAGTAAAAATATGTCGATTTTTGTACAAATTTCTGGTCGAATTTTTATACATAATGTCAGGACCTGCTTGACTTCATGTAAGGCCTGAGGCACATATGCTTTCTTATGTGAAAATAGTTGAAAA
Organism: Salticus scenicus; assembly: GCA_963930645.1. NCBI lineage: Eukaryota > Metazoa > Arthropoda > Arachnida > Araneae > Salticidae > Salticus > Salticus scenicus. Next base: position 175,161,302 of record OZ005657.1, read on the forward strand.
AGTGACCAAAATTTTTGAACACAGAACAAATAGTGATCAAATAATCACAAAAGAAATTAGTTTTAGGGCCCCACATGCTATTCAGGGTCCGGGGCCCGGGCCCTACCTGTTACTGCGGTAATCAAGCCCTACATAATGCATAAATTTCTGAATAAAAAATCTTAGCTCATAGGGGGGGGGGGGGGGTCCAGACCCGCTGGACTCCCCTCCTCCCCCCCGTCGCTGCGCCACTGTGTGTCTTCAATAAGCTTCTCCTTCTATCTGATGTCGATACTAATAAAATCGCTAGCAAGCCCAAGTCTACAGGCACGAAAGCAATTTCGTGCACTGAAGATATGGTCCAGCTGGCATAGGATGCAGACTTCATAACTGACTTTCCAAGAAGCACTGCTCCTTCCTTTCTCTTCAATCTTCTTTAAATTGTGATTGTTTATAATTTTGAGCTTTTCAACTGATTCTTTTTTTTTTTAATTGTACTTTATACATTTTTTGCATTTAAATTTTTCTTTTAAAATGTATTTTGAAGCAATTTTTTTTCTGCCATTTTGAGTATGGGATTTTTTGATAAACTTTCCTAAAGGTTTGTAAATTCCAAGGATAATAGCAAAATTCTGCCAAATTAGTGATTTATTAAAAACATGCTAAGTCATACTATAAACTGTATTATTATCCACAATTAACAAAAATTAGTTCTTGTTTTTATAAATTCAAAGTAACTTCACTCAGAAAATATGTGTACTGCTTAATCAGAAGTCTACATAATGCAATCTATTCTATGTAAATATATCTTACTATACCATTCAAAGTGTAGTGTGTAATAAATATATTTATTGACACTATCATAAAAATGATTGAACTGATAATTACATATAATCATCAGTTCAATCAATTTCACTTCAAAGGGAGATTTTTAACAAAATAAACATCTAATATACTATTACAAGATCACTATTACATCATAATTTTAATTCAAATGTCTAAATAAATTACCTGATATAAGATAAGTCATCAGGATAGTATCAGATACTAATATTCCAATATGTTATAGCAATAATATACACAATATCTTTTAATGAAAAAAATATACAAGGCACTTACACAATTTACAGACATTAAATTCAACTTTAATAATTAAAAAAACATTGAAATTCGTGTTTATGTACATACCTTGCACTAAGTTCTTCCCACACACACAAAATAGAACATTTGAATTCCAACATTATTAATTAATAATTCACTTACATGCAGATGTGAAAAAATAACTTATACACCGGCAAAATATAAAATAAATACACGTAAATCTCTTTTCAAGTTTATCTATACATAATATAAACATGACAATTTGTTTACATGGTAAGATGTTTCCAATTAGCTATGAACGTTTCAATTTTAAAACCTGAAAAGGCTCATTTAGAAAACAAAAACATCTATTCAATTACTAAATGAATGTTTTAAATCATCCTTCAAAGTATCTATTTCAGGAGATAAAAGCAGCTAAAATTTATACATATTTTTAAAATTATTGAACAAATTTCTATTGCTGATATGAATTCTGACGTTTGCTTGTCATCAATTCAATTATGTATGAATGCAACCCTAACTATCTAACCTATCTGACTCGTGCTCGCCAAAGCCCAATTATGTTTTTTCGCCAAAGCACTGCAGAGTAGGAACTTTCCAAATTCACTAATGGTACATACATGCAACAACAATTAACCATTCTTTCGAAATCTGCCTTATGTTCAGTTTGAAAAAGTACTTGTAAAATTTTTGAATTAAAGAAAGTATGATATTTAATTAAATTAAAATCTTGTATCTTTATGATATTGCAACTGAACGTTTGGCACAATTTATTCTATGTAAAATAATTTTCTTATAAAATATTATTTTAATACCATCATGGTATTTAGAATACTTTCAATTTTATAATTAAAATTAGACCTTATTGAAATGTTAATGTCTTATAAAAAAAAGTTTCTTTTCAATATTTCTATTATAACAAAACAGTAATTTGAATTTTTTAGTGTTTTAATACAAATCAGAATTATAAAGAATTTATATGAGTTATAAGGAAATTAATTTGAAGTGACTTAGAAACTTCACTTTGATAAAGAATAATTAGCAGTTTTAGTTCTCTGGAGAAACAAATAACGCCATTTATGGGATTTAAATGCAATCATTGGACATGTATAATGAAATGCGATACAATTAAGCAGAAAATACATATTTTAAAAATACGGAGTTAGACCACTTTTACAATGAATGATGCATATATGGGAAAGCAGCTAAGTAATATATTGGTACAATCCCCCCCCCCCCCAAAAAAAAAAGAAAAAAACCTGAAGTAATTACATTTAGATATCATTCAAAAGTATTTATAGTGTATTTTTGGGTGCTTATCTGTTCAAAAGGTACCCCAGCTTTTTTTTTTTTTTTTTTGTTCAAAGGTGCCCATCATACATTGTTCAGTTCCATCATCAATAGTTCTTTTAAATTTAATTTGATTAAAAGAAAGATAACAAAAAATTATAACTTTTAGTTTAAAATTCAGCAGCCAATTAAAATGACATTTATAACTTTATGCTCTTACATACTTATATGTTTTATTTTCATAATTTTAGATTCAAGAGGAAAAAAAAACAAGCTTACCTTGTTCAGTCAGTAGTATTTAACTTTCTTTCTTTTGAAGAACAGCACATGCTGCCACTTATATTTGAACAACAACATGAATTTCAAGGTGAAAAATTACAATGTTCAAATGCGTACTCCTCTCCTTTAAAACTGAGTTTGCCTCAACATATATGAAAAGTAGGTTTGTAAATACATTTTATAAAAAGCGTAAAATAATGATGAACATACTTCGAGAATCCGTTTAATTAATTAAAAAGCATTAATAGGACGTATACCCGAAATGTTAAAGGCGAATAATAAAAATGCAACTAGAATCAGAAAAGATACATAATACGAGCTGTTACATAAATAGTTTCAGAAATATTTTAAAATACACAGCACACAGAGATATTAAATGTTAAAATGTGCGATGTAAATGAGGTTAGCAAATTAAGTATCTCTAATCTTTCGGACGAAATAATATCAATCGACGACGAAGGATCAGAAATACCATTAAATATAAATGAAACAACCTGAGAACATTAACTGTCAAAAACAAAATATAAGATTAATAATGTACATTCAAGAAAATATTAAACTAAAAGAAAGTGTTAAAAAAAATTGAATTAATACTCTTCTTAAAAGAATAAATACAATTGGCAATACACAATATTGCGTTTATACACATTAAGCAGCACAGATTTATAATATGATTGTGCGTATTGTGAATCTCTAGGGACGGGTTTAGATATGTATACCACGATTCGCCAACTAGTAGACGGTCGCCACATTTCTCTAAAGTGAATGCAGTAGTACGTTTTAGATTTATTTCCTCAACTTCATAAATTTACGAAGTTTTTATAAATTTTGTCCATTAATCAATTACCTAGGCCTAACGTATCTCATTTCTACCGTAGAAGAATAAAAAATATTAAATGCTAAAAAAGATATTAATTTTACTGTTAAAACAAATATAAATTTGTCTGTTACATGAAAGAACGACAAATAATGCCTTTTATCAAAAAAAAAAAAAAAAAAAAAAAAGCACCGAGTTTGGATAATGTTTTACTTTTATTTTTTAGTTGGCGCGAAAATAGCCAAATTGGCGATTAAAAATTTCATTTCCAATAAACGTACTTTCTTCCAGGGGACTATACACTAAGTGAGATACCCTTACACTCTGAAACCAATCACAGAATCAGAATCAAGTGACAAAAAGGGAATAAGGCAGGATTTAGACGCACATCATGATTTGTTTTTAAAACCCTACGTTAGTAAATATTGCCATTACTATTGTTGGCGACTCTAGCGCCAAAAGAAGGCGCTAAAGTCGCCTGAGTATTTTTTCTAATATTTTCAATTCGCGCCGTCACCAGCGCTTTTTAAAGAGATGAAAAAAGAATTAAAGAATTGAATATATCCCGCGGGCCCACTTTATATACCTTTGAACAGCGCCCTCTACAGTATATTGATAATTTAAGGCAGTATGTTGCCAAACAAATTTAACTAATATAATATTTAAAAACTATTTTAATAACTATAAGAGTTACATTCAAACGAAACATTTTCGGATGCAATGCAAAGCCAAGTGCAAAAGTGGGGGTAAACGCTTTCATAACATCAAGGACAATAATGGCTGACAAAATCCGTGCTGACAACGAAGCAATGTTTGTTGAAATCACGGATTAATAGAAGAGGATGCGAAAGAGGCTTCCAAATCTGGCTTTTTTTAATCTTACCACAACAGATGGCGCCACAGTCGGGGACCTCCCTTTCCGAAAGCTCCCGTAATGATTTTCAATGGAAAAAAACGTCATTTAATTTAATTTTTTTATGTAAAGTTTTAACTTTAACAAAATCAAGTAAACAGAAATAATGCTATATAAGGTCTTCCTAATAACATATATTTTTTTTATAACGGTGGGACTTTTCATTACTTTGTAATAGGTTATACAAAATACGAGATCGTATTGATTAAAATCAGAATAAAAGACATTTAAAAATTTTCAGTACTGTACAAATAATCTGTGATACAAAGTAAAAAATGTCATTAATAAGAAATATTAAAAATTAAGGTAATAAAGAAAAAATAAATAAATAGACGAAAATTATTAATAAAGTAAGAAAGAAAAGAAAATTATTAATAAAGAAAGAAAGAAAAGAAAATTATTAATAAATAATTAAATAAAATCTGTTATACTTTTTCCATTTATTTTTAAATTTAATAAGAATTATTTTGATTTATTTATAATACAGAAAGTTAACGAACTTATTAATTTTTTAAGGTAATTTAATATATATGTATTTAAATATAAATTAAAAAAAAAAATTATGATAGTTTCTGTGACTTGAGGTATTTTAGAAATTGTATGGAGATATATTTACATTTATTTTCGTTTTAAAAAATCACAAGGAAATTCATTTCTCTCTTCCTTCCCTCCTTTTACTGTATATATTCAATATTATGATTTTTTAAAACATATGTTATTTTCTATTTTAAAACACATCCATTTTTAACGAATGTGTGTTTGTGTGTAAATATCGGACTGAGTTATCAAGTTTTTTAATGTTAAAAAATCAAAAAAGTATTTTAATTTACATATATCTAATTATTAAAAGCCTCACCAGCGGCCAAGTGATTCTGCGATTAAAATGTATTAGATGAAAAGTGCCGGGTTCGCTCGTCGACCTAGCTACTCGAAGGTCTCCGCGGTTTTCTCCAAAACTCGCGTAAATACGAGCTATGACCCTAATCAAGAACAACATGGTGGCACATCACCCAGGACTTGGACCCTCGTGCAGTCAATCGGCTTTAATCTTCACACCAGCAGGACCACCACCTTATTAAACAGTAGCCGAAAGGTTTTGCATGCAAAACTGGTAGACGGGAAGTGCCGGGCTTGATACCAGGTCGCGCTAGTCGATTTAATTGATCAGAGTTTTCCGTGATATTCGCCGAAACTCTCGTAAATACGGGCTAGGACCCCTCAGAAAGACCCTGCGGAGGGCACACCACCCAGGTCTAGGACCCTCGTATAGTTAATCAGCCTAAACCTTCACACCAGCATCATCACCACTTTATTAACTGTGACCGAGAGGTTCTGCACTCAAATCTGATAGATGGGAAGTGCGAGGTTTGAATGCAGGTTACGATTGTCGAAGTCATTCGTATTTTTTGTGTTTTTTCTCCGAAAATTACATGAATATGGGCTAGAAAACTCTTCGGACCCCCCCCCTCCCCCACGATGGGCATCTCCTGTTAGGAGCAAGTCCCAAGTGTAGATATTTGGCTTTAATTCAAACACCAACACTTTATTAAAAATTTATGTGTGATGTAGGAATTAAGGCCGACTGTCTGCACGATAAATCTGGTTATGCCTTTCTAAAATGGGGGCTTACTTTATTCGCATCGAGATCATCTCGAGATCGAGAGTGACGTCTTTCGTTATTGTCTGGAAACGATACCTAGAAAACGAAGTGTGCAAGAATTGGTACTTTATTCCTCTCGTCCGATAAGTAAAATCGAGATGATATCGTCAGTGAAACGACAGTAAGTCCCTCCCTTCGAAATGACATAACAGCGAAGGAGGAGTTACTTTTAACTTCTTCTTCGCATTTTTTAACCAATAAAAAAATAGAAAACTCCAAGATTCATAGCGAACATTAACTGTAATCGGCTTCGGATCACACCTCCGTGTTGTTTGTTTATTGTCGAATTGTTTACAAATTGCATGCGTTTATTATTTTAATAATAATAATGTTCTCCTTCTAGAAAAGGGAAAACATTGTTTATGTAATGGGCTTGGGGGTTCCTAGATGTACAAATTATAGAAGAATAGATGCAATCAAACTTAAAAATAAACTATTTTCTTAGATTTAAAATTAGTACTTTTAATTACAAACCTTTTTAGATACACTTTTTCCTTGTATTTAACATATTAAAGTATTTATATTTTTAATATAAGATGTAATTTTTTGTGTGTGAGTGTGTTCAGTCTTTATTGCATTTTAACAATGCCATTGAGCCTATTTTAAAGCATGAAGCATGCAAATTTTCTTTCATTGGAATGCAAGAAGAGAATGTATTTAAAGTGACTGCAAGAAGTAAATGTATTTAAACTTTGTCAGTCTCAATAGAAACAATAAATTGAAAACAGACTTTTTTTTAATGATCATTAGTTGATTTTGAATGTATCGTTATCTTAATTTACATATTGCACTTTTATTGCGTAGAAGTTGCTAAATAACATTAATACTTTAAATTAGCCATATTAAAGAAAATATAAAATGTATGGATATGAATACCAAATTGTTGCAATATGTATGTTGCTTGTTCACTTCTTTTGTTTTGGTTCAGTTTTGATTTATCGTAGAGTATCATAAATTGTAATGAAGAGAATTAAGAAGGAATAGAGATAAGTTTTAAGAATTAATTAAAAAATTACATTTATTAGAGCTAGTAAATTTAATTGCTCTTATAATTGAACTTAAGTCATCAAAGGATGACATTTTAATGATGATTTTCTTTTTTATATGTATTGCTTCTGATCAAATTGCTTTTCTTTGATGTGTTTTCTTGTTTGGTTATATCGCTGAAAAGCTCTCTTTTGTATGCTGCCAGTGAGGGTTACTATTCGGAACGGTGCCATCCAGGCGAATTCCAGAAAAATCGCCAAGAGGTGGGTAAAAGTAAATTTCCCCCTGTGTCAGGCGTCAGGCCCTCCCCATTTACACAATGCAATTTTCGTTATGTAACACCCAACCATGTTGAAATTTAAAATTTCATAAATATCTGACAGTGAGCCAACTACCAACTGCACTTCTTTAATTTATTTCCATTTAAAAAAATTATGAACTGCACGCAGATGTGCAAATGCCTCATGCTTTCTGAAACTCCTGCTATGAATTAGGATCATCTTTCTTAAAGTAATGAAATAGAAAAGGAAAAGATATTATAGGGATGCACCGAATATTCGGTATTCGGCCATACTACCGAATATTCAGTTTAGTCGAATCAAACTATTCGACTAGCCGAATATTAAATTATTCAGCTAGTTGGAACGTATAAAAATTCAATTTTTAAAAAATTTTTAATTATTTGAAAAAATTTGCGATTTTTAATTATAATTAAAATTTTCAGAGTAATTAAGAAATATAATAACTACAGAACTATGGATAAACACCATAAAATGCAATAAACTTGCAACTATTGTTTCGGGTTGAAATAACACACGACCCTTCGTCAGGCGAACAAAGCAGCTACGCGTTGGTAATAAGGTGCGTTGCCGCTTTGACTGCCACACTCGTGCCTACTTTGTTCGCCTGACGAAGGGTTGTGTGTTATTTTGACCCAAAACAATTGTTGCAAGTTTTGAATTTTATGGTGTTTATCCAAAGTTCTGTAGTGATTACTTTAAAACGCCAGTTCTGTGGTGCTTTATTATTATAATTAAGAAATAGTTTATATTTAAAGGAAAACAATTATTTCATCTAATTTCAAGTAACATTAAAGAAAATTATTAGTTACATTAATCATAACAATTAATAATGTCTAACAAAAGTTGTCTTTATCAATAACAGTATAACGATACTTTTCTAAGTTGAGTTAAGAAAGAACGTACATAATTCACATGATTACAATTCAAGTTACAATCTAGGAAACTTCAAGAGATCAAAAAAAGGTCGGATCCAAATCTGGCAAGAAAAATGACACAAGTCATATATTAGCAGTTTTTAACTTGTTTCTAAAAAATGTATATGAAGTGCCCCAACATGCACGAACAGTATCGCATCTCTATCTCACAATTTATTCACATGAGAGTCAGAGACATTTACAACAGTTTTGATATAGGTTATCCAGTACGTTGTCACTTTTAAATTGATTTTTCTCAAATGCTGCATTTCTGTTTTTCACTTTCTCTTACCCATAGGGTCGAGAAAGTATTGTTTTAGGGTCAAATTTTTGAATGTGAGTTTTTGTTACATTTACATGTTCTGAGGTCCCCTGAATACGAAAATCATGTTTTTAGCGAATGGTCTGTGTGCCTGTCTGTTACCAGCATATTTCAAGAACAAATAATAGCAGAAATTCCAAAGTCGGTATTCTAAATGGGTATCATATAGGGATGCTACAGTAAGCTTTTCGTTGAGATGAAGCAAATGGTTCGTGTACAGGGACACTCGAAAGTATTCAAATACATTACGTGTATGGGGGGGAATTGCAGGTAAGTAGAGTTTAACATCTATAGACTGCACTAAACAAAATGAAACAAATAGATATTTTTTGTAATAGAGATAGTCAACTGGGAAAAGAATTTTGTGTATGTAGGAGCCTCGCCTCCCACCCTGGAGGGGGGGGGGGGAGTCCCCCGCTCGATGGGAGTAAATTTTTATGACGGATAACTTTCAAAACAGCTCGCCAATACCTTTAAAATGAATTGTTGAACCATCGATCTGTGATAATTTAAAATAAAGTTATCGACTCTTTTCATTTTTAACAAAAAAAAAAAAAAAAAAAAAAAAAAAAATTGAGAATAAATTAAACTTTTTTTTTAAATATTTAGTATGATACTACTTCTCTAATATAGAAATCGTCTGCATTATCATAAAAGATAATTTGTTTAAATAATAATTTTAATAAATTATTTTTTAAAACAGAATTATTTCTTAATAACTGAATTAAATTCTATATAAATGTAGGTGCATTAATGAAACAGGGGGTTGAGGGGGGGGGCTAATTATCATAATAAAACTCTTCCGAAGCCTAATTCGAATTTTTTAACATAGGTTTACATAACAGTACTTGTTATCTTACTTCTTAATCTCCAACCTGTATTTATAGTATTAAATTTTAGGGTAAGAGAAAGTCGTGTGAGTGACACACCAAATTATTCTTTTTGGAGTGGGTGCAACAAGATATTGTTACTTAAGAAAGTTTGTAAGTTTATTAAGAAGCCAGACAGTTAATAATTTTCTTTGACTGTGAATTCAGCATTACACCACTACTTATGTTTGGTAATATTTCCTAATATTTTTCTACATTTATATAAACCATAGTTTCTGAATAGTAGTTTTTTGTAATATTTTTTTCATAATTAACACGTTAATCGCCATGTCAGTCATATGTGTCTGACGCATTTTTAACTAGGAAATAACCCTAAAAGGAATATGATATACGCCGAGTAATTATTAACACGTTAATCGCCATGTCAGTCATATGTGCCTGACGCATTTTTAACTAAATTGTCTAATAAAGTTACTATGGCCCATGTGAAAATTTTTCTGATATTATCGTGGCGATTAACGTGTTAAAAAAATGAAATATTACTAAATGTAAATGATATTACTGAAAAAGTTCACAAAAAATTAGCTGATTGACACTTGAATATAAGTAAATCAGCCAGCCGAATACTCGGTATTTGGCCGAATAGTTACTATTAGGTTTGAAAAATATTCGATATTCGGTTGGCTGAATATTCAGCCAAAACTGCTATCCGGTGCATCCCTAATATGAATATTTTTTTTTTCAAATGTATTTTTTGAGGTGCTTGCATATTATCCTCATGCCACTAAGTAATCGCCAATTTTTAAATATAAATAATATGGTAAATTTATAATTAACTAGCAGGCTTTCCCCGCTTCGCTGGTCATTATATTGAAATTAATTCTCAAAATACCATATCATTAATAATAAAAATCATTGAAATCAGTCAAAATCCAAGTTAAAGTTCTCGCTACCTTCGGTAGCTACCTCCTAGTGCTTCACTCTGATTGGTCTCTGCTCACGCGGAGATTTATCCAGAGATCAAAATTCTAAATTCATCCTTTTGGCTTTTAATTATTTTATGGAAGATTATTTTTATGTTTTCCTCATGTTTCGTTGGAGGTAAGCATTGGTTGCGAACAAATGCAGGTACTCCGAAGCACTCACGTTGACGTTTAAAACATGTTTTTTCTCCCACCCCTCATCCTGGAAGGGGGGGGGCAGGAGAATTTTCACAAAATCCCTGTATAGTGCATGTTGGGAACATATAACCAGCCAGCACATAAAAAATCGCCTAAGATAGTTTGGAGCAGAGTTTCGCATGGAAACATGATTCCCTAAACCCACCCCCAAGGCGAACAAGGTGGAATTTTACAAAATCCCTTTATAGTGTGCGTCTTGATTATGCATAATCAATCGACATATCAAAAAATCGTTATCCTCAGATAATTTGGAGCAAAATTACTCTTATATTCGTGTTTTGCCTTCCCCCTCCTTTAAAAGGGAGGGGGGGGGGAGAAATTTCATAAAATCCCTTTACTGTTTGTGTTGTGGAAGCATAAACAACCCACGCATAAAATTCAATTTTGCTGAGATAATTTGAAGCAAAGTTATACTTGGAAACGAGTGTATTGCCCCTTATGCAAAATTTCATTATAATGGGTGTTGGAAACACGAAAATAAGCCACACACTAAAACTCGTGACCTCAGCTCCTATAGATTTCCCCGGACAAATTCAGCGCTAAAATGTGGCTCGAATTTGTCCCCTCGTAACTCCCCCCCAAAATCGAAAAAAAAAAAAAAAATGAATTTTTGGAAATATCCTGAAGGTTCTTGGCGGTTTTCTATATCTTTGTGCTATTATTGGTAGAGTTTTACTCGAAAATCCATATTTTTCTAAATTTGCCTCCGAAAATTGTTTTTACCCCTCCCCCCCCCTCTTAAAAATCCCAAATCGCAGAAAATACTTTTTTTGTACCCAAGTCTAGTCTCTCCCTCTGCAATTTGTTCACAGTGAAGCAATTTGGAGTTGAGTTATGCTTATAAAGGGGTTTTTGCCTTCTGCCCCCCCAGGGGGGGGGGGAATGAAAAGATATTTCACAAAATCCTGTCTTAGTGGGCGTCAGTGTCCTAAAACCAACGTGGTTACCAAAATTGGCGACTCTTATCTTCCATAGAATCGCCACGACTGTGTTGAGTCGGTGATTAGTAAGTTTACTCATATATATATATATATATAGATAGATAACTGTTTGTAATTTATTTTTTTTGTACTGATACATTATTACATGTATCTACGGTACTGTACAACACCAGTTACAATAGTACTTAAATGTACTAATAAATTTAATTGTATTTGACTGAGTATAAATCTCAAATTTACAATATTCGATTCCGTAGCAATTATTATCACGAGTGTATATATGTAAGCTTCACGCATATGAAAAAAATAAAATAAATAAACAAAAAAAAAGATAAACTATGGAGGAAGTTCGAAGGCATTTTCGAAGTGGAACACTATAAATTGGTAACGATACAAAATACCAGATTGAAAGAAATAGTCCTGTTGTACTAAAAAAAAAAAAAAATATTGTGTGCTGCTACCATATTTTCTATAAATCTAAAAAGTGTGAGAAAATCTTTATTGTAGCAATCACTTTCAAGCATGTTTGTAAGCTACATGCACGAGAAAATTAAAAAATATATATATCACTTGTATTGCTACCCCAGTGGCAGAAACACGGCGACATAGTCGCGGACACAGAAAAACGGCTTGCGGACAGTTTTTGTCTGCACTGAGAAAAAAATTTGTCTGCAACTTTCGGATAACAATTCACTTATAAAAATTGCTGTATCAAAACTAAAACTTGTATTATTTATATTGTGTTGTATCAAACATTGCTATAAAATATTTAATAGAATGAGATGAATTGAATGAATACAATTGTTTATACTATATCGTTTTGTAGTAAAATTGTATTTGTGTATTGTTGCACAAGACCACCACTGATGTTAACCCCCCCCCCCCCATCAGCTTTCAGTCTTTTTGAGTGTAAGCCATTTTCAGTTTCACCCCTGATTACATGCAAATTTTGCAGACAGATTATGAAATTTTAAAAGCCTGTCACAGACAACTTCAAAATTTTCTGCCACTGGGATTGCTACCTTATTGTGTATGAATTACAAAACTCGGTTCTGTAACAATTACTGTCATGCACATATGTACTCTTTTGCACACGAAAAAAAAAAAAAAAAAACAGCCTTCACTGTTTGCCGCTACCTTGCAGTGCACACACATAAAAAAAAAATCACTGGGTTCTGTTACCTTGCTGTGTATCAATCTCAAAATGCACAAAAATCTGTTTCGTAGCAATCACTATCATCAGGGTTCCCACTCAATTTCAAAAATAAAATTCCCTTACTTTTCCAGGTCTATTTTTAGAAAATTCCAGTCACAAAATTTGGTTCGTGACATAAAAAATAGCTCACAGTATAAAACAAAACATAGCTTGCAACATAAAAGACGATATAGTAATGTGACTTGTGATATAAATTGAATGTTCAAAAAGCATTTTCCAGGTTTATATCATCATTTTTCCAGGCTTTTGAGCAATATTTACAGTTTTCCCTGACTTTTCTCAGTAATTTCAAATTCCCTAACTTTTCCGGTTTTCCCTGACCCATGGGAACCCTGTATCATACATGTATATACACTTCATGCACACAAACACAAAAAAATCTAATTCTATTATACATGATTTTTCATGCTTAATACTGTTCTATTAAATAAATCCTTATAAACATATTTAAAATATACAACCTTTTATTAACTTCATGTCTTTGAGACATGAAGTTAATAAAATGTTGTATATTTTATAAGTTAATAATGTCTGTGAGAGATGGTTAATAAAAGGTTGTATATTTTAAATATGTTTATAATAAGTGCTTCATGGTATATTTTTTTTGAAAATAAATCCTTGTCTAAGAACATGATTCAAAATGACTTATTTAACAAAACAGTATTAAGTGCAGTATTTATTTGCTGACGACTGTAATATGAAATTGTTGTCAGTAAAGAGAAATTATATTAGTCATTCGAAAATAATTTAATTGCTAACAACTGTTGTGTGAGTATGAGCGATTAAAAATTTTCCGAAGTTAAAATGAAGGAAATATATTGTTATAAGTAACAATTTTATGCCATATTTATATTTTTATAGAATGTGGTATTTAATATTGATGAAATAGATATAAATGGTAGATGATGAAAAAGTTTGTCACTTAAAGATATACCAAGTATTTATTATTATTACTATTAATGCATCTGAATTAATTTGAAATTTATGTTAAAGTAAATAAAGATTATCTAGTGTCTATTAGAAAAATGTTAAAATCGAAAACAAACTTGTCCTGATAAAAATACAATGACGATTACAAAGCATATAACAATTCAAAAACAATTTGAAACCATCGGAATTTTCATAACTATTCAGACAGAGAGAGAGGAAAAAAAGCATAAAATATCAATGTAATAAGGAAAAGAACTGAGAGGATGAAGTAATTATTTATGATAGTATGTAGTTATGATTTGGGACGGTTTTATTTCGTCGCAGAGAAATATCACAATTTCTTTATCCAGACTGAATAGTTTGGTGAATCTCACATCTGGAAGATCAATTTCTTAAATAATTTCTTGGAATTCCTCTATTTTGCTGGACATCCATAGAAATTACGTAGACGCCATATTGAAAAATGCTTCTACAATTCGCTTTCGACAACGTCTCGCAAACACAGTAGGCTTCGTTTTGATAACGAATGTTTACTTTCGAGACCGTCTCGAAAAATGTGGAATAAAGTAGCAAACTGAGAAAACGGTATTCAGGTTTCGTTTTGGTACGTCATTGTGACGTCACTCTCGATCTCGAGATGATCTCGATGCGAATAAAGTAAGCCCCATGCCCTGGTATTCAAGCGATAAACTCCGAACGGCTAAGCCGGCGAGGATGTATTGGATTCTAATTTGGCACCTCACGCCTATCCTAAAACGTGTATAATAATGTATATGTATATTTACATATATATAATTGAAATTATGTTAGAGAAAAAAATGATAATGTGCATGATTGACGTAAATAATAATAATAATAATAATAATAAAAAAAAAATAATAAGCAGATTAATTTATTTTTATTATTATATTTTTTAAAAATCCCCCCCCTCTTTTTTTTTTTTTTTCTTTTTTTCGTTTTAGAGATTTGAAACATTAAACCATACATTATTATTATTTATTATTATTATTTAAAACCATATCAATCCTTAACGAATTTCCATTGACCATCGTCTGCATTATCATGGAAGATATTTTTTTAAAATAATAATTTTAATAAATTATTTTTACTGAGTGAATTTGTATAAGAAAATATAGAAGAAAGTCGTGTGGTGGACAAAACAGACTAGTTTTTTTAAACGTAAATATAAGTAAAAATTTTATGAAAATTTCTGTTATTTGAGGAATTTTAGAAATTGTGTGGAGATATATTTAAATTTATTTTCATTTCAACAAATTACAGGGAAATTCATCATCACCTCTTTTTACTATATAGGTTAATATGATTTTTTTAAACTATGTATTATTTTTATTTTAAAACTCATTCATCTTTAACGAATGTGCTATATGTAAATATCTGACTGGATTATCAATAGTTTTTTAATGTTAAAAATTTTTTAAACTATTTTAATTTACATATGTCTCGGTAAGTTAGTTATCTTTATTAAAAACGTTAATTATCTTTATTAAAAACCCCGTCATCGGCCGAGAGGTTCTACGATTAAAATCTGGCAGACGGGAAGTGCTGGGTTCGTTGCCAGGTCGCGCCCGGTGACCTAGTCGCTTAGAGTTTTCGGTGTTTTTTTCCCCCAAAACTCGAGTAAATATGGGCTTTGACTCCAAAGAATGACCAAAACGGCGGGCAGACTACCCAGCCCTAGGATCCTCGGGTAGTCAATCAGCCTTAACTTTGACATCACCACCCCCACCACCACCTTATTAAACAGTGGACGAACAGTTTGGCGTTCAAAGCTGATAGACGGGAAGTGCCTGGTTCGATACCAGGTTGCGCTCGTCAACCTAGCTACTCAGAGTTTTCCGTGATTTTCGCCGAAACACACGTAAATACAGACCGGCACCACCTTAGAAAGACCACCACAGAGGGCACACCACCAAGACCCAGGGTCCTCGTGTAGTCAATTGGCCTTAACCTTCACACAGTAACACCACCATCTTATTAAGCAGTGGCCGAATGTTTCTGCGTGCAAAACTGGTAGATGTGAAGCGCCGAGCTTGATACCAGGTCGCACTCATCAATTTAGCTGCTCGGAGTTTTCCGTGGTTTTTTCCCAAACTTGAATAAATACGGGCTAGTACCCTCAAAAAGACACCCCTCATAGGGCACACCACCCAGGCCTAAGAACCTCGTCCAGTCCATTGGCCTTAACCTTCACACCGCCACCACCACCACCTTATTAACAGTGGCCGAGCGGTTCTGCGCTCAGAGCTGGTAGACAGGGAAGTGCCGGGTTTGAATACAGGTTACGTTAGTCGACGAAACCATTTGTATTTTTCTATAGTTACTAGGGAAGCCTTCTGTGGGGATCTTTTTAAGGTGTATTAATGCGTATTTACGCTACTTTCGGGGAAAACCATAGAAAAATTTGAACGGCTTGGCTAATGAACGCAACCTGCGATGAACGCGGCACTTCCTGTTTTCCAGCTTTGAGAGCTGAACCTCTCAACCACATAATCGATTAAGGAAATTCATGCTTATGAAAGTTGGGAAGAGGGGAATGGCGATTTTATCAATTTTTAAGTCGCCATGTGGCGAGTGTTGAAAGTGGATTTCTTCAGGTCTAATTCAATCTACGTAATTTAATTGATTTAATTATTGTTTCAAATATTAAATACTTTGATTTAAATTATAACTTTGTATCTGTGTATTAATTCTATTAAGATTTTTAAAATATGTAGAGGAGTGGTGTGCTGGTTAAGCTAGATTGCCTACACGAAGGAGCAAGGCGTGGGGAGAATATCCTCTGTCGAGATCTTTCTAAGAAACCAAGAATGCCTAGCCTATATCCATGTAAGATTTGGTGAAAACAATTAAAAATTCCAAACGATTGAAATGACTAATGCGACTTGGGTTCGAACCCGGCATTTCTCGTGTTCCAAAAGGTATGTATAATACCATTTTTTTTTTATTGCGATTATAGTAACGAAAAAATCCTGATAATGTACGTTACTGAACGAAATTTTTAAAAATTATACATAGATATAAATAAATTTATTTTTGTTTAATAAATTACAGGAAAATGCTTTTTGGTACGACAGGACTATTTCTTTAAATCTGCGATTTTGCATTATCGCCGATTTTGTGTTCCACCACATATATATACCAGGATATCTGCCAATATCCAATTTTACCACTTAATTTTCTAAACTATCTTAAAACTAGTATGTTCTGGCCACCACATGACTTTATTCTATATTTTCCTATACAAATTCACTCAGTCAAAATAATTTATTAAAATTATTATTTAAAAAAAAAAAATTATCTTCCATGATAATGCAGACGACTTCCATACTATAGAAGTAGTATAACACTAAATATCCAAAAAAAAAAAAAAAAAAGTCAATTTTATTGTCAATATTACAATTAAAAAAAAAAAAAAAAAAAAAAAAAATTTTTTTTTTTTTTTTTTTTTTGGTAAAAATGAAACAAAATCGATAACTTTATTTTAAATTATACCAGATCGATGGTTCAACCATTCGTTTTGCAGGTATTGACGAGCTCTTTTGAAAGATACCCATCCTTTTCTTTCTTTCTTTTTTTAAATGCATTTCCAAGTGATCTGCACTTTTGAATAATAATAACTTATCATTGAGCTTAAAATCATTAGCAAATTCTATGAAGAAAATAAGTGAGAGAAAGACATAAATGATCTTAAAATAAATGTCGCAAGTTTTATTATTATTATTTCTTTCATTGTCATGGCTTTCAATGTTACAAGAAAAGATATAAATTAAAAAATCTTTTTAATCTATTTTAAGATAACATATTTTTGATGAAAGAAAGAAAATCTAAACAATTTCGAAAAATATTTATTGATTTATTATCCAGTTTCACACATTACGAAAAATTCCGATACTGTATGAGCATTTATTAATATAATATATATATTAGAGTTTGAAAAAAAAATCTTTAAGTCAAAAGCAAGAATTAAAATAATAATAATCCAAATACAGGAAGAATTAAAATGAAAGAAAGTTGCAGATGCTTCAAGCCAACACAACAAGAAAAAAAAAAAAAAAAAACTTTATTTTGAATTTTTATGGAAATTTTATATACTATTTGGCAAAATATTAAAAAAGGGACTTGGAGTTTGATAAATAAACGAAAAGAAAAGATCGTAACATATCAGCAAGAAAGAAAAAAAAGTTGAAAGAGAAAACAATAAAATTGTGTCGTTTAAAATATCTTTTAGCAATAATAATAGTTTATTTTGCAGCAAAAGCAGTCGAAAACCGAAAATTCCTGTCAAGGAAAACCGGGAGAAAGTTGACTACAGCGCCCTCAATATTTACAAAAATATCGTCTTCCACTTTCAAAGGCTGGGCACCATTGGACTTTCCCCTCCTATTCTTTCTACTCCGTGGTTGAAATAATATCGATTCACAGAGATCATGAGCAATTGTATTTTAGAGAATCCTCGTCATTTTTCTTATCATATTTCGGAATTATTCTGAAAGCATTTGTATTACCATATTTTGTATCATGCGATGTTTTTTTATTCGAATTGTGCCATTGATTATATATAAGGACTGCATGTTTAGTTTTTTTTAAACGAACTATTTTTGATGCAGAAGAGCTATTGCCATCTCTACAAAATTTTCAGAGTTAATGTTCCAGAAAAATAATTGAGTAGATAGTTTCTGAATTAATTGTTTTAGAAGAAATGCTTAATATCAAGCACTGTGATAGATATTAATCTTTGAGCAAAGGCAAAAAGCTAGTGGGGACCGTCTTGTGCACAGTGCTGTTTTTTATATAAGGCAATGCATTAGATTGCCCTTCTATGCAAATATTGCCTACGAAAGACAAACGAAAGTCCAATTTTGTAAGTTTAAATTTTATTTATTTTTACTTTTAATTAATTATCATTTGTAAAATTATGATTTTATGTCTAATATATTTCTTATTTTAATAGTTAAATATTAGCTTATACACTTATATTCCACTTAAAAGTATTAACATTTTTAATACAATTTATTTTATGTAAATCTACAAAACCTTTTGAATATGCTTATTATTTGGGTGATAAGTGAATTCATCTTTTTTACTTCCTTAAAAAATAGCGTAATGAAACTGATATATGTTTTACTATATCCTGATTATATACCACAGCATCATGCATATATATTACTATATCATAAACATTGCTGGAAATTGTATGTTATAGTTCTTTCCTAGAATTGTACATAATAATTCAGATGCATTAACGGTTCATCACTTTAACAAACGAACTTGAAAAATTATACTTAAAATCATCATATTATAATTTTTACTTATGTTTATTTACTGATTCGAATTTGTTTTAAATATCTTGTAACTAGTGCAGAAAGTCAAGTGGAGTTACTCATAAACATAACTGAGTATCCAAAAATGTAGGGGTGTGGTCAGGGTAGGGGAATCAGTAAAATAACCAAAATGTTTAAGGAAAATGCTGTACTAATACTTTCGAGTGATGAATTATTTAAACTTTTTCTTAAAACATTATTTAAACTTTTTCTTAAACATTGTGAACTAACGATTTTCATACCATATTCTATATGAAACATGTCTTTATGCATAAAAAATGGTGCTCGGTAAAAATGGCAATGGTAAAATTGAAAGCAATAACTTATGAATTAATAGACTTGAAATTATTTAAAATAATATATAAATAAAAAACTAGTATGTTGTGGCCACCACATAACTTTCTTCTATATTTTCCTGTACAAATTCATTCAGTAAAGATAATTTATTAAAATTATTATATAAAAAAAGTTATCTTCCGTGATAATGCAGAAGATTTCCATAATAGAGAAGTAGTATAACATTAAATTAAAAAAAAAAAAAAAAAAAGTCAATTTTTTTTCTCAAAAAAAAAAAAAAAAAAAAAATTTTTTTTTGGTTAAAAACGAAAAAAATCAATAACTTTATTTTAAATTATCGCAGATCGATGGTTCAACCATTCGTTTTAAAGGTATTGGCGAGTTCTTTTGAAAGATACCCATCATGAAAATTTACTCCCCTCGAGGGGGACTTCCCTCCCAGGGGGTGAGGCGAATACACATTTTTTTTCCCCAATTGACTATCTCTATTACAAATAATTCTTTTTAAATTTCATAATGATTATTAAAAAATAATTCTGTTTATGCACATTTATACAAAATTTTTTCCTATACCACCATGTTAAAAATTTAGAAAAAGCGGGATGGCTACGCAAACTGTTGGACAATTTTTACCAAAAGTTGATAGGCATTAATTTATGTCAATGTGTAACTACATAACAATTTGTATGAAATTCTGTGCAGTAGTACCTGAGATACAGTTGCCACAAAATTTTGTCACACACACATAGACAGACATTTTCTAAAAATGGCCAAATTATGTTCTACAGCTCTCAAAACGTGTAAATCCATCAAAAACCCGAGGTCGAAAATTTTTACGAATCCAATACTTTCTTATGTTGAATATAGAAGAAAGTAATAAATAAAGATATGGTTCTATTTCTAATTGTACTAAAAACTCCAAATCAGCAGATGTAAATAATGTATTATGTATAGAAAATTTCAGCTTATTTTGATGACAAGAAGTGGCTTAAAATTTTTCGAATTCCCCCCCCCCCTTCTGTTACTGCTTAACTCCTTAACAATCGCTAAATTTTCAAGAAAACTCTAAAAAAAAAATTCCTATTTTTTTATTCAAGAAAATTGTGTAAAATAAATTTTTTGAACAATGTATGTATTCATTTTTAATTTTACGGAAATACCAACAATCAGGGTTATGACTGAATGTTAATTTTATTGTAAGTTAAATTGTAATTAAAATTGTTTAGATAATGATTCAGTCGTTTCTGCCTTACAACTGATAAATATTAATACTGTGTAAGGTATATTATAAATATGCTGCATGCCAACACAAAATGAAAGTGCCAAAAAGTCCTCATTAAATTTAAATTTAAATTAAAAAAAAAAAAAACTTATTTTAAAAATATCATTTGACTTCTTTCTCTACCTTAAATTGAAATTTTTAAATTTACAGTAAATTTAAAATTTGGTAAAAGTAGTTGTAAAATATAGGGTTAAATAATAACAAATACAATTTTTTACTTTCTTCTATGTGTAATATAGAGAAAGTATTGGATTTGCGAAAATTTTCGACCTCTGTTTTTTGATGGATTTACACGTTTTGTGAAGTCCAGAACACTAATTGATAGTTTTTTAAATATGTCCATCCGTCTGTCTGTATCACGATTTTTGTGGACGCTGTAGCTCACGAACCAATGAATGAAATTTAACCAAACTTGGTATTTAGTTGCACCCTGACATAAACTGGTGCTGATTTGATTTGGGGATCAATCGCTCAACAGGTGGCGCTGTGATCACATTTTTTGCAAACTTTTAACATGGCAGTATAGGACGAAATTTCGTATAAATGTGCATAATGAGAGTTATTTTAAACTCGTGATTGTAAAATTAATATGAATTATTGATAATAGTAGTAGTTAACTAGAAAAAAAAAATGTGCATGTGGGGGCATCGGTTCTCCCCTGTGGGGGAAGTACCCCCTCCCCAGGGGAGTAAAGTTTCAAGATGAGTATCTTTCGAAAGGTCTCGTCAATACCTTTAAAAGGAATGGTTGAACTATAAATCTGTGATAATTTAAAACAAAGTTATTGATTTTTTTACTTTTAACAAAAAAAATTTGTATTTTTTTTTAACGGAATTTAACTAAACTTGGTATTTAGTTGGTCCCTGACATAAACTGGTGCTGATTACATTTGGGGATCAATTGCTCAACAGGTGGCACTGTGATCGCATTTTTTCTAAATTTTTAGCATGGCAGTATAGGACAAAATTTCGTATAAATGTACATAATGAGAGTTATTTTAAACTTGTGATTGTAAAATTAGTATGAATTATTCATAATAGTAGTAGTTAACTAGGAAAAAAATTTTGTGCATGTGGGGGCATCGGTTCCCCCCCCCCTGGGGGGGAAGGGTAAATTTTCAAAATGGGTATCTTTTGAAAGGTGTCGTCAATACCTTTTAAAACGAATGGTTGAACTATAAATTTGTGATAATTTAAAACAAAGTTATGGATTTTTTTTACTTTTAACATATATATTTTTTTTTTTAAATATTGTTACTGGGTGAATTTGTATAGGAAAATATAGAAGAAAGTCTTGTGGTGGCCACAACATACTAGTTCCATTTAAACTGATAAAGAACAAAAAACATAATAATTGTTTCTGGTTAAACAAATTTAGCCTTACCTTTTACCAAGGTTAAAAATAGGCACACGTGCAGTAAAAAAAAAAAAAAAGCTTTATTATTGCATTATGTAAAATTCCTGTAAATGTGTTTGCTTTACTATATATTCTTATTTCTAATTATACTAAAATCTCCAAATCAGCAGACGTAAATAACATGTTATGTATATAAAATTTCAGCTATTTTACAATGTCAAGAAGTGGTTTAAAATTCGAAAAGAATACATATACTATACACTTTAACTATACATTCAGGTTTAATTAGTTGAAATAAGATAGTCTACTACTTAAATTGGAACAACTATAGTATTTCCCCTCAGCTAGATTTGGCGATTTTTCGTTGGCGATTATGGGTAAATTCTACTTTTGAAGTGGTTGCCATGGATTTCTAACGTAAACAAAACCGAAATATGTTTTTCAGAATGGGATCATTAAAATAATTCATTGAACTTATTTCTAATAATAACAAAACAAATATGTATTTAAAATTGACTTACTTTCTTCATGTTTATGAATTTCGTTATGCTTTTACATTCCATACAGTTATTCAGTTTAAATGCTATTTTATATTTACCGGTAAAATATGATTATATAAATTAGAATTTCGTTTAACATTTTTAACAAAAGGAAAAAATTATTTTTAATGTACATATATGTACATTTATTTATATAAAAAAAAAAAAAAAAAAAAGGAACAGCTTTACTATACGGCACCCATTGCTTATTGCCGTTGCCGATGTTTTGATCACGTGGTATGATGGTGTTTTGATTCAGTTTGTGAGTCGGTACTGCGAATCGTTTCACAACGTCGTGAATCGAATCAAAATGTTATGAAACAATACTTTTCATCACTATGAAACATTTTTTTTATGTTTCACTATGTTTTCTGCTGTTTGCTCGCTTCGCGAGCATTAAAACCGAAAAAAACATCACTGGACGCCCCTAATTCGTGGAGCATGAATCATTAAAAGCATGAAAATTCATGGAGCAGCGGTCACTATGTTTTCTGCTGTTTGCTTGCTTCACGAGCATTAAAACCAAAAAAAACATCACTGGACGCCCCTAATTCGTGGAGCATGGATCATTAAAAGCATGAAAATTCATGGAGCAGCGGTCACTATGTTTTCTGCTGTTTGCTTGCTTCACGAGCATTAAAACCAAAAAAAACATCACTGGACGCCCCTAATTCGTGGAGCATGAATCATTAAAAGCATGAAAATTCATGGAGCAGCGGTCACTATGTTTTCTGCTGTTTGCTCGCTTCGCGAGCATTAAAACCGAAAAAAACATCACTGGACGCCCCTAATTCGTGGAGCATGAATCATTAAAAGCATGAAAATTCATGGAGCAGCGGTCACTATGTTTTCTGCTGTTTGCTTGCTTCACGAGCATTAAAACCGAAAAAAACATCACTGGATGCCCCTAATTCGTGGAGCATGAATCATTAAAAGCATGAAAATTCATGGAGCAGCGGTCACTATGTTTTCTGCTGTTTGCTCGCGAAAAACAAAAAAAAAAAAAACATCACTGTATACCCCTAATTAGCGATGCATGAATCAGTAAATGTTACGTTTCGATACAACAGAAAAAAGTATCGATACTCTGATTCGGGTCTCGAATCACCGTCATAGCATGCGATCAAAACATCGGCAACGGTAATAAGCAATGGCTGCCGTATAGTAAAGCTTAGCCAAAAAAAAACAATAGAAACAAGTTCCGTACTTATAAGTAAACAATATTAATCACTAATTTTAATTTTCCTGTCCTCCCATGGTATGATGGTGTTTTGATTCAGTTTGTGAGTCGGTACTGCGAATCGTTTCACAACGTCGTGAATCGAATCAAAATGTTATGAAACAATACTTTTCATCACTATGAAACATTTTTTTTATGTTTCACTATGTTTTCTGCTGTTTGCTCGCTTCGCGAGCATTAAAACCGAAAAAAACATCACTGGACGCCCCTAATTCGTGGAGCATGAATCATTAAAAGCATGAAAATTCATGGAGCAGCGGTCACTATGTTTTCTGCTGTTTGCTTGCTTCACGAGCATTAAAACCAAAAAAAAACATCACTGGACGCCCCTAATTCGTGGAGCATGGATCATTAAAAGCATGAAAATTCATGGAGCAGCGGTCACTATGTTTTCTGCTGTTTGCTTGCTTCACGAGCATTAAAACCAAAAAAAATATCACTGGACGCCCCTAATTCGTGGAGCATGAATCATTAAAAGCATGAAAATTCATGGAGCAGCGGTCACTATGTTTTCTGCTGTTTGCTCGCTTCGCGAGCATTAAAACCAAAAACAACATCACTGGACGCCCCTAATTCGTGGAGCATGAATCAGTAAAAGCATGAAAATTCATGGAGCAGCGGTCACTATGTTTTCTGCTGTTTGCTCGCTTCGCGAGCATTAAAACCAAAAAAAAACATCACTGGATGCCCCTAATTCGTGGAGCATGAATCATTAAAAGCATGAAAATTCATGGAGCAGCGGTCACTATGTTTTCTGCTGTTTGCTCGCAAAAAACAAAAAAAAAAAAACATCACTGTATACCCCTAATTAGCGATGCATGAATCAGTAAATGTTACGTTTCGATACAACAGAAAAAAGTATCGATACTCTGATTCGGGTCTCGAATCACCGTCATAGCATGCGATCAAAACATCGGCAACGGTAATAAGCAATGGCTGCCGTATAGTAAAGCTTAGCCAAAAAAAAACAATAGAAACAAGTTCCGTATTTATAAGTAAACAATATTAATCACTAATTTTAATTTTCCTGTCCTCCCATGGTAATTAAAAAACATAACGCTAGTTGCTATGGCATAAAAAATAAATAGTATGCAGCCTGCAGACGATGTTGAAATGATGTTATAATATTTCACCTAAATTACTACAAAAATCATTATATAAAACGGTCGTATTTTATTTTTTACTATTGATTAATTTTGTTTATAATTTATTATTAATTTGCATGGTAATAAAAAAATGACCAAACGCTGGTTGCTATGGCTTAAAAAGTAAACTGCATGCAGGTTGCCATATTGTATTGCAAACAATCCAGAACGACATCGTTATCGCTCAAACCGGCGCCAACGAAAAATCGCCAAATCTAGCTGAGGGGAAATACTATAGTTGTACCTTTTTTCCTTTTGTTAAAAATGTTAAACGAAATTCTAATTTATATAATCATATTTTACCGGTAAATATAAAATAGCATTTAAACTGAATAACTGTATGGAATGTAAAAGCATAACGAAATTCATAAACATGAAGAAAGTAAGTCAATTTTAAATACATATTTGCAGGGGTCGTACATGTCCTGAATTTCCTGAAATTCCTTAAAATTTAAAAAACGTCCTGAAATGTCCTTAAATATGATAAGTTGTCCTAAAATTCCTGATTTTTTTAGTGATTACCTTACTACAGACTTGCAAAGTCTCCAGATTTTTTTTACTTTATTTTCATCTCCTGATTCTTAACGAAAATCTCCGGCTTTTTTCGATCGCGATACGCGAGTTTCGTTTCCATTCCCGTATAGCAGACGAGTCATCGAAGTGCCACTCCGCGTGATGATGTCCTTGAAAAACCGCCCCACTTGTTGACGTGAAACGCCACGAGAGAAATGGACTTTCTCGATCTTTCCTTAGCATTCAAAACCGGAAATAAATTCGTTTAGTGAAAGGCTAAAGTAGTTCCGACTGGATTTTGTTTAGCATTTTAGAAGGGGAATGGAGTTTATGCAGGGCTCCCACTAGATCTGTTATTGGGTCCGTGAAGTCCGTTTTTACAGGCAATTAACCGACCGTAAAATTTTAATCGATGCTCAGCTAAATGCCGAAAATCGTTAAAATTTTAACAGCGAGAGCCAACTTTTTTAAGCTGATCATTCTATATAGAAACAAATTTAAATAGATACTATGCAGGGGTTGGAACATTCTGCCAGTCTTTTTAAAAGTTTTCTCCAAAACTGCGGATTTTACTCTTTTGCCCCTTCCTTTCTCTCTTTCTATAATTTCTATCGTGCAAATAGTCATCGAATTTGCTTAGAGCCGAAATTCACGAGTTCGTTCTCACAAGATGGCGAGATTCGCATCCAAATTAAAAATATCCGTCAACAAAAATTCCGCGAGCGTAAGCCTCTGCCCCCCTCTCCCCCCCCCCCCCTCAAAAAAAGAAAAAAAGGACAATAAATTATAATTTACAGTACAAAACTGTTTCGTACTTAAAGGTTTATATATTTTTTTTTTCAAATATGGTAGAAGTTTACACTAATGGAACAAATGAAATAATTGCAAGGATCAAATTAGGAAAAATTAGTTTCGGAAACGTACGTTTAGCTACGATTGACGATCTTAAAATGAGCTTTCACAAAAATCGGCGAAATTAAAATAAATTTCTTTTAAAAATATACATTTTAAAATTATTTATTTAAAAAATCCATGTATAAGAAAATTAAATAATAGTACCTGGGGGGAAAAAAAAAAAAAGAAAAGATTGTAATTTCTGTGGTTAGTGGCTAATTAGTTGTTTATTTTTGGAATTGGAATATGATTTAAAGGAAAAAAATAAGTCTGGGGATAAAACAAAAAAAAAAAAAAAAAAGAGAGAGAGAGAGAAAGAAAGAAACAGCGAAATAATTGCTTATTTCAACAATAGGCTTAGAAAAACGCAATTTTTCACAATTAACAATGAAATGGTCCTTTATTGCGGAATATTTGCTTAAATATGAATAAAAAGCGTGGATTTTATCAGTAAACGGTGAAATGATCGTGTATAGAGTCGGTCGCAATTTTTTTGTATATTTCAGGAATCTGCTTAATCCGTGTAATGTAAAAAGCATGAATTTTTGTGAAATGATCGCGTATTTTATCAGTCTCGGCTGCACAATTATCACTTATTTCAGGAGTCTGCTTCGGGAAAAAAAAAAAAAAAAAAAACTATTTTATCAGTTCTCGGTGAATCGTTTATTTCGGCGATCAGTTGCAAAATATCACATATTTCAGGAATCTGCTTTGAAAAAATGCGCTAATTTATCAGTTAGCAGCCAAATAATAGGTTGCAAAATTACATATTTTGGGAATTTGTTTTGAAAAATAGCATTGATTTTAAGTCACTTTTCAATGATCGCGCATTACGGCGATCAGTCGCAAAAATACCGCGTATTTTGGGAATCTGCTTTGATCAAAGTATGAATTTTATTAATCAGTGGTAAAATGACTCAATGTTTCGTCGACTGCCGTAAAATAATTTGCGTATTTCGACATTTAATAGCAAACATAATAGATTTTAGGAATTTTATCCATTAATGGTCAGATGATCGCGTATTTCGCCAATCGATCGCAAAATTGCTGATTTAGGGAAACTGCTTTTTAAAAAGTTTATTATTATTTTTATTAAGAGCCAATTTAAAAAAAAAAAGGGGGGGGGGTGAAGCACAAAAGATAGCATTAAAAAATTACCGCATATTTCGGCAATCAGTCGCAATACTATCACGTATTTCGGGAATCTGCTTTGAAAAAAATCGCGAATTTTTTCAGTTAGCGCTGAAATTATCACCTATTTCGACGATCGTTATAAAATTATTTGCTATTCTGGAAATTAAAAATAGAGCGATTTTTATAAGTTAGTGCTGAAACGATCGCGTATTTCATCGATCGATTGCGAAATATCGCGAATTTTGAGGATTAGCTTTAAAAAAAACAAAAACAAATATTAAGCATTTAGGGGCAAAATAATCGCCTATTTTCAGCAACTAGTTGCAATTAAATACAAATTTTGTCAGTTAGTGGCGAAATAGTCACTTATTTTGGCAATCAGTTGCAAAAATGTTACATATTTCTCTTATTATTA
Organism: Salticus scenicus; assembly: GCA_963930645.1. Classification (NCBI taxonomy): domain Eukaryota; kingdom Metazoa; phylum Arthropoda; class Arachnida; order Araneae; family Salticidae; genus Salticus; species Salticus scenicus. The sequence goes on from OZ005657.1 coordinate 175,189,121, forward strand.
TAATTTTTCAAATAGCTTCTTAAATAATCATCAGCTAATAAGATAAAACAGTATAAATTGCTAACGGTGAAAAACTGTTGAAAAAATAGCATTCTAGCAATTTGATGCTCCAAAAGGAGTTTTTTTTTTTTTATTTTGTTACACCAAAATTGCTCCAAGAATTTTCGCAATTGAAACCTTGCTTTTGTCAATCATTGGCATCGCATTTCAGCAATCAGCTGCCAGAATACGGCACATTCAATCAGTTAAGCACACATACAAAGAAATTTTGAGAATTTGTAGTGAAGTGATGACATGTATCAAAAAACAGCTTTGGAAGAAAAAAAAAAAAAAGCATGAAATTTGAAGATAGGCAATGAAATAATTGCTAATTAGTTGCAATCAAAATTACAGCATGTGTTTCTTCTATTAATCTCTTAAAAAAAAAGTTATTTTAGCAACTCAATAAAGAGTTTGCATGTAGGTATTTTATCAATTAAAAAAAAATAAATGACATACAAAAAATATTTTTTTGGCAATGACATACAAAAAATATTTTTTCTTTGTGTATGTATTTAATAATTACATATTTAGGGATTCAGCTTAAAATAATAATAATATAAACTGAAATTTTGCCAGAGACAAAAAAGATCTCATGTTAAAACAATCATTTGCGAAGTATCGTGTAATTAAATTTTTTAAATGCCTAGAAATTATTGAAATAAAAAATTCAGTTTTCAAGAATTGAAATGTAATATGCCATATTTTTAACTAATCCATTTTATTGTAGTATTCTGGCAATGTTTCAGCCTCAAATTATTAAACATGGCTTGGCTTAAACTTTTAGCAAAGCACAATTTTTAATGCTTAAATTACGAATCTGAAGATAAAAATGCCGGTATGTCGATAAAATAGCCTCCAAAATGTCTCAGGCTTTTTCATTTTGGAAACTTGGCAAGTCTGCATGTGATTTATAATTTATATCTTTAAAGTGAATAAGTATGGATGTAACTATAAAATAGATGATAAAGTTTAATAATACAATAAAACATGTTAGTCTTTCAAATGTAGGTGTCTTTTTTTTTTTTTTTTGTTTGTTTGTTTATCTCATATATATATAAGAGTTATAAAAGAATAATTTAGAAGGTGAGTTTATTGCTTGTGATGGCGAAATGGATCCCTATTTTGTCCTGAAAATGTCCTGAAATTTTCAAAAATTTGTGTCCTGAAATTTCACTCAGTGCTTGTACTACCCCTGTATTTGTTTTGTTATTATTAGAAATAAGTTCAATGAATTATTTTAATGATCCCATTCTGAAAAACATATTTCGGTTTTGTTTACGTTAGAAATCCATGGCAACCACATCAAAAGTAGAATTTACCCATAATCGCCAACGAAAAATCGCCAAATCTAGCTGAGGGGAAATACTATAGTTGTTCCGGAAAAAATTATTTTTAATGTACATATATGTACATTTATTTATATATAAAAAAAAAAAAAAAAAAAAGGAACAGCTTTACTATACGGCACCCATTGCTTATTGCCGTTGCCGATGTTTTGATCACGTGGTATGATGGTGTTTTGATTCAGTTTGTGAGTCGGTACTGCGAATCATTTCACAACGTCGTGAATCGAATCAAAATGTTATGAAACAATACTTTTCATCACTATGAAACATTTTTTTTATGTTTCACTATGTTTTCTGGCGAGCATTAAAACCGAAAAAAACATCACTGGACGCCCCTAATTCGTGGAGCATGAATCATTAAAAGCATGAAAATTCATGGAGCAGCGGTCACTATGTTTTCTGCTGTTTGCTCGCTTCGCGAGCATTAAAACCAAAAAAAACATCACTGGACGCCCCTAATTCGTAGAGCATGAATCATTAAAAGCATGAAAATTCATGGAGCAGCGGTCACTATGTTTTCTGCTGTTTGCTCGCTTCGCGAGCATTAAAACCAAAAAAAACATCACTGGACGCCCCTAATTCGTGGAGCATGAATCAGTAAAAGCATGAAAATTCATGGAGCAGCGGTCACTATGTTTTCTGCTGTTTGCTCGCGAAAAACAAAAAAAAAAAAAAAAATCACTGTATACCCCTAATTAGCAATGCATGAATCAGTAAATGTTACGTTTCGATACAACAGAAAAAAGTATCGATACTCTGATTCGGGTCTCGAATCACCGTCATATCACGCGATCAAAACATCGGCAACGGTAATAAGCAATGGCTGCCGTATAGTAAAGCTTAGCCAAAAAAAAACAATAGAAACAAGTTCTGTACTTATAAGTAAACAATATTAATCACTAATTTTAATTTTCCTGTCCTCCCATGGTAATTAAAAAACATAACGCTAGTTGCTATGGCATAAAAAATAAATAGTATGCAGCCTGCAGACGATGTTGAAATGATGTTATAATATTTCACCTAAATTACTACAAAAATCATTATATAAAACAGTCGTATTTTATTTTTTACTATTGATTAATTTTGTTTATAATTTATTATTAATTTGCATGGTAATAAAAAAATGACCAAACGCTGGTTGCTATGGCTTAAAAAGTAAACTGCATGCAGGTTGCCATATTGTATTGCAAACAATCCAGAACGACATCGTTATCGCTCAAACCGGCGCCAACGAAAAATCGCCAAATCTAGCTGAGGGGAAATACTATAGTTGTACCCTTAAATTTAAAAAAAAAACTACTAAATTAAAATACATCCTTTTTTTTTTTTTTTTTTTAGCTCTTCGAAAAATAATTTTATGAGTAATATATTAATAGTAAATAAATAGAGATTTCTTCATTTTAAAATTTGCTTCCTTACAGCACTAATCTAATAGTAGTATATCATAGCTGAATAGAAATACTGTATTTAATTATAAAATAATGCAATCATCAAATTAAACGAAAAGAAAAATATCAATTTTTTTGTTTATATGTTTGTTTGTTTGTTTGTTTTCTTTTAAAGATAATTTATATTGTGTTTTATTGAAACAGGATTTTTACATTTCAAACGTATAAGTTTACTAGTGGATCTGCAGATTAGGAGCCTCAACGTCCTATTTGCATCACGCATTATTCAATAGATCATTTTTATTTATTCCTTTTTATATAATAGTATATATTGATTCAATCGACTTGTTACCATAATCAGATACATTCCTGAGGGGGGGCTGCTGCCCCTCAACCCCCCGCTGTATCTCTCTTTGTATATACCTATCTCTATATCATATATATGTATTCTTAATAAACGACGGTCTTGTATTATTTCCCTGAAATTCATAAATACCAAATTACATGCAATAAAATAATAATACATAGCATATCGGAAAACATTTTGCATAACCCTGTAAACTAATTACCAATTCTATGCCCACAATTTTCAACAGAAAAACATCCTTTTAAAAATTCTAATAAAATATATTTAATGGGATGTAACCATGTTAAAATACTTTTAAGAAATACCGACTATAGACCGTAATAGTACAAAATTATTTTATGTATCCCGGAAAAGTAGCCACAGTTATTATAAACGTTACGTTAATAATAAGAATACACCTAATTAATTATAACTCATTAATTTTTCAAATTAATTTGACACCATTTGGATGATTACAGTACTTCCTCGGAATTATTTTGTGTATTCCCATATATTATTCAGTCTATACTAGAGGTGCACAACCTGCGGCCCGCAGAAGGACCAACATTATAGATCGCATGAATCATCAAAAGGAGCAAAAAAATAAATAAGAGATAAAATATTTTATTTTTTGCACTCGCAAAACTGGCATTTATAAAAACTTTTCTTTTTTTGCGGGGGAGTGCGGGATGAAAATGTTGGATTTTATATTTCTCAGTAATGTAACCCACAATAGGTTTCTTAAATTTTTAATGGAAAAATTATGGAATAATCTATTGGTGGTTATTTATCTTTATCTATCTGAGCAGTGTTTGAAATTAGCAGTTGTTAGTCATCAAATGCAACTAAATTATTGCATTTGACAACTATAAAATTATTTCCGGTCGTCAAATTTGACATCTAGCTTTTTTTAAAGACTTATTTTTGTTTTAATTCTGAAAGCTCTAAGTTCGTATTGTATTTTTTCACCCTGCTGCGCAGGGACTATGTCGTTTGGACATCTGGGTATTTGGAGCACATTTCATTCCCCCCCCCCCCCTTTACAGAGATTTTTTTAAAAAGTTTCCTTTAATCCCTTTTAACCTTATATTTTCTTAAAACTGCAATTTGCGACCCTCTCGCCACACATGCATGCAAATAACCTATGTAATCAACGCATTACATCTGTGTGCACATACTGATATGATGTGTAAGAAAACACATACACACGTATATATATATATATTTGAGTTTCAGAAATTGGTTGGAATGTGCTTTACGGTACTGCTTGGCGGCTTGCTTCCGATCGCGGATAAAGATGCCAACCTTAGTAACCACGGTGTTTATGCACCGCTGAACGATCGATGTTTGAAATGTGGTAACCTCCCCATGATGTTTTGAAACTATGATTTTCACGTATGTTATTGTTGCCAAACGAATTTCGTACATTTTAAAAACTCATGGAGTTTGTGTGAGACGTATTTAGTGATATTTCTTTGGTTTTTATGTACGCTTTACTGATCGATGCGAAACGAAATTTCGTATGTTTAAGAGATTCATGCAGAATGTGGGTGAGGTATAGAGAGATGTTTTGTTTTTGGTTTTCATGTACGCGGAGCGTACATACGTGCATATTACTGGTCGCTGCAAAACGACATTTCGTCCGGAGGAAATCATTTGGTGAAAATGTGCTTTTAAGGCAGTTATTTTTTTTTTTTGGGGGGGGGGAGGCAGTGGTTTTTTTTGGGGGGGGCAGTGATTTTTTTTATTTTATTATTTTTTTGGGGGGGGAAGGGGGGAGGCAGTGATTTTTTTTTGGGGGGGAGGGGGTTCATGTTACGCAGAGCGTACAGACGTGCATATTACTGGTCGCTGCAAAACGACATTTCGTCCGGAGGACATCATTTGGAGAAAATGTGCTTTCAAGGCAGTGATTTTTTTTGGGGGGGTTGGGGGGTTCATGTACACGGAGCGTACAGACGTGCATATTACTGTTCCCTGCAAAACGAATGCTTCGTTACTCATGTCATAAAGCTCTTTCGCCGGAGGGCCCTCCGCGCCCTCGGTGCCTCCCGCTTGCAGTGGACTACTCATGTCATAAAGCTTTTTCGCCGGAGGGCCCTCCGGCGAAAAAGCTTTATGACATGAGTAACGAAGCAAAATAAAGATATTTATTTAATTAAGCAGGAAATTTTGTTTTGCAGCAATCAGTACAATTTAAAAAATCCCTTTATTTTGCTTCGTTACTCATGTCATTAAGCTTTTTCGCCGGAGGGCCCTCCGGTGAAAAAGCTTTATGACATGAGTAACGAAGCAAAATAAAGGGATTTTTTTAATTTTACTGATCGATGCGAAACGAAATTTTGTGTTTTATACATTCATGCACAATGCGGGTGTGGTATCCAGTGTTTTTTTTTTTTTTTTTTTGGTTTTCATATATGCGGACCGTACAAACGTGCATATTACTGTTCCCTGCAAAACGAAATTTCCTGCTTAATTAAATAAATCTCTTTATTTTGCTTCGTTACTCATGGCAGAAAGCTTTTTCGCCGGAGGGCTCTCCGCATCCTCGGTGCCTCCCGCTTGTAGTGGACGCGAAAAAGCTTTCTGCCATGAGTAACGAAGCAAAATAAAGGGATTTATTTAATTAAATATGAGATAAGCTTTGTGTTTTTAAAAGCAAAATAAAGGTATTTATTAATTAAGTATGAGATATGCTTCGTGTTTTTAAGAAGTTTTGAAATTTTATGCATTTTAAATATTAATGCAGAATGCGGGTGAGTACAGAACAAAACTCTATTAAGTGTTTTTTTTTTTTTACGTAGGAATTTTTGCTAGTGCTCAGATACTTTTGCTGCCGTGATGTTTTTTTACTTTGTTTTCATGTAGGCGGAGCATGCACACGCCGTAGCGCAGTGCTAGTGCGATGTTAAATGTAACCTCACTTGTGTCTCTCCGAGATTGTTGCCGAAGCACGTTCTAGTGCGATGTTAATTGCAACCTTACTTGCGTCTTTCCGAGATTGTCGCCCAATCGCAATGCTAATGCAATGTTAAATGCAACCTTACTTGCGTCTCTCCGAGATTGTCGCCGAAGCGCAGTTCTAGTGCGATGTTAATTGCAACCTTACTTGCGTATCTCCGAGATTGTCGCTGAAGCGCAGTGCTAGTGCGATGTTAATTGCAACCTTACTTGCGTATCTCCGAGATTGTCGCCGAAGCGCAGTGCTAGTGTGATGTTAATTACAAACTTACTTGCGTATCTCCGAGATAGTCACCGAAGCGCAGAGCTTGTGCGATGTTAATTGCAACCTTACTTTCGTATCTCCGAGATTGTCGCCCATAATGCTGTAGTAGTGGGACGTTAAATCCACTCTGCTTATACTACAGTCAGCAACAAAAGTGTCCGAACACTAGAAAAAATTCCTATGTAAGAAAAAGTACACTTCATACGGTTTTGTGAAATAAATCCTTGTCGAATCCTGTTCTTAGTCAGTGTAAGAACATGATTCGACAAGGATTTATTTAATAAAACCGTACGAAGTGTACTTTTTTAACATAGGATTTTTTGCTAGTGTTCGAACACTTTTGCTGCCGACATGTTTCGTTTGTTTTACTTTTCCAATTTTGGCAACAGTAGGGTAACTTCATTTGAAAAACATGCTTGTCTAGTAGTGGTAAATTTTTGTTTGTTAATTTATGATATATTTTATAGAATTGTCTTTAAGTAGAATATAAACTAAAAATATGTTTGGAGTATTCTTTTAAATTTTGAAATTTCGTAACACTACTTGCATTTTTCGAAATTTGTAGCGAGGATTAAAGTTTCGTTTTTTCAAGGATTATGAATGTTCTAGGATTATCAAATTTTGAAACGGGCAAGTAAAAAAAATCTTGTTTTTTATTTATATATTTATCTTTTTTATCTGTTGGGTTAATTAGGGTGTTTTTGTTTTGTAATGTTTAATAATTGTTAGTTTTTGTGTATGCAAATTGTACAAATTTTAAAAATTTGATTTTTATTTGTATTTTCCTTTATTCACGCTCTTAAAAGGATTTTTTTTTACGGTTTATGTTTAGATAATTGCTTTAAATTACATAAATCGGCCTTCTTGGATAGGACGGTTATAAAAACTGGGAAACTGTGCTTCCAGTCCACCATTTTGGAAAGGGCGGGAGAGAAAACTGCGTCACCGCGCAGACTCAGCGAGTTCGGAAAAAATTGCCAAGAAGGACCATAAAACGCATTTTTACCCAGAAATTTTGACGTTTAGTTCAGAAAATATTGCTTTACTCAGAATCACTCGATTAGTCGTATCAGAAGTTAATTTCGGAAATTGCAACTACAAATTTCAATTTGACGCCTAAATATTTACAGCAGGCGTCATATGATGCCTTCCCTTTCCTTCCCAATTTCTATCACTGTATCTGAGAAGATTAAAAAATGTAACGATCAGTAAATAAAAGCTCCTCCTCTAATTTTTTTTTTTTTTTTTAATCTGTCTCCAAAACATAATTATATGTATTAAAATTAATGATAAAGTAATGATTTAATATAAATTTATAGTATAATTAATTTCCATTAAAAAATAATAAAAAAAACTTCAAATGTGCAGTTAGTTGAATTTATTTCTGTCTGGTGACATAAAAAAGAAAAAAACACTGATTGATGCTTATTTATTTTGTAGAACTGATAAAAACACAGACCACAATAATGATGGGGATCATTTATGATTTATGGGGTCGCAAACAGAAATGAAGCAGCAGCTAAAAGAATGTATAGTACGTTGCATTCACAAAAATATAAGACATACGAAGGGAGGCTGAAAAGTTCCTAGCTTTGCACCCAGTGAGTTGAAATAGAAGAAGAAATTTGGTGGCAAATGAAAGATAAAGGTCTTAGTATTATAACTGTACAAATCATTCCGAGTTGTGCAATTTTTTTTTTTTTTTATCTGTGCACAAATGTTTGAATTCTGACAAGAAAAAACAAATTGAAAATATTTTGAAGTTTTAAAGAACTTTCTGTCTAAGTTAGTGACACATTTATGATCCTCAGACAAAGGAGCAATCAAAAGAATAGTGCTACAGAGATTCCTGTAGTTAAAGAAGTTCCACACTCAGAAAACGGACAAAAAAGTCTTGGCGTCCATTACAACGACAGTTCACCTAATGATAATGTGTCTCTATCTATCTATATCTATTTATTACACCGCGAATATATATGCATAGTTTAACCCTTTAACCGTTGCAAACGGCTTTTTCCGTCACTTAATAGTTGAAATAAGAGGCTAATGTGGCAAATTTTGGAAAAATATGATATTTTTTCCTAGGACATAAGATTAATGAATATCCATTGATTTCAAAAACTATTATGCTTTATTCCTGCTTCACTTAGTATTGATTTTATGAGTTATTAAACAGATATGCTAAAAAACTCGACGCGGTTAAAGGGTTAATTCTTTTATATTATCTTGCCAGTGGCCCTTCATGTCCCAGTTAACAGCGAGATAGGCCCTCCAGCCGAAAAAGTTGTGCACCCTTAGTCTATACAAACCCTTTTTTAAGAGTAAACAGGATTTTAAGCATCTTTATAATGTATGTTGATTCTATTAAGTTCAATGCAGCATAAACGCATTAAAGTGCACGCTTAACTAAAAATTTGTCATAGGCTCTAATGTTACAAAATTCTTTTGTGTATCACTGTAAACGAACCATAAACATTGTATACACCAGTAAAAACTATTCAGCTTATTTTTCGTTTAAAATTAATAATTGTTCCAAATTTAACATCATTTGGATGACTACGTGACATTGTCAGAACACTTTTGTAAGGTCCTGTACATTAGTCAGAAAACTTAAGAGCACATATTTTCTTCAAACAATATAAGTTTAAGCATCTTGCTCACATACGCTAGTTTCATTTTCTTGATTGCAAAGTAATGATGTTAAAATGCGTTTAAACGAAATTCACCCCATACGCCGTAATGTTAAGTATTTTGGCTTGTCCCTGTACACAATCCATAAAAAGTATAGACATAAAAAATTATATAGTTATTTTTGTTACTTCGCTCTCATTTCTTTCGGTTTCAATTTCTGATTCAGAATTTTTTTTCTGCATTAACAATCCTACATTGCATAATGTTGAAATCAATTGTTCAGAAATTTCTTCTTTCGTGCCATCAAAAGACACATTTAATAAATTACTAATAGTAATTAATTCATTTAATGTAAAATTCTCATTTATCAGTTTCAGTTTTTGTATATAGTTTTGATCGCCAACGGGGAAAGTGAAACCTTCAAATTCTCTTATTCTTTTTCTGTTTTTTAGTCACCGTAATCGTTAAATAGAAACCAATGTAAAATCTTTATCTTATTAAATTTCTCATTCCTTAGTGCAACACTATCAGGGATATATCCCTAAAATCATCATGCAGAAATAATAAAAATAATGTACCTTGGAAGAAAAGAAGCATCCACTACACTTTTGTTATTCAATAAAATAATCCCATATTTCTCCAATAATTAATCTGTTAGTTCTGCAGAATTTCTCTTTAATAAATATTCATCCAACCAAAGTTGATTACTTATTTTTGAATCACTGGTCGTAGTTATACACATAAGATACAAAAAGGCTTAGATATAGTTCAAAGATTTAATGTTTGTCAGAAAGTTCACACTTAAATTTAAAATTAAACTACGCCTATATTTATTTTCTCTCGTGGTCCATTCAGTCATGATTCCCGACCATCTTCAAGAGGGACTTGTCGTGTTCTGCTTCTTTCTTCTTCTTTTATCACTCTTCAACATACTGTGCCATCTATCATCGATTTGCTCATTGGCCATGGGCGTCGGCAGAATGGGGCAAGGGGGGGCACTTGCCATCCCCCTGGAAAATTCTACTAAGCATTTTTTCTTTAAATTTAAAACTATGCTATCAGAATTTTATTGAAAAAAAATTTTTTCAGGTTGTGCCCCCCCCCCCCTCCCCTCCCCCTGAAATTTTTTCTAGCGATGCCACTGTCATTGGCTTGGCGGTCGTTACAGTATTGCTCGTTGGCCATGATTTCTAATATTTCGTGAATTGCGACACATTTATAAACTGTTGTAATTACTTTTTTATTTCTGTCAAAATCAATATTTATGTTTTGTTCGTGGTTTGTTTTGGTTAGTGCTGTGGTTGTTTTATCATATTTGATGTGATTTTTATGTTCTTTAATTCTATTGATTATTTTTCTTTTAGTCATACTGATGTAATAGCCAATTTTGTTGTCTTTGTTTTTATATTGTATTTCATAAGGGGTTGATGGGGTCTTTATCATTACGTATATGTTGAAAAATATTGCTATTTGGTTTAATGGGTATATTTACATTCCAATTAGCACCTTCATTTGTTATTTTAATTGCTAGACCTCTATTGTAGGGATCGTGGTTATATATTTTTTGTGTGTTGTTAATTTTATGTGCTTTTAATTCTTTTATTATAGATTTTATTTGTAAGATTTTTATTACATCCTGCTTGGCTCACGATTTTGTAAATTTCTTTGTTTTTAAGTAGAGTTTCATTTCAACAAATCTATTATGGCTGTATTGACATATGACTGTAGACATAAAGGTGTCAATTCTGTGTATTTACGATGCGATAAGTCGGTGGTTTGTGACGTCACTGAAATCTGTTATCACATTGTATGCTATTATCGCATGTGACCAAAAGAGTTATTCTTGGACCAGCATTTTCGCAAGTTCGACAAGCCAGAGTGCGATACTTAGCATGTGATATTGTTGTTACAGCTCCTCCCAACTGTCAATCATTTTCAGTGATTACGATAGCAGATATTCCGATATAACCAATGGAAAAGTTTCATCAAAATGATGTTGTTTAGTAAACAGTAGCAGTTTGACAGTAATGGCTGACAACGAAGCAATGTATGTTGAAATGACATCAGTGCAAAGAAATCATGCACCAATTATATTTTAGAGAATCCTCATCATTTTTCTTATAGTTCGAATTATACTGAAAGTATTTGTATTACCATATTTTGTATCCTGCAATGTTTTTAATTCGAATTGTTCCATTGATTATTTATAAGGACTGCATATAAGTTTTTTTTTCAATGAATTATTTTGTCATCTCTACAAAATTTTCAGAGTTAAAATGTTTCTGAATTCATTGTTTTGGAAGAAATGCTTTGTACCAAGCACTGTGATAAATATTAATCTTTGAGGAAAGGCAAAAAACTAGTGGGACAGTCTTGTGCACAGTGCTTTGGTTTATATTAGGCAATGCATTAGATTGTCCTTTTATGCAAAATATTGCTTACGAAAAACAAACGAAAGTCTAATTTTGTAAGTTTAAATTTTATTTATTTTTGCTTTTAATCAATTATCATTTGTAAAATTATGATTGTATGTCTAATATATTCCTCATTTTAATAGTTAAATATTAGCTTATACACTTATATTCCACTTACCAGTACAGGGTTCGCGCGGGAATTGCGCAATATTAAAAAAAATCCCACTTAAAAAATTTTTATATGCGCGTTTTTCCCGCAATATATATTTTTTTTTTTTTAATCTAATTTATTGAACTCTGCGAATTTATTTTTTTTTTCGTTTTTTAAAAAAAATCGCAGATATCGTTCGTTAAAAAATAAATAAAAATGGAACAATCGCCGATCAAATGCATGCCTGTTTGTGTTCCGGGAAAACCCCGGAATTCCGGGGATTTGAGTTATTGTACTCCGGGAATTCAGGATTTGCATTCTTTCCTACTTTTATTTGAAGTTTCCAAAAGATCGTAGCATTTCAATTTTGAAACACGCTTCGATTCAATGCAGTGCCGGTACAGTCATTCGCCGATCTCCGTTCGTTCAATCAATTCTCTCTTCTTTCTCTCCATATGCACCGCATTTCTCCTCCGTCTAGGGGATGGCAAAGCGTAACTACGTCATCATTAGGAGGGGCTAAGTGGCTGTCACTCTTCATGTAAGAGTCGCTAAGAGGCAGAGTAACCTATGAGAATGGCGCTTTGGATTTTGGAGCGCGCTTGTGTTCCCGGATGTAGGTGAGGTTTTTGTTCACATTTGGCTTGCAGCACGGTTCTTTCGTTCTTTATTTGTTCGTGTTTATATGATGTGTTGATTGAAATCTGCTAAGAGGCCTCTAAATGCACGTAGAATACGTATATTTATTCCTTTTTTTAATGTGTTGAAGATGAAATTTTTGGATTTAAATTGCGATTTAAGTGAAATTGAAGCGCCTTTCTCTGTTAAAAATGCCTTCTGTTGGAATTGTATGGAACGAACTAATAATGATGATATTGGCACATGGTGCCGAAAAATAGATTCCGCTGGACAGGCTTACTGTACATTTTGCAATTCAACACTAAAATATGGTGGAGAAGGGGTAAAAGCCTTATCACGTCATTCAGAAACTGCATCACATAAAAAAAACTCTAAAGTTATAAAAAGTTCAATGACTTTGAGTCATTTTGCAAGTGCGAAAAATGCTGATGAACTGATAATAAAAAAAAAAACGCCCACTTGATATTATTACCCGGAAAGCCAGGCAAGAAGTGTTAATAACTTCTTTTATTGCCGAAAATTCTCTGTGTTATAGTTTAGCACCAAAATTGGTAGAGTTGACTCAAACACTAAGTCGGGATCAAACAGCTTTGAAGTCTTTAGCTATGAATCGAACTATCGCAGCATACAAATTGAAGTATGGCGTTGCAAAAACAGTTAAGGAAGATCTTACTAAAGTACTAAAATCAACATCATTTTCGTTAAATATCGACGAAAGTACAAGTTGTGCACAAGAAAGTGTACTAGCTATTCTTGTGTAATATTATTGTGAAAACCAAAGAAAAGGGATTGTTCACCACCTAAAATCAATCAAACTTGAATCTGGCAGTGCACTTTCTATTTATAAAACTGTCGTGAAAGTGTTTGAAGAATACAGTTTATCGTGGGAGAACCTTATTAGCATATTAATGGATTCTTGCAACACTATGAGGGGAAAAAAAAGTGGTCTTGAAACCAGAATTCGAAATGAAAAAGCGCCTAATTTACTGGACATAGATGGCGATACATGTCACATCATTAACAATTGTGCCAAAAAATTTACCTCATATTTTGAAAGTTATTTGGAAAATGTGTTTGATGACATTTACTATGATATGAAAAGTTCCAGCAAACCAGAAGCTTTTTTAAAAGTATGTTCTGCTCTTTAAGTGAAGAAGCTAAAGCCATTGAAGAGACCGGACCACAGGTGGGTGTATCTTTTAACTGTATTAAATAGAATTAAAGAACTGTGGGATGCCCTTATAGTAATTTATTTTCTTTATGTGCCCAAGTCTGATGAAAGTGATTATTTAAACTATGTTAAAGAAATATATGACAAAAGAAATGTCTCATCCTCTGGAAAAAAAAATTATTAATAATGTGTATTCAGAGTTAAAGCGCCAAAAACTGACCAAAGATGCAGTTGCCCGCAAAAAGCGCATAGTAAATGCATTGTTTGTCCTGCAGCAAAAAACCGTGTTGTATATGGCATTATTTTCAGTTATTCTGCCAGAATTCGACAATTACATAAAATTGTTTGAATCCAAAATACCACTTCTTCATGTGTTACATGTAAGTATTTATAAGTTTGTAATGAAACTCCTTACATTTTTTGTTAAATCTGAAGTAGTGTCAAAATGCACATCATATAAGGATTTATTTAAACTTGATATAAAAAATTCCAGTTCTCATTTGCCCAGTAAATTACAGTAATACTGGATATGAGGCTTCTTCTATGTTGAAAAAGTTGGGAAAAGATCACCCAATATCTATCAAATTCAAGTCTTCTCTGATAGAAGCTTATATAACATCAGCAGAGTACATGATAAAAAAATTACCTTTTGGTAACTCATGCCTTATCAGTTTTACGGCATTAGATCCTGAGCTAAGAGGAAAAACAGCTACAATGATGGCATTTGAAAAATTATCCTCATTTCTCTCTCATCTGTTTTCTGAGACAGAAAAATCACAATTACTTAATGAAGTAAGGTTATATCAAACTGATATTGATATTTCAAATGATGTGCTCAAATGCTCTACTGATACCACTAAAGATTTACCTATAGATGAATATTGGAGTAAAGTTTTTGCTTTAAGAGATGTTTGTAATGTTAGAAAGTATCTTATGTTAGGAAAATTAGTGAAAGCAGGTTTAAGCTGTTTTCATGGTCCTTTAGTTGAAGGTGCATTTTGTTTGATGGATAGGATGTTAACAGATAACAGAGCATCACTTAAAATAGATTCTTTAGATGCTGTCCAGACTGTTAAATATGATTTGATGGCTACCAAACAAAGTGCATGTGAGAAATATGGTAAAGGAAATCCATTAACCTATGCATTAGATAAAAATCTGATTGCTAATATAAATGGAAGCTGGCGAGCATATCAAGAAGATTTGAAATCAGAAACTTCTTATTGTGATAATATTCATTCAAATGAACAAGAAGTACCTAAAAAGTTCCAAGTTCTGCCTATGCTAAGTAATACTATCTCTAACTAATATTCCCCAAAAGCACAAACAGTCTGAAAATGAAATATCTAGTCTCATGCTCGATAAACCTTCCACATCTTGGTACAAAAGAATTTTTGAATACGTCTAATAATTCAAAAAATCTGCTTAAAAGAAAAGCAAATTCAATAACCTCTTCTAATAAACAAAGAATAGATGCATTTTTTAAAAAGTGATTTATATCATTTTCTGTATTTATGAAAATATTAGTGCTTAGATACCAATTGATATTTCTTAAGTTCTTATCTTTTGACTTGCATTTATTCATAATAGTTTAAGCATAATTCATTTTTTTTTTTTTTTAAACAATTTTTTTGTGATATTGCTTTACTCTATTTTAATACACTTAAAATTGCTTGAGTATAATGTAATAATATTTTAAGTGATGGTTATCTGCTATTAAAGGATATGAAATTTTATTAAACCATTCTTAAAACTGATAAATTACTGTAATTTAGTTTTTTAATATTCATAAATTTGCTTATGCATAATTTTATGTTTCCTTTAAGTGGTGGTTTTGTATTATTGCAAGATAGAATATTTTAATCCATTCTAGAAATAGTAATTCACTTTTCTTTTTTTTTTCCATAATTTTTATGTTTAAAAGTTATTGATTGTAAAATATGGTTTATTAAAATACGGTTTATCATGGCATTTGAAGCATTTCCTTTTTTTTTCTGAATAGATTTTTTTTTCATCTTCTTATTTTAAGGCATTTTCTATGTTAATGGGATGGTAGGGAGATGATACTAATTTAAAGAATGATCTAGTAATTATTGTTGATTGTAATCAATGTTGAATTACAAAAACGTTAATATTGCTTGTACTTTTTAGAATAAAGTTCTGATTGAAAAATTAATGCTTTGCATTTTATGAGTAATAATTTTGTAAATTATGTGTGTGTGTATGGTTCTATATTATATAGAAACCATAAAAGGAAAATTTTTTATTAATATACCAATATTTTTATGTAAGAGTTGGTAACATCAAAAAAAAAAAAAAAAAAAATTATATGTTGCATCTCGTGTTGGAACGATTTTTTTTTTCAGGGGATTTCATCAGGTATCACAAACACCCATGCAAATGTTCTACAAAAGCTTCCGATTCCTAATCTTTCTCCATCCACAACATAAATGTCAATATCCATTTCAAACTTCAAACTTGCTTTATGAAATTCTAGAACCTGTAAAGAAATACAATTGTTAAATATTTCTTGCTCATGTAATTATTTTTTGCCCACCTCCCCCTTTATTTATCTCCATCTAGCGATCAGCAATCAAATGTTCTGCAGAAGTCTTGTTTCCCAATCTTTACCCATCTGCAACATAAATTATATTTATAATATTAATTTTAAACTTGCTTTATTCGATTCTAGAAGTAGAATTGAAAGAGTTTAATATTTCTTACTCTGTAATTATTTTTTTTAACCCCCCCCCCCCCCTCCTCCTCTTTCCCCATCTCCGGAATCCAGATTGTGATCAATAATCAATTCTAGAAACAATACTGCAATAGAAGTGCTCAATATTTCTGACATATGTAATTATTTTTAGACCTTTAGTGCTGAACTTAGTGAATCTATTTATTTTTTCTCAATTAAATTAAATCTTTATGGGGTGTCATATCTATACCAAATTTGTAAACATGGGGGAAATGAAGAATAAATTTTTCAGGTAAGAAAATATTTTCCAAATCAATTTAAGAAAATTAATACTCATTTGGTTTTATGCACGTTTGAAACTAATAATTAGCTACTGCTACTTTTATATAAATGATTAATTTAATGTACATACATAAAAATTATATTCTATATTTGTTTGAAAAATTTGTTTTTCTCTTAGTGTGAAATTTTAAGTGGATAAAAGTTATTGCAGGTATATTGAAGAATTTTTTTTATGCTAACGAAAAAATCCTGAAAGTGCTTAATGCAGATAAAAACTATATATAAATGTTTATGTCATCAGTTTATTGAAAGTGACATCAATATTCAACTAATCATCCAATCAATCATATTAGCGAAAATTTTTCAGCTAATTTCTAATTTCAGCAATCACATGTCTGTAATTTGCATATTTCTTGAAAATACTTTTTTTCTGTAAAATGTAATTACTGACTTAAATTTCAAAAATCTCACTTAAATTTTGAAAATCCCATTTAATTTTTTTGTTAGAGTGGGAGAATCCCACTCATTTTTTTCCCTTAGTGCGAACCCTGCAGTATTAACATTTTTAATATAATTTATTTTAGTATAAATCTACAAAACCTTTTGAATTTGCTTATTATACTGTGTAATAAGTGAAGTCATCTTTTTTACTTCCTTAAAAAATACTGTAATGAAACTAATATACATTTTACTATATCCTGATAATATACTATGGCATCATGCATATGTGTTGCTATACCATAAACATTGCTGGAAATTGTATGTTATAGTTCTTTCCCAGAATTGTACATAATAATTCAAATGCATTAATGGTTCATCACATAAACATACGAACTTGGAAAAAAATACGTAAATTCATATTAAAATTTTTACTTATGTTTATTTACTGATTCAAATTTCTTTTAAACATCTTGTAACTAGTGCAGAAAGTCAAGTGGCTTTACTCCTAAGCATAACTTAGAATCCAAATACGTGGTGGTGTGGTCAGGGTAGGGAAATCAGAAAAACAACCAAAGTGTTTAAGGAAAATGATTAACTAATATTTAACAATCAAAATGTTCATTTATTACCAAAATAACATTTCATTCAAACCCCAATTATATAGACATTTAGTGTAAGTGCTGAAAACAGTTTTGGGAGGAGAAAGAAATTTATAAGTAGGATCATTTTTATAAAGTGAAATTTTGTGAAAGCGCCCTTCTTAAGAATTTCAACTTTGTAAAGACACAACTAAATGGCCTTAATAAAATAACCCCTGACATAACATAAATAAATTCTGTGTTTAATGTATAAATTAAAATTTTCAAGTATATGTTATTATAAACCAACAATTTCATGCATACTTATAATTTTATGATGAATACATATGTAGTACAGGGTGATTCATAATTACCTCCAGAATTGAAAACGTTATTCTATGTTATGAATATGAATAGTAATTGAATATCTGTAAAAAATGCATAAATGTTAAAACAATTTTCTAATAATATTTCCAAACACCAGAAGCAGGCCTCAACAAATTTAAATGTATTTGGCCGCCACCTAAACTTTCTAGTAACAAAAATTACAGAGTTTGTTCTGACCATAAGTTCAAGAAAAAGCAATTTAGAATTTTGCCAATTTTACATGCATTTAAACAGAAATTGGTAATTTTTAATGATAGATTAACTATTTTGAGTCTAAACTTTATCGAAGTTATTCATTAATACATGCACCCTCTGTCGCTGGTGATGATTTTTTAAATTATTATTTTTTTCTTTTTTGCCTATGATAGTCAATTTTTTTTTTTAATTATTATTTATAATAAAGTGCCTTACACTCACTATATACACAAATTAAAAAAATGTGTACTTATGCACATTAGGTTCTATGCTATAGCTTTCTCATAAAGCTGTGCCACCTTTCAGGCGATAGGAATATACTGACAAATTTAAGCATGAGATAGAAAAAATATAGTGTAATTAGTAATGTTAGATTTTGAGATAAAGCTTTTTCAGAAACAAGGAAAATTATAGTATAAACAGCAATACCTCTTGGCAAATATACACACAAATTTTAACAAGAGTAAGGGGGGGGGGGATGATGTAGTTGTGTACATTAAAATTTGACATGAAGCTTTTCAGAAACAAAGAAAATTATAACATAGCAGCAGCACCTATTGGCCAATATTCACATAAATATAAGCAAGAGTAATGAAAAAATGGTGTGGTTCTGCACATTAGATTTTGAGATAAAGCTTTTTCAGAAACAAGGGAAATTACAGCATGGTAACGCCACTTTTCAGACAACATCCACATGAATTTAAACACTGGGTAACAAAAATAAAGCAATAGATACATTTTATTAATACTGTAATATTCAATAGAAGTTGAGATACTCTACCTAAATATTGGAGGATAGTATATGCAGAATAGTATCACCATGGTATTATTAGGTTTTGGGATGTGAGAAAACAATTGTGGATACTTTCGAAAGTGTAAATTAAACAAATATTCACTCACTAAACATACAAATTAAAATTAAAAATGGTATAGTTAAGTACATTAGATTTTGAGATACAGCTTTATTTATAAATAAGGAAAATTACAACATAACAGCTCCACCTTTCAGACAGCATCCACACAAATTTAAACATTCAGTAACAAAAACAGAGCAAGTGATACATTTTGTTAACACTGTAATGTTCAACAGAAGATGAGATACAGCCTCCAGTTAAATGGTCAAATATGCAGAATAGTAGCACCATAGTATCATTAGGTTTTTGAGTGTGAGGAATCAATTGCAGATATTCTTGTACATGTAAAGTTATTTGGAGGAAGAGCAAGGAGGGGCAAAATTTTAAAAATAGAGGTAAAGCCTTGAAAATCGGTATTACTAAAAAAAAATAAACTGTATGCATGAACTATGAAATTTGGAAAAAGATTACAAATATACATTCTTCAAAAGAAAAAAAAAATCTCTCTATTACCATAAAACACATACAAATGGCCATTGTAAAAATTAAATTCCGATATACAAAAAAGTGTCAATGCATCAAGAATCTTCATTTTTCATTTTTAAATGAAATTGTCCAAGCTTGTCAACACATTGAATCGGCAATGGGAGCCCTATATTAAGCTGGCAAACTAGTGCACTCACACAAATGTGAAATATGCAAATGAATCAAGTACAGCACACCTCTAACTTAATTGCAGCCAAAAATGCAAATTTAAAAGTAAACAAGAATTTAAAAGCAATATAAGCTTTATCAGAATCATTATATATATAAAATTATGTAAACATAGTACTCAGTGGAGGTGATAAGTGTCATATTCATTACATAAATGCAATATTTTTCAAATAAATTATTTATCATCTTTTGAAAATAAAAAATTAAATCCATGAAATGAAATAAATTCTACTTATAATGGAATTGTATTAAAACTTACATGCTTATATTCTTGTGAACTGTTTTTGAAAAGTAAGTATCCATAAATTACTTATTTACAACAAAATTACTTTAATATAATATTATGAATATTCATATATACAGTCGAACCTCATTAACGTGAATCTCAAGGGGATAAAAAATTTGTTTATATTATCAGTAGTTCATGCTATCAGTAACTAATCTTTATTTTGATGGGGAATGTGGAAACAGTTCATATTAAAAGTAATTCACGTTAATGAGGTTCAACTGTATATCACTAGGTATCGCTACCACACTAAGCATGAATCTAGAAATGCATAAAATTTCGTATTTGCAGCAATCAGTAATATATATGCATGTATGTAGGCCACATGTATAGCCAAAGAAATCATCATTGAATGCATGAAATTACATCAATCTCTGTCACACACATATGAATGCTTCATGCCAAAGCACTGATCATGTGTAAAAGGAAATAACTTAGTAATATACCCCCCCACCTCCTAGTTTTTAATCCTTATCAAAAGCACCAATTATCAACATTTATAAATACTAAATACATACAGAGAAAAGCAATTTAATAATACAAAAAATATGCAGATGAATCAAGCTCTAACTTAGTTGCAGCAAAAAATGCAAATTTAAAAGTAAACAAAAATTTAAAAGCAATATGAGCTTTATCAGAATTATAAGCCTTATTCGAAGATTATATATATAAAAATATGTAAACATAGTACTCAGCCCAGTAGCAGAAATTTTTCTGTCAATCTGCGACAACTATTAACACATTAGAAAATAATCTGCAGCATAATTTCACAATGAGATGCTGGGGGGGGGGGGGGGGGGATTACCAGATTCAGTAAGCATATTTTTATCACAAGTTTGCATTTATCTAATGTTATTAATCTGCCAGATATGTCAAAGCATTGTAGTTACAGAATTTCCATTACATATAACAAGATAAAGAGTTAGCATTAGCAATTATCTTTCATATTGTATAAGAACTACCATTTTGTTTATGATTTTGTTCATACTGACTAGTAAAATGCTTGCAGGAGACTCTTAAACATTGAAATTAATGCAACTTTCTAAAATTTTCTGGTGCCTGTGTAACCAGATGGAGGGACATTCTTATAAACTTTCTCTTATCAACGCAATTACAGTTTGTTCGTCATTGCCATCTGTACATCTTAATTGCATTTTGCTCACCTTCCAGTGGTGGACCCAGAATTTTTTTTTTTTTTTTTTTTTTGGGGGGGGGGGGAGGCTAAGGTTTTTCTAGATAAGATGTTATTCCAGATCAATCAAAAGTTTACAACTGTAATATTCAATTGTGAATGTCAGTTCTTTTGAGTGGGGCTTGAGCCCCCTAGCCCCCCCCCCTCCCTTCCTAGATCTGCCACTGTCACCTTCTCAATGTCCGAGCCTCAACTTTCACAGAAAACTTGTAATACTGGAATTGAAACTGTATTTAGCCCATTAGGCGCCAAAACTCCTGCTGCAGGAACATTTAATTACGAAATTTTTCTCTAGAATAATTAAGATAAATATATTTTTTTATTTTTTACATTGAACATTGAAGTGCATAGCTTCGCTTGCAATTTTTTCAAAAAGTTTGTGATGCAAATTGTATTTTTATTTATTTATTTTTTTAATTATTAATACTGGTATTCAAGCAAAAGTGTGTCAAGATCATCAAATTTTGAAATCGATACAAAGTCTAGTATATATTCAAAGGTGCAATAACAAAAATTACATTAGTAGTGAGTGATATTGAACAATTCTACCTCTAAATAGGTTCTGCAATTTAATGAAGCAAATTTAAACAGAATATTGACAGTTATGCTGCATATGGAGAAAGAATAGGAATCTTCTGCGGGGAACTTCATTACCGATCGGTAGCAAATGCTAAGGGGAGGGGGGGGGGTCCCCAAAAAATTATATAAATGAGAGATATTGAACATTTCTATATCTTTATAGGTTTGGAAGAAGATTGGAAATTACAATGCTTCTATTGAGCGTCTGATTGCTGATCATTAGTGGAGAGGGGGGGGGGGGGTAAAGCAAATATACGAGTGAGGGATAGTAAGCAATACTTTTTTTTAGGTTTTGGAATCTAAGTAAATAAGTTTAAAAAGAACATTGAGATTTATGTTGCAGATGGAGAAGATTTGAAATCTTAAGAATTCTGCAAGCCGTTTGATTGTCGATCGTTTTGGGGGGGGGGGGGGGGGCAAAAAAATTACATGAATGAGAGATATTGAATTATTTTACTTCTTTATTGGTTCTAGAATCTAATAAAACATGTTTCAAATGAATATTGACATTTATGCTGTGGATGGCGAAAGCTTAAAAATTACAACGCTTTGATTTTGTGAAATGTTTAATCACCGATCGTTAGCGGAAGGGGGGGGGGGTAAACCAAATATAAGTGAGACATTGAACAATTCTACTTCTTTATAAGTTCTTAAATCTAATTAAGTAAGTTTTAAAAAATAATATTGATATTTATGTTACTGATGAGGAAAAAAAATGGAAATCGCAAGGATTTCGCGATCTGTATGATGGCCGATCGTTAACAGGGGGTAAGGGGAGGGGTCACAAAAAAATTATATGAGTGAGAACTATTGAACAGTTCTACCTCTCTATAGGTTCCAGAATTTAATAAAGTGTGTTTAAGATGAATATTGACATTTATGTTGTGGATGGAAAAAGATAGAAAATCGCTATCTTTCCTGCTAAAATCGGGAGATTAGGAATTTCTGCATAATGCTGATTTGGAAATAATCTGCAGACTAAAAAAAAAATCTGCGACGTACGTCGCGCGTCTCGCATTTTCTGCTATGGGGGTACTCAGTGGTAGGGATAAGTGTCATATTCATTATATTAATGCAAGGCCGTAGGCAAGGGGGGGGGGGGCCCGACGGGCCCAAGCCCCCCCCCGAAATAATTGATGAAAGACTGATTTTGTGTAGTATGTATCAGGCAAACATTGCTGTCTTGAAAAAAAAAAAAGTATTTAAAAATAATTTAATAAAACCTATTAATTTAATTAAATTTCCCATTATGTTCTTTCTTTTCTATATTTAAGCTCTAGAGCGCCGTAAAACCCATTCATCCTTAATCTCGCTATATTTATTCGCTTAATTTCATCCACCTTCTTGTCAAAGTTATAATGGACTGTCCTACGTCATGAATTCAATCTTTTTACTTTCTTCTGTATTCAATAGAAGAAAGTATTGGATTCGAAAAAAAATTTTTATTTCCGGTTTTCGATGGATTTACATGTTTTAAGAGATCCAGAACACGATTTGACCCTTTTTAGAAAATGTCTGTCTGTGTGTGGCAAATATTTTGTTCCAGTTGTATCTCAGGAACTACTGCACTGCACAGAATTACATATACATTTATATGCAGCTGCACCATGACATAAATTATTGCCTAACACTTTTTGGTGAAAATCGTCCAACAGGTGGCGTTGCCGTCTGAATTTTTCTCAGTTTTTAACTTGGCGGTATAGTACAAAATTTCTTATAAATGTACACAATAAGAATTATTTATCATAGTAAAAATCAAGTGGGCAAAAAATTTTGGATACATAGGAAGGGTGAAGTCACCCCCCCCCCCCCCAGAGGGGGACAGTTATAAGATATGGGTATCTTTTAAAAGAACTCGTCAGTATTTTTAAGACTAACAATTGAACTATTAATGTATGATAATTTGAATCTAAGTTTTCCTTTTTTTCCCCCTCATTTTTAACAAAACGAAAAAGGGCAAAAAACATTTTTAAAAATATTGTTAGTGAACATAAAATTGGCTTTCTTTGGACATTAAGTGTTACATTTCTATTAGAAACAAATCATCAGCATTCATCATGGAAATTAATTTTAATAAATAAAAGTTTTAATAAAATGATTGGTATTGAGTGAATTTGTATAGAAAAATATAGACGAAAGATTTGTGTGCAAGGCCTGATTAAAGCAGGGGCATGTAAGACGTGTGACCTGAATAGCACGGGCCATATAATTTGCCCTGAAAATGCCATTTAGCCTTTTATGCCCTAAAAATGGTATCATATAGTGCAAATTCTGACATATTACTCCCATAAACAGGTATATATGTACCTGTGTTTATTGGTGCACAATGCAAGGAGGAGGCGGGCTCACGAAACTATGTGTGCCCCGGGTCTCGCATGATGTTAATCAGGGTCTTTTTGTGTGGGGTCTGATTAACTTCGTGTGGGGCCCGGGGTAAACACACTTTTGTGGGCTCCACCCCCACCATTCGTACTGTGCAGGAATCAGCAAAAGTACATATATATACCTGTATATGAAACTAAAATAATAAAATTTTGCATTTTATGGTACCACTTTTGTCATTTTTAGAGGCAAAAGGGCATTTTCAGGGCCAGTTTTTAGGGCTCTTTGCTACTCAGGGCCCGGGGCATCATGTGCCCCTGCGTTAATCAGGCCCTTGATTGCATGTGCGTATGTTTTTTTTTGTTGGGTATGCGTATTATTATATCATATTCGATGACCTTGTATTAGAAATGTGATGGGCCCCTCCCGAAAAAAAATCCTGGCTACGGCCTTGTATTAATGCAATATTTTTCAAATAAAATAAATTATTTATCATCTTTTGGCATTAAAAAATGAAATACATGAAATAAAATAAATTCCATTTGTAATGGAATGGTATTAAAATTTATGTGATTAAAGAATAATTTACTTGTATAAAAATGTACATGCTTAGATTCCTGTGAACTATTTTTTAAAATCAGGGTTCGTACGCCTCAGGGAGAACCGGGAAATCAGGGAAAACTCAGGGGAAAAAAATCTGTCATAAAATCTCAGGGAAACTTTAAAAATAAGCACCAAAACCTGGAAAAACAGTGATCTACTCTGGAAAAAGCTGTTACTCGCGCGTTTCCGTGACGTCATTACGGAAACCCGATGAAGACATGCCTACGAACATCATGCCTATCCAATGAGAAACTGGGCACACCCTTTGTATCATGAACAATCCAATCGTGAAATTAGACACGCCTTTCCTCTCTCTAGGAGATTCTTTAGCTTGATTTTTCTCCATGTTTTCACTCGGTAATCGAGATCTGGCAGCATCTTCAAATATTTTTTCGTTTCATTTGTTATTTTGTTCTTACTGATGCCGTGCACACGTGTTTAGTTTAGTTTTCAACTGTAACGCAAGTATCGAAGCCATTTTATATTAGATTTTTTCGTAAGATGGATTGAATAGTAATTATATTATCATGAGTTGCTGGAAAACATCGTTTTATGTGGACTGGACTGACAAAAACCTGAATCCACAGTTTGCGTTTTGGGTCGAAAGCACTAGTGACCCTTACAAAGCACGATGCTGTTTATGTCGGAAAAGTTTTAATCTGAGTAACATGGGACGACAAGCTCTGACCAGCCATGAAAAACGAGCGAAACATACTAAATTAGCAGAAAATTATAATAAGCAGGCCACCCCTTTCAAGTCCTTTAATGTATCAGAATCGAAAGCAGATACAGCAAGTACATCAAAAATGTCCAGTAGTAGTGAAATCAGTCGAACAGAAGTTGCTGAAGAAACTAAAAGAGAGAGTAATATTTTGAAATATGTTGATAAAGTGGATGTATTAAAAGCTGAAGTTCTGTGGGCGATGAAATTAATTATGTCACATTCAACGTATAACAGCTTCAAAGATGCTGCCGATGTATTTAAACTGATGTTTCCAGACAGCGAAATTTGTAAAAAAGTTACATTGAGTAGCTCAAAAATGGCATATGTAACAGCCTTTGGATTATCTCCTTATTTTTATAAGGAATTGTTACGTAGTATTGACATGAATGTCAAATTTGTGATATGCGTAGATGAGGCATTAAATACTGTCTCTCAGAAAAGCCAAATGGATTTTATTATCAGATATTGGCCTGACAGCTGTACTGAAGTGCAGGTGAGGTACTTAAATTCTGTTTTCCTAGGACATTCCACTGCTAATGATTTGTATCAAAGTTTTATTCAGGGTTCTGCAGACTTGGATTAGGCAAATTTATTGCAAATTAGTATTGATGGGCCCTATGTCAATTTAAAGTTTTTGAAAACCATCCAGGAGGAACTGAAGGAAAATGAAGGACATTCCTTATTAGATATTGGTACTTTGTAGCCTTCACATCATTCACAATGTTTTCCAAAGGAGTAATAAAATTACAAAATGGAAATTAAATGAATTTTTTTCTGCAATCTATCAAATTTTTAAGGACAGCCCTGCAAGACGTGCAGACTTTATGTCCCTTACTCAAAGTAAGTTGTTTCCTTTAAAATTTTCAGAGTGAGATGGGTTGAAAATGTCAACGTTGCCAAAAGAGCAGCAGAAGTTTTCCCTAATGTGAAAAAAATATTTTAATTTAGCACAAAACAAATTTACCTCACAATATTAGCATCAGTGTTATTGAAAATGCCTGTAATGACAAACTTTTATTATCAAAAATTGCATTTTTCTGTTCCATAGCTTCAATGTTGGAACCCTTCTTAAAAAAATTTCAAACTTCAATGCCTGTGATTCCTTTCCTATATGATTCAATTGCTGAAATAACCTGTAAAATGTCAAGATTTATTAGAAGGGAAGTTGTATCGGAAGCTAAAACACTAAGCAAGTTATTTGACATTGAGGTAGCATCTAAGAAAAATCACATCAGAATTCAGGAGATGGATATTGGAGTTGGTGCAAGAAGGTATATGAGTCGAAGTAATGCAAGTGAGTTGGAAAAAGCTTAATTCCTTAATGAATGTAAAGATTTTTTTGTTGAAATGTCAGGAAAAATTATTGAAAAATTTAATGTAAATTTTGCAATTTTGAGATCTTTATCATGTTTAAATCCCATTCTTATAAAGACCAACCCAATTTTAAGTGAGAAAAGAATGGAATCGTTGTTACAAATTTTTCATGACACAAACATTTTTTCTGCAGTATCAGCTGATTCTGCCAAGCAGCAGTTTATAACATTTGTAAACAAAGCTAGGACTGAGTACAAAGATCAGTTTTCATCATTTTTCGAAAGTGACTTTCGATTAGACACCTTCTATCATTCTTTGCTTTGTAACAAAGCAGAATATAAGGATCTGTGGTTAGTTACAAAAGTGGTCTTAACATTATCTCATGGAAATGCCTCTGTAGAGTCTGGCTTTTCTGTAAACAAGGATATCCTCATTGAAAATCTCAGTGAAAATTCATTAGTTGCATTGTGTCGAACCTATGATGCCATCAAGTCAAAAGGAGGCCTGACATCAGTAGCGGTGACCTCCGAAATGATGCAGTATGTAAAATTAGCTAGACAACGCTATTACCAGGCTCTTCAGGAAAATAGAAAAATACAGGAAAAAGAGATAAAATTAATTAATGAGAAGCGAAAAATACAAGATCATATAAGACATTTACAAAAAAAAAAAAAAAAGGGCGAAGGTATCTGAAGAAGCAACTCTTCAGACACAAAAAATTCAAGAAGAAATTTGTGAACTGCAAAAACATTTAAATTAGAGACTATTTCATATGTTCTTTTTGATTACAATAATAGATTTGATTCTTACTCACATTATAAATAACATAGCAATAAATTTATAAAATTAAAATGTGTATATGTGCATATGATTCAGTGAGTAGATTTTTGAAGGAAAACTTTTTGGATAAATACTTCTATTTACAGCCGGTTATCATTTTTATACAAGGAGAGTATGGTAAGTAGAATTTTTAAAATTATATTTGATGTATAATTTTACTATAGATGTTTTTATTGTTATTTCAGTATGAAATCTGGAAAACTACTTACTCAGAATCATGTTATTTTTAATACTTATTTTTTAATTCCTCCACAGTAAGTAAGTAGTATTTAATCTTTAATAATCATTGGGTAATTAAATTTTTTTAAGTTATTTTTTGGTTTAAGGGCAAATTCTTATGTAAGGTAATTAATTTTCCCAAGAGTTTGTTATATGTATATACAATTCTGATTAATATTTTATTTTGTCTGAAAATGATTTAAAAAATTTCAAATTAATTAAAAGCTTAAATTTAATTAATTTAGAAAATGTTATCCAGATTCAAAACATTCAAGGCAATTGGTTTGATACTTTTTTTTTTTTAAGAATGGGGGGGGGGGGGGGGGGGAGCAGATTAAAATAAGTATCACTAGTTGTTCATGTGGAAAAATTATTGATTCTGGGAACTAACTCAGGGAATTTTTTTTCTGGAAATGAGTATGAACCCTGTAAAAGTAAGTATCCATAAATTACTTATTTACAACAAAATTACTGCAATATAATATTATGAATATTCATATATATACAGTCGAACCTTGTTAACGTGAATCTCAAGGTGATAAAAAAATTTGTCATATTGTCAGTAACTAATCTTCATTTTGATGGAGATTGTGGAAACAGTTCATATTAAAAGTAATTCATGTTAACAGTGTTCTCGTTAACGAGGTTCAACTGTATATCACTAGGTACCGCTACCTCCTTAAGCATGAATCTCAAAATGCACAAAATTTCACATTGCAGTAATTATTAATATGCATATATGTATGCTATGTGCACACAAATAATCAAAACAATATTTCTACTGGTGTGCATGAATCTAAAAAATGCTAAAAATCCTACGTGGCAGCAATCACTAATATACATGTATGTATGCCACCAGTGGTGCACCCATGGAGGGGGCTTAGGGGGCTCAAGCCCCCTCTAGAACCAGCTGACATGGTAAAAAATTTTAGATATGCATGAAAAAAATATTATTCAAACACAGATATATTGTAAGCAAAAATAAAGTTTATAAATTAAACATTAAATATTAGGGATTTTTGAAATCCTTACATTCAAACACAAAAACAATGAACTTGTTTTTTTTTTTTTTTAGTTGACAGATACTCTAGACATTCCATTGCAGTTTTTAGAAATGAGTTTCTAAGGTCCTAAAGCATATATTGTTATAATGAAATCGAGAGAGTATCTAAAAAGTCAGGCAGAAGAAGCAATCTGATGTGGAAGTAAGCATGGATGTATTTGTCAGAAAATTGGGATACCAGGCTCATACAATTTTATATTTTAATTCATGAGTATTTATAGCATCTTTGTGAAAGTTAACACATTCGCATTGGCAAATGAAAATTCTCGTTTGATATAAAATGAAAATTAGCCCTGCACTTAGTCGCTCCTCTAAAACAATATTTTAAATTAAAAATGAAATTTCCATATTCGTTAAATACTTTATATGCCACTAGCACATATATATGCTATTGAAATTTCACATCAATTGCTGATGATAAAAGTTAATTGATTTAATCACAAATACGTAAAATTATTTCTCTAAAAATATAACGATTTAGAGGAATGCCAAAAGGCGTAGTTTACTGTTCAAAATAGGAAAATTCCCCGATAACAATATGTTAACATACTTGCCAACTTTTCCGGTTTTCCCGGAAGACTTCCGGTTTTTTAACGTATTTTCCGGTCTTCCGGACAGATGATGAAATCTTCCGTTTTTAAAAAAGTCGCGGATATCGTCCGTTTTAAAAAGAAAACCCAAATGTTCTACAAAAACTCCTGATTACCAATCTTTTTCCATCCATAACATAAATGTCAATATTCATTTCAAACTTGCTTTATGAGATTCTAGAACATGTAAAGAAATAGAATTGTTAAATATTTCTTGCTGATGTAATTATTTTTTACCCCCCTCCCCCCCTTTCATTTATTTCCAACTAGTGATCAGCAATCAAATGTTCTGCAGAAGTCTTTTGTTTCATAATCTTTATCCATCTGCAACATAAATGATAATATTAATTTTAAACTTCTTTCATTAGATTCTAGAAGTACAGTTGAAAGAGTTTAATATTTCTTACTCTGTAATTATTTTTGTATCCCTCCCCCCCTCCCTTTCCCCGGATTGTGATCAATAATCAATTCTAGAAACAATAAAGCAATGGAAGTGCTCAATATTTTTCATGTATGAAATTATTTTTAGATCTTTATTGCTGAATTTAATGAATCTGTTTATTTTTCCTCAATTAAATTAAGTATTTGTATGTCATATTTATACCAAATGTGTAAACATGGGGAAAAAAATTAAGAATAATTTTTTGAGGTAGGAAAATTTTTTCCAAATCAATTTAAGAAAATTAATACTTAGTTGGTTTTATGCATGTTTGAAACTGATAATTAGCTACTGCTACTTTTTTTTTATATATGTATGATTAATGTACATACACAAAAATTATATTCTATTTATTAAAAAAATTAGTTATGCTTTAACTTAACTAAGTTTTTTGGCTATTGTTAAATAAATTTCTTACAGATTCTGTTTTGTAGATATTTATATGTTGAAGAGGAATAACTTCATTTAAAACTTTTATATATTTAGTACAACCAATCTATAGTAAAACGTTTTTATAGATTGCTTCTAAATAATTGTAAAACTGTATTTTTATTATTTTTTTTTTCTATTTGATGTAATAAACAAGTAAAAAAAAAAAAAAAAAATCTTCCCTTTTTTTATGAAATCTTCTGGTTTTTCAACAAAATTCTTCCCTTTTTTTATTAAAATTGGTTGGCAAGTATGTATTAAGATATTTTACAGATGCTTCTGAGGGTGGAGGTCACTTTTTTTTTTTTTTTTTTAATCACGGTACGTAGAACATACAGTAGGGTACATGAACAGTTTTCATTTTTGCCTCTGATGTCACTGAGATCTAAGCTCCATTTTTAAATAATGCAATTTGTTTCTGTTATAAAAATTCAAATTTCATAATATATATATATATGTATATATATATATATTATACTGGAATACAATATCCTGTAATGAACTCAGAAAGGCAACGCTTGAAATATTTGCTAACAGAATAAATTAAAATTCTAGGTAATATTATTATACAGTCAAACTCCGATATAACGCCCCCCGAAATACTGCCAAACCCGTTTAACCGCCACACGTATGGGTGAACAGATCTTCTAAATAGGGACTTTAATGTAAAGTATCCGTTATAACGCCAATTCGATGTAGCGCCAATCAACATTTTCCAAAAAATTATAATTTTTTGTTAAAATTAAAATTTTTTTTTTTCAGTCAACCGCTATGCCTATTGCCACTCTTTTAACGCATTCCAACTCATTGTATCATGGGCTGATAAAAATAGAGAAGAAATCTTTCTGTGGTAAGAGGTCAGAAAAAATTAAATGCTATTATTTCAGAGTATGAACCTGCTCATGTCTATAATATGGATGAAAGCGGTTTATTGTATCGTTTGCAACCCCATAAAACAATATCACTAAGATCTGTTAGAGAATGTAAGAAAATTAAAGATCGTGTCTCGCTTGTGTTTTACACGGATGTTGATAGATCTGACAAACGACCATAAACTGTTATTGGTAAATCTGCTAAGCCAAGATGCTTTAAAAATTTCAATCCTGCTTTATATGTGGATTATGTGAATAACAATAAAGCATAGATGACTGCAATTTTATTTCAAAACTGGCTAGTGAATTTTAATACTGAAATGAGGAAGAAAAAGAGTCAGGTATTATTTATATGAGATAATGCATTCTGTCAAAAAGTAACTCCAGTCAGGAATATCCGATTTCAATTTTTACCTCCTGATTGCACTGGTGATTTACAACCTTTAGATGCCAAAATCATAATTTTTTTTTCAAAGCGCATTACTGGAAATATCATATCAGACACATTGTTGACCGTATCAGTAAAAATGATTTTTCTGCTCTTTCCCTAAAATATTCGATTCTGTTGATGAAAAAAGCGTGGGAGGAAGTTTCTACGGAGACTATAGTTAACTGCTGGAGCCATACAGGCTTAAAAAATAGTGAAAAATCTAGTGATGAACTAAACACTGCAGAAATTAAAGATTTACAAGATGATATAAACAATTTAACTTGCATGCAGCATCCTCTCACTGCAGCTGAATATATTAATGTAGACAAAAATGTTCCAGCATTTGAAGAAATGAGTCAAGAGGAAATTGTTGGATTATTAAATCATACAACAATTAATAATATATTCTATTTAAATAGGAAGTTGCTAAGAAATAAGTTACATTACATTATATTTAGTTAACAATTTAATTATACGAACAACTTTAGTTGCTTTAAAATGAAGCTATTAAAATATTGCATGAAACATTCTTTAAATATTTCTAGCTTTGAAACTTAGTCATAGTCATGTATAGTCAATAATCAAAATTAACAATATAGTCAATAATCAAGATTAACAATAACCTAGGATTATAAAACATGCAGAGAATTGTTGAAAAATAAATAAAAGCTGAATTTTTATTTATTTTTTATAAACCAGAATATGAGGAGGGTGCCCATTACTTGCACATCCACCCTAGATCTAAATTCTAAATATTTATTCCAGATAATTAAAGTTATAAAATTTATTCTAGATTACTTATTATCACATGATAAAATGTTTTCTAGGTTAATAACTGGCATACTGTAAATTGTTTTTTGTTTATTTTCATCATATTACATACAAGGTTAATTAACCTTACTTCATTTTATCATTTATCGCACAATTTTAAATTATGATGCAAAAAAATCAATGTTTTTGCATTTTTAGAAAGAATTCTATTCCTTTTTTCCTCATACACATTTTCAGCTTCAGAAAATAACCTTTCACTATATATACTGCTACTTGGAGCAGATAAATAGCGTTTGGCCGAATCAGATAATCTGATAATCTTTTTTTATTCTCTCTCCATCTCCACCAATTTCAACAGACAATGTGTTCTATTTAAAAGCGGATTGTTTATATATACTTCCAGCTCTTTAGCCGATGAATTTTCAGAGTGTTCTGTGAGTAATTCATTGTTTATGACTTCTGCAAGACAATCCCACAATGATGCCGGAGCTTCGGCGATTATTTGGCCGAAGCTTCGGTATTCGGCGCTTCGGCCAAACTGTGCTTTGTGCCATCACTAGATCAAACGCCTACAGAAACCGTTTGAATGTGTTTAATATTTATATTTTAACATTTTTAAAACAATTATCGCGATGCTAAGATTAAAATTTTTTGCAATCATTATAATTTATATATTTTTTTAATTATACACATAATTAAACACACAACAAAAAATATTTATTTAATAGGTAGTATTTTTGCTTAATTTTATTGGCTCGTTGAATATAGTGTAAAAACAGGAATTCTGCATTTTGAATAAAATTATTTT
This sequence comes from Salticus scenicus, assembly GCA_963930645.1. Classification (NCBI taxonomy): domain Eukaryota; kingdom Metazoa; phylum Arthropoda; class Arachnida; order Araneae; family Salticidae; genus Salticus; species Salticus scenicus. The sequence goes on from OZ005657.1 coordinate 175,222,102, forward strand.
ATACTTGGTTTCATAAATCATGTTTGTTTCTTAAACAGTTTTTCATTATATATGAACACTAATGCAAAATATTTAGGTAAAAATAATAACTTTTTTTAAAAATGTTTAATCTGAGGTGGGGGAGGGGGGACATTAAACATAATGTGGCCGGATTTCGGTGGCAAATAAAGCTGGATGTCAGGCATCCGGCAGTGCATATTATCTGTGGAAAAATTTTCATCAGGGCTGAAAATAGTACCCCACGGATTATACAGAAGAAAATACAGTAATATAAATACATTTATTTGCTTTTTTGGTTCAGGATTCGTGTATCGCATGATAAAAATGAACCAATCAACCATCCAATCAATTTTTAAAATTGGTGTGGTACTAATTGTCATTTTCAAATGTTGGCAGGTATGGATTAATAACAAATAACGACCCAAATTCGGATTCATCTAAAGAGGAAATTCAGATTGAAAAAGAAAAAATTGAATCTGACAAAGCAAAAGACCACATTAACAAACAAAGGATATATTTAGAAAAAAATTCAACGGATAAAAAGATGTTTGATAATCTTTTAATTTTAGAAAAACACATTAAGCACATTTTCGTACCAAAAAATAAATAAAAAAATACTCAAGCTAGTATTTTAAAACATTTTTCTCTTGCGTAAATATAACAACTACGCAGATCGAAATAAAATACTAGTTATCACAAATTCAGTGCTATGATCCTCAAATTTTCTAATGCTTGTAATATAATGAGGTAAGAGAATATTTAATTTTATTTCATTTACACAGTTAGGATTATAATTCGATATAGCGCCAAATCCGTTATAATGCCATATTATTATGTGTACCGATGATGGCACTAAATCGGGGTTTGACTGTATATTAGAATTAATGTTTTAGGATATTATGAGGTTTTGCCCCCTGCTTGCTGTGTTGACTAACACTCATGTACACTATGAGTCCGATTTGTTTCTGTTAACCGAACCTAGAAGAAGCATCAGCCCCATACTCCAAATAATGAAATAAAAATAGCTATGTAAAAATGTACACTGAAATTCTGTTACAATTTCTACATAACACAACTGTAGCTTTTATTTTGCTATAATTATTATAATTTCTTAGTTACAGTCGATAGCAAAAGTATCCGAGCACTAGTAATAATCCTTGTCTAAAAAAAAGTACACTCAATACTGCTTTGTTAAATAAGTCCTTGTCAAGTCATGTTTTTAGTCAGTCTAAGAACATGATTCGACAAGGATTTATTTAACAAAACAGTGTTAAGTGTACATTTTTGATATTGGAATTATTGACTAGTGCTCGGATACTTTTGCTGCCGACTGTACTTACGTGTTACTGCATATCCATGTAAAACATCGCAAAAGAGTATTAAACTCGATCAAATTTTATTTTCAATGGAAATATGGGGGGAGGGCATCTCATTTCAGGCGAATTTTATGTTCACTAGCTTGTCATATTGTACACAACATTTTTAAAATCATAAATGAACCTACAACTTTGTTTTCAAGCTCAGTACCAACCCCAACTGACCAAACTACTGTAAATTAGCTTGTTATATACTGATATAAATTCCTCGATTGTGCTATTAAACTTAAATTCAATTTCATTCATTTATTTCAAAAGAAATATTTAAAGCAGATTCTTTACTATATACAGTCGGCAGCAAAAGTATCCGAGCACTAGCCAATAATTCCGATGTAAAAAAAAGTACACTTAAAACTGTTTTGTTAAATAAATCCTTGTTGAATCCTGTTCTTAGACTGACTAAAAACATCACTCGACAAGGATTTATTTAACAAAGCAGTATTAAGTGTACTTTTTTTATACAGAGATTATTGCTAGTGCTTGGATACTTTTGCTGCCGACTGTATATGTGTGGGTATATGCCCCTAAACATATTATACAGGACCCAATTATTCTTCAGCCCCCTCCAGATAGAAATTCTGGGTGTGCCACTGTATGCCACACGTATTGCCAAAAAATCATCACTGAATGCATGAAATTACATCAATCTCTGTCACACACATATGAATGCTTTATGCCAAAGCATTAATCATGTGCAAAGGAAATAACTTAATACATCCCCCACTTCCTAGTTTTGCATCCTTATCAAATGCACCAATTATCAACTTTTTATAAATACTAAATATACAAAAAAAAAAAAAAAAAAAAGAGCAATTTAATAACATCAATCATAATTTGAAAAACATGCAAATTCAATGTCAATTTCAAATTTGTATAATCTTTTGTTTTCAAAATATCATTACAAACATATATGACAAACACAAATACACAAAATATGTTTCTGTTACATACATAAATATTTAGACATTAACATTAATTTACTAAAAGTACCATTAAATTGCTTATAAAATAAATTTGTATAAATAAATTTACTTCTAAAATATTTTACAATCACAGTTGGGAAATTATCAAAAGGTGGGAACATTAAATGTTAACTTATAGTAATTTCTAAAATTTTCAAATTTAAAGCCAATTTTTTTTACAGTATAGTATATTGGCCTAGAAAATAATACACGGACATTAAAAGACAAGAATGGCTCTGGAAAATTAATTATGAAAGCATTTAATTAGTAGATCTGTAGGTTTACACAGATTTCGGACATTGCTGACGTGTAGGTTACAGATTTTGGACATTGCTGTCCTCTATGTTATATAGTTTTGACCTTTTCCAAAATTAAGTTGTGCTTAATATAAAAAAAATTCTTAAGATTAAGAATGTAGTTTTAATTGGTTTTATAATTAAGCATAATTAATAATATAGTTAATTTTTTTTTTGTTATCCAGTTATAATAATGAAAATTTTAATCAGATGTTTTTTTTTTTTTTTTTTTCCAATGGCTAGGCAAAAGTTACAGAGGACTATAAAGATACGAATCAAATTATAGACAATATAACATAGAAGACCGAAGTCATTGCCTAAGGAGCGATCTACTTTTTAGAAGTAATATCTTAATTTTATGCAAATTACACATTGTGCAAAAAAGCATACCTCTGCAGAAATATTTAACACACAATTTATCCTTTTTATTTTATCAGAAAACAAGTTACACAGCCATTTTTCCTTTTTTTTTTTTTTTTGTTTAATACACATTTCTATAATTTCTTTATCAAAAGAAGTCTCTTGCTGTCACAGGGTGAGATGTGAGATGGAGATAGTGATTTCAATAAAATATCTTCATAATTTAATTTGCACTATCCTTTATAGATGATTAACTAAACCTGTTTAAAATCTATGTCTCCCCAAGGAGTCAAAAAATTTATGAAGAATATTTGTGTACTATTAACAACGCAGGTCTTTTCAATAATACCTGGCCATAAGTTTTTATCATAAATTGCAAGACATCAGTCACCAATGTCATAATCAGTTTTCAGTTGTGAAGAATCAATTATAGAAACAATCTGTTTTTCACCAGCTTCACTGGTAACACATTCTTGATTGTTTTTATAGAGAAGGCAAAGCAAGATCGCTCTGGGTCATAAATTTTCATTTTTTTGCAAATATTTTCCACTCCTTGATTTGGCTTCTATACAAGCTTCTACTTCTTATGTTTTGAGGGCATATCCTGAAATGAAAGGGTGAAAATTTTTTTTAAAGAGTTGCTTTATGATAATTTTAAATGTTGCAATAAATATTTACATCTATTAATAGTGTAATAGGAAAATATGTTATGTAAAAACTAACAATGTTCTAAGAAGACTGTATTATATGGTTGAGGAAAACATAATTTCTTAATGAAATGAATAAATCCTTAATCTGTTAAATGCACTTTATTTTATGGGTAAAAACTGCTAATGTAAAAATTTTTTTGCCCTTTTTTAGCTTGACTAGAAAATCCTATCCTGTGCACTATAAAAGAGGAGGGTGAGTAAAAAAAAAAAAAAAAAAAAAAAAATGTACTTTCATGTGGAGAACAGGATAGAGACTTCAAAATGGGGGGGAGTTAAAAAAAAATTGTAGTTATTTTTTGCCTTTTTTTTTTTAAGTGAAAATAAAAGGGTTAAAGTTTAAGCCTTTCTTGTGTGCTAGTAGGAGAGGGGTGGGGAGGGGCAAAAGTGAAGATAGAGATTTTCAGCCCTTGAATTTTTAACAAAAAAAAAAAAAAAAAACTTTTATGATCTCAAATACAATAATTTAAATTTTATTTTTTTAACAAACAATATGTATATAATTTTTAACTATTTTGGAACAATGTACTCTTATAATAAATTTATTTCTTTATTCTTATTTATTTATATTACATGTATTTAATAACCACTTTATATACATATATATAAATAAATAAATATTTACATTTTAGGACATTGAATGAGTTATAAAAATAAATTAACTGAGAAAATTATTGGCATTTCGATCGTTACTCCATTTGGATATTGGTGTTAAATAATCATTCAAGAGACTTGCGCTAACAAAAAAATTTCAAAATACACTTAAAATGTGCAAAACATAGAAAAAATGTTTTTTAGGTAATAAAGAGAAGTATTACTACTTTTTCTGTATCTATCTTTAAAAAAAATCATGTCCGAAATTTCGTAACGATCGCCGTGGCCACCATTTTGTGTCAAAAGTACACCTGGAAATAGAGCATGCTTCTAAGTAAAATTATATTATTACACGTACTAAGTATGATTTATTTATACAAAACACCTAATTATTTAAGATAAAACATTATAATAAATATCTTTTTATACATTTCAAGACAACAGATCATCTTTAAAAATAACTTTAGTGAAAAAATAATCGACGTTTCGATCATTACGCGATTTGGACATTCCTGTTTCTTATTTAAGAAAAGTGCATTTATAGCAAAAATTTTTTACAAAAACATATATAGATACTTAGAAAAGTTTAAAAAGGGATTTTAAAGGTAGATAAAAGTGTCTAAAGTACTTACTTAACGTATTTTGCATTCAAAGAATACTGTTGTTTCGATCGTTACTTTTGGACATAACAAAAATGCAAATGATATCTTTTTAGAAAAATCCTTCTATCTTCAAAAAGGATTAATCATGTGCTGCCAACTGTTGACGAAGTTATCGAACAATCATCGGTTTCCTTTATACATTTGTTATTTTCCATCAGAATCACCTGAAAACAAGTTATAACTGTTTTTTTGGTGGTACATTGGATCAGTTACATTAAGAATGTCCAAAATCGGCCCTTTTAGCAAAAATAATACAATTTTAAGATATATGTATAAAGCTTTTACAATAAATTATATCAATTCTTGTCTCTGAATAAAATAAAGAACTCAGTGAAAAAAAAAAATTCTAGTCAATAAAAATTGAATTTATTTGCTGTTGAAGCTTAAAGTTATGATTTGTGTCCCGTGCCCACCTTTTAAAAACTCCCTAGTTCCCTTCTTAAAGTGATAGAAGAAAATTCTATGACAATACAATAAATATCCACGAAGTTTAATAAATTTCATTCAATTTTCCTTAATTACTTTAAATTCCGCACACTAAAAATATCATATTTTAAAGAAATGCCTTAAAAATATTTCTATAACTTCACCATATTCAAATCATACACATATGCTAAGCTTCTCTAGAAACAGATAACAAAATAAATTACATAATGAAGCAGAAATTAAGAAAGTGCTTCACCCAGTCTGTTAATTTCTGGCAAACTAGTGCACACACACAAACATGAAATGTGCAAGTGAATCAAGCACAGCACATTTAACATAGTTGCTGCCAAAAATTCATATATAAAAGTAAACAAGAATTTAAAAGCAATATAGTTTTATCAGAATTAGTGTAAGTCTTATTCAATGATTATATATATAAAATTAAGTAAACATAGTACTCATTGGTAGTGATAAGTGTAGCATTCATTATATGAATGCAATATTTTCCAAATAAAATAAAATTATTTATCTTTTGTGACAAAAAATGAAATTCATGAAATAAAATAAATTCCATTTGTAATGGAATTGTATTTAAATTTATGTGATTAAAAAATAATTTACTTATATTAAAACTTACATGCACTATTTTTTTAAAGTAAGTATCCATAAATTACAAAATTACTTCAATATAATATTATGAAAATGGTAATACATATTAAAAAATACTAATCTAATACTAATTCCTTTTACAGAATGAGCATGTTAATAATGAAAAACAAAATTTTAAAGTAAAATTATACTTACAAAATTTACATGTCAAATTCTCCTAAGATAAATATTTTCAAGTCGATATTTTCTTTTTATTTCACACAGACGAATGAATATTTGATCCAAAAGAGAACTTAATATGTTATACCAATATACTAAAACTGGCATAACCCAAAAATTCTCATTCAGACACTATTAGTTCATTAAACTATGGAGGTGTTGTCTCTTCATGCAGCTTTTCTTCATAACATATTCAGGTTTTTCCATCCGATTAGATCCTAGCTCAAGACTGGCATGTTAACTTAAAATACTCACTAAATTGCCTTTGAAGAATCAGCATATTATCAACAATAACATAAAAATTTAAAAATAAAATAATACTTACCAAAATTTGTATGTAACTGTACTACTTATAATGGAATTGTGTTAAAATTTATGCGATTAGAGAATAATTTACTTGCATTGAATCTTACATGCTTAGTTTCATGTAAACTAATAAATTGCTAATAAATAAAATTATTGATGTGAAAAAAAAGGCGGGTTCTAAAAATTGTACGATTCATAATAAGATGGTTGGCAAGTATGCCATTGCCAATGTGATAGTATATATTTAAGTTTGTTTTATTTTGATAAAGTAAAATATTATTCAAGATCGTAAGAGGTATCTTATGAACTCTTATTTATTTAAATTTCTTTTAAAGAACTTTTTTTTTTTTTTTTTTTTTTTTTTACTGCTCAGAAAATAAATTTTACTATTGGGTCATGAAGCCATTTTATCGTTTATCATTTGCTATTAAAGATGTATAATGTTAAGTAACTTTAATTACATTTTTTATTGATATAGTTATTTTTGAATTAATTCAATAAGAGACTTATTTTTTGTTATAAGTTAAAACATAACTATTGCTTTATTATACTTCGTTATATTTTTGTTTACATATGTTTTATTAAACTTTAATAAACTTATTTGGTTAATTAAAACTTTGTTATTATTTGACATCATGCATTAATATTTTTAAGTTAAGTTGAATATAATTATGATTTAAGTAAAAATTAAACTATGCAGAATAATTCTTTCATTTTACATGAACTCCAAACTCCAGCCATGCTTTTCCCTGCTTCATAATTGCACTCTGCTAAACTAAACTTAAAATAAAATAAATTTTGTAATAGTGTGTGTATGGATATGAAATCATTCATATCCAACATTTATGGATGACAATGCGCACCCACGCAGGAGCACTGAGGTATCAAACACACTAAAAAGTGAAGATATTAACCATAAGCAATGGCCTGCATACTCCCTCGACCTAAATCCTGTTGAGCATGCCTGGGATGCTCTTGGCAAATGTGTTTCACAAAGAACTCACCCTCTTCGAACTGTGCAAGAGCTGAAAATCACCTTGAGAGAGGAGTGGGATAATATTCCGCAAGGACTTCTTGATAATTTAGTAGACAGCATGAATAACAAATGCAAAATGTGCATTAATGTCTGATGCAATCACACATCTTATTGAGGTACTCATATCTGTTTCATTCTGGCAAGGAGACCCATTTTTTGTGGCTGTTTGAAAATGCTCTAAGGAGCATCTTTTTAATTTTCTTATTTTTCAATGTGGCACTATCTGTACCATTTTGCATGATAATAAATACACACTGTCTCTACTAAATATGTACTTAGTTTCATTTCTTTAATCAATGTCTATTATTAATTATTTCGAAAAATGTAACTGTTCCTTAGCAATTGTCAAGCAGTGTAAACACTATAAAATTCAAAAATTCTCAATATTTGTTTCAACTGTATATAATAATAATAGCATGGCTCATAAGGTTTAAAAAAAAAAAAAAAAAAAAAGCTTGGCATAAGTACATCACCAATAAAGTAAGGTGTATTCGTCAATGTGAGGTAATTTGGAGCAGAGTTGCAGAGTTTTCCTAAAATCATGGTTTTTGTTTTCCCTTTCTGACAAAGAAGGTAAAGAGGGTAATTTCGCAAAATCATTTTATAGTGTATGCTGCCTACACGTAACTAAACCATACAACCAAAATTGCCTTCCTGGGGTGAACGAGACCAAAGTAACACTTGGAAACATATCTTCTGTTTCAACCCCCCTCCCTTAAAAAGGAAAGAGGGAAGATTTTGCAAAATTCCAATGCAGTAGGTGTTAAAAGCATATAACGAGCCCACACATAAAAATTTGTGATTACAGTTACTATTGATTCCATAGGACAAACTTAATTAAAAAAGGGAGATTATTGAATTTGTCCCTGATAATCCCTCAAAAATTGAAAATCCTAAAAATCTCAAAATAGTCTCTTGGATGTATTCTCCATGAGATGCACAGCCATTTCTAATCTCTTTTAGCAATTTTTGGTAAAGCTCTACTCGAAAATTTCAATTTTGCTAAATATTCCCACACACACAATATCAAATTTTCTACCCCCCCCCCCCCACTTAAAATCGAAAATTGCAGAAATTAATTTCTTTGTACTCGTCCTAACATTTGTCTGGTCCCAACATGTGCAAATTCTTTGCTATGTATTGAAGTAATTTGGAGCCAAGATATGCTCCCAAACTTGTTTTCGTAGTCTGAAGGGGGGGGGGGGGGATATTCCACAAAACCCAGCCTCAGTTGGTTTCAGGGGCAAGGTTCCAAGACGAACCTTCATGCAAAAATTTGTGATCAAATCTCCCATAGAATTTCCATGGATGGGTTGAGTCAGGGAGAAAATGATATAAACGAAGGTATATAATATCATGAAGGTTTATTACATTTTGCCCACTCCCCCTCCTAGGGGGTAAATTCCGAAAATTCTTGAAATTGTTCCCTCTTATGTACTTACTGTCATTCACTACAGTATGTTTGTGAATCTCAATCAAATAAAAAATGCACCTCTATTTTAAGGTAAATACAAGCTTTTTTATTTGTCTCTCCGTGGCTCAGGTGTTTAGAGCACCATGTTAGTACCCGGTGGTCTCGCGTTCGATACCCTGAAGGTCCGGAGTGTTAATTTTTGCAGACAATTAAAAGACAAGATGTCAAATGATAAAAGAAAATTTATAGTTGACTACACAGTATCCTAAGAATTTTTGAAGAGATTTTTTCAGAAGCCTTTTTCTTACATCTCTTTTTAGAAGCAAAAAAGAGTTTTTTGTGGACTACAAGCGCCCTCTATTGGGTGGAATATTCACTAAAATGTCAATGAAACAATTAACAATACAAAATAAAAATGATTAGCAAGAAAAACACAAACATTAACCAAATCAGTAAAATGTTAAGTTATAATATAAAAAATAATAATAAAAAGGTGCTTCAAACGAATAATTAAATTGCAGATATTGGCCCTTAATCAGAAAAATGAAATCACAAAACTTATAGGCAATCGTGTGGTGTTGCCATCTGTTGTGAATTTTAAGAAATAATTTCTCTTTTCTTAACACAGTTCAAATTTCCCCAATTTTGGTTAATAAACAAAAAAGTTACATTTTTTTTTTTTTTTTTTTTTTTTTTTTGCAAATTAAATTTTATTCTAACTTTGAAAAGATTTATATGATACGCTATAATAAGAATTTGGGTTTTAAAAGTTTTTTTAAATAGTTTTTTTTTTAAGTACTAGTGTTCGCTAAATTTCATGAAAAAAAATTACAGATATCTGCATTATTATTGTTATTATTTGGTGATATGAAAGGTTATGTGAAATCATGTGTCGCCTCCCGCTTCCTTCCCTTGATGGCTGAATTTCCAGAATTTCTAATATTGGTTTTTAGATATTTGTGCTTGTTACATCTTAATGCAAAATCTCACGAATACCTTATTTTATTTTTTCATTTTATTATTATTTTGAGATATAAAGGTTTTTCTGAAATGACAATCTGCTCCCCCCACCCTTCTCTTTTGGGAGGTGAATTTTGTAAATTTGCTTCTTAGTGGATGTCTACATAACGGTAGGTGTATTTTGACCAAATCTTATCTTCTATGTGCAGAGATTGGACTGGACAATGCAGAAGGAGTCACTCACACAGAACAAAGTATTTAATATACATAGATAAAAAAATATATTTAAAAAAAAAAAAGCTTTTATACACATACTAGATTTGAACATCAAAATACAAGAGCCAAATGGTGTCCTTCTATGCGTGCACTCTGAGGCCATTGCCTTAGTTGCCTGACCCCTGGTGCCGGCCCTGAGCTTTGATATCCATTGTCCTTGGTGGTTTTTGTATTTGGCGATCAAATCAAAATACAAAAATATGCACGCGAGATGTATATTTTCGTAATTGTATCATATTCTTGATTGCTCTCTTATTATTAAAATAACCATAATTTTTGAAAGAAATAAATATGTTCGCCTGATAATTTGGCAACATTTTTATTTATTTTTTTTTTTTTCGCTGAGTACGACAGATACCAAGTTAAGTCTGCAAATGTTTGCAGCTTACAAAACCTTCATTCTTTATTTGAATCAAAATAGTTTCCGCCTGTGTTTTGTAGATGCCAAAGTGAGATGTATATTTTGAATATAATTTGATTTTTGCATTGAACAAAACTATCAATTTTTATTTAATTTTGCACAGACTTAAAAAATTATCATTAATTGTAGTGTTTATGTTGTTTGGCAAAGGAATTTATTTCATACTTTTAGGGGCAATTTACAATTTTATTTTTAGCTGTTTAAATAATAGTTACCTTTTGGAATCAGTTCTATTTTTCTACAGAAAGATTTTATTTTTTTCCTTTCAGTGAAAATGTATTCATATTCATAGCAGAGCATGAGAAGATGTTCAACAGCAGTTTCATATATCGTAACCCGCAATAAAAGTGACAGAACTCAAAAAATGGCAATTTCGAGTTTATGTCACTGGAAAATATAATATATGAAGTGCCTCAATGTACACAAAAAACATTACATCTCCATAAAAAATTATTCACTTGAGAGGCAGTTGTGTCAGTTTTATTTTAGTCAATGCCTTATTCTTGATTAAGTTGATTTTTCTCAAAATACTGCATTTTTAATTAGTGTCACTTTTCTTGTTTTTATGCGATATGAGAAAAAAAAAACTATCTATTGAATCCATGTACATTAAATTAAAGAGGTTTTAGAAATGTAAAGAATGGATGTGTTGCATTTGTAACCAAAAATTCTGTTAGGCACGTAGTATAAAAGTATCCAATATCAGTAAATATATGATACATAAACATTCAAAAGAGAAGAAATTTGAAAAGAATCGATGACTCTTCGTATAAGGCTATCAAATGAAGCTGTAGAGAAAAAATTACAGTGCATATCTTAAATAAATTAAAACAAACAGACATAGAAACGATATAATGTTAACCTCAACTGCAATGCACTATGCACATCTAGATTCTGATGTAATTTTACAGAACATACGTATCACCTGCTACTCTGGAATATGCACAGCGTATAGTTCAAACAAGGATCCATATATGCATTGCAGCTGACGGATAGAAGTTTAAAAATCGAAATACATATCTTTTTGATTTCTAACATAAAAATAAATTATCTTTTTGATTTTATTTGTACGTTACAGTGCAGGGAACTGCGAACAAACAGATGCACGTTCAAACGTTCTATTTTCAACATTAATATTTATAAGGTGCCTTTCTGTACTAAATTGATGATGCCCTACAACTTTGTAATTTACTTTATCCCTCTACCTCATACTGTTTTTGAGACAGAAATTATAACTCTGCTCTCTTCTACAAGTTTCCACTGTAAGCAGTCGCATCTCGTAGCGCATGGCCACTATACTTTATTTGCATACTACTTTTACAAGTGTAGCTGCAGCCGTTCAGCAGTTAAAAGAGGGAAAATGGTCTTTTGTATGCACCCTGTAATTTGTTTAAATCTTAATGAAATCATACTGGGACCTATTTCAGGCTAAAATTTTTACAACAACAAAAAAGTATTGGAGCATCTTTTATAAAGTTATAAGCTAACAAACAACAACAGCAACAAAAACATATGGTTTTAATTGAGAACCCCTCCTTTGTGAAGTTGGTTGAAAATGACTATGCACTAATCAATGTAACCGCTTATAGTGATCCTACTTTGAACTACATAGCATACGTGTCATCACTACGATACAATGTGTGTAACATAGTCTGCACAATGTAAGAAATTGCGAACAAACAAATGCACGTTTTTAGTATTCCATATTTAGCATTACTTAATGTGTACAAACTGTCTTTTCTTACTAAATCGATGTTGCACTACAACTTTGTCATTTAGTTTTCCCTCTATCTTGAACTGTTTTCAAGATAGGAACAATAACTCTGCAGTTTTACACCAGGTGGCACTGCAAGTGGTTAAATCTCTCAGTGCATGGTCACTTTACTATATCTACATACCACTTTTATGACTATAGTGGCTATAGAGTTCAGCAGTTAAGAGTTGGGACTGACTTTTTGGGCATCCTGTATTTTCTTTAGATCGTAAGATGTTACAATGGGACCTATTTCAGACCAAGACCTTTACAACAAAACAATAAGTATCAAAATCAGAGCATCCGTTCAGAAGTTATGAGCTAACAACAATAACAAAAAACATACTGTTTGAATTAGGAACTTCCTCCTTTTTGAAGTCTGTTTAAAAATTACAAATAATTATAATTATTGTTTTTTTTGTTACATTTTCCATTGTTCTAATAACATATTTAGTGAGAGGTGTGCATGACAGAAGCAAAAATTTATTAAAAACAAGGCAAACAACAACATCTAGAACACTAAATAGAAATAATACAATAAGAAAGCAGACAGTTGTTTCAGTAGCATTTAGCGTTCCATCTTCAGTGTATCACTAAATAAAAATAATAGGAAAGCAGACAGCTCTTTCGGTAGCATTTAGCATACCATCTTCAGTGTATCAATCCCATGCCAAGTCTTCCATTAATATTCAAAAATTTATTATTGAAGCTTTAATGAAAAAATACGGATAATTGCACTTCAAATATTGATATTTATAATATTTACACATATGTTGTTGTTGTTGTATGCCACTCTGAAATTCCGAGCCCCGGTAGTGGAACTACCGAATTTATTATAAGGCATGAGGGGTGCCTCTTCCGTTATTAGGAGCGCCTCATAGGAAGGAAGTATGACTTCTAGCTCCAGAAGCTGGTGAAAGATGGCAGCACCAGCCAAACAACAGAAACTCTAATTTTGATCCGGATCAGAGCGAGTTAAACCCATGTTCCGGTACCCCCAGAGGTATAATTTTTGATGGGAACTTGGAGGACTTTGCGACCACGACTGAATTTAACGTGCACCAGTACATGACGGTCTTCGGCCGGCTCGAGGACCGAACCCGCAATCTTTCGATCACGAACTCGCTGCTCTTACCGACCAGGCTACCGTGGCCCTATTTACACATATATAGAACATATATAAATATAGTATTTGCTTTAAAAGAGAAATATCTAATTATTATTAATTTCTTTTAAAATATCTATATACAGAGACTCATCTTGAAATAAATATTTAAAAACCTGCATAAATGTATTTATTTTAATTTTCGATCAATAAGGGACAGGGTTTCGGACCCGCCCACAAACCCCCAAAAAAAACCAGGTGGGTTTTTTTTGGGGGGTTACCCACTTAAAAAAAAAAAAAAAAAAATCTACACTCAAGTGAGTTTTATTGTTTTTTTTTTTATCTAATAAAATTTTTCACTTTAAAAAGCATAATTTATTATTTTTTTACTTATATTTTCTTACGTGACATTATTATATATAATAAATATTATGTAGGATAATAATCATATGTATAAGTATAATTATTGTATTATATATATAATTACTATTGTATCTACATAACATAGCATATCATATTAGTGATACAATATATGCTAGTTTTAAATTATGTAATTATTTTTCAACTTTGTTAGAAAAATTCCTTTCATTTCAACCTCATATCTACAATATCTCTTTTGAATAGACCAGTTTTAAAAAAATGAAAGATGAGAAAAAATAAACAATATTGCAAGCCAATATTTTTATTTGTAAGTCATGATGAAAAAATAAAAGTAATACTTTGCCTAAAATTCTAAGGATTTAACAACAAATATTAAACATAACTAACAAATATAATATACAGGGTTCCCACGGGCCTTGAAAGTCCTTAAGAAGTACTTGAATTTTGTGCAAAGTCCTTAAAAATACTTGAATTTTAGACTCTAGCAAACGCTTGATCAAGGCTAAACTATCTCCATCTCCACACACACACACACACACACCATTATCCAATATAATGCATTTTGTCATAAAATTCTCATTTCATTATCTTGCTTTTGCATATAGTTTCAGCTTATTTGTCTTTTTTGCCAATCTCATACCTGTTTGGTAGACTAGTCATTAATTTTGAGCAGAAAGTGACCAGACCAGAACTCAAACCTAAGAACTTTGGAATAATCATAATGATCCCAATTCCAAATCCTAAACTAATCATTTTTTGACTTTTGTAAAAGTTAATTTGGTCAATCCATCAAAAATGTATCGTGAAAACAGGCAAAGTTATTATTCTAATTATAAAAAAATAATACTAATAAAAGTAGTTACTAAAGTTTTGTGCATATGCCTAGTGTTCTGCGATTTACTAAAGTTTTGTGTATATTGTTAAGATTCGTTCATGATTTGAATCATTAGTATGTTAAAAGAAAATGTGTTAATTTATAGTTTGTGTTTTTGGCAACGATGAAGCGAACGATTTGTAGTTGTTGATATCGCTAGTATGCGTGTAGCATGGAGATCAAAGTATGTACAATATTAAAGTAATATTATTTAATTTAAAGCTATACTTATGTCAGTTTTACTTCTATCCAGTAAATATATAAAAAAGTATTAGGTTATGGGAACAATATCGTTTCCCTGCGCTATGCATTAAGTCTCATCACGAAGTCACGTTTCAGCGCATTAAGCCTAACGTAAGCCTAACCACGCCTTGCTTCCAGTAACAAATATGGATACAACTAAAGTACAGATAAAGCCTCTAGCTGGAGAAAGTGATTGGCAAGTATGGAAATATAGAATTAAGTTCATTTTAAATAGCCATACAGGTGCGTTAGAAGTAGTTCAAGGAACTTTAGTTAAGCCAAATGCCCCTACGGAAACGGAAGGCGCTGCTCAAGCTAAATATGAGAAGGATTTAAAGGACTATCAGAAAGCAAATAACAATGCTATGATTGTCTTAACAAATTCGATGAACGAAGAAACCCTTCAAAAGGTAATGCGTTTTGAAACTGCTCGAGAAATTTGGATAGAGTTACATAAGTTGTACGAAGCATCCTCAGAAAATCAACTATATAATATCTGTATGCAGTTTTTCCAATTCAAATGGAATGATAGTGAAGATATTGCAGCTCATCTCTCCAAGTTAAAAAATTTATGGAATGAGTTAAACTCTGGATTACAGAATAAAAATGAAGTTGCATTACCAGAGTTACTGCTAAACTGCAAGATATTAGATATATTACCAAGTGAGTTCCTGTCATTTAGGTCCAGTTGGTTGCTCTTAGGCGAAGATAAAAGAACAACAGATGAATTGACAACACAATTATGTTCTTATGAAAGAGAATTTAGAAACCGTGATAAAGATATTTCAAATGAACAAGAAGCCCTCCTTGTAAAAGATAGAAAAAGTAAATACAATGTTTACAAGAAGAAATCAAATATTTGTAATTATTGTCACCAAAAAGGCCACTGGGTCAAATCATGTTCTAAGTGGATTGCTGATGGGAGGCCACCCAAACCTTCTGATTTTAGAAAAGCAGGAACTTCTTGTACAGCAACTACCTTAGCTCTGATGTCAGTTGATGAAGAGGTATGTGCTTCAGAGATTCTTTCAGATGGTTGGTACATAGATAATGGAGCTTCCAGACACATCACTATGGATGACAAGTATTTTATAAATTTTGAAAAGTTTGTATCTCCTCATGGAATTGCAGCAGCCAATGGAAAAGTTCTTCCAGCTCTAGGCAAAGGTACGCTTCAGATCATCACTGTAGTTAATGGCAAGAAGCAGTTCAAAGAATTAAAAGATGTGTGGTATGTACCTGAAATAAGCAAGAATTTATTCTCTGTATTGGCCACTCATGATAGATACTTAAATAGTCGTTTCGAGTCGACTGCAACAGAATGTTGGCTAAAGATTGATGAAGTTTGTGTTTTGCATGGAACACGAAGTAAAGGAAGAGGACTTTTCAAAGCTAATATGACAGTTGTTAATCCAAAAGAATTTATTGAAGTAAATTTAGCCTCTTCGGACGAGTCACTGTTACAACTCTACCACGAACGTTGGGGTCATCAAGATAAGCGACATGTGAAATCTCTCTTAAGCAATGAATTAAATATCAAGGTTAATGTCCAAGACACATTATGTGAAGCATGCATATATGGGAAAGCTCATAGATTAAGTTTTGGTTCCAGAATTAATTGCTCTTCTCCTGGAGGACTAATTTCTGCAGATGTGTGCGGCCCCTTTGACAAGTCTTTTAGAAAATTTCAATACTTTGTTGTTTTCAAAGACCAGTTTACAAAGTTTCGCTGTGTTTACTTCCTCAAACAAAAGTCTGATGTTGCTAATGCCCTTAAAGAATTTTTAGCTTATGCTGAAAATTTTGGTCATAAAGTTAAAGAAATCATCAGTGATAATGGGGGAGAGTTTGACAACAATGAAATAAAAACTATTTTGAAGAAAATGGGAATTGTTTCAAGATTCACAGCACCATATACTCCAGAGCAGAATGGTGGAAGTGAGAGAGAGAACCGTACACTTGTTGAAATGGCCAGAACACTGAAAAATTCTAATCCAGACTTAGAAATTCCTCCAGCATTATGGGCTGAACTCATCAATACCTCAGCATATTTACTAAATAGAACTGGAAAGTCATCCATTAAGAATGTGAGTCCTTATGAATTGTGGACAGGAAAGAAGCCAAGAATTAATCACTTGAGGATTATTGGATCAGTATGTTATGCCCACATACCTAAACAAAAAAGAAGGAAGATGGATAACAAGGCAACTAAGGCTTATTTGATGGGATATGATGGAGATGAAAGGTATCGTCTTTGGGTTCCAGAAAGAAACACTATCATGTTTTCAAGAGATGTCAAATTTAACGAGAAGTTGTTAAATTGTGAAAAGGTTGTCCATTTTCCTATTACAGATGAAAATAGGACTTCTGAGTCTGAAAATCAGGGAAAGTCAGAAGATAATCTAAGTGAAGAAAATGAGATAGAAGAAGAAAATGAGACAGAAGAAGAAAACATTGATATCGACTCAAACAAACAAATAGAATCCAGAAAGTTAAGAGACAGAGAAAGTCTAAGAAAGCCAAAACATTATGAAGATTATATAACGATGGCTGAAGTTTTTATTGCTAATTTCGAAGAACCCACAACTTTTGAAGAAGCAATTGAATCCAAAGAAAGTAAATATTGGAAAGATGCGATGGACTTAGAGATGTCGTCGTTGATCAATAATGAAACATGGACCCTAGAAGAACTACCAAAGAATCACAAAGCCATTCCATGCAGATGGGTCTATAAAGTTAAAAGAAATCCTGATGGCTCCATTGACAAATACAAGGCCAGATTGATAGCTAAAGGATTTACTCAGCGATATGGAGTCGACTATGAACAAACTTATAGCCCTGTGACAAAGATGGGAACTGTTCGTTCAATTTTAAGTATAGCTGCTAATGAAAGACTACATCTTATCCAGTTTGATGTTTGTTCAGCATTTTTATATGGTAAACTTGATGAAGCTATATACATGCAGCAACCAGAAGGTTACAATGATGGTACTACTAATGTCTGTAGATTGAAGCGCAGTCTCTATGGGCTTAAACAAGCTTCTCGCTGCTGGAATAAGTATTTTGAAGAATTTTTATCAGAACTTGAATTCAAAGCAAGTGATGCAGATCCTTGCCTATACATCAAAGATAAGAATGGAAGAAAGTTAATTGTCTGTCTGTATGTTGATGATGGAATAGTTGCATCAACTGATCTACAAGACTCTAAAGAATTTATAAATGATCTTAAGTCAAGACTCAAAATCACATACAGACAGGCAAGTTTTTTCCTTGGTCTGGAAATTCATCGTTTTGAAGATGGGAGTATCAAAATTAATCAGCAAGCTTATGCAAAAAGAATACTTCAGAAGTTTCATATGGAAAATTCTAGGCCAGTATCTACTCCAATGCTTAAAGAAAATACAAGTGTGGAAAATGATGATGAACAGAGCAGTGAAAAATTCCCATATAGAGAAGCTGTAGGTGCCTTGATGTATCTAATGTTAGGTACAAGACCAGATTTAGCATACTGTGTTGGTATTCTCTCACGCCACTTAGAAAACCCATCTACAGATGACTGGTTGAAAGTGAAACGTGTTTTTAGATACATAGCTGGTTCATGTAATAAGGGTATTACATACAAGAATAAATATGAGCCAGGATTGTTAGAATGCTATAGTGATGCAGATTTTGCAGGATGCAAGACATCTGGAAGATCAACTAGTGGCATTATGATTTTATACAGTGGTGGTGCTATATCATGGTCTAGTCAAAGACAGTCAGTAGTTGCAACTTCTACTACTGAAGCTGAAATAATAGCTGCAAATGAATGTGTGAGAGAAATAATCTGGCTAAATCGTCTATTTTCTGGTGTTACACAATTAAGGGGAATTCCAGTGCTTCAAATTGATAACACAGCAGCAATCAGATTAGCACAAAACCCAGAGTTTCATCGTCGCACTAAGCATATAAGTGTTAAGCACTTTTTTATCAGAGAAAAGGTGCTAGAGAAACAAATACTAGTCCAACAGGTATCTACAGAAGATCAGATTGCCGATATGTTGACTAAATCACTATTTAAACCAAGACTGTTGACTCTTTGTGCCAAAATTGGACTTTTATAAACTTTAAATTTGAACTTTAAATTTATTGCTATTATTTTCTTATAACAAGGGAAAGTGTTAAGATTCGTTCATGATTTGAATCATTAGTATGTTAAAAGAAAATGTGTTAATTTATAGTTTGTGTTTTTGGCAACGATGAAGCGAACGATTCGTAGTTGTTGATATCGCTAGTATGCGTGTAGCATGGAGATCAAAGTATGTACAATATTAAAGTAATATTATTTAATTTAAAGCTATACTTATGTCAGTTTTACTTCTATCCAGTAAATATATAAAAAAGTATTATATATGCCTAGCATTCTGCAATTTCCCCCCATAGTCCCTTGAAATTTTTTCCTTTTTAAGAGTGGGAACCCTGATATATTGACCCTGTAAGGTTCGATACAGGCAAAAACTAGGGTTCTTTTTTTTTGCCCCTCGAAAACTTCAAATTCATTAAAACTGCCTTTTTAAAAGATTTAGTTTTATAAAAAATGACCTTTCTATAAAAAATTTTCGTGTTCCAGAATTATTTTTAATGTTTACCTATAACTCTCTTTAATGAAATGCTATTAACTTGATAATAAATATTTATATAGAACAACTAATAAAATGGAAGGTGTTACACAATTTTTTTCTTGCAGAAAAAAATTTCACAAAAAAATTTCATTTTTCACAAAAATGAGCTTCAAAAATTAAAAGCTGGAGGTAAAAATTAAAAGCTGGAGGCAAAAGCAAGACGCGTCTTGCTTTTGCCTCCAAGGCAGTAGCACATGTTTTTTTGCACCTGATGAAGGAAGGCTACGTCCTTTCGAAACCAGTTGTGCTGGCTTAAAATTTATGGTGTGTGAAGAAGTCTTATTGTCTATTAATTATAATTAATTACTATTATATTGTAATAAGTTTTCTTTTAGTCTAAAACAGTTCTCTTTTTAAATAAACTTAAAATTCAAACCCAACAGTGTTATTCGACGTTTAACATAAAATACCCAATTAAACCCAAAAAAAAAACCACCCGGGCTGGGCTTTTTTTTTTTTTTTTTTTTAAACCCTGATAAGGGAATATATATACAAAAATATTAAATAAGTAGTACATATTTCATATTAAGAACATTAAAACCTCTAAAAGTTGCCTTGCACTAATGCTTTCAACCACTATCCGCATCAGATATGCTGTTTTCGTGAACCGATGCACTCGGCGGTCTTGCCACTTGTCTTCTCTTCCACTTCTCATCTAGGGACCCTATATAGAGAGAGACTGGACATTGGTGCGCCGGCTTTTTGACGAAATTCTCCATTTTAGTGCCAGTTGCTCCATTGATTATCATTACACTGAGAAGAAATTTCGATTATTTTAAGTCATAATTGAAAAAGAACTTATTTATTACATTTTTATTTTGTTGGAAATTAAACTGCTTTAATTTTGGATTACTTTTAAAAGATAAAAATGCATAATTATTAATTTTATATCATGCTTTAAATACATTGAATTCTCTTATTGCATGCTGTTTTTCAAATTTATTTTCTAACATATGAAATAATTAAATTATTTATTTGCTAGCTATTAGTTTTTAAGTTCTGTTTTGCGACATATTTATTATGTAAGATCAGCTTTTATTTATATTATTTTATGTTATATGCTGTTCATATTACTACGGTTTAATTTACAATTCGCTATTATTAATCCTATTGTTTAACATTTTTGTAATAAATTCTGAATATTTTTACAAAATAAAAGATAATTTTGAGACCTTTGTCACAATTTTAAGCTTATATATATATATATATATATATATATATATTTAACCTCAAGCGAAAACATTACACAGCAAAAACGTAAAATATGTGCGAATGACCTTCAAACGGGGTTTCAGTTGGCGTGCTTTGGCGATTGCATACGATATGGGAGATGAGAGGGGATGAGATTTTTTTTGCTTCGGATTTCGTCTGAGTAAGAATAGGACGCGGAATGCAATGATGACGAAAAAAAAAAAAAAATGATGTATTTAACCCGTTAGTAGTCGCTATTGACAGCGCCACCTATTACAGATTGCGAACTTTTTATTTAACTGTCACCAATAATTTTAAGAAGTGATGTGATCGACGTTAAATCGATTTTATTCGCGTTTTATGTACATCAAATGCCACTTCTAAAATTTTTTGGTGGCTATTGAATAAAAAAATCTGGAAAAACTGAAGGATGGGCGGCAAATCGACCAACTAGCGACTACTAACGGGTTAAAGTGGTTATATAGATATGTATATATAAATAATTGTTTGTTCTGAGTGAGTGAGTGATTCATCATTGCCCAGCTAAAACCCTTGGACTTAGAAGCATGAAATTTTATGATAATGTTCCTTCTATTAAGTAGACATCACCTAAAAAGGGATTTTACAAAATTCGCCTCCCAGGGGTGGGGTGGAGGGTGGGAAGGAAGGACAAAATGTGATTTCAAAAAATCATTCATATCTCAAACAAAAAAACAGATACCCGTAAAATTTCTGCTTTAAAATATAGCTAACATAAATATCTAAAAATCAATTTCTAGAATTTTAGAAATTCAGCCCCTAAAGAGGAGGGGGAGGCAAAACATGATTTTACATAATCCTATGTATCTCAGGGGGAAAAAAAACAGATACACGTAAAATCTTTGCTCTAAAATACAGCTAATACAAATACCTAAAAACCAATTTCTGGAATTTTAGAAGTTCAGTCCCTGAAGGAGAGAGGGGGGCAAAACATGATTTCAAAATATCCTTTATATCGGGGAAAAAAAATATATATATATAATATATATATGTGGGAGATTTTTGGTATAAAATATAGCTCACACAAATATCTAAAAACAGATTTCTGGAATTTTAGAAATTCATCCCAAATAGAGCGAGACTACGGTGCAAAAAAAAAAAAAAAAAAAAAAAGAGAGAGAGAGAGTTAGAAGGTTCAAACTGGTACAGATAGGTTTTAGAGGCCTGCAAGTCGAATCAGGATATTTTCGAAAGTGCAAAATTATTAGGGTGGCTGGAGGGGCAAAAAAAAAAAAAAAAAAAAAAAAATTAGGGTTAGATCGTTCAAACTTGGTTCATAATGGTTTTTGATACCTACAAATCAATTGTGGATATTTTCAAATTTGTAAAAATCTTTAGGAGAGCCAGAAAGGGGGGAGGGGGAATGAAGGGGCAAAACAATAAAAATAGAGTTAAACCTTTCAAAATTGGCACATATAGGTTTTTGGGACTTACAAATCGAATGCAGATGTTTTCGAAAGGGAAAAATATTAGGATAGACAGAAAGTGAAAGGGCAAAAATATAGAAATAAGGGTTAGAGCATTGAAAATTAGTATTATTATACTTTAAGGTACGATAAATCTATTGCGGATAGTGTAGAGTTAATACGAGAGGCGGGAAGGAGGCAGGTGCAGGAGCAAAAATAAAAAAAATTCAGATAGAACTTCAGAAATTGGTATTATTAGGTTTAAAAGCCCGAGAAAATGATTGCGGATATTTTTGAAAGTGCAGAATAATTAGGAGGGGCTTGAACGATGAGCGAAGGAAGACACGCGCACGTGTATGTATACGCTGCCGCATGCAATGGGGATCCGGACTGATTATTTCACTGATGAGAGAAGACTATTTTTGTATTTTATATTTGTTTTTTTCCTCATGGTAATATAGTGATTCATTAAGAGTGTTGAACATAAATGTGCTCGTGTAGCGCACAGTGGAGGCAGTAAGACTTGGTGCGACATTTTTTCCGATCAGATTTTTTTTTTATCTTTTTTTTTTCCACTTGATGAAAATTAATGCAGTTTTAAGAATCAATTAATGGTAGAGCCCTAAATAAAATAATAGGCCGGCACATCACCGCCATTTTTTTGCCTCCGAATAGGACAGCAATCCTGCTTGGCGTCCTTATCGCTCCCCTAATGATTTTAAGAAATAATGATCTGAAGCTAATCTGGTTAAGATAAGAACAATAAGCAACAATAATATTCCTGAAAACACATTTTTTTCACAGTTCATTCTCAGGATGTCATTTTATTCTGAGGATATCCTATGGATATACTGGGGTAAGATGTGTTGTTAGGGCGGTTTCTGTTTCTTTTACAAAATGTCGCCAAAACTCAAATACACAGTAATAGGAGGTCTGTGAACACTTTATATTCACTTCTTGAATGATTATAGAAGTTTATCGCTAAACAAACTTCCATATCATAGTTTACTTAGCTAAAATAATGAAATATAATAAAACAAGTTACTCTAAAGTAACGTAAGACGATAAAAAAAAAAAGTTTGTCGTTTGTTTATCAGAGAAACGCGCTGGGTACATGTGGCAACCCTAAGGCAACAAAATGCCTGATGCGCCAGCTCGTATATATATAGGAGCCTTAATTAATGGACAATATTCCTGTGACGTGACAGTAGGTAAAATCGCTGAACACGTGGCTGATGTTTTGTAAACAAATTAGATTCAAGATGCCGTTTTATTGTTACATATAACATTTTCCAGTCTAAATATTTTTCCAGTGAAACTTAATAATCAGGTTTCTGTTCAAATAAGAACAAAAGAAAAATGTAAACAACTGAATCAAATGGTAAAGTTGAGACTATTCCGTATCGTAAAATTGCAGAACATTTTATACATACATATACATATATAAAATCAATAAAAGATAATAAAAATTAAACGCATAAAAATGTATAAAAAGTAAATCAATCATCACTTATGAATCATGAAACTAATGTCAATGTTTAAAATGAAAATAGCAAAGCCTATTGCGAACAAAATTAAAGATTACAAACAAATCACATTACAAATTAATAAACAGAATAAAGATGTCATTGGATTACATTGGTTATAGACATCAAAGCTTAAATAATTAGAATTTCAATCACTTTAATAAAGGAATTTTTTAAATGGAACATCCATTTAAATTTGTTAACATTGCCACAGTTCACATGGCAACTTTCAATATTATATACACCAAGCGACTAAAACACCTCACTTCGATATTTTCCTTTTCTCCTTTTTATTGTTTAAAAAGCAAATTTTCGAACAGATTTTATTATGTTGTCCTCCACATACACTTTAGCTTTGAGTCCAGTGTTAAAAACAAAATGCAATTGTTAGGAAAATTGTAATTTTAGAAATTATTTCAAAAATGGTAAGAATAAGGCAGTTAACAATGTCACAAAAATTATTCATTTTTGAATGAAAATCAAAAAATATTTTAATACGTGAGATGGCAAAATAATTAAATGTTAACGAAATGTTGGTAAAAGGGTTGAAAGATATAAAATTTTTTGTCTGTTTAAACTGGAAATTTGGTTTTAGGCGGCCATGTTGCTCATCCAAGCGAGATGACCGTACGTTAAAAAGCCATTGCTTATAAAATCGGTTTGTATTACATTTAGAACAAAAAAGAGATTCAGAAAAGGTATTTAGCAGCATAATTTCTTTAACTACAGTACAGCAACTATTAAACAAAGCAAATTTAAACGACAGAAAATTTGAAAAAAATCTATTCTTAGTGAAGAGAATTAGGAAAGCAAGACCTCAGAAGGCTAAAAAAATTAAAAAATGATTAGTTAATTATTGGGCTGAACTGGTTCTCTTTGATGAGTCAAGTTTAACTTATTTCGAGCTAAAGAAAGCAAGCAGATCTGACAATGAAAATATGACCGAATTAATGAAAATTGCACTTTAAAAACAGTGCCACATTCTCTGTACATTATGGTATGGAGGTGCATAACTTTTCAAACAGTCGGGCAAATTTTTATGCTCAAGGGATCAATTAACTCGAAATAAAACACAATCTTCATAAAAGTGGTGCCTGACCAACTATTTTGAAGGAATCTTGGACATTTCCGCAAACAGCATTTCAAGATGATAATGTACCTTACTACACGGCATCTGTGGTAAGTTTATTCACTTCAAATTTTCCTATCCATTCCCATGAGAAGCTGTTCAGAGCCGCCCGGAACAATCGTTCAGCCCAATAATCCAACCATCCCCCGAATGAAAAGTCTGTATCGCCCAATGTGTGCGTTAACGCGGGTGACAGCTAAAAACAGGCCCTATGTTTGAATGTGCATGATCTGATATGTTTTTGAATAAGAAAATAGATGATTTTTATCATTGAAATTTCTCAAGAAACCTAACATTGATTAAAGTCAACTAAGAAATTAGATACAGAGGAAAAAGAAAAGAAAATAGTACATCAAAGCTAAATTCTGACCTTAGTAGCGTATTAGGTTAAATGTAAATTTAACATTTAAAGTTTATTTTCGATAAATACTCATAATTCGTTCATATTTAAAGACTTATCAGTTTTTTTTTTTTCTTCTTCTCTCTATGATGAAGAAAAATTCATTTGTCGATTCCACCTTCACAAAACTTGTTGGATATTTTTTCAGAAATTACTTACGAGACTGATAGGTGAGTTAATTTTTACAGCTCTTATGTAGTATTCTGTAAAAAATGAATTCTTATTCTGATACTCTGGATCTAAAGTCTAAAGTGTGTATAGACGACTTATCTAATGTAAACAAATGATGCACACACACTAAAGGCCTCATAAAAGTACTTATATTTTATTGTTCTTACATAAAATAATTCTTTTTTCATATGTGTAACATTTTGGCCATTGCTATTCTGACCATCGGTGCAATTAGTGTGGAAGCTATTCGGACCGCTTCCTTGTTGTGCTTGTCATAATAATGATTTTGTTTGTTTGATCTTGAATTTTCTCTGTAATATACTAATTATTTTGCTTGTTTCAACAGTAAATTCAAACATTTTGAAAGTGTATAATGCGATTGATCTGCAATCCATGTCTATTTCAACATTGCTGTTAGAAAACATTACAAAATAAGTACAAAATTCATTTTCAGAAAAATCATACATATATTTGTATAGAAAATTATGTTTGGTTTGCATCAAATTATATTGGAATGGTTTAATTTTTTTTGAAAGAAGGAAAAGAAATAAAAAAACAAATAACATCTATGCAGTTGAATATGCAGATTTATTTATACGTATTCATAAACAAACATATTGCGAAGATTTTTTCAAAGATTGAAAATACTCATTTACTAAGATCTGTTTTCTTGTTACATTTTTTATTTTTATTATTCAATTTTCGAAATCTTTATTATTTTCATTTTTGATTTATAAAAATTATTTTGAGTTATATCACCCTTTTATGAAGAATTTTAGCATCATTTAGAGTACAAAATTTCTGTGAAAATAATTAATCTCTACCCCACTCCCACACTAAAAAAAAAGTAAAAAAGAAATTTTTCATGCATGGGGACGAGACACATTATATTATTTCTAAATTTTACTCTTTTATCAGTGCTAACTTATTCTTCTTGGAAAAGATGGTCCAAATAGCCTGTTCACTAATCGCACCGACGGTCTGATTAGCCACTTCGGTAACATTTTAGTGTTTTTGTCTGAAGATTAGGGCTGGAGTATTTATCAATATATCCCCAAGTATCAATATTTTTTAAATATCGCAATAACGATATTAAAGATCTAGCTCTGTTGATATATCCGTCTAACGATATTTCTTTAGCGCACACTCAGCGATCGATTGAAGCGCCGATAAATAATATTCCTCACTAGCACCTATCACCAGTCACCACGCTCGGAATAAAGAGAACGCCGAATAGCTTATTCACCGTGTTTTCTAAAAAAACAAACAAACCGTTTGGCTAGCGGAAGTGACGCAACCCCTTGTGCGCGCCACAAACCTGCATCATCGCGCGCCAAGCAAAGCCCGAAAAAAAAAAGAGACCTGAATAGCTTATACTAATGCAACCCCCTTTTTCCCCTCCACTCACTGACTAAAACTCCCAACCCCAAACAATCCTTCCTCTCCAATCCTCTCTTTCCATACCGCAATGTATCTACTTTCTTGAAAATATCACTGTCCAAAAACAAAAAGTCAATGATATTCATCAGGAAAATTAAACTATCACAGTATATTGACTTCCCATAGTATACTGACTTCTTAGAGTATATTGACTTCTCATTCTACATTCATGCATTTCCCTGGCTCTAAACGATAATATGAAAGAATTTATACTACCGTTAGTATAAGTTCTTTGATAATATTGCACATCATCGCTCGCGGATCGTAGGTGTAATACCACAGACAGGCGATATAAAAACAAACGAGTATGACGAATGAAAACAATATCTTTTGTTTTAGCTCATTTCCTGCTATTGGTTCATTGATATTGGTTTATTTCAAAGTATCCATATCTTCTGGCCAATAAGATACGACATGTGTTTAACTCGCTTTGGGCTCAGTGATGCCAGATTGGGGATTTTGTCCCCATTTTGGGGATTTTTGAGGCTTTTGGACCAAATGTTTGTGGGGACTTTTTGGGGGAATTCTAAAATTTTTGGGGACAAATCTGGGGAGTTCTTCAACTCTCTGTCAATGTTGATAACGTAATGATTTATCCCTACGACTAGAGACTTTCAATATCTTTATTGGTATTTGGGGATTTTTTTTTTTTAAATGCCTTCTTTTGGGGAAAAATCTGAATTTTTATCACAGAAAAATCTGCTTGATATTTTTTTTGAAAAAATTTTTATTTCCCCTTTTTAGTAGAAATCAAATTGGGGATTTTTTCGAAAAAAACCTCCTGAATTGGGGAAATTTGAAGACCTGTTTGGGGAAATAATTTTCGACCATCTGGCATCACTGTTTGGGTTGTACATCAGTCCCTTTCTCCTTTCCCATGTTATCGAATGGGATTTTCGTTGCTTCGTTTTATAAAAATATCTCATTCAAAAATGAAGTTTTTCGAATTCTGTTTTTTGAATATTACTCTTTGAACGGGTCGCCTTTTAGCTTGGTGAACAATTTTTCGAAAAAATTAATTTAAATATTTTATTTCAATAAGTAAATTATGGACTCAATAAGTAAATTATGGGTAAAGTGTGGATCTCTAAGTAAAATATTTAAATTTATTTTTTCGAAAAATTGTTCACTAAGCTAAAAGACGACCTGTTCAAAGAGTAATATTCAAAAAACAGAATTTAAGCTAAAAGACGACCTGTTCAAAGAGTAATATTCAAAAAAACATAATTCGAAAAAGTTCATTTTTTAATAAAATATTTTTATAAAACGACGCGACAAAAATCCCATTGGAAAACATGGGAAGGGAGAAAGGGTGCTATCTGACTGATGTAAAATAAAGTTTTGTCTTCAGTAATTTTACAGTGACAGTTTCTTTATTAAATTATATAATATTGGATAGTTTATTACTTTTTTTATGTAGCATTTATTTTTTCTCTTTCCTTTTCTTTCTTTCTTTCTTTTTTTTTTTTTTAAGCCGTACATGTAATTGCAAAATGAGTTACTTTAAGTAACAAAATGAAACTTTAACATAATTTTCTTTAAATAATATAATTTTTATACTGACAATGTGTATATATATATATATATATAATGAAACTATTACGAATATATGAAACTATTACGAATGTGAATTGAACACATATACATTTAAAAAATATTGTAATGATTTGGTAAGCAGATACAAAAATAAAAATGACAAGTAACTGACATTTAGGATGCATATAAGAGTTTTAAGTAAAAAATATTACTCTCTACGACTAAAAAAGGTGTATCCAATGGCAATTCTTAACTATTTAGAATGATTTTCCTTTTTATTTAATACCTACATCTTAAGACAATTTTTATTAAGCTTTATTTTTAGTAGAATTATGAATTTTGATATACTTGGTACAAATAAAACACAGATCGCATATTAGCTGTGTTAAAATATGATTTTAAAATAATTAAAGCTTAAAATGGGAAGAATAGAGGACAAACTATACAGAGGTATACTAAAAAGCAACAGTATAAGTTATAAGAAACACAAAATATTGATTCACTTTTTATGCATTTTTTTTTTTTATGATAAAGTTATGGTAGTAATATACCAGAAAATACACGGAAAACACTTTATACTTGTATACTTTAAAATTCGTGTGCATATGTCTTTAAAAAATAACAAATTTCTATTTTTTCCTATCTTGAAAGAAATATCGCAATATATCACATAATATCGATATTAACATGGTGATATATCGCGATATTTAATTTCTGATATCGTCCAGCACTACTGAAGATATTTTCTGTCCCAATTTCTCCTCATAACCAATATTATGTATATGCTGAGATATCTTAGGGAGTGAAATTATTTCTACAAACTTCTATATTGCAATGGAGTATTTTACTTTCCTGGGAAATTGTACATAATCTCTTTATTAAAAAAAAAAAAAAAATTGTCCATATGAAAAATAAGTAAATTTGTCTGCAGTACAGTGTTATTTAATTAAATATTATTGCTCTAGAGAAGTTTTCTTAACTTGAGAGTTTGTTTTTAAATCAAGAAACGCTTATAAATTACCTACTGTTATGTATTTATTTTGTTAGAAATATTTTTAAAATTATAGCTTTTGAGTTTATTTATTTCTTACATTGCAATTTTATTTTATTGTTAACAACATTTAAACATTGATGTCATAGAAACAAATACTAACTGTTTAGAATGTTTTCTGATTTAACTATAGGTACTCAGTTAATTTTTAATTTTTTTCTTATTAACATTGCTTTTTATTTGTCTTCAGATTTGTATTTTTTTTTTTTTTTTTTTCTGAAAGTATAATTTTTACAGTATAATCATCATTTGTTATATCAGCTTATTCATTTAACATCTAAAACTTTTTTTAAAAAAAGTGTAACAGTATGATTTACTTATTATAAAATTTGAAAAGTAAACTTTCATATCAGCTATAATTAACATACTAATATCCTATCTTATTTGCTTAAGGCAAAGTTTTAAAGTCCATTTAGAGTATGTTACAAAATTAAATGATACCGCGTATGACTCTCTGACTGTTGATAATATTTTTGAAGATGATGCCGCATTCAGTGATTCTGATTAGTCTTTCAAGTTTTGATAATGATTTCTTTACTCATTGCCCCCCAAAAAGATTTCAGAATTTCTTTCGATTGAAAACAAACAGAAGAGCAAGCAAAAATTTTACAGGTTTTTGTTTCGATAAATATTAAGAAAAAATTAAAAATCTTTAAAAATTGCCTTAATTTAAATTATTTTCGGCTTGAAAATATAAAACAAATAAGGATATTATTATTGTATTGATGCTTTTTAAAACTGATATTGAAACAAACTGCCACCTGGGACAGTAAAATTTATTACATTGTAAAATTTGATAAATTTTTATCAGAGATTGATAATGAATGCAGTGTGGCTTTTTATGAACCATGCAAAAAGGCTAGGACTGAAAAGAAAAAACGCATGAGCCAGTTTCGAAACCGGAACATCTCTGAAACCTAAAGTCTGACAAAGATGCTTACTAGACAGAACAGAAGGACACAACTTTACTGTAAATAATTTTATTTTACTTAGTCTTTTTTACTTTTAGTTCGATATTTATTTTTGTTTTGCTTATTTTAAATTTTAGACAGAGGTTCAATACATGGATAGCCAAGGTTCATCTCAATTTCTGCCTTTTAGTGAGACATCAACAGCAGAAGTCGGGGGGCCAGAAAGAAAAGGAAAGTGTTCACTTAGAAAATATGGAAGATCTCAAGGAGTAAAAGTAAAACCTAGATTATCCTGATGCTCCCCTATCCCCCCCCCCCTAAAAGAAAAAAAAAAGTTCAACAGAGTCCTTTATACATAACAACAACTGTCATGGTATCATTTCAGACTGTATAAATTTTTAAAAACAAAGGCAAAAGCCTGGTGAGTGTTTCATATTGGGTGGTGTTTATTAAAAAGCCACCCAATTGAGGCAAATCTCCCTGGCAGAGCTTTGGAATACAAAGATGTGACTTGCTATACAGGTAATAATTTTTTTTTAATTATTATTAACTTAAATAAAGTTCAAATTGAATTACTTTTTAACTTAAAATAATTTGAACTTATTTTTATTAATAAAATGATACATTTTAATGACAATATTTATTTATTTAAACACTTTGATATGTATGTAATGCTATGAAAGACTAGAATTACACATACGTTTATGATATAATAAAGTTTATATAAGTTCACATTTCATTGTTCAGGAACATTGTTTAGAGGTCATTGGTATAAATTTCAAAATGCTTAGTGTAAGTCATTTTTAACTTTCTTATGACTTCATCGATGAGATTTGGCCAGGATATCACTGATACAGATTATTATTTGGGGGAATTCTAATTCATGTTGCATTATCTTAATTACTTATTTTACACTGAAAATTAACGGATTTAAATTGAAAAATTAAATCTCTGCATAAAAGTGATTATTATTATTATTATCATCAAAAACAGATTTTTTTTTAAAATACGATTTAATGCAACCATCTGTGTGATTTTTCAATCGGTTAATTTCCTAACGGTTAAGAGTTTTCCATCGTTTTCTTTAAAGCTCTCATACATACCAGCTATGATTGCTTATAAAGATTCCCATGAATGCAGGGTTGGCAAGTTTCTTCCAAGGTGGAAAAAAACCGGCTGAAAAAAATAGGTTTCTTCCAAGTGGAAGAAACTGTTTTTCTTAAAAATTTATCCTATAAATTGCAGATTTGTAAGATACAATGGATGCTCATTTTTTAAGTAAATTGGAGTGTAAAGGTCGATATTTTTATTTACCAACTATGTGAAAAATACCAGAGCCGGGAATCGAACCCGGGCACCTCCACTTAATGCACGGATGCTCTACCCACTGAGCTACCCTGGCTGACAACCAGCTAGGCATTTCTCACATAATATTCATTGGCCAAGTCACCGAGTCTGCAAACGCAGCTGTATCAAGTGACTATGGAGTGGTCTATGGAGTTGTGCTGCGATTAATAAAGGTCATTTGATACAGCTGCGTTTGCAGACTCGGTGACTTGGCCAACGAATATTATGTGAGAAATGCCTAGCTGGTTGTCAGCCAGGGTAGCTTAGTGGTAGAGCATCCATGCGTTAAGCGGAGGTGCCCGTGTTCGATTCCCGGCTCTGGTATTTTTCACATAGTTGGTAAATAAAAATATCAACCTTTACACTCCAATTTACTTAAAAAATGAGTATTCACGGTTGATGAATTCATGAATAAATATTTCTACAATGGATGCATTGATCTTATAAACAACTTTAAGTAACTTTAAATATACCTATACAAATTTAATAACATATTTAGTTAATAATTATGAGTTTTTTTTTATCAAAATGAGCTAATGAGCCTCGGTATCTGATGATCACGTTCCAAAATACTCAAAATCCCGTAAAAAAATCAATTTCAATTTAAACAATAAAGTTTTATAATTTAGACAATTTTATTTCTTTAACTGGTAATAAATAATAATTTGGATCACTTGCTTATACTTTCTGATAAAACAGCTCTTAACGTAATGCAGTTAATTAAAAGAACTATTATGCAATAATTAATTTTACTGTATTACAAAATGTCATCAAAAACTTCATTTTCCTTATAGTCACATACAGTACAGTCAACTCCCTCTAATCTGCTGATTTATAATCTTCAAATTCTTCTAATCCGTAACTGATTTTTTAATCTAAAAGAAATTTACATCTCATATTTCAAAAAAATTCACATTTCTCACATTTTTACTTTTTATTACCATGTTTTTATTAACGTAGATTCTTGTTTGTTTGTATGTTTGTTTGTTCGGTACAAATCTTGCAATCTATTTTTAACTAATTTCCCTACTAGCTAGATATTTGAAACTTTCACAGTAACTCAGAACCCGGTGACAACACAATACTTCAAAGTCAGATTTTTGAATAGTTTTCTTTTAATTAATTATAATATGAAAATAATAAGCTCTTAATAGCAATAAAATAGCCATTAAAAATTAGCTAACCACTATTACATGAATGTTTAACAAAATTAATCAGCACTGAATATTATTTCCAGACTTTCAAAAATATTTTGTTTCGTATTTTTTAAATATGTTTGTTTACATTTTATAGGTACCTATTATTTGAAATTTGAATATGCTTAAATTATTTACCATCATATATGAATGTGATAGATTAGTTTTTATTAATATTGAAGAAATATTTATTCTAAAATTTATTAAAAATCCTTTTTCCGTTTTGATGTCTAATTAATAATAACTGACTTTGTATACAGTTTTCTTTTGCAGATACAAAGGCAATGATATCTAATTTGCAAATTCCTATTATCTGCACAACCTCTGGACAAAACTTTTGAGAGTTAGAGGGAGTTGACTGTAAAACAAATGAAAAGTTTTTTCGTAGTTCAATACTGCTCTTTATTTTTCAACTTAAAATAGATAAATACAAACTATGGATTTTTTTTTTTTTTTTCTTATCCTAGAGAGCTTGCAGGACAGAAAAGTAGGTATCTTACTTATTGATACAGTTCATTGGGTACCAGCTTCGAGTTTATACAAAAAATTGTATCCAAAAAAAAAAAAAAAAAAAAAAACGCAAATATTATGGCTAAAAATTCCATAATTATTATCACTTGTACTGTGTGAACGTATAATAATATTATGAGATAGTATCTATGCAAAAAGTTCTAAAAATATTAGCATTGAAAAGTAAAAACCCATCACCTGTATATATTTAGTGTTTGTTATCAAATAACTTATTTTTCTAAAGATATTTTTAATATTAATTGAATTATAGTTTAGGTTTGGCATTATATTTATACTTTGAGTTTATATAGTTCATAAATTTTAATTTTGAACATCTGTTTTGTGTTTTGGTTGGTTTCTTCTGGTTTTTTCCAGTTTCTTCCACTGTCCTGGAAGAAACCCAACCCTGCATGAATGGCGCTTTACTCAGTCTTAGGACTAGAGTCCTGCATCGGGTCAGGTAACTCGATTTTACCTGACACAACCCGGTTCAGGTTAGGTTGATTACATTTTTTTCTCTTATGGGTCAGGTTGACTGGATTTTTTTTACTGCGGGTCAGGTTTAGTTTTCAACGAATCGGGTCCACTTGAGAACATCTTTCAGAAAAATTTTATCTTAAAGTAGAAATCTGTTTGCTTTATACACCCAAGATGAATATCCGCTTACCCAAATTATTATATAGTAAAATAAACATCCATATCCAACTAAAGCAATGAACAAAAAAAAAAAAAAAAAAGAAAGCAATTATTATTTAGAATATAATCTATTGAAAACAGGCTACTTCTCCCACAGTAACCAAATGTATGATTCATCTATTTTGATTACTTACATCCTTTTAAAATAGATTGGGATTTAAACTGATAATTAATATTTTTTCTCTTGCAGATGTTTTTAAGAAGTTATAGGAATACAGGTTTCGATGAGTTTAGTGGACGTTTAGCTGGCATCTGAAACATTCTATTATTTTAATATCATTCTGTGTGTGATAAGAATTAAACAATAAAACTACAAACACTAAGCTTGAAACCCATTTTTGTACACTTGAAGTTCACAACACACATAAATAGTAGTTAAAAATTATTATTAATCCATTTTTCAGATTTTTTAGTTTTTAACTTAGTTATAACTTAGTAATTACATTTTTAATTCTTTTTAAAATGATTTACTACACACACACACACACACACACACACACACATAGGAGTGTGACAATTAAAATTTACTTTATTTTATAAATTAAAAATGCTTTCCATGATTTTAAGATGTATTATTAATTTTCATTTAGATTCAGGTTTTGGGTCGGGTGAGGATTGCCAAAAATTCTTTAGTGCAGGTTCGAGTCAGTTTTTGGGTCGAATAAAGTTTATTTGTCGGGTTTTGGGTTGATTCAAAATTCACTTGTTGAGTCTGGGTTGGATGCAGGACTCTACCTAGGATCCTTGTATAGTCAGTTGGCCTTAACACCTACACCCTTCCCCGAAAGCTGGTAGATAGAACTGCCGAGTTCGAACCAAGGTTCCACTTGTCAGACTAGTTATTCAGAGTTTTCCATTGTTTTCTTCAGATCATGTGTAAGTACTAGGACCGCTTCGAAAGACTCACATGGAATGTACACTGCACAAATGTTGTATAAGAAATAGCTTCATTTTATCCAAATCATTTAAAAGTTGAAGTCATTTTTACATCATATACAATGCATCCATTTCACTAATGGATCTGCAGATTATGAGTCTCAATGTCCTATCTGATTCGTGTATTATTCAACAGATCATTTTTATTTATTACTTATATAATATATATATATATACATTGATTCAATTGACTTCTTACATAAACAGAAATGTTTCTGTTATGCAAGAAGCCCCACTATATCTATTTTTCTATAACTATCTATATATATTCCTAATAACTGATAGTTTTGTATTTATTCCCTGTAATTTATAAATACTTGTACCAAATTTCATGTAAAATGATTACATAACATATCGGAATTATGTTTGTGTACCCCTATAAATTACTACCAATTATATGCCCACACTTTTCTACAGAAAAGCATGTGTTTAAAATTCTAATAAAATTTTATTATATTTTAATGTTAAAATACACTTATTTTAAGAAATACCGACTACAGACTGTAATAGTACAAAATTCTTTTATGTATACCGGAAAAGGAGCCACAGTAATTATATGCACTAAAAAAGAATACACCTATTTAATTAATTAAAACTCACTAACATTTCAATCTAATTTGACATCATCTGGATGATTACAGTACGTCATCAGAATTCTTTTGTGTGGTCCTGTAAATAAATTATTTATTCTATGAATATCCTATTTTAGAATAAACAGGCTTTTAAGCATCTTTATAATGCATGTTAATTCTGCTATGTTCAATGCAGCATAAACACATTAAAGTGCGCTTAAATAAAAATGTCCATAAGCTCTAATGTCATGAAATTATTTTGTGTGTCTCTGTAAACAAACCATAATTATTATATATACCAGTAAAGACTATTCAGCTTATTCTATGTTTTTCATGAATAATTGTTCTAAATTTGGCAGAATTTGGATGATTACGTGACATTGTCAGAATATTTTTGTAAGGTCTTGACAGAACCCAAAATCTTTTTGAGTCTCAACAGGGAGACCTCCACTGACAATTATGGCAATCATTTAAATTTTTTCTTCCAAATAAAGCATGTCCCAATAGTGGGCAAGAAATTCTGCTCTCGAAACTGGTAGACTGGCAGTGCTGGGTTCAATCTCAAGTCACGTTCGTCTAGCCATTTTGAGTTTTCCATGGTTTTCTTCACAACTCATGTAAATTTGGGCTAAAATTCCTTCAAAAATCATGATGGAAGCAATTAACTCTATAATTCCCCCTCCCCCCAGATAAAACATAAATGTTTTGATTATTTGATATAGAGAATTTTTTGCACTTAATATATTTTACAAATTACTCTGGCTCTCAGTTCATTGATTTAAATAACTTACAATCTGAAATTAATAATAAAAGAAGAAGGAGCATTTATAAGTATGGAAATGTTGTACAAGAAATAGCTGCAACTTCTCCAAATCGTCTGAAATTACACATTTTTAAAAGATGAAAATCAGAAAAAGGGGGGGGGAGGTATAGCTATTTTAGAAAACAGATTTTTTCAAAATTTTATTATTTATTTATTTTCCATTGTAAAAGGTAATATAAATCTTTTTAATTGATGAATTAAAAAAATATATATTAGAATAGTCATTTAAATACAGTCACTTTTTAGCTTTCAATTAAAATTACCAATATTTTTAAAAATTAATGATAACAATTTTTGAATTAAAATTGGAATGACTGGCCAAAGAAAGAAAGAAAAAATAGCATACAAATACTGCACATTTATTTTAGATAAAATTTCTGTGGTTTACTTCAAAACTTACTTAAATACAGGCTAGATTCCTTTAAAAAGACCAATATGAAAGCAATCTACCTAGGTGTAGGATCCAATTGCTCATAATAATAATAATAAAAATAAGCATGAAAAAAAAAAGAGGGGGGGGGGGGTGAAAAATAAATGCCTTGATTACTTTGCAAGGAGAAATATATCTTCCTCCTACACATAAATTTCTCAGGTTGTCAGTTCATAGATTTATTTTTTACAAAATGATTTTTTATTTATCTTTTTAGCACAGAGATTATTAATTTTTTTTTTTTTTTTTTAATTCTATTTAATTATTGTTTTTACATTCTAAAAGTTAAAATAATATTTGTAATAGGGATTAAAAAAGCTGCATTTTACCTTTTGATTAAAATTGTTGTCATTTTTGAAAATTAATGGTACAAATTTTTTAATTAAAGCTGAAACGACCAGGAAAATTAATTTCAGCATAGAAATTTGTTTTACATAAAATTTTGATGTTACTTTAACATTGACTACAAGATATCATTACATCAGTTAAATTTCTTTCCTCAAAAGTAACTCTGGTAAGTGCCAGGTTCGATCCAAGATCGCAATCGTCAACTTAGCTGTTTAAAAATAATTATTTCGGAGGGGGAAGTAAATGCCTTAAGGAAGTAGTATATTACTATTATAATACTTATTTTATCAGGAATTTTCTTTTTCATCCCAGAGAATAAATTGCATTTAATATATTTTGCATATTTCTAGGATTTCATTTTATGGATTTAAAACTCTTACATTCTAAAAGGAGTAAATTTTTTTTAAACAAATTTGAAAGCATTTCTAAGTTTGAAAATATATAAGAAATGGCTGAAATTTATATTAAATAAAATTAGAAAAAAATTAAAGTATAATTATTTTGGAAAATATCGTATATATATTTAAATAAGTCTATTATAATTCAAATACATTTAAATTCTTTAATTTTTTTCTTTCAAAATTCATTTAAAATGAACGTTGTTCAATGCTTTAGAAAGAAAATCAAAAACCATGGATTTCTGTGATCAAAACAATAAAACAGGTATTTTTAAGAGGCTGGGTCAGCTGGCAATTGCCTGTTACTGCTCTGAAACGAGATTGGTTTATTTCTTTTTACTCTCCCGGTCCTTATGATTCTTCTGATGCCAGTGAGCTCCTGCAGAAAGTAACAGAGTTTACTGACAGAATCTCTGCAGATGGCGGATAAAGGAATGGAACGGCCAGTGTGAAAGCACCAACTTTGGGTTAAGGATCCTTAACAGTGGACATCTAAATCTGGGGGATAGGTAGCCACGATATTCATAGCTTTTATAATCTTTTCTAAATTTTCTAATATTAAATACGATGTCATTAAATAGAAAAGGGAGTGGTAGCTGTTCAGCTATAGGTTGTAGTAAAAGAAGAGGGACAAATCTTTTGTCCGAAGTTAGAATGTATAATTTTCCATGGAATCCTGTAAGACGTGCTACTTGGTGCAATGCCATGAAGAGAGTGAACTGGAATGCAAATGATAACAGCTTGATATGCAATGCTCATTTTGTCACAGGTCAGTGATAATTTTAACATTCATATTTATTTAATTTGTTTTATTGCTATTCTTAATTGTTTAATTATTTTAAATTTTATTATTTGCTGGAAGAATGAAGAAATCGATAATTGTTTTGAATAAGTAGCGTTTCAATCTTTTGATAAATAATTAGCATAGTTTTAGTGTGTATTTTATTTACTCCAACATTCAAATGAAGTAATTGTAATAGTGGCAATGGTTGGTGGCTTGAGATAGCATTAGTTTGAAATAAAAATAGTTTAATGTATGTTTATTTACATTTTTTAAAGCTATCATCCAGTTGTTATGCTATGGAAAAGGCAGGTTTTAATCTATTCTTTTGTCGTGAATTCTGTAACATGCTTTCTCTTCTCTAAATTAGTATTTAAAAAATCAGGGAGGGCATAAACAATGCCAATACTTTTTCAGTAATTTTCAATTAACTGTAATTGGTAATCATGCCATATTTTAACAGATGTGTGTATACTACGTCAGGAACTTATTCAAAAACTTTCCATGTGGTACTTCGTTAAAGATATTATTAATTTAAGTAGAAAACAGGAACTCGCATATCTTATATTTAAAAAATCTTCTACAGTACATTATTAATAATATTGATATTTGTATAATTAAGGGTACATATTATATCTAAATTAGAAATTGTCATTATGAAATAACATCTTGCAGAAAAATTTTGTACGAATGAAGCTTGTTACAGAAATAAAAAAAATATTCTGCCACAAGGCCTACAAATTTGAAAATTATTTGTGACTTTGGCTTCTCTATTTATATTTTTATTTTCATATATACATCCTATATATATATATATATGAAAATAAAAATATAAATAGAGAAGGTATTTCAGATTTTTCCTTTTTGAGTTGTCAACTATATTTAATGTTCTAATTATACTGTTAAACACAATGTGATCAATCGGTGAATTCGTGTGGCTTCGTGGTTTCATTGTTGTTCATCTGCTTTGAAATTTTGCATTTTTAAATCCATATGGTTCCTGTTCTGGTTGTGGCAGGCTGGGGGAGTGTTGCCGGCGTAAAACTAGTGTAACCCCACAGGCAAGTCACAAGTCTTGCCGCCTGCCTCCTTCTTCCTATCTTGTGTTTCTTGGGTTGTTTTTTCATTAATTTTGATAAGTTTATGGTTTTAAGTTAAGATTTGTTGTTTTACTTTATTGATTCGTTTGTTTTGCAGACTGTTAATTAATAGATCTGGTTTCTTTACATTAGTGTATTTCATCCACTGATGATTTTTTTTTATCTTATTGGTCATTGGTGTTTCAGTGATCTTGTATCTGTTGCTTGGCTTCTACTATGCTTAATAGAT
This sequence comes from Salticus scenicus, assembly GCA_963930645.1. Lineage (NCBI taxonomy): Eukaryota > Metazoa > Arthropoda > Arachnida > Araneae > Salticidae > Salticus > Salticus scenicus. The sequence goes on from OZ005657.1 coordinate 175,261,909, forward strand.
CATCTTTATTTTATATATATATATATATATATATATATATATATATATAAAAGATGGTATAAGGTCATAATAGCATATTTCTTATTAAAAATGTTGTCGTTTCACTGCTGTTTTTCTATAGGGACACACAAAAGGGTTGTTAAAATATGCATTTAAACCAATTTAACAACTTTATCATCCAGTAAACATAATAATGAAATTAGCATAATTTTTTCCTCATAGAAAAATGGTAGGATTAGCAGATCTAGTTAAGAATGAGTGATGGTTGCCAAACGGGCAATAAGCCTGCCAAATGTGGTGGTCTTTTTATCGTCAAATCACACACACATGAAGTTAACATAACATGCTGTTGACATTGTTTAAATTTAAAATTGTGCCAAGGCCATCACTCATTCTTAACTAGTCCTGGATTAGCACTGATTCATTTACACGGTTGCACAAAAGGATTTGAGTATATGAGAAAATTGTCGTCCTTTTTTTTTTTTTTTGTAAATTTTGCTTTTTATTTTACAGGGATGAGATTAACAAAAAGACAAAAAATCTGAAACTATATGAAAAGGCAAGACGTTGAAATGAAATACTAAAATTTTGATGACAAATTCTTATATTCAAGTATTAAATATAGTTTTTATTCTTCAATCTATATAAAAGAACAAATGATTATGCTTTAGAACTCAATAATACTTTATTTGATTAGTTAATTAACAAATTCACATTAAAAATACAAAAAAGGCAGAAAGCTAAATCTACAAAAAAGCTGAAATCAGCTGAAAATCTGAAAAATCTCATCCCTGATTTTAAATGAAACTGATCTTTAAAAAATCTCATTTTTGTATATAATTTTCTAAGTGATCAGTAAGTAAGTTTGTTAATCTGTATTCGGTTGCTAGGATAAATAAAACACTTGAAAAGTAAGATATTTAAAAATTCTTATATGATATTGTTTAGAGAAATTTTAATAGGAGAATAATAGTAATTAAAATAAATCTAAGAAAACTGAAATTTGATGATTTTTTTTTCTTCCTGATCTTATTATCCCCTCCGTGAAGGATCAAAATTGTGATAGCATGGCTCTGGACCATCCTTAGGAGTGTGTCCCAGACTGCCGCCAATTACCCATTGCACAGTACTAATGCAACTTAAACCCAACCACCCAACCATCCTGATTTTATTATTATTGGGAAAATTAAAGGGAGTTATTACCCAAAGGAAAGTAATAAACTAATACATGGGGGGAAACTAAATATTCTGTTAAAAGCATTATGATATAAAATAAAAATACATAAGTATAATTCCTTAGTGATAATATTTTATATAATTATATAAATGGAAATTTTTTGTGAAATATTTAAAAAATGTATACAATTTTTATTGATTTATTTTTAGGAAAATCATCATCTGATAAACAGCATCCAGATTCAGAAATAAAGTCCAGAACCCATCTTTATTTTCCTTTAAAAATGAAGCTATTGTAAAGGGGCAGAAAAAGCTTCTGCGTTATGAAAGAGGGATGAAGAGAGCAAGAGTGATAGAAGCTGATGTAGCTGGGGCTTTTTGCATAGGTAATTATAATTTCCGTAATAAAATATTTTCTTTTCATAAAAATCTAGTGATAATATTGGAATTTCAAGGTATTACACCTTTTAGAATACTTACTGAACTTGGTATGAATTCTGGTTATATTTTTAACCACACAACATAAATAAGCTTTCTTAAAAAAAAAAAAAAAAAAAAAAAAAAACTCTTGCCAATTCAAATACATAACCTTATCTTAATTTGTTGATTAACTGTATTAGAGTCACTTTCATATTTTCATTTTCATATAATTCTTTACCATTTCTAATGGAATAATTCTCATAATACAACTACATGCTAAAGTAAAATATACTGTCATGTTATGAAAATCATTAATATCCAATAACATTCATGCAAGTTTCAAAAATGATATTTTAAAACTGGTTTTATGATTATAATGGAAAACCACCATAAGGTACATTTATGCGAAATTTTTGCTTTTTCTCTCATGTTGAGAAAATTTTAATTTTGAATAATTTATGAACTTTTCAAAATAGGAATTTTTAGCCAATTACATAAATGCCACTGTCATAAATTATATTTGAAAACTGGTCTGATACCTTTACAATAAAAATGAAAATAATTCTCATAACGGATTTATGTTAAATTTCACTATAATCTGTCGTGTTAAGAAAATCTTAAATTTTAAATAAGTTGCATAGTTTTCAAATGAGATGTTGAAAAACAATTGAGTTCTTGCTATCATTGTAAGGGATATTTCAATACTGGTTTAATCTCTATATGATCAGAGAGTCTGCTCTCAAAATTGGTAGACGGAAAATGCCAAGTTCATTTGTCAACCTAGCCATTCTGAGTTTTCCATGGTTTTTCTTCGAAACATGTAAATATGAGCAAGGACCCCTTAGAAAGACAACTACAGAGAGCCACAGCCTAGGACCATTGTATCGTTAATTAGCCTATTAAATACAATTATTTCTGTTATTTATTGTTGTTGATTGCTACTTGAATACAATTTTATGCAAGCACTTATATTTTTTATTCTTTTTTCAGCTCCAAGACAAACAAGTGATGATATGGTCTCTCACCTGATGATACTGTTTCATGTACGAAGGATGTAGCAACTCAAACAGATGTTTGTATGGGAGACATTGAAAATCTCAAAAAACAAATCTTGGGCTTGGAGAATGAAAATACACGTTTGAAGAAAAAGGCTGATAAGTATAAAGGATTTAAGTCCATATTCTTGATTTTTCAGGCGATGAAAAATAAAGTTAAACTAACTAAAAACAAATCAGAAGAATCGATTAGGAAAAAGGTATTTCGTTGAGTTATACCCTTTATACCAGGGTGTGAAAAAATCATGATTTTTTTTTTAAATAAAAAAAATCAGATTTTTTTTTATTAAAATCGGATTTTTTTTTTATTTAAAATCAGATTGAATCTTGTTGTGATGTATTTGGAATTTTTGTAAATGTTGTGCTTGTATATTTACACTGAGGAGGACTAGTGTTTTAGTCGAAACGTCTGTCTTGTGTTTTAATGTTTTTAATTAAAATGTATTTTTAAAGTTTTATATTTTTTATCTCTTTTTAAATGTTACATTGGTTTTTATTATTATTGTCATTAAAATCTACATATTAAAACATCTTGAATATCACATTAACAAATTTTTTGAAGAGAAACTTTTTGGAGAATAATTTTTCAATTAAAGGAAATTCAATGTGTATATAATATATGTATATATAATACACACATTAGTTTGTGCAATTTATTACCAATAAAATACATATAAATTCTAAGATTTTTTCAAAAGATTAAAGTTTTAAAAAATTAAGAAAACTGCAACAACTAGCCAAGCCATTACCATTTCATTTCTTATTTTATGAAAGCCTAAGTAAAAAAGGAAAAATTGCTTAAGAATGCCTTGGCCAGTTGAAAAACATAGTAATCGGAATTAGAAATAAGAAAAGTTAAACATGAAGGACAGGGTGACAGACAAATCAAATGCTTCAGTTCAGATGATACAATATTTATTATCCTTAAAAAAAAAAAAAAAAAAAAAACTTAGGGCAGAGAATTTAAGGCTTTGTATAAAAAAAAAAAAAAATTGCCTGCAAATGAACATAGTTAGCTTCAAAATAAGAATAGAAGACAAAAATAGAGTTGTAGAAAATTAAAAGAATCATTTTTAAAATTAAATGACATAGACTTAAATCCTTTATACCAATCGATTGAGAATTTTTTTCTGAGTCTGACTATGTACTTAACTCAAAATCGACATTTTTGGACTTAAATCCTTTATACTTATCAGTACAGAAATATCCTCTACACTAATTTAAGTAGAGCGACTGCTTGGCCATCAAGAAATGAAGTGCAAAAAAATATGCCTCAGTGCTTTAAAGATGCATCATTAGAAAATGTAAGGTGCATTATTGATTGCACTGAAATTTTTATATAGAAACCGTATAATTTCAAAGTCCGGGCCCAAACATAGTCTGATTACAAACATCACAACACAGTTAAACTTTCAATTGACATTACCCCTTCAGGAATAATATGCTTTCTGTCAAAAGCTTGGGGTGGTAAGGTATCAGATAGACATTTAACTATTCATAGTGATTTTTTTAAAGCTAATAGAGAATGATGACGTAATTTTAGCTGACAAAGGGTTCAGAAATGATGATTTAATTTCTGCAAAAAATGCTAAGTTAGTCATGCCTTCCTTGACAAGAAAAACACAACTTAGTGCAGAGGAAGTTAGACAAAGCAGGAGAATGTTCCGGTCAGAGTGCTTGTAGAAAGATCTTAAGAAAAATAAAAACTTACAAAATTTTAGAGTCCTATGTGTCGATGTCTATGATTAAAAAAACTGATGATTCAGAATGTGCCACAATTGATAAAATTGTAAGCGTAATATGTGCAATGTATAATTTAGGTAATCCAATAATTAAATCTTAAATTCATTAATATAAAATTTGTAATGCATATATTCGAGAGTTTCCATCTCAAGACAGATCACTAACACCAGTATTTTTTATGAAGCATTTATATCATGTTCAATTGCAATAAATTACTGGACAAACATGATAGAAATTATTTATAAAAAATACTAGTGCAAGACTTCCATCTTGAGATGGAAACTCTTACACCATTGATTTTCTGTTACTTTAAGCTAAATTAAAAAATTTGTAATTACTATCATAGCTTTATATTAATTCAACGTATAGAATGCTAAAGTAATATTGTCAGGGATGAGATTTTTCAGCTGATTTCAGCTTTTTTGTACATTTAATTTTTCAGCTTTTTTTAATGTTTCTGGTGTGCATTTGTTCTTTTTTTCTATACATTGAAGATTAAAATAAATATTTATTACTCTAATATAATAGATTTTGTCATCAAAATTCTAGTATTTCATTTCAACATCTTGCCTTTGAATACAGTTTCAGCTTTTTTGTATTTTTGCTAATCTCATCTCTGTATTGTTTAAGACTATTCCTATGCTTATTTATTGAGAGTCTAGTCTCCAGTTTTCCTAGTTTTAATAAAAATTTAAAGGCAGTAGACAAGGGGGCCTGCCACCACAATGAAAACTCACCAAGAGAAACGACGCATGGTGACCTCAACGTGGTGTTCCTTGGGTATTAGGAACACGCAGAAGAATGAATAATCAATTACACCATATTGATAAAGTCTGAAGTATAACAGCTGAGTTTTCCTAATAGCTAACAACCATGCAAACTAATAAAATGACAAGGATGGAACACTGGCACAGAACTTATACCAGTATTTAAAATATTTCTGTACTTATGCAGTCGTTGGTTTAAGAAGAATATAATTTTGTTTCAATAGTAGTGCTATGACTTCTGTGCCAGTGTTCCATCCCTGAAATAATTTCTTTTCCCAAATAATGCTGTGTACAATCAGATGTATATATTTCAGTTTTCAGAAAATTGAAAGTTAGAAACTACCTTCTTTATTGCAACAAAATCTTTGTCTATGCATCTATATGAAAAGGCTTCATATTCATAATATATATACATAAATATTTAAAATAGCTTTTTGTCTTGTGCAGAATACTTACATATTTTAGGGTGTCCCTTAAACGAGGGGGAAATTTTGTTGAGTATTTAGGGTGAAATAGAAAAAATTAAGGGTATGCACATTGGATTTCAAAAAGTTAAAAAAGAAAAACAGACACAAAAACAAAATGTCACTTTTATATAAGGGACACACTATTTTTTTTTTTTTTTTTTTTCCCTGCACTGATGTTGATGATGACCAAGAAGTGTGTAAAATATTTTGCAGAAGCCAAAAGGCTACTTTAGGTATTCTTACAAACATATATATTTGTCTATTTTTAGTTTCCATGTAGCTAAGCCTGCTTTCAGTGAATTTCTCAAATTAATCAGATTGAATATTGATGCTGTGAATTGAATGATGATTAAAACGAAAAAGTGTAATGAAACAATTTAAACAGCTCTTTTATTTTAGAAATCTTAAAGACAATATAAAGACTTCACAAATACTTATAATTTTATTAACTGAATAATATCACGTAAATGCTTTAATAGTTATTTTATTTTGTAATATGAAAAAAACATAGTTACGTGCACATCTCAATTTTTTTCCTGTATGCATTCAAACACAATAATTTTAATTGTATTAAATTTTTTTTAAAACATTCGGTATTTTAAATCTGTATCATTAAATGATGCTACACTAAACTATTTGCTGAGATCAAGCAAATGCTTTGTGTACAGGGCCAACCAAGAGAAATCAAATACATTGTCTATGGGAGGGGGGATATTTAGGATAAGTACAATGTAACAGCTATAGGTTTTCCAATGGCGTAGCTAGGGTGGGTGACATTGGATGCGGATATAAATGGTGTCACTCCTGTATGGATATTTTTAAAAAAATTATTTAAAATGTTCAATTATCTTTAAACATATACTTAACTTGATATAAATCTGGAAAAAAAGGCATAAAATATAAATGGATGGACTGATTTTAATGTAGTTTATTTTTGTTAGAATGCTGGTTTAATCACGATGTTTCTTAAGTGTTTTTCATAAAAATCTTTCTGATAAATATGTAATTAAAATATGATTTTAGAAGCCCAATTTGCGACTCATAAACATTCCAACCACGGAGTAAAAAGACAGGAGAAGAAGGTAACGCTGAAATTTTGTGATGTTGTTTTCTAATGTTTATAGATGGCGCCAGCGTGCAATCCTTCCTTCTCTCCAGCTTCCGCAATGTAATTCAATGGGGAAATGTCTCGTTTTAATTATTTTTTTTTAAATAATATCAAGCTGAAAAAATTTCGATTGAAAGCAAATTTCATTAAATAGAGTATTCTAACCAACATGTTTTTTTTAAGAGCCATTTTATACTAATTTTACTTTGAAAGAAAGCTTTTAAAAAATGACGATTCTTATGAACCGAAGCTAGCTAAAACAGACAATTGGGAGGAAGGAGAATGGATGAAATTTTGTAAAGAGAAAAAATAAACTTACTTTAGGTGCAGAAAACACGAACTCGGACTTTATTTTTCTCCTAGGGCTTTTTTTTGTTTTTCTTATCACTATCATAGCCTGTTTTACAACTAGGAACGAAGTATTTATTTGAAACATCTGAATTATGCAGTTTTAAGAACTTACAAACAAATTAAATTGCTTAAAATAAAAAATTTTAAATGTACTTCAGCAAAATTCTATTGAAAACAACAGTATATCCGCGCCGAAATAGGGAGGAATGACAAGTGGTGCCCTCAATATTTACCAAAAATTTAGATCACAGTTTCGTAGCTTTCTCCCATTGGACCTTCAACTCCTATTAATATTACTCCGTGATTCCAACATAAAACCATAAATTGCATGGTTTCTTAATTAAAGCATTAAAAAAAAAAAAAAAAAAGAAAGAAAAAAAGAAATTATGGCAAATTTTCAACTGATTGAAAAAAAAAAAAAAATTGGCTATAAATAATGATTATGAGTTGATAATCCAAAATCTCTTAATTCAGTTGAAAATCACAGATTTTATAAAAATCTGGTGTGAAACAACCAAATGACTTCCATTGTGCACTATTACACGTATTATATGCATTTTTTGGAATTTTTCAGCAAGAGAAACTTGATACACATGTATAGACATATAAAACAGTTTACATAGTGAGTTAAAAAATAAGAAAAAAAAAAATTATAGTTATTTTTTTAAACACCAATTTCTGAGATCTAAAACTGAGCTACCTTTTCAGGATGACTGTAAATTTTCCTGTAATAACTATGTAATACATGAGAAAGGGTATCTAAAATGGATTTATGTAATCTTCAAGAAAATCGTTAGAGCCGTTTTTGAGACACCAACTTTTCTCAAAATTTAGCATATTCAATTATTGACCGGAAAATAATAATTACATAAAGGACGCCTATCAATTTTCCTAAACTAACCAACTATATCATTTAAAAGGACATCTAATAGGGTGTTTATATCAACTTTGAAGAAAATAGTTAGAGCCGTTTTTCAGATACGGACTTACAATCCCAATTCTGGTTTCTGATTACCTGTTTCTGGTTTGCCAGTTTTCACCAAAATTTGGAAAGTTCATCTGTATACCAGGTCTGTATTAATTCTGAAGTTTCACAGATCTATCTTTATTAGTTTCGGAGATATGATAGCCAGAATATTCTCCCCATACATGCATACACACACACTGACCAATTGTCAAAAACTACTTTTTTGGACCCAGGAGGTCAGGTAAAAACTTGATAGCGAATTTTTGGACTGAATAAAATATTTCCATTACCTATGGTAGTAGGGTAATGGAAGTTAAAAATGGACTATGTTTATAAAATAAATTTAATAATGAAAGTTATGATCTGCCCAATTTCTGTTCCAAGGAGTGCAACTTAAAAATACTCTACTCTGTTTTGATTTGTTTCAAACATATTTGGCCCTGTTTGTAATATTAGTTTAATAATGTGTGAAATGTGATCTATATAATGCAAAATTTTATATAACGGAAAACCCTGTGTTTTTAGGTTTGCGTTATAAAGATCTTCTACTGTACTTACTTTTACTGACTTTTTTTTATCCCTGAGTACACTAAGCAACCAATAAATAAAAAAAGGGGGGCACACCTGGTTTAAAAAATTACCAATTTTATCATTTAACTGAATGAAGTAGGTTACATATAAAAACTTATATTTCCTTTAATATGAATAAATTGAACTATATTATGTTTGTTCAATAATATATTCAGGCAGAGGAACTGTTTTTTGGTGTATATATATATTTAGATTTTAAATTTTTAAATTTCATTTTTTCAAGAATTTATGATTGTCAGGATGAGAAACTTCTTCAGATATTTATTAAAATACTTAATATTTTCTTTTCTTTTTTTTTTTTTTAATAGTATGTACTTGAAAGATTTAGGGATCAGTTATAAAGTTTATTAATTAGTTTTTGAGGGAAAAAAAAAATATTAAAAAGTGCATGTCTAGGTACAAATCTGGGGTAAAAAAAAAACATGCTTTTGTTATAATTTCCTTTTAAATATTTTTTTTTTTTCTTTGAAAGATATTGCAAAACCCATCCCCAATTCTTTTAAGTAAATTCTATTAAACATTTAAAAAAAAAAAAAAAAAAAAAAACTTCAAAAAAAATTTATATATACCTATAATTGTTGAAGTTTTAGAAAATTGAAGATCACAAATTCATGAAAAAATGCAATTTAAAGATTTCAAATCTGCAAAAAATATATTTAAAACCTTAAAAATTTGCTACCCGAATACATATATTTTACTGAGCAAAGCATATATAGTTCAATTTATAAATATTAACTAGAATTATAAGCTTTTATATGAAAACTACTTTAATGATGCCGTGAAAGGTGCCAATTCTCATTAAAATTTATTATTCTATATTTTCTTTAAAAACTGAAATTGATTTTTTTTTTTTTTTTGCATGTATTACATGTCCATGCAGATTTTTTTCGATGTTTTATGCATGCACGATGGAATGTTTTTTTACAGTGTGTAATTGTACCATTACACTGTAACTGCACCATACTTTTTCATTTTGCAAAGGCACTCTGCAGATGCTATAGATCTTTTGCAGTTGTGATTGACTATTTCAGAAAAAACTATTTCATAAAAGAAATGACTTAAAATTACTTTGGATCTTTCCAATTGCAGTTCATCAAACTCTACAGTTTGAAAATGCAATTCTTTTTCTGTAAATGTTACAAAATAACATTTAGACACTTTAGTGATTGCCATCTGGCATTGCACCTGATCATAATAATTATGCCACTCTTTCAATATTCCATGATCATTTAAAAATAATTATTTTTTTCTATTTCGGATATATTTTTATATCTCGGTGAATATGGACATTTGATTTCCAAAAGGTGGGCCTCACAACAATCACAGGTGACAAGGCAATATGGTGTAGCACCAAGATATACTTCCTCTTTATCAACATAGAGGCCTGTGGTTCTTATGCATAAATTTACATGTAATGGGCTAATTATGCTAAAAAAATTCTCCTGAGCTTCTTTCTCTGTAGTTTTGCCCCATGTCACTGCTTCGGTGTTAATATCTTTTTGGTATCACATTATATCAAAAAGAATAGAGTCATAAGAATTTTTACATTCATAATCCATTTCATTTTACATTCATTTTTCCATTTCATAATCCTTCCAAAATTACTTGATGTAATTCGTCTTACTCTCTCATTTTTTCATTTTTGGTTATTATCTTGTGTGCTTTCTTCAATTTTTTTAATATCACCAGAAAATACAAAAAAAAAAAAACCTGTTTTAAAGGCACTTTTCTTTTAAGATAAAGTATCATGGGGTGATAACTGAGTAAATTTATCAACTTTGTCCACAAATGTGACATTAACTGTTTCTTCTTCTGTTTCTTCTGAACTATAATTCACTTTCTCTGCAGTTTCCGTTTTCTCACTATCACTATTTATGACAAATAGTGCAGCAGAAGGCAAGGCTGCTTGTAAATAAATAATAATAATAAAAAGCAGTTTTTTTTTTTTTTTTTTTTGCCTTTTGAAATAACACTTTGTAAAAAGTAAATAAATATTGTTTCTGGTACATTAATAATTTGAAAAACAGTAGTGATATTCCAAATGTTATATATTAAAAAATTACCTTTACATTTTGTAGAAATGTTTGAAATAGGACATCACTTGGTAAAACATTAGTAGTTCCTCTGGATTGTTTTGTAAAACTTATATCCACTACTGTCATCGGTTCAACCTAAAAAAGAAAATAACCCATTGCTAATTATTTTGACATTTGAATTAGCAATAAAATTAATTACTTTTTTTATATTAAATTCATACAATAATGGTTCATACATTAAAAAAAAAAAAAAAAAACATGCATTTCTGTGCAAAATCTTTTTGTATCTACTTAACAGAAGTTTTATATAGCCAAGGAATAGGATATTCATTAACAACTACTGATCTTTTAGAAAACAATTGCATACAAATAGAAATTCATTATTACGGATAGACAGTTGGTTGGGTTTAACATAGCACTAATATTGTGCAATTTAAAAATTTACTTCTTATTAAATTTTCAAACTTCAAACTAGGAAATCAACAAAGAATTTTATCACAATTAAATAATGCACTGAATTAAAAATAATATACAAAGTTACAACATGAATGCATAGTACATAACGTTACACAGCAAAAATAAATCCCATAAGTACATACACTCTTATCAGTATGTTTGATTGAATATTTTCTGTTCAATAATTAAATTGAAGATAGTAAAATTACACATCCATTTAAAAAGCAATTTTTTTTAAAATGCTATCATTTATTACTAATATTCACAAGAGCAGATAAAAAAGGAAACTTAAGCCAAAATAGGTAAAAAATATTTAATCTTTTAATATTTTTTGAAAATTGCTAAACTCACTTTAAAAGTGGCTATTAGACAAAAAACTGATCTTAAATATGTTAAAAGAAAAAAAAAAAAAGAAAGAAAAAGGAAAAAGAGAGAGTGCAAATACCAGTACCACTCAAGTTATAGACTACGAAGCTGCTAATGGTACTTATCCCCCCCCTCCCCAAGCAAAATTGACTACAGCATGAAGCCTTTAAAAGTAAGGTTATTTTAATTCAATGAAAATATATTTATTCATCAAACAATGTAGGAAGGAATTATAAAAGGTTAATTACTATGTACTAAAAATCTACTTTCATTTCCATATCCTGTAATGTATCCAAAACCTTTTATGTCGTCCTGCAAACAGAACATCAATGCTAATCTAACCCTTTTCAATGGAAAAGATGTTTTTGCACATCTGAAAAATAATGCTAATTTGCTGCACAATCGTTTTACTTAAAAATAAGATTTATCACAGAAAGTTTAATAGACAAAAATAATAGAATAATGGTTCCTTACTTTTGAGCATGTTTTGTTCCACTTGCACGGTACAGATGTACATGAAGGTTTTTCTATTTCTTCTTTTACGATCTTTTCAATAAAGAAAAGAGTAACTCCAACATGAGAGCATGTAAAAAGTGTACTAACAAATGTGCTACATTAATTTTATAAGAATTGATGCTATTATAACCTAAATATTAAAAGAATTATGTTACATTACATGAAAATTTTATATTTAAAATGAGGAAAAAAGTTTAGTTGGACGCTATTTTTTTTTATGATGACACATACTGATATTTATTATTTTAGCACCAGATCATGGATATTGTACCAAAAACACCACACCTGTTACCTCAAGATTAAATAGCCATTGCTATTTTGTTGAGACAGAATTGAAATTATATAGATTGTTTTACAATTACAATATTATTTTATCTATTGAAACTTAAGACTTTATTAGTAGTATGTTTATGAACATTTTATTATTTTACAGACCCCATAAAATCTTAAACTTAATTATTATAAATCAGTTGAATTTCACAACTGTATAAATTAATTACAAACTTAATATAAAAAACTTTTTTTTTTAATATAATTGTTCCCTTGAAATCTGAAATTCATCAAAATCACAGGTTGTAAACTAAGTGTTCATAAGTCTGTGAAACTTTATACATTTAACACGTTGAGTACCATGTCAGTCATTCTAGATTCTAGACATTTTGTCATATATATCTCCAAGTACTGAAGGAATCATCTTGAAACTTTAGGAGTGTGCAGAACATGTTATATACTTCAAACATTTCAGTGAAAGTTTTACCCTGAAAGTAAAAACAGTATCAATAAAAAATTAAAACGTTGAGTGCCCTGTCAGCCATTGGTGGCTGACAGTGTCAAATATGATATAAAGCCGTGTCAACCATCGGTGGCAGATATAAAACTAAAAATTTTACATTTAATGATTGAAAATTTATTAAAAATTTGCTTAATTTTTATTTATTACAGGAGGAATCATTATAGACTTTTAATGAATTTTAAGAATTTGCATGGCGCTCAACGTGTTAATGTACATAGAAAATTTTGTTTTTGATATGAAAGTGGCTTAGAATTTTACTACCAAGTTAATAGGTTTATTCTCTATTTTTTGTAGTTAAGTGCAGGAAGTACACTCCTTCTCATATTTATAAGGACACTTTATATTTTGAAATAACTAACGTAAAAATAATGTTTAACAAGATTATACTAAGTGCACTTCATATATCTAGTATTCTAAAAACCAAAACTTTTATAATTTTTTTAATATAAAACAAAATTAATAAAAAATAATGCAAAATCTGTTTTTGTCCACGTTTTTAGAGGTTCATAATTATAGGGACAATGAAGATTTTTTCGTTTTATTTAACTTACTAGCGGATAAATTACAGTTGACATGCGAATTCATTAACTACTGGGCTAGATTAATTCATATATAAGCCTTCAATTTTTCTTGGACGGACATTACTGATAATTCCTCGAAAAAAAGAATGTTCAAGTAGTGAAGTATGATAAATCTGTTTTTCAAGTGGAAGGATAAATTCAATCCGCCGAATTTCTAATGAAATTCGAAGGTCTAAAATTGCTGAAGAAAATGTGATCAAACGTTGAACTGCTGGTTCGATAGGAGAGAGATCTGATGCAAAATCAGAGTTGTTTTACAGAGATCGAAGACTCATAATTCCTCCTACTGTTCTACTCACAATGACTGCTGCTGAATTTGCTCGTAATTTTTAACGAAAGGTTACAGTCCACATTTATGCATGTTTAAAATAAGTAATAATATGTTAAAATGACTAAAAAACCTGTAATAGTCAATCAGCATTTAATGGGGGAAAGAACGTCTGTGTTAAAGTTGAATAAAGACAATATTAAACGGTAAAATGTTGCATTTTCGGATGAAAAACATTTTATTCTTGATTAACCAAATGGTTTTAACAGTTACTGGCACGATCTGAAGATAGCGAAAGACAGAGCAGATATTTTAAAGGCAGATATGAATCGGGTATTTTAAAGGTGGAGCTATGGTGCTCTAGGGAGCTGCTTCTACTGAAGGCAGAATGAATTTAGTAATTTTTTCTATTATTATGAACATCAAGAGAATATCCGCAAATTTTAAACGTGGAATCATCAGATTTTTGTTAGATTTTTGGGGGGTAATAATATTTTTTTCAACAAGACTTAAATTTTTGCTCTACTTTTAGAGCAATAGGAAATAGTTTGAAGAAAGAAACTTCTGTATTATTGCCTTTCCCATGGCCTAAAAGTTGAAAAAACCTTAACGTATGATATTAGAAAAGTGCATGCAAGTGGAAAGCAATTTTAAATAGTTTAAATGTATTAAGAATATCATATATGCTATATGAAATGGTATTGAAACTGAATATTAAAAAAAAAAAAATGTATATATATATATATATATATATACCAGAGAGAATGTCTGACTGTTTAACCCTAAAAGGAGACTCCATAAAATATTAATTTAAAGAACAACTGAAAAAAATTACTAAAATTCGAGCTGTCCTTATAATAGTGAACACCTGAAAAATCATCTTTTTACCATATTTAAAGTTTTTTAAGATAGAAAAACGAGAAAACTTTTTAAATATAGTCTATTAATGAAATTCAAATTAATTAAAAATATATTTGTTTAAATAATAGTGTTCAGTGTTTAGTTAATATAGAAAAACGGGTGTCCTTATAATTATGAGAAGGAGTGTACTTTTAGCACCAGTTTAGTGATTACCATACCAGCTAATTACATGCATTTTAGATATTCTTTTAAATAAAAGCTTAAATATAAATACTAGTACAGTTTTATTCATAAGCACTTATGAAGTTCATGAATATTTGTGAAAATCCTTTATTGATAATATTGGAGAGGGAGAAGTGCACGTTAATACCCCTAGTTGCTATCTAGTTGTAGATCTCCTATGTCAGACATTTCCTTGCAGGCCTTTTATATATCAGCTGATGAAATTATATAACCAAAGAGGCGAGGGTAATTTAAAGTAGCCAGTATTTTAAACCTTAATTTGTGATAATTGCCATAAGAACAATCAATACAGAATCTTACAAAAAAGCCTGTTATGAAAATACAAGTAGAAATATTAATCTTAAATTAACAGTACATATGAAAAATAACATATGCTAACAAAAGTATGCAGTTTATCACAAAAAAATTGACTACAGAAATTAATTTTTCATATGCAAAAATTTTAAATTTCAAATGTTAAACTTACCCAGCCATACAGGTGCAATGCCCAGAAATTATTTCCCCATCATTTTTTTACATAATCCACGGTAGATAATTTTTTTTTTTTTTTGCTTTCTGGCTTGTTTTGACATCAGCCGCAACAAGGCTAACACCAATTTCATTACAGTAACACTTTATGTTCGTTACCTTATCTGATGTTATGTAATTGTAACATGGCAGAGGCGTATAATCTTTAAAGGCAAGTTTACTATATATTTTGTGCTTTTCAACTAAATAAGAATAATATCTGTACAGATAAGCATAAAGGATTTAAGTCTATATTCTTGATTTTTCAGGAGACGAAAAATAAAGTTAAACTAACTAAAAACTAATGAGCAGAATCGATTAGGAAAAGGGGATTATGTTGGTTTATACGCTTTATACCATTCAGTGATTGTCAATCTTCATTTAATAAAGGGAAAAACTGAATTAAATATTTTATACCAAAGATTAATGCTAAATTTCTGACTTGAATCTTTTTTTACAAATGGATTTTCTCAAAGACTAAATGACATAGATTTAAATCCTTTATACCAATCGATAGAGAATTTTTTTCTGAGTCTGACGTCCTTGACTCAAAATCGACATTTTTGAACTTAAATCCTTTATACTTATCAGCACAGATATATCTATTAGAGTTATGTTAGGCCATCGAGAGCTGTTAAACACAAATTTATGCAAATCTCCATCCAACGGATCCGGCAATTGCAAATTATTGAATCTTAACTTATCTGCGTATTATCATTATTTTTTTATTATTATTATTTTTTTTTTTTTGGATTCATCATCCATCATTTTAAAATATGAAGAATTCATGTCATAACTGGTATTTATATAAAAAAGACACAAAAATTAGCCTAAAAAATGAATGTTAAAACAGTAAACAAAGCATTAACAATACAACTATTTACAGTTAGTAGCAGACAAAGCAGAAGTTCTCTAAACCAGTACAACATAACTTCCGCTTATTAACTCGTTTGTTTTATTAGAAAACAAAGTGAATACAATTTTTTCCCCAGTTGACTATCATTACGACATTTTTTTTTTTCTTTTCATAATGATTACTAAAAAATAATTATCTTTACGTACATTTATATGTAATTTTGTCCTATACCATCATGATAAAAATTTAGAAAAAGTGGGATGGCAACACCACCTGTTGGATGATTTTCCCCAAAATTTATGTCAAAGTGCAACTATATGTCAATTTTTCTGAAATTCTGTACAGAAGTTTCTGAAATGCGTTTGCCACAAAAATTTGTCACACATACACAGACATTTTCTAAAAATGCTCAAATCGTGTTCTAGACTTCCAAAAATGTGTAAATCCATCAAAAACTCGAGGTCAAAATTTTTCATGAATCTAATATTTTCTTCTATTAAATATCGAAGAAAGTAAGAATAATACAATGAAATGATTTGGAAAGATATTTTTGGTCCATTTTTAGAGATTTTATCTTCATTTTGCATTTGAGTATGTTAATTTTATTTTGAAATTTGGGGGTATGACTTTGAATCATGCTGTTAAGGTCACCCATTTTTAATAATTAAAAAAAAAAAAAAAATGTTATATGCAAAAATCTTAAAATAACTCTAAACGTTTTTTCTTTCCTTATTATTTAATTGAATTATTATAATTATGTTAGCTATAATAGGTTTTTCAGTTGTGGTAGCTCATGTCAAACTGAAAAAAAGGGGGGATCCATTGAACTAGAAAAATTTTTACAAATGAAGGGAAAAAATTGTTGCCTCTGTATTTGTCCCATAGACTAAAAATACTAAAAGAGCTGTCAAATATATCCAATTACCGAATAAACTTTGTACCAGGTTTTATAATAGTGTGCCTCATTAAATAAAATCATGTGAAAACACGATCAATGATTTTCATAAAAAATAATTGTAATTTTAAAAATTTAAATGATGCTCATACGGGGTCCGACTTAGACTACCTGGAGTCCCGGGGCAAGCATTCTCTGGGGGCCATGCTTACAGGAGCATAAAAGGTCTTTAGGTTGCAGAATACCTGCATACGATTTTGAGTGGGCCCCTTCTAGAAGAGGGGCCAAGGGCAGTTGCCCATATGCCTTGGAGTTAGTCAGGGCATGCGCATATATATATATATATATATATATATATATATATATATATAAATAATAGGTTTCAAATGGCCTTTAATGCCTTCTTTTTTTAGACACCCCCCCCCTACCGAAATTTTCTGGCTGCGCTACTGGCTAGTGCAAGGTAACTTTTAAAGGTTTTAATGTTTTTAGAGTTTACCTTTTAATTAAGCTTTAAAAAGTACACATTTCAATGATTTATTATTATTATTATCATTTGGGGGGGGGGGGGGGGACATGTTTGTAATTTTTTAAAATGCAGACTTCATTCCCTGATTATATATTTTACTTATTTTTGGCATCTTAATTTATAGGCATAATTTAAGAAAGAATTTATAAAATAATTTTTAAACAGTTTTTCTGTAAATTAATGAATAAATATTTTTTATTTTTTATTGTAAGAAATTTTTTTTAAGTTACTAAAATTTCCATTTCATATAGCTATTGTTAAACTGTAAATTTATTTTCAAATAATAATAATAACTAGCAAAATCTCAGTATAAAATACTTTTAATTACAAATTAAAACTGCTACTGAGAATGTAAGGAATGGAATTTTTCATAATTTTAGGTTTTGGACACTGACATTTTTAGACAGTTTAGAACACTTTTGGGCAGTAAAAACCACCTGTCCTGTCCAAAACTGGTTTTGGACATCCTAAACCCCAACCCTGGTGGGAGAATGTCATCTGTAAATATTGTTTTAGTCGCATGACATCACAAAATAGCTGAAATTTTCTAGTTTTTACATGAGTGAATGTCAGCAGTCAGATGTTGATGACAGGGTTAAGAATTTTCCACAAAATGCCGAAGGGCTTGGAGACTCCTGGTCTGGTCACTTTTCATTCTTGTAATCATTACAAAAACGTGTATTTGAAATAAATGACTTATTTTCTGAGATCAGGGTGACACTTGTGATCAAAACAATTTAAACAATATTCAGTGTCTTAAAGAAATGTTTTATTTTCCATAATCATAATTTTTCATAACATGGGTCAAACATTGAGTTAAGGGGACTGAGACGTTTGCAACAACAGAGAAGTGGGGAATTTAGGTTGTTGTTTTAATAGCCATAGCTTTTCTAATTATGCATGTATCAATATAAATTTTTTATGAGATATTAACAAACAGTTAAAGAAATATTTGATACAAATTAGTTACTCTTATGTGTTACAGTTTTTTTTATAATAGCATTGTAAACATACATATTTTACTCTTAAGGATATTTTCACAATATTCACTTTGGTACACTTTTCTAAAAAACTAATGAAAATCTTACCTTGGAATCATGTATGGCCGCGTTCGAAAATAGCTTTTTGGTTTTACCGGTAAAAGGAAATTGAAGTCACCGGTAAATGCGGTTTAACCAGTTAATGTGAACTTATCGAACGCTCCGGTTACTTTCTGGTTTGTTTATGTTTTTGTTTATTTACTGTAGCTAAACTTTCGTTACACAAGAAAGATTCTTTTTGTAATTACTGGAAAATGGAAATAAATTTCTTGCAAATATGCAAATAGTTAAATAAATAGTTGCAAATTAGCAATTGTTTAATTTTTAAAATTGCAGAAACACTGAGAAACTAGAAGTTTCTTGAAAAACATCAAAAATTAAGATTAGTATGCCTCTTAAGAATTATATTTATTTGAAACGAGAAAAATGTAAATTGATTTTAAAATAAAGCCTGTAAAGATCATGAGATGCTGCTCTTTCTATTAGGTTTTTTTTTTTCTTAAATAGTTGTGAAAATTCTGATGAATTCACATTGCTTTTGAATATTTATATGCTTTAGAATCGCCATTGTTTTCATTTTATCAAGACAAGTTTGTTTTTGTGTTTAACATTTTTTAAAGAAACAACAAATATTTATTTACTCCAAATTAACTCTGATTCTTTATTATTAAAATAAAAATAAAAGACTTTGTATATCTTTAGATTGCTTAAACTTTTCTTTCATCACCCATCATATTTATTTCATTTAATCTATTAAAAAAATTTCAAAGCATTGCATACATTGTTCATACACTATTTATATTCATATTCGGTCACAAATTTAATATTTATTTCCAGATTAAGTGGATATTTAGACTATTTGTGTAATTTTAGCTGTCAACAATATAACCAAATTAGCGTTAATTATGCCAATATTGTGGAAGGTTATGTGTTACACTTCTAAAAGCATCTGTATGATGAACAGAATTTAGCTGTAATAGTTCAGCACCATAATTTGCATTAAATTTAATGGTTATCCCTTTCGTACAGTGGTTGAAAAGTATTAAGAAGTGATAATGATAAAAATTTTCATGTTCTTCGTTTAACAATAATGAATAAAATGTTGCATGGGTCAATTAAATTGCTATTTCAATATTGAAAACTTTTCAGGCTTATCCACAAAGATACTAATGATTAAAATTATGTGATGTGAAAAGAAAAATAATTGCTGCTAAATTAGGATTTAAATTAAATTAATTATTTCCTTCTGGTATTTAGAAATGTTATGCTAAAATACATAATAATTAGAGAATCATTCCCTTTAAGAAATAATCTGTAATATAACTGCTCATCTCCTGATACATAGAGCAATTTTTTTTAAATTCTAAAGGTTGATATAAAATACTACATTACATTATATAAAAATATAAATATGGCATGAAATTGTTACTTATAACTATATATTTCCTTCATTTTTAATCACTCATACTCACACAACAGTTGTTAGCAATTAAATTATTTTCGAAAGATTAATATAATTTATTTTTACTGACAACAGTTTCATACTACTGTCGGCAGCAAAATTATTCGAGAGCTAGCAATAATTCCTATGTAAAGAAAAGTGTACTTAATACTGTTTTGTTAAATAAATCCTTGTCGAATCATGTTCTTAGACTGACTAAGAATATGATTCGACAAGGATTTATTTAACAAAACTGTATTAAGTGTACTTTTTTTATAGTCATTTTTCCAGCACTCGAATAATTTTGCTGCTGACTATGCATATAACAGAGCTGCCACATGTGTCTTTTTTGAAAGTCAAATTATTTAATAGTGTTTTTTATGAGAAATTTTTTACAAATACGAAACTTTTTTAAAAATGTGGTATTCGTAAAAGTAGTCTGTAGCGTTCTTGATATAATGAAATCCTGATTATTAACAAAGATTTAAAAAAAAAAATTAAATATTTGTCTTAAAGCTTCAGTATCGAATCCACAATCTTTCTATTGCAAGATCGATGTTCTACCAACCAGGCTACCGCAACAATATGAAATAGCTCATATAGTGAGTTATTGAAAAGTGGAATGAACTCACAGGGAGAAATATGGGAAATAATAGTTTATTGATGGAAGAAAATTTGCCATTGAGCCTGTAGCTAAAAGTTATTGATTAGAAATATTCGACTTATGAAAGGTGTTTTTTCAAAAAGGTTGCACTGTAATCACTAAATTACATTAAATTTGACATGAATAATTAGAAAACTAAACTTAGTAGCAGATGAATGCATGCTGTAATAAGTATGTGATAGTAAGTATTAAGTAAGCATTTAAATAATAAATGTAGAAATTCAAAATTTCTGTGTGGAAAAACTTTGTTGGTAATTGTTATTATATCCTTTGAAAAAAAAAAATAGCTATCAGCAATTTTATTTTATATGACTAAGCATATCGTTATGAACTTCTCAATCTTATTTACCTCTCAATCTTCTTCTGGGCATTTCGATATCGAAGAATGCTGTGTATATCGAAACAATATGTCAGCAGATGAAAGAAATAAAATTACTCTCATTTCTTGTTAGACAAATAAAAGAAAATAGTGAAAAATAAATCTAGAAAATAAGCTAAATCACCAGTCATTGAATTGCATTTTTAAAAATTGCACATGCAGATAACTTTCTACAGTAGTAATTTTAAATACAAAAGAATGCATGTAAAAAACGAAAAAGTGTATTAAAAAAAAAAAAAAAAGAAAGAAAGAAACCAAAGCTTATTTTTTGTTTCTAAGTAAGATATAAATTTCTGTACAAAAAAGGTTTCATTTAGGACAACGGAACTTTTTTTTAGTTTGTTCTTTCACATAAAGGTATGCGGTAATTGCGTCGTATTCCTTAGCAATGGCTACTACATTCATTTCTTAAAATATTTTTCACACGATTTGTCTAAATTTAATTTTTTATTTTTTTTTTTAAACTTGATGCGAGATGGGAAAAAAGAAAAATGTTTTTTAATTGGTTTAAACATACAAAAAAGAATAATAAATAAATAACTGATTTTTTTCCTTAAGAGTAAACAATAACTAATTTCGCCGACAGTCGTGGCCCATTTTATTCTATTTTTAAACTTAAAAATACTTTAAAAAAGAAAAAAAAATTGAAAATCTTCTGAATGTGAAAACAGAATTTAAAAAATGCATTAGATAATGAGTAATCATGAAATCAAACTTTCCCACAGAATAACATGGGCCCCGGCTGTCGGCGAGATTGGGTATTGTCCCTTCTAAAAATATGAAGCTGCTTTCCTTAGCAACAGTTACTACTTTCATTTCTTAAAATTTATGTTTTACCTCAATTATAATACAATATCTTTTAAACTTGTTGGCAAAGGGGATAAAAACTTTTTCAATTATTCTACTTTGTCTCAAACCAATACTCTTGTTGTCCTAAGAAAGATGTTTAGCTTCATTTATAAGAATATATTATATACATGTATATATTTCTCCAAAGCACATTAACCATATCTTTCGAACGATACTACTTGTAAGCCCTTCCTTTTATTAAAAGTAGGCTAAAAACGTATGAGAAATTTCATGTCTGCTCGGGCATCAAAATCTCGCCTAGATAAATGAATGGACAGCAAATTAATGTGAGTGATGATTGAGTTTGATATAAATAAAATGACATATTTTAGAGCATTTCTCTTAAACTAATGTTGTAATCTATATTAATAAAATCAGACTGTCTGTAAATTTGTCAGAATCAAAAATTTTGCTTTGTGTGTGTGTGTGTGTGTCATGGTGTCTGTATGTCTGTAACGTTATTTTCATCCGGGCATCACTTGAGAACGGCTGGACGGAATTCAACGATACTTGGCAGAAACTTAGATCTTTACCCAACTTAAAATTATATCTATCAACTTTTCCGAAATTCCCCCACGTTCCCTCCTGGGGCGGCAGAAGACAAAAACACGTTTACCTGGGCATCACTTGAGAACGGCTGGACGGAATTCAACGGCGCTTCGAAGGAATTTAGGTCTTTACACAACATAAAATTATATCTATCAACTTTTCAGGAATTCCCCCCTGGGGGGGGAGGGGCAAAAGACAAAAACATGTTTGTCCGGGTATCACTTGAGAATGGCTGGACAGAATTCAACGGCGCTTAGCAGAAATTTAGGTCTTAACTCATTTTAAAATTACATCTATCAACGTTTCAGAGATTCCCCTACATTCTTCCCTGGGGGGGCAAAATACAAAAACACGTTTGTTCGGGTATCACTTGAGAACGGCTGGACGGAATTCAACGGCGCTTCGCAGGAATTTAGGTATTTATCTAACTTAAAATTATATCTATCAACCTTTCCAAAAATATTCACCTTCCCCCCCCCTTCGTGGGGGGGGAGACAAAACCCCGTTTGTAAGCATAACTCGGTTGCTAAATACTTCACAGTAAAGAAATTGCACAAGGGGAGACTATGTATTAGTACAAATAAAACATTATCTGCGATCTAGGAAATTTCGAATTTTAAGGGGGGGAAGAGGGAAAATCCATTTTTGGCGGGAAATATTGCAAATTCTGGATTGATTTTTGAGTAAAACTCTGCCAAAGATGTTAAAAACAGCCATGCGACTTCTTTAGGTTATTTCCAAAACACATTTTTGATTTTTTGTGATCTGCCATTTTTTTGGGGGGAAGGGGTTATGTGTTACAATGGGCAAATTTGAGGCACCCTTTTTTAGCACTAAATTTGTCCTGGGGAATTTATGAGAGCTGCAGTCACCAAGTTTGATGCTTGGATTGCTTATATGTATGTGACAAGTAAAGAAACGGGATTTATCAAATACCCCCCCTGGAGGGCAAGCAAAAAAACGTTTGTAAGCATAACTCGGCCCCAAATTACTTCACGGTGAAGAAATTGCATTAGACTTGAGTATAAATAAAACAATATGTACGATTTTGTTATTCTTGATTCTTAAAGGAGAGAGGGGAAAAATTGTTTTTCGAGGGGAAATTTCAGAAATTCCGGATTTTTTTGTACAGTTCTACTAAAGATGTTACAAAGGTATTGAAAACAGCCATGTGTCTTCTTTAGGATATTTCCAAAAACAAAATTTCGTTTTTTTTTTTTTTTTTTTTTTTTTTTTTTTGTTGTGATTTTTATTCATTTTTTTTTTTTTTTTCCGGGGTGGGGGTTGTGGGGTGTGGTTACGAAGTAGCAAATTCAAGACCCCCCCCCCCCCTTTTAGTGCTAATTTTGTCTTAGGAAATCTATGGGATCTGCAGTCACGAAATTTGGTGCGTAAATTGTTTATATGTATCTGACACTTATTGTAATGGGACTTTACGACATTCCCCCTTTACCTCACCTCCACGGTTGGGGGACAATAAACACATGTTAAAACACGTTTTCCCATTCGAATTAAATTATCTTAGAATGGCGAATCTTGGTGTGTGGATGTTGATTAATTGTATGCATTATGTACTTCGGTGGGATTTCACAAAACTTCGAACTTACCCACTGGGGAATGGGAAGTAAGAAGCGGGTCAGTTGATACCGAAGGGAATGAGGACCTGAACTCCTCACCTTGCGAATGAGAAAAACCTCTACTGAACACAGCAGGAACTTATGTTATTAATAATGATATGGGATATTGACAACTCATTTAAGTATAATGTCCAGTCCAGCGAAGCGCTCAAATCCGGCTAGTAGAAAATAAAGAAAATCATCCTAAATACAAAAAAATTTTGAACTGAATAATTATGGAATTAAAAATAGAAATAAAATTATGGAATTATAAATAATTATCACAAATAAAAAAAAATGAAGCTAAAAATATATAATCACACAATATAAATGCTCGAAATTCCCAATCGCAGGCATAAGTAATACACATGTATGTACACTTCGTGTACATTAAAACCAAGAAAAAAAATATGGTGTGAAACAACCCCATGACTTCATTCAAAAGGGTATCTAAGAGAGTGCTTATATGGCAACTCTGAAGAAAATCTCTAAGAACCATTCTTGAGATATGGACTTATGATTCCACTTTTTAATGTCTCACTTCTGTTTTTCTAATTTTCACCAAAATTTGGAAATGTCATCCAATTCTGAAGTTTCGAAGTTCTATCTGTATTAGTTTTGGAGATATAATAGTCATAAGATTCCCCACATACATACATACACACTGACCAATTGCCAAAAGTCACCTTTTTGGACTCAGGAGACCTTAAAACATGTTAATCAGATGAAATCTTGATATTGAATTTTTGAACTGAGCACAATACTTCCATTACCTATGATATTACTTCCATGACAGAAGTAATATATCACTGAATACCCCTATCTCAAAATAAAAAAAATTTTGTGCTCCAGTTATCAGTAATACACACGTATGTACGCTTCGAGTACATGAAATTGTACTCGAATTATTCAAGTTATCAGTAACTTATGTTTATTTTGATGGGGATTGTGAAAAGACTTCATGTTAAAAGTAATTCCTGTTAATGAGGTTTGGCTATTTTATACACATATATAGTGAAATATTTTTTTTAATGCAGCAATAACCAGAGTAGATTTAATGCTACTGAATATTACATAGATCAAAAATAATTAATTTTTACCAAATTATCCTTTGATGACTTTAGTTCATTTATGAGAACAATTAATTCTACTAACTCTAATTTTTTTAATTAATTCTTAATAAACTTACCTTTATTCCTTTTTAAGTATCTTCACGACAATTTATGATACTTTATGATAAATCAAAACTGAACCAAAACAAAAGAAGTAAACAAGCAATATATATCAGTGGCGCACCCAGAATTTCTGTCTGGAGGGGGCTGAAGAATATTTGGGTCCTGTAAATAGGTTTATGGGTATATATGCACACACACATATAGTAAAGAATCTGCTTTAAATATTTCTTTTGAAATAAGTAAACGAATGAATGAAATTGAATTTAAGTTGAATAGTGCAATCGAGGAATTTATATCAGTATATAACCTGCTAAGTTACAGTAGTTCGGTCAGTTGGGGTTGGCACTGAGCTTGTAAACATAAAGTTGTCTGTTCATCTATGATTAAAAAAAAAATAAAAAAAAAATCGTATACAATATGACAAGCTAGTGAACACAAAATGCGTCCGAAATAAAATGCCCCCCCCCCCCATATTTCTATTGCAAATAAAATTTGATCAAATTTAATACTCTTTTGCGTTGCTTCACTTGCATATGCAGTAATACTTAAATAATTAAGAAATTATAATAATTATAGCCAAATAAAAGTTACAGTTGTGATATGTAGGAATTATAACAGAATTTCAGTGTAAATTTTTACATGGCTTTTTTTATTTAATTATCTGGAGTATTGGGGTGATGCTTCTAGGTTTGATTAACAGAAACAAGTCGGGCGCGTAGTCTTCGTGGGTGTTAGTCAACACAGCAAGAAGGGAGCGGAAAGAACCTCTTAATATCCTAAAACATTAATTCTATTCTAATATATAATATATAATATATTACTTAGAATTTTAATTTGTTCAGTTAGCAAATATTTCAAGCGTTACCTTTCTGAGTTCATTACAGGATATTGTATTCCAGTATAATATTTATATATATTATGAAATTTGAATTTTTATAACAGGGAAAAAATTGCATTATCCAAAACTGGAGCTTAGATCTCAGTGGCATCAGAGGCAAATATGAAAACTGTGCATGGACCCTACTGTATGTTCTACTTACCATGATTAAAAAAATAATAATAATAATAATAATAAGTGACCCCATCCTCAGAAGCATCTGTAAAATCACGGACTTAGAGAAGAAGGACAGTTTTCCCCAACGGCAGCCTTCCCTCAAAAATGGACCCGAAATGGTCGCTATTATTCGTTCGCCGCTAGGGGTCGTATTTGTTCTTTGACTGTCCACTGCCTCCGTAGAAAACCATTGCGCGCAGACGAAATTTTAGTTTTATTTTCAGTTTTCTTTTTAATTTCTTTTTAATATTGGATTTTTTTCATAATGTCGCATTGTTACGCACCGGGTTGCACCTCCGGATATCGAAGTGTTCGAAAAAAAAACAAAGAAATAGGTGAAAAGAACCCAAGTTTATTTCGTCCACCTAATGTAAGCTATTGATTTTAATGTTTTGTTGACTGATAAAATTATTATCTTATAAATATTCTATTACTATTAAAAAAAAAAAAAAAAAAAAAAAAAAAAAAGGCTGATTTAATTGGTATGGTTCTTAGTAAAATTCTGTTTGATAGATTTTTTTTTTTTAAATTAATTAAAATGTAATTTTTAGGTCACTTTGCATTAAGATTTTAAAATTTGCGTGCTAGCAGTATTCCTTTTTTCATATTATTCGGCGAAAAAAAAAAAAAAAAAAAACATGCGAGCTTGCAATCTTACGAATTTAAATCATGTTAAATTATAAATTACGTTTTTTTTTTTTTTTTTTTTTTTTTTTTTTATAATTGCAGCTTAAAAAAAAAAGTATTTTAAAAATCTTGAATTGTAAACCGATTTTGGCAAGAGTTAAAAATTGGTAAAAAATGATATGAGTTCACAGTCAGTCTTTTTTCAATTCATTTCAAAATTACTGAGTTTTAAGATATTTAAAAAATAATTTAAAATGTTTTTTTTTTTTTTCTATGCCACTTTGCAGTGACATTTTAAATTAATTTTACAAACTGCCAATCTTTTAACTTCCAATTCATGTTAGATGATGAATCACGTTATATTATTATCATTATTATTACCATATTATAGAAATGTACCGTTTTTAACAAAAAAGAAATTTTTAATTGGTTTTGTCAAAAATTAAAAATAATGATTATGATGTCACAGTAAAAAAACTCCTAAATTCAGTTGAAAATTGGAGATTTTAAAGAAAAATTATATTTAATTAAATTCATCACCAGTGCCACATTCACATTTCATAATTTATAAGCTAGTGTTCTTCCAGCTGAAAATTAGAGATTTTATGTAAAAATTAGAGTATTAAATTCAAGGTAAGTTGTTTTTATAAAGTTAGCTTTACACTTAATCTCCGTGTCATCTCGTTGGTGTATCGAGCTATTCCCTAAAATAATATATATGTGATATGTATATATATAAAATAAATAAATAAAAAAGTAAATCATGTATATTATAGCATGAGTATAGTTGTGAAAAAATAAATAGAGTCAAAGACATCCAACAAATGTCAGATAAAACTTCCTTCTTAATACGGTATACATTTCATTTGTAACCAAGTATATACATATTACATGTCTCTTGAACGTTCAAATTTTACTTACAATATTCTGATTTAAATATGCACTTAAGGTATAATTTTCTCATAATCATAAAACATCAATATAAAAAATTACGTTATTTAATCTTCATAATGTTAAATACTTCATGAACAAATGCATGACTTCCAGAAATCCGCATGTTGTAACCAATGTAACTATCAAACCGACAGTAAAAATTTTAATATGAAAAGTTCAAGATAGCGCTGATATTAACCCCTTAACGCGCGCTGTCCGCGCTGCGAGGATGCAAAATTTAAGATCCAGCAGCGAAAATTCATCCCGCTAATTTTTTAGAAAAAAAATTACCTTTATAAAATAGCAGAAAAGGCCATTTTTTTAACCTTAAAATTTAAAATTTCTTTTAGTTTAATTTAGTTTATAAATTCCAGTGGCACTATAATTTAAATGATCGGAATTGTCTTGCGCCGCAAAGGGTTAACAGTGATTCATTAGAAACTGAATATCACGAAACACAGAAAGTCAATTTTATGCAGATTACTTTCTGTTGATGATAAATTTTAAATGCATTGATGCTATAAACAAGAAATAATTGTTCATAAATAACAATAAATAAATAAAATAAAAAACGATTTTTGCCTATATTTAAAAAAAAAGTAATAAAAGGTAATATACTTGTAATATAAGCTTATATTGTATCATATGTTATGTAAAATTTTGTATCTTACTTTATTAGGTACATTTTAATTTCTTAATTCAAGATTGGTTGGATGGTTGGAGGATTAAGGCCGATTGACTCCTTATGTGTCCTAGGCCTATGGGGGGGAATGCCCTCCGTGGGGGTCTTTCTAAGGGGTCCTAGCCCGTATTTACGCGAGTTTCGGAGGAAACCACGGAAAACTCCGAACGGATAGGTCGATGAGCGTGACCTGGGATCGAACCCGGCACCTCCCATCTACCAGCTGTGAGCGCAGAACCGCTCGGCCGCTGGTGGGCCTCCTTAATTCAAGAAAAATTAAACTTCATTATCATGCATATTTTTTACAGAGTTGCTTATTCTCTATTTAATTTTTTCTTTTCTTTTTTAATTATTTTCCAAGCATACTTATTTGTATTTTTCCTCATTTTTTATGCATTACAGTATCAAAATCTCGTTTCATAAATGCTAATTTTCACAAAATTCCAAAATACACATAATTTTTGTTCCAATTTGTGTAGATTTCTGGGAATCTCCTGCATACACATTAAATTTAAAATTAAAAAAATAAAATCCATTTACGTATTAATGTAACTGAATTCGGCTTTTGGGATAGGTTTTACCAAATATTGTTACTATTCTTTCTAAATCTAATTTCTTTGAATCCCTAAAATCATCAAATTTTGCAACCTGCTTTCTGCACTGCAAGTTCTGAGGTAGTTTTTCACTATTCTAACATTTATAAATTGAACCGACGGATGTTTCAGTCGTTGGCTGAATTATTTCATAATTATTAATATATTTTATAGTTGTTTGGTTGGTTGGGTATTAACGTTGTACTAGTGCTGCTCAATAGACAATTGGCGGACAAACCCTATCCCTAAGGAGGGCCCGGAAGCATGCCATCACAATTTTGATCTTCCACGGAGGGGATAATATTCTTTTATGTAAAAAAAAAAAAAGGCTGAATGAAAAATTGCAATATGACTTTTGAAGATAATAAAATATAAACATTCATGAGAGGCTGAAATGATAAAATAGAGCAAGAATATTTTTTACTGTTTCCGAAATTTTTGATTTTTATACAAACAAGCATTAAAAATCGGTAAAAGTTGTATTGTTCCTCGATTGCCTTTTTTTTTCTTTTCTTTTGTTCCCTGAATCTCTAGCAAAAAGTAATTAAAAGTAAATTTTAAAAAGAGAAATACATTTTTAATTTCTTGGTGATGCAGAGTGTCGCGACGTAAAATAAATTTAACAATTTTAAATTCATATAATTATTAAAACGACTTTTAATTACACGGAAATATTTTAATGATTTGAATTTGACAGATATTAAACAAATTATCGTTATGAAATTTCACAAATAATTAAAAGAATTTTCTCTTTAGAAATAGAATGCAAAAAACAAATCTTATTTAAAGGTCTCAATTATTTTACTTATTTCATTTCTCATTGTTAAAGCTGTCTTTAAGTTCTAAAGCAAAAGCAACACATTTTCATCTTATTTTTTAGATATTTCCTTTCCAACGCCTTTGTAAAAAAATCATAAATTTTTTAATTTTGTCTTTTTTACATACTTCGCAATTTTTTTTTTTGTTTGTTTGTTTAATTGGAAATGTTGGAATAAATTCTGATTTTTAAAATACATTCATTGTTTTAAATTATGAAAATTCATATTTTCATATTTATTTTTTAAATATCATATATTTATGTTTTCATTATACTATTTCGTCTATTTTTTTTTTTTTCTTTTTTTTTTCGGGGTGGGGGGAGGGAGCGAATTCTTTATATTTATAGATATATTTACATATAATGAATGTTTTCATTCTTGGATTTTGAAAAAAAAAAAATATTAATAAATAAATAAATTTTTTCATAGCTATATTCTTTATTCCTGTGAAATATCTGAATAGGTTTTTCAATAATTTTACAAATTCGAAAATATCCGCAATTGATTTGTAAGTATCGAAAACCTCTATAAACCAATTTTGAACGATTTAACTCTATTTTTATTTTTTTGCCCCCCTCCCCCCACCCCTCCTAATAACTTTACACTTTCGAAAATATCCCCATTCGACTTGCAGGCCTCTAAAACCTATCTGTACCAATTCTGAACGGCCTAACGGTATTTCTATTTGTCTTTGCCCATAGCCCGCCCTTACCGCCCCACCCCCTACCCGTCCCTCCTAATAATTTTACAAATTCGAAAATGTCCCCAATCGATATGTAAATATCGAAAACATCTATATACCAATTTTGAACGATCTGACATTATTTTTATTTTTTTGCACCCCCCCTCTCCCCTCCCCCTTCTAGCCCCTCCTAATAACTTTACATAATCGAAAATATCCCCATTCGACTTGCAAGCCTTTAAAACCTGTCTGTACCAGTTTTGAACGGCCTAACTGTATTTCTATTTGTTTTTGCCCATAGCCCCCCTTTACGGCCCCACCACCCTTACCGCCCCTCATAATAATTTTACAAATTCGAAAATATCCGCAATTGATTTGTAAGTATCGAAAACCTGTATAAACCAATTTTAAACGATCTAACTCTTTTTTTATTTGTTTGCCCCCCCCCCTTCTCGCCCCTCCTAACAACTTTACACTTTCGAAAATATCCCCATTCGACTTGCAGGCCTCTTAAACCTATCTGTACCAATTTTGAACGGCCTAACTGTATTTCTATTTGCTTTTGCCCCATAGCCACCCCTTACCACCCCACCCCCCTTATCGCTCCTCCTAATAATTTTACAAATTCAAAAATATCCACAATCGATTTGTAAGTATCGAAAACCTCTATGTACCAATTTTGAACGATCTGACATTATTTTTATTTTTTTGTCCCCCCCCCACCCCTCCCCCCTTCTTTCCCCACCTAATAACTTTACACAATCGAAAATATCCCCATTCGTCTTGCAGGCCTTTAAAACCTATCTGTACCAATTTTGAACGGCCTAACTGTATTTCTATTTGTTTTTGCTCCATAGCCCCCCCCCCCCCCGTTGCTGCCCCACCTGGGGGCTGAATTTCTAAAATTCCAGAAATTGGTTTTTAGATAGTTGCATTAGCTATATTTTAGAGCAAAAATTTCACGTATATCTATTTTTTTTTTGTTTGAGATATATAGGATTATGCGAAATCACGTTTTGCCCCCCCCCCCCCCCCGCCCCCCTTGGGGACCGAATTAAAAAAATTCCTTAAACCGATTTTTAGATATTTGTATTAGCTATATTTTAAAGTAAAAATTTCACGTATATCTGTTTTTTTGTTTGAGTTATATAGAATTATGTGAAATCACGTTTAACGCATGTGAAATCACGTTTCGCCCCCTCCCCTTCCCCCTTGGGGACCGAATTTCAAAAATTCCAGAAATCAATTTTTAGACATTTGTATTAGCTATATTTTAACGCAAAAATTTTACGGATATATGTTTTTTTGTTCGAGATATTTAACATTATTTCATTTAATTCTCGCGTTAAAGCGCTCTTTCAAGTCTGAAGTGGAAAGGCATTCGATGCGAGCGCCATCTTCTAAAAGCGACCAAAATGGGGCCATTCTGATAACACAGCGTGAGCGATCCAGAGTGTACATCCTTGTGTAAAATATCTTAACATATTATTATTGGGGTATTTTCCTATTTTGAACAGTAAATTATGCCTTTTGGCATTCCTCTAAATCGTTATATTTTTAGAGAAATAATTTTGCGTATGTGAGATTAAATTTGAGATTAAAGTTTTATCTTCAGCAATTGATGGGAAATTTCACTAGCATGTATATGTGCTAGTGGCATGTAAAGAGTTTAATGAATATGCAAATTTCATTTTTAATTTAAAATATTGTTTTAGAGGAACAACTCAAGAGCAGGGCTGATTTTTTTTTTTTTTTTTTTTTTTTTTTAAATCAAACGAGAATTTTCATTTGCCGATGCGAATGTGTTAATTTTGCCCAAGGACAAAACAAACTTTCACAAAGATGCTATAAATATTCATGAATTAAAATATAAAATTGTATGAGCCTGGTATCCCATTTTTCTGACAAATATATCCCTGTTTACTTCCACATCAGATTGCTTCTTCTGCCTGACTTTTTAGATACTCCCTCGATTTCATGATAACAGTATATGCTTTAGGGCCTTAGAAGCCGATTCCTAAAAATTGCAATGGAATGTCTAGGGTATCTTTCAGCTAAAAAACAAAGAACTAGTTCATTGTTTTGCGTTTGAATGTAAAAATTTCCTAATATTTAATGTATAATTTATAAACTTTATTTTTGCTTACAATATCAGTGTTTGAATAGTATTTTTTTCATGCATATCTAAAGTTTTTTACCATGTCAGCGAGTTCTGGAGAGGGCTTGAGCCCCCTAAGCCCCCTCCGTGGGTGCGCCACTGATATATATATATTGCAAATCAATTATTGCAACAATTTGATAGTCGTACCATAAGTTTTGCATTTTCATTAATATGATACTATGGCTAATTTAAAATATTAATGCTATTAAGCAAAGTACCTACCTATACATGAATAAAAAAGACAACATGTAAATTATTAAGTATGACATAAAATGAAATCAAAACAATATTTTAAAAATATATTCTACATTAAATTAACAGAATAATCTTACGTTGACCAAATTTTATTGAAATATTTAATTAAAATGTAATCACAAACCTATATTTTTCTTTCTTTCTTCTTTCTATTGGCAATATTTGCATAGAAGAACAATCTAATGCAGGGCCTTATGTAAAACAGCACCATGCACAAGACTATTCCACCAGCATATTAACTTTATCAATTCAAAGTTCCTAGGAACAGTGTTCCTTCACCTCCAGTACTTGCATGCAAATGTGAAAAATTCAGGGTTCATACTCAAATATGGGGAAAAATTTCCCTGAGTTCTCAGACAATTTTCAAGAAAATATTAGCAACATATTACAAGAAACGCTCTTCTAGACAAGAAAAAATACAGCTACTTCCACTGTATGATGTCATATTACTGCCGATCATGATAGAAATTCAAGTAGAAATCATATTTTCAAAAACATAAATTTACCTTATAAATTGTCCTTTCATTCTCACAA
The DNA here is from genome assembly GCA_963930645.1 of Salticus scenicus. Taxonomy (NCBI): domain Eukaryota; kingdom Metazoa; phylum Arthropoda; class Arachnida; order Araneae; family Salticidae; genus Salticus; species Salticus scenicus. The sequence continues at coordinate 175,295,513 of OZ005657.1, forward strand.
TGCATTTCGGGTGCTCCCGCACCCTTCCTCAGGTGATTTGTGACTCTCATCAGTTGTCTTGTTGTCATCTGGTAAACTCCGGTCTCTTCCCTTCACTTTGCTTCGTTTGTCTTTGATTCTATTGATCAATCGGTTCCAGATCTTGGGGATGTTGGCGTGTTCATGTTCGTTTACTGCTGTTGGGTTAGTAAGGATTTCGATTGCTTCTCGTTTTAGGTGTTCTAACCCAACAGCAGTAAACGAACATGAACACACCAACATCCCCAAGATCTGGAACTGATTGATGAATAGAATCAAAGACAAACGAAGCGAAGTGAAGGGAAGAGACCAGAGTTTCCCAGATGACAACAAGACAACTGATGAGAGTCACAAATCACCTGAGTAAGGGTGCGGGAGCACCCAAAATGCATAAGGTAAATTTGTGTTTTTGAAAATGTAACTATCGTCCTGAAATTAAGTATTTAATTGTAGAAATCATATTTACATGTGTATGTTCACAATAATTCATTATTTAAATTTTGATACGAAGCTAAACAAGAAAAACATAACTTGAGAGGAAAAAAAATTGTTTTTCCAGGTTTTATAACTGATTTTCCCTGAGTTTTAATGAAAATTTTTATTTTCCCTGACTTTTTTTAACAAATTCCAAATTCCCTGAGTATTTCCCGTTTTCCAGGTTTTCCCTGAGGAGTATGAACCCTGAAATTGAAACTCATAGCCAAGAACCAGTAACACAGAAAGCTTTGATAATATTCAGATTCAGGAGCTCAGACTTGTCTTCAGAATTTAAATACAGGAATTTATAACAGTAATAATACAATGGTAGTAATATATATATATATATATATAGATACTATATACACTCCCAGAAATCCACACAGCTTGGGACCAGAGACTGTGCGGATTCTTGGTATTTTTTGTCTGCATTTTTAAATTAGAATTTTAATGCTATAACGCATTAAAAATGTTAATGAATACATATAAGCTAGCATATAAGATATATAAATTATTTAGGTAAAAATAAATAAATGAAGATAAATAAAGAGTATAAGTGTAGTAGAAAATGTAGGTACATGTATAAAATTTTATATAAGTATTTCTCTTTTCACTTAACAAATTAAAAATATTTTCGATGGAGCAAAATACACAATTTAAGTATATAAGCATCTGATACAATAACAACATATTATAAACTTAAAATTTTTATTACAGTTTAAAATTATAGTTAAAATGATTTTATTTGTAATTTTTTTTAGTCTATGAAATCATTTTTTGTTGAAGCACAAATACCAATGATTTAATAAAGTTTAGATTCTTATCTCAAAAACCTGAATCTTGTTTAAAATATCAAGTTTCCTTATCTTATTAAATTCAGTTTCTAAAATATCACTACTAAAATAAATTCTGTCTCAGTTTTCTTACTTGAAATCTTTACTATAGACATTGGTTCTGGTGTGCGGATTTCTGTAATAAAATAATAATTGTTATTCCACATACCTTTTAGACGTTATAATTATCTCTTGCTCCAAATGGAATATAATTATCTGAACAGCTCACATGATTAACACTGATCAGTTACTTAAAACAATGGAAAATTTCTGATTTACGATAGCTGTCAGACATAATAATCATAACATAAGCAATCAATGCGAGTAATCTGAAGGAAAATATAAGAACTATTGCAGTTATATCTTTGTATAATGTAAAAATAATGTTAAAAGAAGAAAAACAACAACTATGTAATGGGTATGTAACATTTTATTTTTATTTTCGTATTGGCAGCACCTTTTTTACTACTTCAACTTCTACTTCGAGAAGCAAGCTCAGTCGAGCTGTTATTCTGTTTACCTGTCGCTGCGAGTGTACGATGTTTCTAATAAATATGGATTAGTTGCTGATATATGCTTAATTAGTTTGTTTAACTTCTAAATTCAATAGGTTATGAGTTTTATGCACGCTGTAATGCGCTGCAGTGATAGAAAAGTTTGTTTTTAAAATGTAGAAGTTTTAGAATCTTTGCGAATCAGCAGTAACCCTAACCACGCGGTCGGCAAGAACGGCAAAGTTTTTTCTCCTCATGTTTAAGTCCTAAAATCAAGTTTTGTTTAAAGAAAGCTCTTGATTGATTGAAGTGGATTTAATATTCAAGTGTTCACCAGCCTTTTTTTTTTGTTTACCGTTAACAGCGAAGAACAGCACTTAGTGAATTATGGAGGTAGGAAAATTGCAGTTGAAACCACTCAGTGGAGAATCGGACTGGCCGATGTGGAAATATCGTATTAAATTTGCTTTGAACTATTATGCCGACGCTTTAGAGATCGTCGAAGGAAAAATAATAAAACCAGATCAGCCACCTACAGGAGCTGATGAAGCAACATTGAAGAAATACGATATTGATCTCGCGAAGTATAAAAAGGGTAACACATGTGCTATGATGGTGTTAACTAATTCCATGACTGAAGAAACAATGCAAAAAATAATGAGGTTTGATACCGCTAGAGAAGTTTGGCTGGAACTTCACAAGCTTTTTGAAGCAACATCTGACAACCAGTTACATAACATTTGTCTACAATTTTTCCAGTGTAAGTGGACAGTGAATGATAACATGGCAGCACATTTATCGAAGTTAAAAAAATCTTTGGAATGAATTGAACTTAGGTCTTCAAAGAAAACAAGAATCTCAGTTGCCTCAGATGTTATTGATATGCAAAATTCTGGATACACTACCTCAAGAGTATCGTTCTTTCAAGTCAAGCTGGCTACTTTTGAATGAAGAAAAGAGGACCATTGATGAACTGACTACACAATTATGCTCTCAAGAAAGAGAATATAAAGAAGAAGGTTCAAAGAATGATGTACAGAGTCAACATGCATTAGAAGCTAAAGCATTTAAAGTAAAAGGAAATGCGAAAAATAAAAAAACAGATAAGAAAATGCAATTACTGTCACCAGAGTGGACATTGGGTCAAGTTCTGTCGAAAGTGGATTGCTGATGGAAGACCTCCAAAGAAGACTTCAAATGCAGCATCAGCAAACATAGCATTGATGTCCATATGTGAAGAGGCCTGTGCAGTGGATAGCAGTTCAGCATACTGGATCGACAATGGAGCAACAAAGCACGTCACAAACTGTTCCACATACTTCATTGATTTTACGAAATTCAGTAATCCTTGTGGCATTAAGGCTGCCGGTAACGAAATGCTAGAAGCACTAGGTAAAGGCACTGTTATAAAACCATTCTTCTGAATGGCTTCAAGCGAATCTTCTCGATTCTTTGTAATATAAAGATTGCAGGTTATTTTATTTAATCAAAATAATTTAATATTTTCAAACCATTTTAATTTCAAAGTAATAATCTTCAAACTGATATAATAATATTCTTCTTACCTGTAGAATTCTTCGACGTTAAAAAATGAAGACTAATAACGGACACTTGTTTTTCTAGAAATAATAGCTTCTTCTTTAAGATGATAAAATCTATACAGTTTATTAACTAAAATAGTTACATGATGAAAATAACACTATTTACAAAAGTATTTACATATTCGAAATTTCACGAAAACAATTTTCTATTCGTAATATTTTATTAACTAAGCCACCAGTTTTCTATTTCGTTATGACAATGGTGGTTCCATAAAAATAAATTAGGCCAAAGGTGGCCTGAGAGCATTCTATTTCATTGTGTTGCTCTCTTCACTAAAGCGAAACTAAAACTAATCTAATCTAGGAGCTACTTTTTCTATTTCTTCAATGGTAGCTCCATGAATAGTAAAATCAGGCCAAAAAGGCCCCGAGAGCAAACTACTATTTCATGACATTGCTCTCCATTCTAGAACAGAACTACTACTAAAAACTAAAACTAAATTAATCTATGAGCCACCTTTTCTATTTCTTAAACAGTGGCTCCATGATTAATAACATTAGGCCAAAAAGGCCCCGAGAGCAAACTACTATTGCATTACATGTTGCTCTCCATTCTAGAACGAAACTAAAAACTAAAACCAAAACTAATGTCCCGCGAGCGAGTAAACAAAAAAATGTTCTTCGAATCTTATCTCAACGGGAACTCTGGCGCCCTCTAGTGAGGCAAAAGTATATCAATACCTAACATCCTCCCACCTTTAATTTTTTAGGTGAGAGATAAAAAATTAAACAGTTAATTAATTAAGAAAATTTAAACTTATAAAACTACATACTAAGAAAAAATAAATCTATAAACTACAAATAGTAAAAATTAAATTTACAAACTAATGAAAATAAAGAAAAATAAAAATAAAATATTTTAAAGTTCAATGCAATTTTAAAACAATTGTGATTGTCTTTCGAAAAGTTTTTTTAATAGTTTTTGACCACTTCCAATTTATTGTCTCTTTTGCTGCTTGTATTACTGGATCCTCAGCATCTGATATCTCTAAGGGATAGAGTTTTTGAAGTGGTCTAATCAATGTCCCAGAATGCATTTTCACTTTCACAACCCTGGCACGGCCATCTCGGCTGGGAAAAATTTTCACTACTCTTCCTATTGGCCAATGTAGTCTTTTCACACTGTTGATTTCTACTAGCACAATGTCGCCTTGTTTAACAGGCTTACATATCTGTCTACTTCGTTGTGCCAACTGCGCTAGATACTCTTTTCGAAATCTACTTTGTAGTTGCCTTCGAACACTTTGGCAGTGCTTGTATCGTGCTCTCAGTTTTTTAGCATCAATGGCATCCAGATCTGGTAACCAATTTCTTGAATGTCTTGCATAAAACAGGAAGGTGTCAAAGGAATGAACTTATCTGGTTCTTCTGATAGGTATGTTAAATGTCGACTGTTCATTATGGCATCAACTTCACACAAGATAGTAGAGAGATCTTCAAAATTGAGGGAAGATTTTCCAAGAGTTCTCAGTAGGAGGTTTTTTACACTTCTAATGAGACGCTCCCACCATCCGCCCCACCAAGCAGCGGTTGGGGGGATGAACTTCCATTTTATTGGAGCTATGTCATCCGTCTTTTGAATTTGATTCCAGTCAAGAGATCTAAAGAGATTGTTGGCACCGCGAAAGTTAGTTCCATTGTCACTGTAGATTGTTGAAATTCTTCCTCTTCGGGCAACAAATCTTCTTAGCGCTTGTATGAATCCCTCTGTTGAAAGATTCGTCACTAATTCCAAGTGTATGGCTCGATATACAGCACAGGTAAAAATGACTATCCATACTTTGGATTTATTTTTCAGGTAAAGAGGGCCACATAAGTCGATGCCAACAACTTCAAAAACTCTTGAGTCTCTGACTCTGTCAAAAGGTAAATGGATGGGAGGAGTAACAAATGGTTTGGAAGAAAAAATTTTACACTTTGTGCATTTTATCAATTCACTTCGGATGTTACGCTTTGCAGAAACAATCCAGTAATGTTCACGTAAGATCGAACCAACTGTCTGAAGTCCAGCATGGCAATTCTTCAAGTGGCAGTCTCTAATTAGGCACCTTACAACATGATGTTTTGATGGCAACAATATAGGATACTTGAAAGAAAAAGTGTCTTCTCGATCTAACAACTTTGTTTTGACTCTTAGAATATTGTCTTGATCTTTCATAACAACAAGTCCTTTTATTGTTTCTCGCACATCACCAAAACTTTCTAACTGTATGCGTGACCAGAGAAATTTTTCCGCCTCTTCCTTTTCTTCTGCCGAAAGTTCAGCTGGGAAAATATGATTTCTATTTCTACATTTTGTTGCAAATCTTCTTATCCAACAAATAATATTTACAAGTTTACTAAATTTCGAAGTTCTTTCATAATTCATAAATGGATCTACATTTTGACTCGAAAATAATGACACTGCAGTTTTCTTTCTTTCCGACATAACTAAGACTTCATTAGGGACAATCTTCGGTTGGGGCCAGTTACTTTTTTCATCTGCTAGCCATTTAGGTCCCTCCCACCATCCCGATTCAAGAAGGTATTTAGGACTACAACCACGGGAAGGCAGGTCTGCCGGATTTTGACTTCCTGGAACTAAGTACCACTGGTTAGGGTTCGTAAGTTGGCATATTTCTCTGATTCTGTTGCCCACAAAGGTACCCCATTGGTCATTTCTTTTAATCCAGGCCAAAACTGTCGAAGAATCAGTCCAAAAGTAAGTTGGTACTGTAGGGATGTCCAAAGCTTCTATGACATACTTTGATAGTCTGGATCCCAAAACACAGGCAAGCAGCTCAAGACGAGGAATCGTTAGAGCCTTTTTTGGAGCCAACCGTGATTTTGCTCCCAAAAATTGAATTGAAACTCTTTTTTCTTCTTCGCACCGTAGAAAAATTACTGTTGCATAGGCACTTTGACTTGCATCGCAGAAAATATGTAGGGTCCAATCTTCTTTATTTCCATAACCTATTCTTCTCGGGATCTTCAATTCTGTTAGCTGTTTTAATTCGCTGTACCATTTCTGAAAGTCTCTTTGAATTTTCTCTGGAAGCGGAGTGTCCCATGCTGATTTGCTGGACCAAGATTCTTGAATTATTATCTTGGCTGGTAACAACGCTGGAGCTAGAAAACCGATGGGATCGAAAATTCCTTGAATTATGGATAGAATTTGACGTTTTGATGGATTCACTATTTCTAAGTCAAATTTATTGCAGACCATCAAGCTATCATCTGTTCTGTCCCATTTAATTCCTAAAACTGGAATTGGAGTTGAGAAGTCTTCCTTTTCATTTTCTAAAGACAACTTTCCTATTTCTTTTACAGGACCGAATTGCCACAATCTTAGTTCCATTTTAGCTTCAGCCATGATTTCTGTTGCCTTAGATTTAAATTCTTCCAATTCGGACGTGTTGTTTACAGATGTGACGCAGTTATCTACATAGAATGACTTCTGAAGTTTCTGAGCAATTGCCTTAAGTTCTTCTGGACACCCATTCAAATGATGTCTGATAACTGCGCCAAGTAAAAATGGACTGGAAGTAATACCAAACACCACTCTATTATGCTGATAGACTTTAATTTCATTCGTCTTCTTCCACCACAGGAACCTTAAAAAATGCCGATCTTCCTCTTTTATTTCGATCTGAAGGAAGGCTCTTCTAATGTTGGATACAACAGCGATTGCCTTTTCTCTGAATCTTAACAATATTGCGGGAATCTCTTCTAATAAATTTGGTCCTTTAAAGAGACAATCATTCAGTGACGGTGCTCTTCCGACTTTGCATGATGCATCAAAAACTGGTCTGATGGAGGTGGTAGAACTATCAGGCTTGATGACTGGATGGTGGCATAAGTAGTGTTCCCTAACTTCTTTCAGTTCTGTCTGAGGGACTTCCTGTATGACATTTTCTCTTTGCCATTCCTTGAAAATTAGATCGTAATCCTCAAATTTATTTAATTTCTTTAATCTTCGGGTAGTACTGAATAATCTTCTTTCCGCTTCATTTCTATTTGAGGGAATATTGATATTGTTGGAAATCCATGGAAGGCCCACTCGATAACGACCATCTTCATTTCTGGTGAGTTGTCTAAGAAACATATCGTGGGCTTGCTCTTCTTCTTCTCTTTTGGACAAGGTTTGTGCAGGGTCGTTGATTCCTATCGTTTCGAGTCGCCTCAAGTCTGGACCATTCCAATCTTTTATGTACAGATTTGTCATTAATATTGCTGTACCGCTATTCAAGCAACCCTGAGATGGAAGCCCTGTTTTCCCACAAACTGTCCACCCAAGTTTGGTTTCTATCGCTGTGAGTCCATTTTCTAATTGCTTGACTCGACCCGTTAACAGTTGACCGTAGACGTCACTCCCGATCAGGATTTCTATTTCCGTACTACCAGGGCCGATATCGGACAACCACAGTTTATTTTTCTTGAGCTCTCTGCACAGATTTCCCTTTGGAATTCGAGGAATTTCACCACAAATTTTTTCTTGTTCTAGAAGGTCAAGCTCATGTATGGAACTGACCCGATTATTCGATGCACCTACAGTAACTCTAAATATATTATGCTGTTTAGCTTCTATCTGTGCACCCCCAAAAACTGTATGGGCAATTACTTCTGTTCCAATGGGTTTGAGCTTGAGCTCTTTGGCAGTTTTTCTCAAGATGTAACTTTTCTGCGAACCACTGTCCATAAGACAACGCACCTTTTTTTGGCCTTTTTCCCCTGTTATATTTATTTCTAACGTCATAAGGGCTATTTCCTGGGAGTATTGTTTGGCGACAGTGTTCTGTATTACTTCGGGAGGTTTACTTCTACCCCCTTTCCTTATCTCTGGACAAAATAGTTCTGTGTGTGGTTTCGAACAAACGTGGCACTTAATAAAAACCTTGCACGTTTTTGCCCGGTGTCCAAAACGTAAACATTTCAAACAGCAATTTTTTTCTTTTACTTTATTTTTCTTTTCGTCAAGGGAGAGCGATCTGGCTGTTACGCAGTCTTTACTCTCATGCGTTTTTCCACAAAATATACAGCTTAATTCTTTTGCAGCGAATAAGCCTGTAGCAGTGGGGACCCTGTTATATCTCTTGTGGAATTTATTTTTAACATTTTCCTTGGGTGAATTAATTTCAAAACCTGACCTGGCTAATTGTAACCTTTCTTCACCTGCCACTTCCCTTTTCAAAAAATTCAGCAATAGTGACAAGTTCGATTTCTGTGTGGTTTCCTTGTCATCTAACTCAGTAGAATCTTCCCTGGCCCCAACATTAAGTCTTTGAAACGTTCTAATAATATCTTCGGGTAAACAGGATTCTACCATTGGGTACAGCCACGCAGAGTTCTGATCAATGTTTACACCCATGCTTTCCAGCGATCTCAAGTGTGCTTCTATCTTGGTCACTAAATTACAAATTTTTGCTATTTCCCCTAGTCTGTACATTAGCTGTAATTAATTTCAAAAATTCTCGAACATATACTTCGATTAAGATATCTTTATCCCCATAGCGTTCTTCAAAAGCCTTTAAATAATTTTCTGATGTTACGGGGTAACTTTCGAGTAATTCTCTGGCTCGAGTTCCTGGTTCTACGCACTGTAAAAGGTACTGAAATTTGTCAGCGTTGTCTAATTCTTCATCCTCATGAATTTTCTTAAATTGGGCCCAAAAGGGCAAATAATTTAAAAATTTTGAATCAAATTTCTTGATAGCTAATTTTGGTAATTTATATCGCTTTGTTTTCAAGTTTGTTTCGCTTTCTATTTTATTTTGGCTTGTGTAATTAAAATTTACATTTGAATTTAACTTTTCATTAATTAGTCTTTTAACTGTGATAAATTCATCACAGTATGCTTCGCTTTCTTCGGCTTCTTTTATAATCAAAGCTTCATCGCATTTACTATCTTCCGACATAATGTCCAATATCTCATTATCAAATGCTTTTAATTCTGTCATTAAACCCTCTAATTTATTTAAATTATTTAAAAGTATACCCTTCTCAAGATCTTCTTTCTCTAGTTCAGTTTTTAAAATATTTAAAGTTTTAGTAAAGGAAGATCGTAATGGTGTTCTACGTCTTTTTATTTTTTCCATTTCTGATTTTTAAACAAAAACAGAACAGTTTTATGTTAATTAACCAATTACTCGTTATTTATGTCTTTTAATTTTAAATGTAAAAACCTTCACTTTTCTATTTACCAAGAAGATTTTATTTAAAGAACAACTTGGAAAAAGTTCTATTTTTGAGAGCCATTTTCTTTTCATAAAATGTAAACAAAAGAAAATAACCATTTATTATTTTTAATTTTACTCTTATAGCAATATTTATTTCCAACTGAATAATAATTTTTCTTTATTTATTAACTGTAAAAATTTATTGAATATAACAATCACCAAATGTAATCCAAAAATAAATTAAAATCGAAACTTTCATTGATTGCATACTCTGTTTTCATTCATAAATTCTAAAATAATACTTTATTTCATTATCATCGCGAAACAAAAAATAAAACAATAAAAATTCACTGCAATCAGATTTTGACATCATCTAATATTTAACCATGAAAAAATGCTTTTTTATTCCTTCTTTCATCAAATGATGCTTCTTTTTCAAGGTCAACTCAATACTCAATTGCTTATTTTTTTTTTTACTTTTATTTATTTCAATCATAAAAAACAACGATCTTATTTTGACCTTGATAAATTTACGTTTTAAATGTACAAATAGAACAAATAAAAAATCTTGTTTTATTTCAATCAATCAGACATTTTTAATTTTATTTACTTTGAAAAAGGTATATTCTATATTCTAAATAATTTCAATCTTAGATATCTTTTGAAAAACATTTCATATAATAATAATATAATCTTTAAACCATTTATTATTTCAAATGAAAATAATTCTTTTCTTTTCAGTTAATATAAACAATATTAATATAAACGATATTTCCTGTATTTAATATAAACAATACATCCTGATGTGGCGGACGTCATAAAATTATGTTATAAAACCATTCTTCTGAATGGCTTCAAGCGAATCTTCTCGATTCTTTGTAATATAAAGATTGCAGGTTATTTTATTTAATCAAAATAATTTAATATTTTCAAACCATTTTAATTTCAAAGTAATAATCTTCAAACTGATATAATAATATTCTTCTTACCTGTAGAATTCTTCGACGTTAAAAAATGAAGACTAATAACGGACACTTGTTTTTCTAGAAATAATAGCTTCTTCTTTAAGATGATAAAATCTATACAGTTTATTAACTAAAATAGTTACATGATGAAAATAACACTATTTACAAAAGTATTTACATATTCGAAATTTCACGAAAACAATTTTCTATTCGTAATATTTTATTAACTAAGCCACCAGTTTTCTATTTCGTTATGACAATGGTGGTTCCATAAAAATAAATTAGGCCAAAGGTGGCCTGAGAGCATTCTATTTCATTGTGTTGCTCTCTTCACTAAAGCGAAACTAAAACTAATCTAATCTAGGAGCTACTTTTTCTATTTCTTCAATGGTAGCTCCATGAATAGTAAAATCAGGCCAAAAAGGCCCCGAGAGCAAACTACTATTTCATGACATTGCTCTCCATTCTAGAACAGAACTACTACTAAAAACTAAAACTAAATTAATCTATGAGCCACCTTTTCTATTTCTTAAACAGTGGCTCCATGATTAATAACATTAGGCCAAAAAGACCCCGAGAGCAAACTACTATTGCATTACATGTTGCTCTCCATTCTAGAACGAAACTAAAAACTAAAACCAAAACTAATGTCCCGCGAGCGAGTAAACAAAAAAATGTTCTTCGAATCTTATCTCAACGGGAACTCTGGCGCCCTCTAGTGAGGCAAAAGTATATCAATACCTAACAGGCACTATTAAAGTTAGAGCAACCATTCGTGGAAGAAGCCAAGAAATTTTTCTGAAAGAAGTCTGGTATGTGCCAAAAATAAGTAGAAATTTATTTTCTGTACTTGCTGCTCAAGACAGAAATCCAAATAGTGAATTTGTTTCAACACCTACAGAGTGCTGGCTGAAGATCAATGGTGAAGCAGTGTTGCATGGATCTCGCACTGTAAATGGAACATTATTCAAAGCAGATATTGAGCCCATTCAACTTGAAGAAATGACAGAAGTGCATACTGCTGAAGCTGAAAGCTCCTTGTTACAGCTGTACCATGAAAGATGGGGTCATCAGGACAAACGTCACATAAGAAATATGCTTGAAAAAGAATTAGGCATTAGTGTAAATTTAGATAAAGAATTATGTGAACCATGCATTTATGGCAAAGCACACAGGTTATCATTTGGCACCAGGAAGAAAGCATCTGAGCCCGGTGAATTAATTACTGCTGATGTGTGTGGACCTTTTGACTATTCTTTTCAGAAGAAAAGATACTTTGTTCTCTTCAAAGATAGTTTTACCAAGTTTCGTTATGGCTATATTATTAAAGAGAAGTCAGAAGTGAAAAATGTGATGAAACACATGCTCGCACATGCTAAAGTATTGGGACATTCCATAAAAGAATTCCTGAGTGACAATGGTGGTGAATTTGACAATGAAGATATTCGAGAGAGCCTGAAGTCGAAAGGAATCACCCCAAGACTGACAGCACCCTACACTCCACAACAAAATGGAAGCAGTGAGCGTGAAATTCGCACTATTGTTGAAATGGCCAGAACATTTAGATATTCTAATCCTGAAGCCGAATTCCCTGCAGCAATCTGGGCAGAATTAGTTAGTTCAGCTATCTATATCCTTAACAGAACAGGCAAGTCATCTGTAGAAGATATGAGTCCCTATGAGCTACGGTTTAAAAAGAAACCCCGAATAAAACACCTACGTATAATAGGATGTACATGCTATGCACATATACCTGCTCAAAGAAGAAGAAAGATGGACAGTAAAGCTGTGAAAGGCTACCTTGTGGGATATGATGGTGATGAGCGCTACAGAATCTATGACAAGAAAAATCACTGTGTAATTCTATCAAGAGATGTGATCTTTGAAGAAAAAGCTAGTAAATGTGAAGACAGAACTGAGTTGGCACTACAAGACGAGAAAGAAGAGTCAAATCACAAAGACCAGGTTAAAGAAAATGTAAAAGAAGAAATTCAAGATCCAGCAGAATTTCCTTTGCCTGAACCTGAGATACCAGAAGTTGAAAATGAGGGGAAGCAAGATCTAGAAGTTTCTGATGAGACTAGTTCTGAAAATGAAGATGAGAAAGAACCCCTTCAATGAACTTAAGAAAGCGCAGTGAGTTAAAGAAGCCTAAATGTTTTGAAGATTATGTAATGGCATCCCAAGCATTTATACATGAAGTGAATGAGCCACAGTCATATGAAGAAGCCATTAATTCTAAAGAGAAAAATTTCTGGATAAAGGCCATGGAATCAGAAATAAGTTCCTTGAAGGAAAATAAAACATGGACACTGGAAACTCTTCCAAACAATGTAAAAGCTCTTCCTTGCAGATGGGTCTTTAGAGTCAAGAAAAATCCAGATGGAACTGTAGACAAGTACAAAGCAAGACTTGTAATTAAAGGCTTCAAGCAAAGACAAGGTATCGATTATGATCAGACCTTTAGTCCAGTCACAAAGCTTGGAACTGTGCATTCACTCATAAGCATTGCAGCCAATGAAAGTATGCATCTTATGCAATTTGACGTATCAACCGCATTCTTATATAGTGATCTAGATGAAACCATTTATATGTATCAGCCTGAAGGCTATAATGATGGCACCAGTAAAGTATGCAAACTCAAGAAAAGTTTGTATGGGCTAAAACAAGCTCCTCGATGTTGGCATAAATGTTTTGGAAAATTCTTATCAGACCTTGGCTTTACTATCAGTGAAGCAGATCCATGCCTGTTTATTCGAGAAGAGAACTGCAAGAAGTTACTCGTAGCACTCTATGTGGATGATGGTCTGATTGCTGCCACTGATGAAGAAGATTCCAGGAATTTCATAAACCAGCTGAAGTCAAAGTTCAAAATTACCAGCAAGCCAGCATCATATTTTCTAGGATTGGAAATAAAGCGTTTTGAGGATGGAACCATCAGAATAGGACAAGAAGCATATGCCACAAAAATTCTTCAGCGGTTTGGCATGAGTGATTGCAGGCCAGTTTATACACCCATTTTGAAGGACAAAGAAATTTATAAAGAAGAGGTGCATGAAAAAGATTTCCCTTATCGTGAAGCTGTGGGAGCGTTAATGTATTTGATGATGGGGACAAGGCCTGACCTTGCATACTCTGTTAGTGTTTTGTCACGCAAATTAGAAAATCCCTCTAAAGAAGACTGGATCAGAGTGAAGCGTGTTTTCAGGTATATTGCTGGCTCCAAGGAAAAATGCATCATCTACAAATCAAACTACAAACCAGGAGTTTTAGAATGCTTCAGTGATGCTGACTTTGGTGGATGTCCTCAGACAGGCAGATCAACTAGTGGAGTAGTGTGTCTGTATGCTAGTGGAGCGATATCTTGGTTGAGTCAGCGTCAGGCCATGGTAGCAACGTCAACAACAGAAGCAGAGATAGTTGCAGCAAATGAAGCTGCTAAAGAACTGATTTGGCTGAAAAGACTGATCAGTGGAGTTTCTCCTTTAAAAGAAGTTCCAACAGTCTGTGTTGACAACAGTGCTGCTGTTAGACTGGCTCAAAACCCTGAATATCATCGCAGAACTAAACACATAAGTTTGAAACATTTCTTCATCCGTGAAAAAGTATTAGAAGAAGAAATTAATGTGCAGCAGATTTCCACGGAAATGCAGATAGCAGACCTGATGACAAAACCCTTGCACAAACCAAGACTGTTGATGCTTTGTGAGAAGATGGGACTTGTATAGACTTTAAATTCTTGTTTATACATCTAGAACTCTTAATTTGAAAGTGCCAATTTAGACCTCTAACTTGAAAGTGTTTATTTATTTTTCTCTTTTAACAAGGGGAAGTATTGCAGTTATACCTTTGTATAATGTAAAAATAATGTTAAAAGAAGAAAAACAACAACTATGTAATGGGTATGTAACATTTTATTTTTATTTTCGTATTGGCAACACCTTTTTTACTACTTCAACTTCTACTTCGAGAAGCAAGCTCAGTCGAGCTGTTATTCTGTTTACCTGTCGCTGCGAGTGTACGATGTTTCTAATAAATATGGATTAGTTGCTGATATATGCTTAATTAGTTTGTTTAACTTCTAAATTCAATAAGAACGGCGCCTAAAAAATTGCATGGTACAATATTATTAATAGAATTTTCTGAAATACTAAGCACGGTGAATTCTCAACACATTGAAAATTGCATTTGTACATTTCAACATTTAAATGTCTAATATTCCAACACAACATTAACAGTGATTTTTCATCCGCCATCTTTATTACCGAATTTACCAACAAGTAACCGACAATAATCTTGGTTAAATTGGTTAGTTACCGGTTACTTACCGGTAAGCGACCAAAACATTTTTGAACGCTTTGGTTTTACCGGTTAGAATTTTCGAACGGCTTGGTTAGATGTTGATTTTACCAGTAGCTTACCGGTGCATCATCAAATGCGCCCTATGATGATAGAAAATACTTTTGTTTGTGTACTGAACCTATTTTATGTTTTCTTGTTCTTTTTAATTAAAAAAAAAAATGGCAATTTTTATTTATTGGAAATATGCATTTTTTAACACATATATTCACTGTTTAAAAAAATATCACAAGGTTTATACATTAAAAAAAAAAAAAAAAAAAAATAGGTTCACTATATGCAGAGATTCTTATTCTATTTCCCTCTAAAATTGCAGAGAACTACTTTCAACAGATTTTTCACAAAGTACCGATATACAGAAAAATGACATATTGAGAAAAATGCAAAAAAAAACACTTTAAGCCCTTTAAACTGTTAATAATCACTGTTACTGATACACAAAGTACATAAATTTATTTGTAATCTACATAATCTGTACTATTTTTTAAGCGACTAATTGAAAAATTGAAATTTTGAAAGTATTTCACGTCCCAGTCCCCTTAACAAGATTGAGATCAAACGAGGGCTTTCACTATTATTTATCTGACTTTTAGTACTTTAACTGAAAATTAATGAACTTTTAATTTTAGTTTATTTATATTATACAGATGAAGATCTCCAATCTGCACAGCTCGATTTAAAATATTTTGCAGATAAAACGGTTTTGTGGATTAACCCTTTGCGGTGCAAGACAATTCGTATCATTTAAATTATACTGCCACCGGAATTCATGAACTAAATTAAACTAAAAGAAATTTTAAATTTTAAGGTTGAAAAAACTGGCCTTTTCTGATATGTTATAAACATAAATTTTTGCTAAAATTTTTCCGGCATGAATTTTTGCAGCTGGATCTTAAATTTTGCGTCCTCGCAGAGAGGACGCCGCACGTTAAGGGGTTATAGCACACAACTATTAATTTTTTTAGGTACTATTAGATTACAGCAAATTTAGATTGTTAATTATGAATAAATAAATAATATACACATTTAAAACAACTTCATATTTGTTATTAATGTCAAAAAATAAATGCTTTTTGCACTTGCTTTATTAACTTTTTGGCAAAACCACAACTTTCATAAGGGAAAGCAAATAGCCAAACAATACCCCCCAATTATTCAAAACTATGTCCCCAATACTGGTTGCATGTTTGGTAGGTTAAAAAATCAACCCCAGCCCCTCTCACCAAAATATAAAATAAAAACCATCCCATAGTCAGTAAAAGAGAGGGTCCAACCTATTCTTTAGAAATTTTTATGAAAGATATATACTGGGAAATTCTCCACCCTT
The DNA here is from genome assembly GCA_963930645.1 of Salticus scenicus. Classification (NCBI taxonomy): domain Eukaryota; kingdom Metazoa; phylum Arthropoda; class Arachnida; order Araneae; family Salticidae; genus Salticus; species Salticus scenicus. Next base: position 175,311,742 of record OZ005657.1, read on the forward strand.
CCAACAATAGCCTAAACTCCACAGATAAATTCATTAAAAAAATTAAGAGAAATTAAAATTACTGAAAGTGGCACTTTTGTAAGCTTTGATTTAATCAACCTATTATCTTCCACATACATTAAGATAATCAATAAAATCATCAATGAAAAAATAAAAGAAAAATATAATGAACTAGATATCAAAACCACATTAATAGCCACAAACAATCTAATTCTTAACGAAAACTATTTTATCATCAATGGCAAGTATTATAAACAAGAAAAAGGAGTACCTGTAGGGTACACAATATCAGTACCATCACCGAACTTAAATTAAGAATAATAGAACAAACAACATTTAAAAAAATTTAAAAGTATTATCAAAAACTGGTTCAGATATGTCAACGATGCTTTTTGCCATTGTCAATAACAAATATAATCCCAAAACTGTGTTAAATGATCTCAATAAAATAGATTCTAATATTCAATTTATGTATGAACCCAAAAGCAATGGCAAATTAACTACCAAGATGTAACTATATTCCAAAGTGAGAACAACAAATTAGAAACTACTGTTTATAGAAAGCCAAACAGCAGCAATGAAATTATCAAGCTTAAATGTAAAACTCCATATAAATACAAAATAAGAGCAATAAAGTCATATCAATGGAGCCATAAACATTTGCTCAAATGACAAACATTTAAAAGCGGAATTAGAAAATTTTTTTCAAACTGCAAATAAAACAGGTTATAAGTGAAGTTTGATCAATAAATTATATAAAAACAGAATCGAATAGAATAGACAATGGGCAACATGATAAAGATATGTACACACTACTTCAATTCTGTACAGTAAGGGTACCGCTATTAAAATGAAAAAAAAAAAAAAAAAAAAAAAACGCAAACATATCAATAAAACCCAAAAAGAACAATTTTCGGCACAAAAGAAAGGATATGGAAACCATAAATTATTCAAATACTTCTGTAATATAGGGGTAGTACTAGCACAAAGTGAAATTTCAGGACAAAATTATTAATCTACTTACATAAGCGAGACGTCTGAATTGTGTATCGGCAAGAAGTGCTAGTTTACTTAGAAAATAAAGAAAACATCGAATTTTTGGATGTATTTATTTTAAAATGTTTTTTGAACTTTCAAAATTTTACTTATGAATAAACTATAGAACAAAATAGCAAACAAAAAAGGACATTTTGTAAATTTTCAGGAAAATCAGGACAAGTACTGCCCCTGGACTTTCTAAACTTTTCAATCAATCCATATTATAAATATTAGCAAAGTTTAAACGATTCCAGAGAAATCGGTTATAAATACTAAAATTTATACAATATTATTTATTCATGTTTCTCATTCAGCCTGACAACAAAATCAATTCAAGCAATTTACAATTTATATTAATACACAAGAAAACCCATTAAAAATTTGTTAAGTTCCAGATTATCTGACGAACTATATAAATAATTATTAAAAATAATCATTATATCAAGAATCAAGATATCAATGGTGGACACTGGCTGAAACAGTCGTACCTATATTAAAATTCTAATATGTATTTGTAATAGCAAGACAATGACAAAGAATATTTGAGTCTAGTTAAAAATTGTTAAACATTATGGAAATTAACACCATTATTAATTATTTATTTAATAATAATCAGTATATCAAAACAACAATGGCGGACATCGATTGAAATGGTCATGTATAAAAAAAAATTGTAAATCGTGTTTAAAATAGTATTACAGTGACAAAGGAAACGTTTAGACACTAATTTATAAACAAATGAACACATTAATTAGATAACTGTCTTACCGTATCGCTTAAATTCAATGCACTTACCTTAACAAGTTAGAAAACGAAAATAAGTATTAAATTCAAATTACTCACTTAAAATTATTAAATTTTTATAAAATCTGACTGCCAAATATGGAAGTCATTTTCGTATCACAATTTTTTTCTTTCTTTTTTCTTTTAATTAATAAAATACTGGTATTTTGATTATATAATTGGCGCACTTTGAAGATTGCCAATTTGGCGCAATTTGATCTTTTAATTACAACCCTTCACAAGAAGCTATGCAACTACCAAAATGATCGCAAATACATCTGTTGGTGGGCCGGGGTAACCTAAGGTGGCCATATTGCAGCGCCTAGTACAGCGTCTACGCTGTAGCTGTAGCCATATTTTCAACATGTACACTATTTGAATCGGAAGAAATTTCGAGGACATTGAAAACTACATTTAAAGAATTTTGGGTACATAACAGAGTAATACCTACATGCATTATAATATAATATCGTTTAAGCATAACAAAATGCATTTATGCAACTTTTTACATAAAAAATTGTTAAACCTAAGAAAACCATTGACAAAATTTCTTGAAAACAGTTTTTTCTTCAGATAAATCCATCCTAATAGGGTTTCAAATTCTGATAAGCAATGCTCATGAATTTTACATGCACCAGCCACTATTAATGTATACATAATGTCTCAGACTATGGAGGACGTTACATTTACGACAGATTTTACGTGTTTCTGTTATCCTTAAAAATATAAATTTTTACAGACTAAAAGTGTTAAGATAGCATGCCATCACTATTATCATTTCTTTCTGAGTAGATGATCTATTCGTAAGGCGACCAAATTTTTGAAACCCAATTTGAGGACAAATCAAAATCATCGTAGCGTCCTCAAATTGAAGGGCCATTCGAAGACAGAGCTAAATTATGCTTTAATTTGAGGACATTTCTCCTCAAATGATTTTCAAATTGCTGAGGACATAAGGTCGAAATTTGAGGACTGTCATCATTCGAGGACGTTTGGTCACCTTATCTATTCGACTTGATAGCCAGACGATCTGCAAAAGCCTAAATACAATACATGCAGCTAGCAGCAAACTCATTCGAGCGCTAGCAATAATTCCTATTTAAAATAGTACCTTAATACTTTTTTTCCGAGCGGCAGATATCATTTAATATCTTTATATTTTAAAGTAAAATTGTGTAAAGGCATTGCTGTTCGAACAAGCATATGCTAAACATGATATTACAATTTTAAATTTTAATTCTTTAAAGAGTATAATAGTAATAGACGACCCCACAAATGCTGCCTGTCGTGCAAGATTTGACTTTGCACGGCAAATGATTGCAGAAAAATTGGCACGCACGAACACTATGTGAAGGTATATGAAGCATTTGCTCCAGTTGTTCTTCAGCTCGGTGGATTCAACAAAGATTTATTTAACAAGACATAGTATTAAATGTACTTTTACTAGATAGTAATTATTGCTAGCGCTCAAATAATTTTGCTGCCGACTGTAGATTAATGTTAGACTAGTTGAAAAAGGTGTAGATTTGCCAAGTACTGCAGCTGATGCTACTTAAATTTTTGGTGATCCTGATTATTTAGAGAAAAATGCATAGATAAAATTAGAAAAATACTATATAAAAGACAAATTGTGATCACTAATAAATAAATCACCTTAAATTGCTAAATTTTAGTAATATTTATATATGAAGTACCTGAAATAACTTATTTCAGATTATTTATAATACATATAATAAATTACTATATTAAAACATTAACTTTATAGCTGACATTCTCAAATGTTTTCTAATTTTTTGGGGACAAAAGGTAGATTTCTGAGGTTGATTTTTTGAAGACTAGGATCCCAATCGTCTTCGGGATTCAAGGATGGCTTGGCTAATCACCCTAACTATAATATTAAACATCTTTGGAAGCACCTTCGTTAAAACTAATTGATGAAAATTATTTAGCTGAATGCTGAATACTACATTAAAAGATGAGTCATACAGTAAATCGACAATTCTTGTTCTTGGATGCCTCAAGATCAACCTTAGGTGATTCCCAGACCGTCGCCAATTGTTTATGGTGCAGCCCTGCTGCAACATAAAACCCTGTTAACTCAACCAGCTTCCTTTCGCAAAACGCAGTAGCAAACAATCAACAGAGCGCATGCCCGAAAATTCAAACCTCTTTGAACACTTGGCTGGGATGCGAGTATTGGCGAGTTATCGCCATTATAAAAATTCTTATTTTATATTCCATGGCAACCGCCATGTTTATTTACAATTTCCAAGGAAATTGACGAAGCCAGACGAAGACGAGACGACGTCCAGCGTCTGCGCCGAAGCGATAACGGTTTCCGCTTATATAGTGTCCGGAGCAGTTAACCCCGCCTACTTCGACGTTATTAGCCGTATGCTGCCATCTTTTAGACAATCTAGCAACTACAAAATTGAAAACGTGCTTTTTAATATTGAATTATTTACGGCTTATAATAATCGATGTTATTTATAAATATTGTGATCAAGCATTTTTGCAAAAGTTTATATTACAGAAATATTTTAAAAATTTACTGTGTGTTAAAGAATTAAAAAATTTCAATATTACTTCTTAATTACATTGTAATTAATTACTTTTGCTTACATTAAGGAACCTGTAATTAAAAAATCTACAATTCAAGATATTTGAAATTATTTTACTTGCAATAATTATGACATTATATTCTTTAAAGATAAATATATGCATATAAAAGTGGTGATAAATACAAGATTTATACAAAATCATATGTCCGTAACAGGTCTGGTTATAACATCTTCAAAAACATGAGTTCGTACTTAACTATGAAATAAAAAAGGTAACAATTTTTTTTTTTTTTTAGTTTTTATGTTTTGATGGCTTGGAAGCAAACAGTAATAATTTAATTTTATGCAGACATAAAATTCTCAGCACTGAAATTAAAAAGAAAGAGGAAAAAAAAAAAAAAAAAAATGCAATAAAAGAATGAAGCAACAACTAAGCAGAAATATATTTATCAAATGCTCAAAATAAAAAATTAATTAATTATTTTTATAATATAATTAATAACTGTAGGGTGTGAAAATGAATGGAGTAAATTCAAAATAAAAAATTAAAAAATTGACGCTGTAATTTAAAAAAAAAAAAAAAAAGGTAAACATTACAAAATATTTCTCTTTCAAAAGAATTTACAATCCAACCCTAACTATCCATTAAAAAATGCATAAATATTGCAAAAAAATAACATTTACCCTTTCATCCTTTCATGAGCAAGCTAATTGAGCTCATTTTATATGGAAAAATGGCAAAATTTGTCAACAAAGTTAAAAATAACAAAAATAAATGACTTTTTACCACGACTAAGTTATAAAAGAAAATTTTTGTTGAAAATTTCCGGGATTCTTGCTACGAGGACACTCTTTGTTAAAAGGTTAAGTATTCATTTTATTTTATTTTTTAAAGGAAAAGAAATTTTACAGAAAACACAGCGATAAAAACAGTAGATATAATCATTTCATAAGATATGGGTCACTCTATATAACAGGGCCGGCACTAGACATTTTGCCGCCCCTATAATGTCGCTATGATGTCATAATTACTGAAACGTTTATAAATATCAGAAAATTAGCATATTAGCTTTAATTTATTTGGTAAGTAAACAAAAATCTCACTGACATAACATTTTGATTTGAGGAAATTATTTATTATAGTGATATTAAGAATTTTAGAGACATTCTCATCTGGACCTGGTGAAGAGGCTGAATATTAAAAAAAGGCATTACTGAATCAAAATATATTAAGTTAAAAAACATTCTAACTTCGTATAAGTTTTTAAATACTAAATTATTTATACCGAGGTCCTAACATTTCTAAATTATTCAGGGGCATTGTCTCCTTTTTTCCACAACACCTTTTCTGTAGAGAAATTTTCTCCAATGTGTAACTACAATAAAATAAGAAAAAAATTACTCTTTGAAAAAAGTAGAATAGAAAAAGGCAGATACTAATAATGCTCTGGAAAAAATTCTAAATGTTGGCAACTTTACACATATCAATAACGTTACGGACCATTTTTAAAAATCATACATGCATGACTTTTTTATGGTAATACACTCATATGAAAATTAACTGTAAAGTATAAAAAATGATTTAATTTCTTTTGATTTTCTTTGGAAAAAGTCGTTTACTATAAGCATAAAAATCAACATCGTAAAAGAATCACATTTTAAATCAAAGAAGAACGAAAAATCATGCTGTATGCATAGATTATTAACACTTTCCAAATGTATGTACTTGTTTCGTATAACTTTCAATGTTCTGCGTTATCAGACAACGGACAGACAGAAGTACTGAAATCTGAAAGCCATGAAAATAGAGTCTAATAGAATTCATAATTGACTTTAAACATTGATGGAAAGTATTAAAAATGCTTAACATAAAAGAAAATGTAGCTCAGTGGCAGATTTAAGGGGGGGGCTAGGGGGCTGAAGCCCCCCCCCCTCCCCCCCACCGTCAAAACACTGACATTCACAATTGAATATTGCAATTGTAAATTTTTTATTGGTCTAGAATAACACTTTGAAAAATCTTAGCCCCCCTCCCCCCCCCCCCCCAAAAAAAAAAAAAAGTCAAGTTCTGGATCTGCCACTGATACAGCCCTTAGATTCTAATTCTAGCCCTTAATGAATCTGAATATTTTAATAATCATATATTTTATATAAAATATTATTTTAGCATATTTACATTAAATGCTAATTTCTTTATGATTTTTGCAGTAGAAATTTAATTAAATGTGATTTTTAAAAATGTCTGCCGTGAAACGCAATGCAATTGAAATTTTTTGGATGTTCCTGTACAAATACCATTTGCAGAGTAGAGGGCCTATTAGCGCCATTATGAATAGAGAGCATTCCACGGTGAATTTAAATAACATATACAAATTTTAAAAATTTATGAAAATATTTATGGACGCTGGGGGTGGGCAGATGGGCAGATAAACACACAAATTATATTCACTCTGAAATTTTTTTAAAAAGTGTTAAAAACACTTACTGTAAATGAATATGCAATTCCACAAATTTCTGCAAAAATACTCCTTAATGTAACTGAATATTTCCGTGTGGTCTTGTAAGTCTTAATGCTAATCATACTATATTCTATGGAAAGCATTCTTTTCTGATTATGAGTAATATATTTCAATTTCATTAAGATTTACAGAAAGTAAAGTTATGAAAATTTGGTTTAAGAAATACCTCTCATAGAACGCAATGCTTTGGAATACTTTCGGATGTCCCTGTACACAAACTAGTAGAGCTATTTACTCCATTTTCTATAGAAAATGTCTGGTAGCGAACTTGAATAACATATTTCAATTTCATTAAGATTTGTGTAAAACAACGGTATTAAAATATGGTTTATAGAAATACCTCTCAAGAACACAGTGCTTTGAAATATTTTTGTGTGTCCCTGTACACCAGTGGCGTATTCTCTGGGTATGCTAGGCATGCGCCGCATACCCACTAAAAACTATCTAAACTTTAAACAGAATTTGTTTAAAAATAAATTATTTCAACTAATTTTGTTAAATACTTGTTTTCATTTATACATTATCCGTCATTCAATTTTGAAAAATTATAGTGAAAGGAAATTTCTTTTGTTACATTATTCCTGGAAAAATCCGAGTGTTTTTTTTTCTTACTATTGTCATTACTTCCCTCCCGCTTTGTTTAGGAGATGTCTGCTGACCAGTATTGTCCCAGAGATACTGTCTTCTTTCCCTGCTGACCGGTTATTGCTTAGATTATGCTACCTTTGCAAAGCCTACTCCGATTTAGGGATTTTTTGCTATTTGAGGGAATATTCAACGTCCCTCTAATTTTTACTCGTATAAAGTACATGGGGACTTCTGCTGCATAAATTATCTAAGGCATGCTATCCTTGCAGAGCATATTCTGGAATTTTGGGTATTTTTAATGCTTTAGGGATTTTGTTACTTTCGGTAGAGATGTTCGCATAAAAGGTAGAGGAGAGCTGGTTTCTCCAACTGGTTGCTAAATTAAAATTTATACTTCATTTTACAATGATGTAATAAAAAAACTTTCTTAAAAAGAAAAAAAAAAAGGAATTGATTAAAAAAATAATGATTAAATTTCAAAAACAAAATTTGGATGAATTTCCAAATATTGTTTTACGTGCCAGAAAAGTTTTTTATTTATTTATTTTTTTTAAATTTAAATAACTTATTCCAAGCGAAGACTTCTGCCGTAAATAAAAACTTGCGACAAATTTTCAATTTTGTTTATTCTATAATATGAATAAAGCAAAATGTCTTTTTTTTGTTGTTTATTTTTTTCCTTGTTTATTTTCTTTTATTTTTTTAATTTTCAAATTTGAATTTCTTAAATCAATTATTATATTTATATATATATATATATTTTAATGTTCCATTATTTTTCTACTTTATTTTCTTAAAATTTATTTAATTTGCGTGTTTTTCTTTTCATCCATCTGCATTCCTATTAAAGATCGCTATTCTATTTATTTTTCATTCTTTCGCATTAAGTATTGTGATCAAATATTTTTTGTATAATAAAGATTTTAATACTGCTTCTAATATATTTATTTATTTATTTATTTTAACGTTACATTTTAAATAATAAAAAAAAAAAAAACTCAATCTGATAATATCTTTTCCTACATGAAACTCTTTTTTTTTTTTTTTAATACGCATAATAGTAGCGTTTTCAAAAAGAATTGTTTATGTAAAGGCGTAATGTCTCCTTTTGAAGTGAAATGTTTATTATTTTTAATGTGTTGTTTCTATCGAAATCAAACGTTAATATGACAGAGAGAATTACACTTATTAAATTTTTAACTTTATTAAAAATTTTGACAATTAACTTCTTGTATAAGAATTATCAGAGGTCAGATAAGCACCTACATTAAAGTGTTCGATTAAGACACTAGCAGTGGGGTCCTCAATCCGGCGTAGTGCGGTTGGAGAAGACACAGCAGAAAGTAGCGGGAACCTGAAGTAAAGTTTTCAGCGATTTCAGAGGATTTTTTTCTTTCCAATTATCACTATTCTTTTCTCTTTTTTTTTTTGTTTTTGTTTTTGTCTCAAAGTTATAATATAAAGTTAAAATATAAAAAATTGTAATTAAATTTCTTTGGAAATTAATTTAAATACATTGATCAACGAAGCAACCAAATCAACCTGCACTAACTGTATGCTGTAAAGTTACTGCGACAAAAATTGTATCTAAAATTTTATATATGATTCCGAAAAATTGGAGGCTCACCAGTGGCCAAGTGGGTCTGTGCTCAAAGTTGGTAGATGGAAAGTGTCGGGTTCGATCCAAGGTTGCGCTCATCGACCTAGCCGTTCGAAGATTTTCGTATTTTTCTCCAAAACTCACATAAAAACAGGCTAGGACCCCTTAGAAAGACCCCACGTACGGCATTTCACTTATAGGCCTAGGACCCAAGTGTAGCCAATCAGACTTGAATCCTACAATCAACCAACCAACCAACAAAGAAATTGGAAAATTTCACGCTTAAATTTGATGAAATGATATCGACTTGATGAGTAGTGTTCTTTCCATAGTTGGCTTCAGAGCATGCCCAGATTCAAATGTCTCGCTATGCCACTGCTGTACACAAATCAGTAGAAGTAGTTAGTCTGTTTTCAATAGGGAACATCTGATAGTGAATTGCAATAACATATATCAGTTTCAAGAAATTCTGTGAATATTTATCGGAGTTAGAGCACAGAGAGACAGGCAGACAAACCAAAGTCATTAACACTTTTCAACCTTGTTGTAAGGTGTTAAAAAAGAAAAAGTAAAAGACAATAAATATTTTAAAATAAACTATGTATTAGATTTTTGCTTAAGTTAAATAGAGCAATCATTAAATGGAGAAAAAAGCACGTGATTGTGTTAAAAAGAAAGTGAAGATTTTGGCCATAGAGTTTCCCAAGCATTTAAAATGAAATAGAAGTGAATAATTTAACTATAAAAAACACATTTTTTACTTAAAATCATAAAGAATTCAACCTTAAAAAAAAAAAAAATCACTGTTTTGTGATTTATTAAATAATATGCATAATATATCTGTACTGATAAGTATAAAGGATTTAAGTCCAAAAATGTCGATTTTGAGTTAAGTACATAGTCAGACTCAGAAAAAAATTCTCTATCGATTAGTATAAAGGATTTAAATCCATGTCATTTAGTCTTTGAGAAAATCCATTGGTAAAAAAAGATTCAAGTTAAGAAATTTATCATTAATCTTAAGTATAAAATATTTAATTCAATTTTTCCCTTTGGTGGGCGGACTGGCCCACCCAGCTACCTGGCGGTCACCGGGTGGGCCAACTGTTAAAAATGGGCCAAATGATTTTTTTTTTTTCCCATTGTCATTATGAACTTTTAGTTGATAAATTCTTTTTTTCACGCTGCATCTGTTCAAAGTTCAAAATATTTAATTTTTCAGATTATAAAAACAAATCACTTTAAACTTGATGTATTGGAGCTGCATCAAAATTTTAAAATGTTTTTACAATTTGTTTTAAGCAAATTGATTAATACAACAAATTTTCTTAATGCTATTTACTCAGACGTTTCATTACTTTGAAAATTTACAGTAATATGCAACTATATAATATCTGCATAAAAGAGAAAAAAATAACTAGTTTAATTAAAAAAGAAATGTGAAAAATTATTATTATTTTTTTTCTATTTTAATGTTTTTTTTTTTGTTATTTTACTTGAAATTAATTTAAAGATGTTGTCCTTCATCTATTTAATTTTCCTCCCTCCTCCTCCCTCTTTCTCCCTTTTTTTTTATTTAAAATGTTTTAAAATCATATCTTTATTTTTATATCTGTATATGTATATGTAAGTGAATAAATATAATATACTTTTCATAAAGTAATGTAAAAAATTATAAGAAGAAAAATAAATCATAAGAGTTTTCCATGATATATTACAAACAAATGTAATCCATGAAAGAGATATTTATTTATATAGTATATACAGAGCCTGACTAAGGCAGGGGCATACGGGGCAGTTGCCCCGGGCCCCCACATCAGAGGCAGCCCCCAAATCGAATAGAAAATTTATTTTACGTTTCCTTCTTTAACACGTTCATGCCAGCGCATTCTTCTCAAAAGTATCTGAGCACTAGCCAATAATTTCGATATCAAAAAAGTATACTTAAAACTGTTTTGTTCAATAAATCCTTGTCGAGTCAGGGAAAATCAGTTATAAAACCTCGAAAAACAATTATTTTTTTTTTCTCTCAAGTTATGTTTTTCTTTTTTAGTTTCGCATCAAAATTTAAGTGATTAAGTATTGTGAAAATACGCATATAAATAATGATTTCTACCTGCATTTCTAGCATGATCGGCAGTAATATGACATCATGCAACAGAAGTAGTTGTATTTTTTCCTGTCTAGAGAAGCGTTTCTTGTAATATGCCGTTAATATTTTCTTGAAAATTGTCTGGGAACTCAGGGAATTTCCCCCCCCCCCATATTTGAGTATTAACCCTGAGTATTAAGTGTACTTTTTTTGGACAAGGATTATTGCTAGTGTTCAGATACTTTTGCTGTGACCCACTGATGTACCACACCGGCGTGAACGTGTTAATGAATTTTTTTTAAACAAAATATCAGTACAGTGTAAAATCCGGCTTAATTGAGCCATCGTAATTGTTAAAATTTAATGAAATTCCGCCCTAATGTCAGCAAGGATATGAATTTTTCGCAGCTAGATGACAAAGTTAACAATCAGAAATAAAATGGATGGAACGATATTTCGTCTGGCCATTGGAGGGGAGGGGACTTTATAGCTATTTTAGGTTCTAGTAAATTTTCTTGTTATATATCTATAATGAGGTGAAAAATTTAAATACCTCCATAAAGTTTGGTTCTTCAGTGAAGCAAAGGGGGGGGGGGGGCGAAAGAAGTCTTTGTCCCTGGCCCCGATCAAGCTAAGTCGAGCCCTGAGTATATATATATATACACAGTAGAAGATCTTTATAACGCAAACCTAAAAACACAAGGTTTTGCGTTATATAGAATTTTGCATTATATAGATCACGTTTCACTCATCATTCAGCTTACCTTGCAAACATGGCTAAATATGTCAGAAACATATCAAAACAGAGTAGGACATTTTTAAGTTACATTCCTTGAACTTGGAACAGAAATTGGATGGATTATAGCTTTCATTGTTAAATTTACTTTATAAAGATAGTTCATATATATGTCTGTACAAAATCATTACTATATTGCTTAATAAAAAAAGTAATGATAGCAATTTTTTCATTAAAAAGATCTAAGTTAAACAGATAAAGAAAAACAAATGTATCACACTTACTTCTCAACAGAGTAACATATTTTTACAAAGTATTTTTTAACTGCAAAATTCATTGTTTATATCCAAGAATTTTTGCGTTATATAGAGAATTGCATTATATAGAATTGCATTATAAAGATCTTCTACTGTATATATATTTTTAATTGTACATTTATTTGAAACTTTTATACCCAAAATAAAAAGTAATTTATTTTTGCAGGAGGTAGTTTAAAATTAATCATCTAATGCTTTGTACACGTTTATATAACATTTCAAAAGGAAATGATATTGAAATATTCTAATGATAACAAAATTAAGCATATTAATAAAAATCGAAATTGTAACGACATTAACATTACTAAAACTTACAGTATTCATATCATGTATTATACTTATTTTTGGTCATATTATAGAGATAACTCATATATTTATTTATTTTATTAATTATTATTATTATTTACAATATAAAAAGAAAATAAATTCTCGTGCTTCGAAATTTTCAACTATAATTATCATTTTTATAGCTTTTTAAAATATTTAGTTTGTTCTATTTATTAAGCATGCAAGTTTTAATTTGATCAAATTAAGTTTAAAAAGCTATTATAAAATTATTAAAAAAAGGCTTATAAATTTTTTAAAATGTACCTTTAAATAAAAATATCTACAAAGAAATTCAATAAACTACAAATAAAATTTTTAATTTATTATTATTATTTACAGAGCAACATAAACTCGTTGTTGTTCAGCATCATCAATTGCAGCAAGAAAAAAAATATATATTTAACAAGACATTAAAAGTATTTATAGTTCACTACAGTGCCGAAACCGTAGAACATTGCTTGTATAAATTCGTAAAATTTTAATTTAAAAATCGGAAAAAGTGAATTCCTTTTCACTAAGTTCTATATGTACAACAAAGTAATCTTGGTATTGTAAAACCCAGAACTTATAGTATTGAGAATATATATTTATATATATTCCGAAAAGTTAAGAAATATTAATATTTATAATGATTAACATTAATGTTCTAGCGTGAATATTGAACAGTGTTCTAGTGCTTCTGGAACACTCTTAGGTATACCCCAGAAAGAAAAAAAAAACCGTTTAGATTAAACTTTATATTTCAAGTGCAATGCAAGCCAATATCAGGTACAAAGGTTTATTGCATTATACCTTCCAGCTTACTTTAAGTTTTCTAATTCAAAACTGAATTACTACGTATAATGCATGCATATATTTGTTACTTCCATTATATACCTTCGAGATTAGTTTATGTATAAAATTCCATTTTTTTAGCACTTTATATATATATACAGTTGAAGATCTTTAATCCGCACACCTTGGTTCTAGAACTTCTGCGGATTATAGATTTTTGCAAATTATAGATCAATGATACCATTTCCTCACTATATGAATTAGTATAAGGTACATAAAACAATAAACTTTATTTAATGAAGCTAAAATTAGAATTGTTTGTTTTTATATAATGTAATGAAGGTAATAAAGTAGAAGCAATGTATAATTTAAACCCTTAAATGAGTAATTCATAAAAAAAAAGAAAGTACTCCTACTTCTGGACTGTGATTAACAGTATGCAGTCAGATACTTGCAATGTGATTAGTTTGATGCAGTTTTTGATGACTGCATTGTAGATCTTATCTTCAAAACAAATGCTGGTATAAATTTTTCATTAAATAGTTTTGAGTATATTTGAAATACTACCCTAAAAAGAACATTTATACTAATGATCCTTAAACATCTTTGAAAATACACAATCCCACCAATGCATATGTCATTTTTTTCAACCAATGAGCAATGCTGTTACTGACAGGAGTTAGAAAACTGTACTTGCATGCGTTTTATTTGATCACTAATTGAATATTACTCAGACGATGTTCAGATTCGCTAAAAAAGTATAAGGCAATAAAATTATAATTTTTTTTCCTTTTAAAATTAATTACGTATATCTAAATTAAATTTTACACTCATTTTTTATCATTTTAGTATGTGATTTAACATCATATTTTCTCATATACATCCAAAATATCGGATTTTCGTTATTGCAAAATCTTTTGTTTACATTTGCAAAGTGAGTGTGGATTATAGACAATTGCGAATTATGGGTATGCGGATTATAGATCCTCAACTGTATATATATATATACACTGATGGAAAAAAAAATCCCAACACCAGGAAGGAGCTGTGCTAGACAAACGAAATTTGGTAGGTGTGTTTATACATCTGAAAGATGACGTCGATTCAAATTTCGAGCAACGCACATAAGTGTGGCGCTAGTAGCGACACTATGAACATGCAAATGAGGTTTGCTTTAAATAAGCGCTGTAAGGTTCGTGATCGTTATTTACAGTTGAGATTTGACGTAGTGGGTTAATGTTAGTCAAGGATGCCTCTAAGAAGACGAAGAAGCCATTATCAACAGCTCACTGAGTTTGAACGAGGTCGTGTAGTAGGGCTACGAGAAGGTGGGTTTTCTTTCCGCGATATTGCAGAAAGACTTGGCAGGAATGTATCTACTGTGCATGAGTGTTGGCAGCAGTGGTCAAGGGAAGGTACTGCCTCAAGAAGACCGGGTTCCGGGCAACCACGTGGCACTACTGAGAGGGAAGACTGCAGTGTTCGGCGTATGGCTGTGGCTAATCGTACTGCGTCTGCAGCTGAAGTTCGAGCTGCAGTTGTCAAAAAGTGACATAACGAACTGTTACAAATCGGTTACTTCAAGGACAGCTCCGAGCCAGATGCCCTGTAGCGTGCATTCCACTGACTCCAAACCACTGCCGTTTGCGACGTGAGTGGTGTCAAGCTAGAGCTCATTGGAGGACGGAGTGGAGATCTGTTGTGTTTTCTGATGAAAACCGGTTCTGCCTTGGTTGCAGTGATAGCCGTGTGTTGGTTAGGAGGAGGCCAGGTGAACGCCTGCTAGCAACCTGTCTGCGGCCTAGATACATAGGGCCTACTCCTGGAGTTATGGTTTGGGGAGCAATTTCGTATGACAGCAGGAGCACTCTCCTGGTTATCCCACGCACCCTGACTGCAAATTTGTACGTCAGTCTAGTGATACAACCTGTTGTGCTGCCATTCATGAACAGCATTCAAGGGGGTGTTTTCCAACAGGATAACGCTCGCTCTCATACCGCTGTTGTAATCCAACATGCTCTACAGAGTGTCGACATGTTGCCTTGGCCTGCTAGATCACCAGATCTTTCTCCAATTGAGCACGTATGGGACATCATTGGACGACAACTCCAGCGTCATCCACAACCAGCATTAACCGTCCCTGCATTGACCGCCCAAGTGCAACAGGCATGGAACTCCATCCCACAAACTGATATCCGACACCTGTACGACACAATGCATGCACGTTTGCATGCTTGCATTCAAAATTTTGGCGGTTACACCGGTTACTAATGTACCAACATTTCACATTTGAAATGGCTCTTCTCGCCAATGGCTCTACCTGTGATCTTGAAACTTTAATCAATTAAATATGTTACCTAGGCAAATGTATTGCTGAAATTTCATTACTGTACAATAATTTTTTCTTGGTGTTGGGATTTTTTTTTTTTCCATCAGTGTATAATGGTTTACATATGATAACTTTCATGAATTTCGCATAAATTACTCCTAGTTAATCTTAATATTGTCCTATATGCTCACTTTAGCGTAAGTAGTTTAACATGGATTTATCTATTAATTGACACTGTAAATAAATCATAAAAAATAAGTGCTAACATTTAAATTGAATTACAATCACTTTTATGTATGCGTTGTTGGTATTATCACGTGTCTATTAATTGCTAAATTTTAGAACAGTATTTAAATTCTTCAATTTATATATATAGGTATATATTTTAACTTTCGCAAAGTTGGCTTTCCATTCTTGGGCAAAGAGAGTGTAAACTTAGAATTGTACGTACAACTTCAGGCATTTGACTTTTGACGTCAAAGACTTTTTAAGTTTGTAATATGTATAATTCATAAGCTGGCTAAGCCTGAATCTGGTTGGAAGTATGATTGAATACCAAAATCAACCTTTCTTCAAGCAATTATGATGTTGGGATGTTGATCCACACAGAAAATGGAAACTGGTAACTAAATACTTACATTTGGTTAATATAAATACTACCTTGTATTTTTTATTTTATTTTTTTAATCCTGTGATAGTATATTACCTTATATTTTTTGCTTTAAATGTTAATTATAAATCGACTTTAATTTTATTTGCATTCACACGTTCTATCCTATGCATGCAGCTGGTATGTAAGTCTTGTATTTTTTTTAAAAATCTATTTCCATAATTTCACATCTTTTTTTACTTTCATCTTTGTGGTTTGGTAATTAAAAATTAAGATTCATTAGCATAATGAACTAACTTTGTAGAACAAAAATTTGCTTGAACTATTCGTATAACGCCGCAAATGAAGTTACGAATTTTACAAACTTCCATTATTTCATTTATTTTTGTCCTATTTTGATCCTTTTCCATCTGTTTATTTTGGTAATTTTATATAAGTATTCATGTGTATATATATATATATATATACATCAATGTGGCAAGTTAAGTAAAATTGTGACTTTAAAATATCTTGGTTTTCCGGAGTCTGCTGTGTCCCTCACTGGTGCGGTCTCCCCCGAGTCCCTTATGGAACGAGTGGGCAAAAATATCTTGTAGCCCAGTGGGCCAAATTGAGCCCCTGGTTTCACCAGCATGAACACTTTTGAAATTACAAAATTTAATTAAGTTATTAGAAAGTACTCCGTTAATACCTGTTAGTACCGCAAAAAGTTTCGTTAGTACTAATACCAGTACCATGTACTGAAGAGTACAAAGATTCAGGCTACATAAATGGTAGTGCACACATTTCTAGAATATCACATTTTAACGGTGCTATTCGAAAGTACTTCATTAGTATCGCAAAATTTTTTGTTAGTACTGACACCAGTACCAAATACTGAAGGGTATGAATTTTCAGATGCATTTTACCACCCTGCACACTTTTGTAATTTCAAAATTCAGTCATGTCATTTGAAAGCACTCCGTTAGTACGGTTAGTACCGCAAAAAATTTTGGTACTACAGACACCAGTACCATGTACTGAAGGGTACAAATTTTGAGATGCATTCCACCAACCCGCACACTTTTGAAATTACAAAATTCACTTATGTCATTCAAAAATACTTCTTTAGTACTGTTCAGTATCGCAAAATTTTCATTAGTACCGACACCAGCACCAAGTACTGAAAACTACAAAATTTTGGGCTTGTGAAATGATAGCTCGCACACTTTTGAAAGCAGTACCTCATACTGAAGAGTACAAATTTTCAGGCTGGTGAAATGGTATCCTGTACAATTTTGAAATATCAAATTTCAACTATGCCATTCGAAAGTACTTCGTTAGTACTGCAAACATTTTCGTTCATTACGACATTGGTATACCAAGTATTGAAGAGCAGAGGAATTTGGGCTGATGAAATCATAGCTCGAGCACTTTTGATATTAAGGCACCTATATATGAGAGTATATATCAGACATATTTGTGCCTATTTTTTTTGTACCCAGTCACAGAATGTACCCGAGCCGCATTACGCTTATCTTACATTAATCCGCCTAATCACTGTTTTCTGAAATATTTGACTGAACTATGTTTTCATTAAATATTTTTGTTTTAAACATAAAAACTTGATCAAATTATTTTCTGATTTTAAACGCAAAAGGTTTTAAATAACTGATATAGTTTCAATACCTTGGAACTCTTTATCGGCACTGAAGCTTATCTTTCGTTGTTGTCTGCTCGCATGCTTCGATCTGTTTACCTGCGTTTGATATTAATTTTTTGTTAAAATTGCTTTACTGTGGATGGATGTACCACTATTAATTGTTTTAATCATTCTCGGAAAAAGCACAGAATGTTTAAATTCCCTGCTGATCGAACAAGAAGAAGATTTTGGACCATTAATTGTCATGGAGATGCATGGGTACCGAGCCCTAATGTTCAACTTTGCAGTGTAAATATATTTTATTTTAAATGTTATGAGTTTCCTTTATACATTTACAAATAATGTTAACTTGTACCTAAATTGTTATAGTTTACATATTCAGTTGAATAAGTACCCTTAAATTGTTCAGAAATCAATTATAGAAATCTTAAGAGTGTCGAACACTGTTTATACATGTTGGCGACGTTTCAGTTATCGCCAAATGCAATTCTAGTTTTGTTTTGAAATTTTTATAAAAGGCAATTTTAAGCTTTGGTTTTATTTTAGATATGTAGTGAATTTTAAATTAAGAAAGTTATTTAGTGCTGTGAATCCAAATTAATTATAGAAATGCATACATTTTTCTTTTTTCCCTTTTCTTCTTTTTAAATTTATTAAAACATTTATTGTTTGTTTATAATGATATGTTTATTTATATATGTATATGTGAGTGTATATATATATATAGTATATACGCGCGTGTGTGTAAATTTTTGAAATTATAAAAAATTTTATATCTATTTTATTTGAAAATCAAATTTTAAACAGTGTTATTCAACATTTTATTTACAAATATTATTTATTTTTGCAGTATGTTTTCTTTTTAATTTCTCTAAAAGACATGATATTTAAAAAAAAATTTGGGGGGTGACTCATCTTGCATCAGAATATGTTACAAAATTCTCAATAGCAAGCATTTTATATTTTCTGTTATTAAAAAAATTGAAATAGTGTTTATTTTACACTAAATAATTGCTAATTTAATAAGAATTTTGCACCTAGTGCTTTTCCAATAAATACATACATACATATCTATATTATACAATGTGGAAACTAAATTTGAAGTACACATGATAAAATTGCATGCTAAAGTAAAATAGTTTTGATGTCTAAGATTCTTGTTTGCAATCAACATGATCTTTTCAGTTGTATTTCATAACATATTATTTTATCCTTTTTACAATATACAGATTAAATAGTCATATTCTGATTTTGAATGGTAAAATTTCATAACTAAGACCTTCCAAATTGTTCAGCCATAATGGAAGGATAATTTTTTATTTATTTATTTTTCCACTTCCACTCCTTACAATATGCAAACATTAGTTTTACATAATGCTACAAATTCCAGAGTTTTCTTATGTAGAACTGTTTCACTTCTCATAAAATTCAGGTTCAAAGAATGTAATGCAACATTAATTTATTTGTAAAGTGAAAGTGTACATCAATTGCAAGTACTTTAATAAAAATTGGATTAATATTGCTTACATATGGCTTGTAGTTTTACAAATGATTTCATTCTTTTTCTGCCTATTTATTTGCATTTAGTTTAAGTTGTATACTATGCCAAAGTTATTTTCATCCTCTCCCACATTAAAAAAAAAAAAAAAAAAAAACTCGAGAATTACCGTTTTTGTAATGTTTTGTAAATGAAAGATTTTCATTAGTTTTATCTTTTTACACAAGTTTAATTTGTGAAATTTTTATTTACACAGTGCATTAAAAATTTATTTAGTTGATATATGTCTAAAATATTACATAAATTCAATATTTTGTGTTTTCATATAGTAAGAATAATGAGAAGACTAGTTTTTAGAATTGTGTGTCTGTGTTTAATGCAATAAAAAATTAATGTCTTTGAGAAATAATTCATCAAATTAATAAAATGTAAAGCGATTAATAATTATAGTTGTATTTCTTTTCTTTAGATTTCTAAGGTAACAAACAAATTATATCTTTTCTTTTTTTTTTTTTTTTTAACTTAATGTAGTATAAACCAACTGAAATAATTCAAATTTAAAAAAGCATTGTATAACTGATTATCTATATTAAAAATATAAGTATTACTACTTTTTTAAAATTTATTGAAGTTATTTTAGCACAAGCATGAAATTTTTTATAATATGTATAAATAATTTGTATGTTTATTTTGTAGGATCATTAGACCAACAAGGATTAAGTGAATTAGTAAACAGAAACCTGGATCATTGTTGCAGACTCGAACAAACAATGTACCACAAGTGAGAACATACATTTTCAGTTGTTAAGATATGGTATAATTAATATTTTTTAAATTGCGATATTGAAATAATTATGGTTTATATATCTTTAAAAATAAAGAGAAGTGTCGCACACACATACATACATATATATATAATGTAGAGGTGCACAACCTGCGGCCCACTAGCCATCAGTTTGCGGCCCGCAGAAGGACAAATATTTTAGCTTGCATTAGTCATCAGTAGGAGAGAAAAAATGAAAAAGAAAGAAAAAAAAATTATTTATTGCATTTGCAAAACTGGCATTTAGAAGAACTTTTTGTTGTTGTTGTTGTTTTTTGCCGGGGGTGGGTGGGGTGGGGGAGAATTGTTGGTTAAACACACTTTTCTGTTTGAGAGCTAAGTTTTCCATTCAATTTTTCAATAATGTAACCCACAGTATGTTCCTTTTTTTTTATTGGAAAAATCATGGAATAATCTATTAGTAAGTGATTTTTATCTATCTGAGAAGATTAAAAACAGAAAAATGTACCAATTAGTAAGTAAAAGCTCCCCCCCCCTTTTTTTTAAAAAAAAAAATCTTTCTCTTATGTGTGTTAAAATTAATAATGAAGTAACGTAAATTTATAATAGTAATTACTTTCTATTAAAAAACTTCAAATGTGCAGTTAGTCGATTTTATTTCTGTTCGGAGACATGAAAAAGAAATACAAGTCCGGTGGGTTATTATTTTGTGAAACTGATAAAGACACCGACCGTGATGACTGCGGCCATCATTATTATGTGGCCATGAAGTTGCAAACAGAAATGGGGCAGCGGCTAAAAGAATGTGTAGATAAAATCAAAATTTTCAGTGTTTGTGCAAATACTTTGGTTACATTTGCAAAAATATAAACATATCACAGATTTTCAGCAGTATATTCAGTTGCTAATGGCAACTATTATGATAATTTAGCTGATTGCTAACGGGGACGTAACTACAGACGTTATCAGTAGGAGGCATGTAGGAGGCTGAGGCTGAGGCTGATTTCCTAATTTGCCTAAAGGGTCCCCTTGGTTGCTGTCATAATAGTTTAGAAACCAAATCCTCATTAAATTCATTAAGACTTTTGCAGGTTCTTTCTGTTACGCCAGAACAGGAAGGTGACACAATACATTGTTCGAAATTGATGTGGAAAATGACAATTAAAACCCTGAGAAGCTTTTTCATATATAGATTTCGCCAGTGCTATCTAATACCTTAAAGCGGTATTTTCATACCCACTTACCTTCACTAAAATTGCTTGTTTTGGTACCCTCTATCTGCCTTTACATTTGTGCTAGATGTTTTTGAGAATCCCAATGTAACCCTTTTTTCCCCCTCTCTCTGCAAATCAATACATTTTATTTATCCTTTTTTTTTTTTTTTTTTGTATTTTATATTTTTTTGTAATTTTTTTTTTTTAATATTTATTTAATTCTTTTGCTTACTATTCAATAACTTTATGATTATTACACTTTAAGATTCACTTGACTCGCTGATTGAAAAAATTTTATAAATATTTTATTATATATATTTTAAGAAACACACACATACATACACACATACATACATATATAGATATATATCTATATATATGTTATACAGCGAATACATCTGCACAGTTCCATTCTTTTATATTACTTCGTCTGTGGCCCTTCATGCCCCACTCAACAGCGAGAGTGGCCCACCAGCCAAAAAGGTTGTGCACCCCTAATATAATGAATATCTTTTCGAATATTGCACAATATATGTGTTGTGTGTTGTAGTCAGTGTATTTAAAAAATTTAAAAATATAACAAGTAAAAATAAAATAATAAATAAAATTGCAATTAAAATTTATTTCTTTTTTTAATACTTATATATGTATATTTGCATGCTTAAGGTTTTAATTTGGTTATAAATCATAAGATTTATTAAGTTAACAGATGAAGTAGGTATTTTAATTTATGTAGAGTCATTTTATCAAATGAACATACCTTTTCTCTCTTGAACCCCTAGATTTGTGCGAGACTTATTTTTTGATCAGGGTTCTCATCAGAGGTAAAAACATGAAGAATTTCGCACCCTTACTCTGAAACAAAGTGAGATTTTTAAGAACAATTTGAGAACAGAAACACACCTTAAAAAATTCTGGATTAATCTAAACTGCTAATGATGTCTAATTTTACAGCTGTTTGGCATAATTTAAATGCCATTTAATTATTTTTAAATATGTTGATTTATTTTCACTTATCACATTTAATTAGTAAATATGCTGATTTTTTGTTGTTGTTGTTGTGTGTGTGTCTTTCATTAATGAAATGAAATGAATTTTTTTTTTTTGCCATGTTTTATGGAGAACTTTAAATAATCGAATTCAACTTTAGTGAATGGTCCATTTAATTTGCTGGTTTTTGTGAAAGGCGAAAAGTTTTTCATTTTAAGATTGTTGATTTTTATGTATGATCTGTTTCCGTACATAAAAGTAAAATGACCCAAGAAGAGTATGCAAATTTCTATCAATGTTAAATTAATTTTTGTGTATGTATGGAGGGGGGGGGGGGGAGCAGATTCTTGCACTTTAATGGGAATCCTTGTTTGATGAATATCTGAAGAGTTATCAAAAGAAATCACTACCAATTTTCTTTTAATAGTTTTTATTTAAAAATAAACAACAATAAAGTTTTCTTTAAATTAAATTTTGCTACAATAACAATTAAAACTGCTTAATTAAACTGGTTCAAAACTTAACCAGATATGCATTTTATTTATACATCATTTTAAAAACATTTAAGAACTGTAATTTGATGCATAATAATACAAGATTTACAAAAGAAAAAAAAAATCATCCATATTTAAATTTCTCTAAAAGAAATATTTTTTAGATTATCAAAAATTTCACAAATTTACTATAGTCCTTTAAAATTTCTCCTAGTTGCTTTTAGTATTATTGAGATCAAGTGATCAGGAAAGTAAAGATTATATTTACTAGAAAACTTTGAAGTGTTTTTCAATATTCACTTCTATACAGTTTTTTTTTTTTTCAATTAATTTGTAGGATACCTCCCTCCCCCACCCTCAAGCAAATTATTTCTTTACTTTTTTTCTTTTCCATGATAATCTCTAAAATGCATGTAGTAGTCAGCGACGCACCCAGAAATGAGTTTTGAGGGGCCCTGAGTTGAAGAGAAAAATACAGGGATGATTTTTCATCTGATTTCAACATTTTTGTAAATTTTTCTTTTCAGCTTTTTTTCAGCTTTCTCAACTTTTTCTGTGATTTTGAAGTACATTTGTTACACCAGTTAATTTAAACTTGAATGAATACAAAATGATGTTTAAAAAAACTTATGTATTACTCTAATATAATAGATAGTCATAAAAATTTTAGTATTTGATTTCCTTTATGTACAGTTACAGCTTTTTTGTCTTTTTGCAAAT
Source organism: Salticus scenicus (assembly GCA_963930645.1). Lineage (NCBI taxonomy): Eukaryota > Metazoa > Arthropoda > Arachnida > Araneae > Salticidae > Salticus > Salticus scenicus. Next base: position 175,335,358 of record OZ005657.1, read on the forward strand.
CTCATCCCTGGGGGGGGGGGGGGATACGTATATATTCATATAAGCAGCAGGGAACTTTTAAACTTTGAATTTAGGCAAAACTAAATATTATTTTGGGATGCACTTTCAGTTGTAGAAAGTTTTCCACTTACAAATAAAAACTCACTAAGTCTAAGGAACATGATTCAACGAGGATTTATTTAACAAAATAGTATTAAGTGTTTTTTTTTTTTTTTTTTTTAAATATATAGGAATTTTTGCTAGCGCTCAAATAATTTTGCTGCCAATTGTACCATGTTTGCTTTAACTATGTTCCATATTTCCAAAAGCAAAGTGAATAAAAGAAGAAAAAAATGAAGATTCCACTTGACTTTACAAACATTTAGTAATTAATGACAGGTTTTAAATGAATGGCAGTAACCTAATTTTACTTTCCTTTATCAATAGCACAATATAAATATGTTACCACTAAAGTCCAGAAATCAGTTAATCTGTAGATTAGCTAGATAATCTGCACATTAACTAGGGTGATCCGTTAAAGTGCTGAAACTTGTTTCATTTCTCAAATTACCTTGGTAATCGGCGAATTACTTAGATAATCTGCACATTATCGACTAGACACTCATTAATTTCTACATTATCTACTAGGCACTTGTTAAAGTGAAAATAAGATCTTTCGTGGAACAACAGCAATGTTTGCAGTCACAAACTTTATTTTCCCAAATAGATTGAGTCCAATTATAACAATAGGTTCATACTCTGACATTGTATTTTTAAATAGTATGGTTGTAAGATTTACTCCTAAAAAAAACTCCTGAAATATGAATTTTTTACTCCTGAAGAATGGTGTAAAACTCCTGAAATTGAACTTACTCACTCCTGATGTTAGGTTTACTATGTTGGTGTCTGTTAGTTTCATAATAATTATAATTAAGATCTTTCATTTAAAGTTAACTAATTTCTTTTTCCCACATAAGTTGGGGACTTTGCTTGTTTTTGGGTATTCACACGTGCAAATTTACCACATATCATATTTTGGCCTGCTGATTCTAAACCTAAACCCATAATAAAAAAATTTCTAATAGGTTGGGATCAATGTAAAAATTATAATTAAGATCTTTCATTTAAAGTTAACTAATTTCTTTTTCCCACATAAGTTGGGGACTTTGCTTGTTTTTGGGTATTCACATGTGCAAATTTACCACATATCATATTTTGGCCTGCTGATTCTAAACCTAAACCCATAATAAAATTTTTTCTACATAGGTTGGGATCAATGTAAAAATTATTAAATTTACATAGGTTAGGGAAGGTTTCCTTTTTTAGGTTTTTTTACATAATAACAATATTAACTTTTCAATACATGTTACTTAAAGTAGTTTTCATAAGTTTCCACCACTTATACTAATCGCATATAGTTTAAAGCCTACATTTTCATTTTTTTTTTTTTTTTTTTTTTTTTACCCAGCATATTTGTAATTCTGATAAATGTGGTAATTTTGCATCTGTGAATACCCAAAAATAAGCAAAGCCGCAACTTACATGGGAAAAAGAAATTAGTTTAAATGAAAGATATTAGTTATATATTATGGAACTAAGTCTGTAAGTATTGTTATAATTAGTTGTTTCCAAAAACCAAAAATGAAAAAGGGAAAAAAAAATAAAAGGAACAAAATCAAACAAAAAATGAAAGGAGAGGGAGAAGCAGTAGGGAAAAGAAATGGAAAAAAATATTGAACTTTAACAATATAGAACCGCAAATGTGCAGATTACCTACTTAAAATGCAGAAAACTCTTGATTCCGTGCTTTAACGGGTCATTTTAGTTAATCTGCAAATTAGCTGGGTAATCTGCACATTAATGGATTTCAAGCTTTAATGGTAACACACACACACACAAAACCTTTTCAAATATGTATATATTTTCTAAAACAACTTCCATGAAAATCTGAGTAGGTTCCAAGGAGATTTCTGGGGTGAATCATGCTCATTTGATATGACATTACATGGAAAAGGCATGGATCTGTTGTCCCTGTTAGGGGTAGTGATGACTGCCCATTGGGTGCCCTTGAGAAATGGTCGTCAATTTAATACCCCTTACCCAGTTCAATGCTTAGTTCAATGCTTTTATTTCAAGTGCTGCATCATTTGAAAAAAAAAAAAAAAATCCACCTCTGGTTAGTGGCAGTGCTGGAAGTCAGATTATCGTCTGCTTTTCCAATAGCTCTCTTGAGCATGTGGCACTAGTGCTCATCCAGCCTTGCTGCATCATTGTCATTGCACAAATTATATTGTTTATTCATATTTGCTGCTGTTTTGTTTATATGTATGTATATGCACAGAATCTTAATTTTATTTTTAGGAATCTGAAATTAATGTGTTGAAAAAAAGAATTGCTGAACTGGAAACAGAAAACAAGTCACTTAAAGAACAACTACAAGAAATGAAACATGTTGCAATTTTCCAGAGAGATTCTCTCATCCAAACCTAATAGTTTTGACAAGTTTTGTACTAATATTGACTTTAGAAAAGATGGAAAGAAGCAGTGGCGGATCCAGAACTTGACTTTGGGGGAGGGGGGGGGCTAAGATTTTTCAAAGTGTTATTCTAGACCAATAAAAATTTTTACAATTGCAATATTCAATTGTGAATGTCAGTGTTTTTTTTTTTGGGGGGGGGGGGCTTCAGCCCCCTAGCCCCCTCTCCCCTTAAATCCGCCACTGGAAAGAAGGTGTTTAACTTTATTATAGATTTAAAAATAATCTACCTAAACCTTTTAACGTTCCTATGATAGTTGCTAACAAAGTTATCACTAATGTATGTATCACAAACACTTTTTTACGCGCAAAACAACTCCAGGGCTTCCTACATTGTTATTCTTCGATTTTTAAATTGTTGTTCCTTGCTTTTTATGTAATATTTATTATTATTATTTTTTTTTTTTTCTGTTCTTATCAATTTATCTGTGTTCCTGATATTTGTAAATTTTTCAAACATCTTATTTTTATTAACAACCACAGTGTCTCGCAGGCTGGACACCTCGCAATAAGAAACGATGATAGATGGACCATCAAAATCCTATTTTGGATTTCAGGAGATAAGAAAAAACTGTGGAAGAGACTGTTGTCACTGAAGAGATCAAACTGCGAAGTTTAGAAAGACAAGTTGAGAAGAATTGCAGAATACAGGCCAAATTGAAATCACTTAGAAGAGGCCTTCATCCTGCAGTGGAATGATTAAAAAAAATTGTCGTATTTTGTTCAATTTAAAATATGTGGAACAAAATTGGATGATATCTGCACTTTGAACAGTATTCAAAAAATATTTAATATTTATCGCACTTTGTACAGTTTAAAATACATGTAATAAAAGTAACTAATGCCACAACTGAAACAGTTTATTTAAAAAAAACAAAAAAAACATCCTTGGTTTGAAGGATATAAGAAATTAATGGAAAAATGATGATTTAAGAAGGGGAGGGGGAGGGACATAATTGCAACCCAATGGCAGAAACACAGCGACATAGTCGCACACACAGGAAAAATGGCTCGCGGACAGTTTTTGTCTGCACTAATAAAAAAATGCCTGCAACTTTTTTATATTTTCGTAAGTATTTGTTTTTTAACAAAATTATATTTATTAAGCAAATATTGAAATTTATTATTTGAAAATCTCAATAGTAAATGTTGTATTTTTCATTTTATTTTATTGTATTAATAAAGTATGTACAATTATTGATATATTATAAGAACATAATTAAAATAAAGAATTCCTGAATAAGTCATTTTTCTGTGTTTTTATTGCTTTTTTTTTTTTAGATATTTCTAAAAGATGAACAGAGAAAATACTTAACTATTGATAATTTTAAATATGGAGGTGTCGAATTTTTTTTTTTTTAATATATATTTTTTTAAAAAGGGGGGGGGGGGGAGATGGTATAAGGGAAAATTTAAGTTATTGTTTATGATATAGATTTTAATCATATTTTCTTATATTGAGTACAAAGTCTCAATATAAGAAATTATAGCTGCTTATTATTCTTTATTATGTTAGTTTATAAAGCATCTTTATGTTAGTTTTTTTTTTTTTTTTTTTTTTTTTAATTGTAGCAAAAAAAAAAAAAAAAAAAAAAAAAAAAAAAGATTTTTGACAGAAATTCCAAAATGAATATAAATAGTGATATAGTATATATATATTATAACATTGGGGGGGGGGGGGGAGGAGAGATGCAGATATCTGTTAGATGCAGAATATTTTATGTGTATAACAAATTAAGCCCCTTTCAGTTTTATATTTTCATTTTATCACGTGATAAAAACTGCATTTTGTTACAGGTAAAAATAGTATAATCCTGGGCAAGACAGCTATAAGTAAAAATACCCTGTTTTTTATTATATATTGAAAGGGGGGGGGGGCTAAATGCTTTGATATATGAAGGGGATAATGCTTACAGTGATCATAATTAAGAACCTTTATAATGCAGAAGCATTAAAAATTGCTACAATTATCCTGTTGTAGATTAATTTAAAATGCCTCTCTATTTATTGTCCCCAGAAGCCAGAGCCAGTGTTATTCTATGGAGAATTTCTCCCCCATTATAACTTATTAACTGGTTAATATTTTTAAATTCTGTTTTCACATTCAGGAACTTCACAACTATTAAACAATTTATCGCTTTCTAAAAATTATTTTTGATAATTTTTAATATTTTATTTTGAGATTGTAAAATGCTAATTTTCACAATGTGAAATTTTTCATTTTTGAGCTTAAAAATGAAAACTTTAAAAAAAAAAAAAAAAAAAAAAAAAAAAAATCAATTTTTAGAAAGTGATAAATTGTTTAATAGTTGTGAAGTTTCTGAATGTGAAAAACAAAATTCAAAAATATTAATTAGTTAATGAGTTATAATGGGGTGAAATTTGCCATAGAATAACATTGGCATCGGCTTTCAGAAACGATAGATAGGGAGAGAGTCCCCTTAATAGAAAAAAAAAAAATTTTTTTTTTTTTTTTTTATACTTATTTAAAATCGCTTTTTTATCTAGCTTAAATAAACATATAAATGTAAAAGAAATATTATATACATTATTACAACATGAACAAAGAATATTCGGAAATATTTGAGGTACTTGAATTGTTCTGTAGAAATACATATATATAAACACGATAGAACAGAGTTTTTTGTCAATGTAAAGAAAACGGTGACTCAAGGAATGTAAAAAATAAATAAAAATCACATTTTAAAAAATTCCTGAAAACTAGCAAAACAATACCATAAAGTAATGTAGAGGAACGATAATTAAAAATATTTTATGAAAATCTATCAAATGTGAAAAATATAATAAGTAGTACTAAATAATTATTAAAATCCAGTATTCTGTTGTAAAGGGCAGAAAAATAGAATTTTCGAATATTTAAAGTAGATTTTTTTCATATAATTGTCGTTAATAGAAATACTTGCTTAAAATTTTTATTCTTTTTGCAGGCATGCACAAAAGATTTTAAATACATTATTTTCTACTATGCAAATATTCAAAATTGAGAAAAATATTCAAACAACCTTTTACGCTTTTCAATTTTGATTATTTATTTATAAATTCAGTTGTTCACATTTGGTTAAATGCCGGGTAACTGCAAATTATTCAAATAGTTGAGTGGAGCCACTAAAGATTTTTTGAATTTGTATGAAAAAAATGTTATAATATTAAAACAAGACATTAAGGGACTGATAGGTGATATAAATATTTTTTAAACATTATTGTCTTCTCATTATTATAAAAATTTGCACACATAACATACGCATTCGTTTAAAAAAAAAAAGTTTTTCAGAAATCAATGGAAATTTAATTTAAAAAGTTATTTTTGTTTTCTTTTGCATGCTACTTGCTAACTGGTTTTTATTCATTGCCCCAATTGTACATTCTTATAGTTTAATTCTAAACATATTTGGATATTAATTTGTAGATTTAAGTTAACTTTTTAAAAATGTATCTTTAAAATATGTTTGAATGCTAAAAAAAAAATTGCATTAAAATTACAGCATTCAAACACTAATGTTGATTTGAACTACTCTGTCATAGCCATTTCAAAACTTCCTTTCATATTATTTTATACAAGAACATCATAATTTTTATACAAGAACATCATATGTGCATCATAAACTAATGTTTATGATGTACAAAAATGTAATCCACAGAGCACCTTACAATAAAGGTTATACATCTATTTGTTGTAATTTTATACAATAGATGCAGAGATATAGCCATCAGGAAAAATCACAAAAAATGAGAAAAAGGCAGCACTACCTTTCGGCTGTTATATTCCCAAACAAAATCAGCGTAGTGTTTCACATTGACCACTCAGAATTATTCAGATGCATTAGGAATTATAACTGGAAATTGCTAGAATTGAATTTTTACATGTTTTAAGTTTTTACAACTCTTTAAAATATTGTTTAGATAATTGGGATTTCATTAATCTGTTTGTCTCAGGGCTGCTGGATTTTATCCGGGCTACGAGCTGGTAGACAGGTAGTGAAGGGTTCGATTACAGTTTGTGCTCTTAGACCTAATCCTTTTGAGTTTTCTGTGGTAATCTCCAAAACTTATGTAAATAAAGGCTTAGATTCCTTAGAAAGACCCAACACACACACAAAGCAGGCATTCTACTTATGGGCATAGGAACATAGTGTAATCATTCGCACGCAGAACACACGACCCTTCGTCAGGTGAACAAAGTAGGCACGAGTGCTGCAGTCAGAGCAGCAATACACTAATTACACACAAGTACTTAATACTTTAAAGCGCAGGTTCTATTAAATCAGACAGTATTTCACTGCACTGTATAAAAAATAAAACATAGTTCTTTATTTTATTTATTTATTAGTATTTATTTATTTTTAGGGAGGGGAATCAGTTATTTGTTTTTGTTTCTTCTTGAGAAAGCCCACCAGTGGCCGAACGGTTCTGCGCTCAAAACTGGTTGATGGGAAGTGCCGGGTTCGATCTCAGGGCACGCTCATTGACCTAGCCGTTCGGAATTTTCCGTGGTTTTCTTCGAAACTCGCGGGAATACGAGCTAGGAGCCCTTAGAAAGACCACAACGGAAGGCATTCCACTTATATACCGTGGACTTTAGCGTAGTGAATCGGTCTTAAACAACCTTCTTGAGAAAACACCTTTTCTTGATCCTGTGTTTATCCCGCGTCTGCGGATAATCGGGAGGAAATAGCAGTTTTTATTTTCATTCCCAATTTCCTCAAGAGCAAGAAAATATTTTGTATATTACTATTAAAGAAGTATTTCATTTAAGAAAAAAAATCCATTATTTCTTTATTTTCTTTATTTTCAGCCAGTTGACTGCACATGAAGATGGGGCGGGGGGGGGGGGGGCTTTTAAGGAAATTGTTCCTGTATTTACGTAAATTTCGAAGAAAACCAAGGAAAACTCCAAAAGGGTAGGCCAACGAGCGCCACTTGGGTTCGAACCCGGCACCTCGTATCTGCCAGCTTAAAGAAAAATAACCTGTTTATCACTGGCATGAAAAAAGAGAAGTACTTTAAGCTATAATATAAAAGTATAAACTAGGCAAATTACTACTAATTATTATGTCCCCTTTTCACCCCGAACCCCTTGTGAACGAGTAATTTTATTTAGGTCCATAGTGTTTGTTAGACGAATCCTAGAAACAACTATTTAAATAATAATGAAAAACGACCTTATAATGTAAGATGTTTTTATCGCACTAATTAAATGCTATAATAACAAGAATTTGAATATGATTTTAAATTATATGTATAAATGCATACATAAAAACATACAGTTCTTTTATACAAAATGATATTAGTAATGTAAATACAAATATTTGTGTTAAATGCATCAGGTATATACGTTAAAGAACACAATAAAGATTGGCTTCTATACAAAAAGCGAATTGGATTGGATTTGGGAATAAGGCCGATTGACTAGGCCTGAGGAGAGTGCCCTCCGTGGGGGGGGGGTGTCTTTCTAAGGGGTCCTAACCCGTACTTACGTAAGTTTCGTAGGAAAACGCGGAAAATTCCGAACGGCTAGGCCGATGAGTTCGACCTGGTATCGAACCCGGCACCTCATTCTACCAGCTTTGAGCGCAGAATAACTCGGCCGCTGGTGGACCTCTATACGAAGCGAGTCTGATCTTTGTAAATAAAGGCTGGCTTTTTTGCACTCTTGGCTTATCTGCTTGTGCTTTAATTTCCGTTAATGCCTCGAAATTAATATGAAATTTACATTCACTATGGCTTGTTGTGTATCTAAAATGTTATTAAAAAAACGCAACTTGTTTGTGTGCAGGGATCTGCAAAAGATTTCCGATGCATTATGATATGTGAGAAGTATTTGTTTAAAGCATTATTTTAGTATGTTTGTACAGTATACAACAGAACAAAAATAATATAAATTATTCATAACTTAAAAACTTTTTCTTTCGCTATAGAATAAAATATTATTAACGTGAATTATTGGTTTACAAATTTGATTTAAATTTGTTCAAAGAATTTCTAAATTTGTCCATTTACTTAATACAATATAAATGGAAATTGCTCAATGTGACATTTTAGTGCTCTGGGTTTTTTTTTTTTTTTTTTTTTTTTCTTTCCTAATTATTATTATTATTATTATTATTATGTTATATGATGGCTAAGTAAGTTTTGGACTATATACAAGATTACATATTTTTCATGAATTTTTCGATCGAAATAAATCAATAAAAGTGCTTGCGAGATTTTTTTTCTTTTTTCTTTTCCCCCGTAATAAAAATAAAATATATTTTTGTAGCCTTGTTCAAAAATGCATTCTACTGTACAGTTTTTCCTTGAAAATAAATTCATGAAGATGTTTTCGAAAGTTTTCCTTTTTAATATATATTTTCAAATAAACTAAAATATATGAATTTCATGTATTTGGATTAACCTAATTTAGGTTTTAGTAATATTATATATAAATATATATTTAGGTCATGGGCGTCGGCAGAATGGGGCAAGGGAGGGGGAGGGGCTCTCCCCCCCTGGAAAATTCTAATAAGCATTTTTTTTTTTCTTTAACTTTAAAACTATGCTATCAGAATTTTATTGAAAAAAATATTTTTTCAGGTTGTGCCCCCCCCCCCCCTGAAATTTTTTCTGGTGACGCCACTGATTAAGATCTCATACAAAGTAAAATGTATTTATATGTTAAACGATATAACGAGTCAGTGCAGTTAGAAAATGTTTATAGTCTGCGCAAACAGCATGATTTTTCTTTCTTCTCATTTATTTTTGAGAAATTTTAATTCACATAATATTTTTGTATTTCAATGCGTACATGTATTAAAATTTTCACAAAACTTAGACAATAATTTACAAACAATATTTATATCGCCCACAATTCTATTAGAAATTGTAACACAAAGCAATTAATAAGATAGTTTTTTTTTTTTTTTTTTTTTTTTTTTTTTTTTGGCTAGTTTTTAGATAAATTAATGGATTGAAATTATCTATTAATTGTTCTCCTTAAACGAATTTTAACTCAATAAAGTGTTTTAAAGAAAACATATCGAAATATAATGTATTTCTTTTTATTTGATACATTAATATTAAATTATAAATAAATATTGTTCTGCAAAAACTGTATCGTAGGTAAATAAATAAACAAGGCCAAAAATCCTTTGAAGACTGTATTTTGCGGTAAACATTTTTTTTAGTTGTAGTTTTAAATTATGTACAATCTCTTAGCGATTTCGCCAAAAACAGCGAATACCCCCAAAGTCAGGATCGCTCTTATATATAGTAAACCTAAAGCCGTGCAGTGTACACAAGTATGGAGGACGATGCGCCGGCCTATCTTTATAGGGGCAGGGGCTCTATGTCTATTTGATATATCACATTGAAACGATACCGATCGAGAGTACTTCTACTTTGCTAATACCGGCTACAACTGCAAAAATTTTCTTTACTGCCGTCACCAATGCAAAGTACTGAAGAATATTAAAAATCGAGCTGACGGAATGTTAAAGATCACGCACACTTGGAATATTAAATTTTAATGATGCCATTCAAAAGTAGTTTATTAGTACAGTTTAGTACCGAAAAAAAATTAGATAGTAACGAAACCAGCAATCAGCATTAAAGTCTACGATTATACGGGCTTGTTGTACACTAAATTGTCGCCACCACCAAAGGTACAAAATTCAAAATTTATCTTAATAATTTATATTTCGTTAGTGCCCAATTGTTCCACAAGATGTTTGTACGAAAAAAATATTTTAACAATAGCAATTTCTATTTGTTGGTGCCTACTTCACGCTCACACCACCAGAACAAATAAAAAACTCAAAATCTATCTCAATCGTTTATACCTCGTTTGTACCCAACTGTGCCACTTGAATTTTCGTTCATAGCAAAAAAAAAAAAAACATATTTTTAAATATGACCATTTTAATTTGGTGGTGCCAACCACTACCATTTGAAAAAAAAAAAATCAAAATCTAGCTTAATCGTTTGCACCTCGTTTGAATCCAATTGTATCGCTAGAATTTTAATTTGTACCAAATAATAATCGTCCTGTTCCTCGAGATATTTTATAAGTCCATCTGCATGTGCTAGGGCTGCGTCGTGGCTCATCCTCTGCTGAGTTTTATCTCCTTCTTCCTCCTCTTCTTCACTATCTTCTGAAACTGGGTCTAATGCTTGGCCCACAATTTGTGCATCTGTAAGGAAGGTGTTCAATACCTGGATCATTGGCGTCACAATTAATCTACTCTTCAATGTTTCCTTTATTGACTTTTTTCCTCCAGTAACAGATTTAGCTAAATTTGCCAAATCATGAGCAGAAATTTCTTCCTCCTCTATAAACTCTACGAAAGTATTTTCCACATTTGGTAAAATTTTTCTCCAAGACCTTACCAATGTAGACTGCTTAACTGCCTCCCAAGCAGTGTGCATGCCATAAATGCTGTCAAGAATCGTGTAATATCTCCAAAAGCCTTGAAAGTCATTACTCTCTTCGATCTTTTTTTGTAATAAATTTGTTCTGTATTTTTAAATTCCCCTTGAGGACCGCGGATAATCCGCAAAGCGGATAAACCGACAGCCGATAATCGGGAGTCTACTGTGGTCTTAAGCGAGGCACCACAATCCCAGCTAAAGTATACGAACTGTATACTTTTCCGCACTGCCAGACTCTCAGAGATTCAAATACACTGATGAAAAAAAAAATTCCAACACCAGGAAGGAGCTGTGCTAGATAAACGAAATTTGGTAGGCGTGTTTATACATCTGAAAGATGACGTCGATTCAAATTTCGAGCTACGCGCATAAGTGTGGCGCTATGAACATGCAAATGAGGTTTGCTTTAAATAAGCGCTGTAAGGTTCGTGATCGTTATTTACAGTTGAGATTTGACGTAGTGGGTTAATGTTAGTCAAGGATGCCTCTAAGAAGACGAAGAAGCCATTATCAACAGCTCACTGAGTTTGAACGAGGTCGTGTAGTAGGGCTACGAGAAAGTGGGTTTTCTTTCCGCGATATTGCAGAAAGACTTGGCAGGAATGTATCCACTGAGCATGAGTGTTGGCAGCAGTGGTCAAGGGAAGGTACTGCCTCAAGAAGACCGGGTTCCGGGCGGCCACGTGGCACTACTGAGAGGGAAGACCGCCGTGTTCGGCGTATGGCTGTGGCTAATCGTACTGCGTCTGCAGCTGAAATTAGAGCTGCAGTTGGCACCACACAACGAACTGTTACAAATCGGTTACTTCAAGGACAGCTCCGAGCCAGACGCCCTGTAGCGTGCATTCCACTGACTCCAAACCACTGCCGTTTGCGACGTGAGTGGTGTCAAGCTAGAGCTCACTGGAGGACGGAGTGGAGATCTGTTGTGTTTTCTGATGAAAGCCGGTTCTGCCTTGGTCGCAGTGATAGCCGTGTGTTGGTTAGAAGGAGGCCAGGTGAACGCCTGCTAGCGACCTGTCTGCGGCCTAGACACACAGGGCCTGGAGTTATGGTTTGGGGAGCAATTTCGTATGACAGCAGGAGCACTCTCGTGGTTATCCCACGCACCCTGACTGCAAATTTGTACGTCAGTCTAGTGATACAACCTGTTGTGCTGCCATTCATGGACAGCATTCAAGGGGGTGTTTTCCAACAGGATAACGCTCGCCCTCATACCGCTGTTGTAACCCAACATGCTCTACAGAGTGTCGACATGTTGCCTTGGCCTTCTAGATCACCAGATCTTTCTCCAATCGAGCACATATGGGACATCATTGGACGACAACTCCAGCGTCATCCACAACCAGCATTAACCGTCCCTGCATTGACCACCCAAGTGCAACAGGCATGGAACTCCATCCCACAAACTGATATCCGACACCTGTACGACACAATGCATGCACGTTTGCATGCTTGCATTCAAAATTCTGGCGGTTACACCGGTTACTAATGTACCAACATTTCACATTTGAAATGGCTCTTCTCGCCAATGGCCTCTGCCTGTGATCTTGAAACTTTAATCAATTAAATATGTTACCTAGACAAATGTATTGCTGAAATTTCATTACTGTACAATATTTTTTTCTTGGTGTTGGGATTTTTTTTTTTCCATCAGTGTATGAAGTCCAAATTGTGTGTTACTATTAAAAAGAAAAAAAAAATTAAAATTGGCGCTTATTTCAATATGCAGATGACCCATAATTCAAAATTTCACATAATTTTCAAACAGTGCACTTAATTTCCTGTTGAGTGAGGTCCATTAGATTTTTCTGCATCAATTAACAAAATTACAGCGGGTGTTGCTTTTTCTTATTTAACCGATTTTGTTGTAATATATTTCATTTAAATTATTATTATTATTATTAATTTCTCAGAGCTTTTTAGACTTTAAAGCATTACAGTGCCGGCAAAAAAATCTTTACACTTGAGGGGCCCAAAAAAAAAAAAAAAAAAAAAAAAAAACTTTACATGTCAATTACCGTTCCCGCCAAAAATTTGTTGCGATGCCTAGTGATTCCGCATGGTGTTAGTTGGTCACAGACGACCTTTCCCTACCCTACCAATACTCAGTTCGCCTGGGGACTTTTACTGTGTGGTGGTACGCTCTTTGCTCCGGCCGACCAGTATTTCGTTCATTTGTTGAAAGTTTGATAAACTGTATCGTTATTCCCATTCCACTCAACGGGTTGGAAGAAGCTTAAAATGGAAACGAAATCCCGTGCTTTGACTACTAGAGAAAGGGGCCTATCTGATTTAAGTAGCCAGATATCTTTCAGTTCATTCTAGATGGAGCCATCTGGCAAATTTAGCCAGAGATCCATGCCTAAACGGCTACAGATGGTAACAAAATGTAAAGCTGAGGTAACTTGACTGCAATGTAATATTCACAATAAACCACTTGAATGCTAAAATTTTGACTTAAATGTTTACATTTTATTGACCTTGTAAAGATTTTCTACACCTGACCTGGCTACATCTAAAATGATCTGCCAGATCTCTGGCTACATCAGTCACACTCACAGAATCCCAATTCTTTAGCATAGTCAAGCCACAGGATTCCCCATCCACTTTAAGCTTCTTTCGACCCATTGTGTGGAGAGGGAATACCGATGTAGATTCTCAAACTTTTAACAAATGAACGAAATACTGGCTGGTGGGAGAAAAGAGCATACAGCCTTACACTAAAAGTCCACGAGGCGAACTGACTGTTGATAGGATAGGGAGAAAGGTCGTCTGTAATCGACTAACACCACGTGTCATCACTGGGGTTCGACACATTTTTATGAGGGGAACGGCAACTGACATACAAAGTTTGTTTTATCCGCTAAAACTTAGTTTTTTTTTTTTTTTGCCGGCACTGTATGTTGTAGATGTTACAGTGCCAAAGAAATAATTTTTGAAAATATTAAATGAAAGAAACTGGCATGAGATCTAAACAGGAAAGGAATATATAAATGTTAATTAAAATTATCAACCACTAGAAAGGGCAAAGACAATTAGTTATAAAATAAAACGAATAATTTATTTCACAATGGTAATTTAAGGTCATAAAATAGCCCTCAATAAAACAATTTTGATAGCTATATTTGATGTTTTTAAAAATTGAATGAGAGAATAGAAGTTTGAGATTCTGATTCATATAATGACATAAAAATGCGATCAATCTTTTGATAATAATGAATATTCTTGAAATAAAAAGGATTTTATAAATTCAACCCTGTGTTTCCTTCCTTTCCTTAAGTTATATTGTCTACAGCAAGAAATGATTATTCTATTGTATATAGCTAATGAAAATAGTGTTTCTCGAATTCTGCTTTTTTTTTCTGTCTTTAGTTAAGCTTATCACTATTTACAAATATATATATATACTCATGTTTGTGAAAATTGCAACACCATGAAAGAATGACGCGACTGAACTGAAATTTTCAGGAAATGCAAATTATACTGTGTAAAGCAAATGATTAAAATTTCAAAGCGACCGCGCATTCCTGGGCTTAGCAGCGCCCTCTGGACTGCTGCTGAAACCGTATAAATAAAGGGCTGTGTAGTGGCATGTTTAAAATAGTTTATGTTTATTTCTTTCTGGTAAACGGGAGGCGAGACGTAATTATTCCTCGTCGACGACAGAGGGCGAAATTTGAACAACTTATGAAGTATGAACGGGGGAGAATTATTGGCATTCGTGAAGGAGGATTTTCCTATCACGTAAAAGCAACTCGTGTGCAGCGTAACAGCAGCACAGTGATGCGAGTTTGGAAGCAGTAAGACTACTATATAACAGGCTGAATCATTCGCCGCCATTTGTACGTCAAGTCCGTCATTGCTAAACTTAAGATTACTATATAATAGACTTTTATAGTCTCATATATTAATCTTATATGGTACTTCGTCACTGCCAAACATAAGACAATTATATAATAGTCTTATATAATCTCATATAATAGTCATATACAATAGTCTTAGTTTTAGCAATGACGGACTTGACGAACAAATGGCGGCGAATGATTCAGCCTGTTATATAGTAGTCTTAGGAAGCAGTGGACAGACGAGAACCGGACAACTCGAAAATCCGGGAGTGGACGCCGAAAAATGACGTCAGTGCGCGATGGTAGATACGTGGTCTGCATGGCGCTGATGGAGCGTACAGCTTCATCTAGACAGTTGGCAGCACATTGATCCACTGCTACAGGTGTATCATTGTTTGCTTCGTCAAATTGTCGACGTCTGTTGTGGCGTGGACTGTGTGTACTAACTCCTTTATACAGGATCCCCCCTCACGCAAAACCCTCGACGCTTGCGGCTACAATGGGCTCATGCACATAAAGACTGGCATGCAGATAGGCAGCAAGTGGGGATTTCTGATGCATAGTGCTTTAATTTGAGGCATCATGATGGCTGCATTCATGCTAGACGCTATGCCGGTGAACACTACCTTCCTGAGTACATTATCGAACGTCATAATAGACAAACACCTGGAGTTATGGTCTGGGGTGCGATTGCGTATCATGGACGATCTCTGCTGCTACGAATTGTAGGTAATCATAACAGCGATAGGTACCAACAGAGAAGTGCTGGAGTCCGAAGTCGTTCCTTTCCTTTAAGGCATTCCTAGAGCTAACTTTCAGCAGGATAATGCCCGACCACATGTGGCAAGGAATGTGCTGTTCCCAGATACAACATCCTTATCTGATAAAAAAAGATCTTATAAATAACCTTTCCCAGTTTACAGGTGTTAGTATAATTATAAATGCCAGAAATTTGTAGTGCAGATTTCAATATGAAACTTTTGTTATATTATATTTGTTTGTTTAATACTAATAAAGTTATTAAATGTTATATATCTCTAACATTTAATGTATTTATGTATTTTACCATTCTGAATTTATCAAATAAAAAATTATAATCGCTTTCAAAAATTACAGACTGCACGGGTCTTTATTTTTTGCATGTAATCTATGTTTTCGTTTAGCCATTTGATTTGTTAGTAATAATACGAAAAACTAACTCAACGTAAGCTTTTAATTTTAGAGTTGAATAACATTTATACTGTGTTGTAATTAATCTTTTTTACTTTTGTATTGTTTACATTATGAATTGTAAGAAACCAAATATAAAAATAACCTAAAAATAAATAAGAAAGGACACATTTGTCAAATATTAAATGTAAGTTCAATACCGCAGACTTCTTACTGCAAAGATATTTTTTCTTTTTAGTTTTTCAACTTCTAGAGTCCTGCACGGGTCGGTTTTAACCCGACCCGAACCCGACAAGTGAACTTTTAATCAACCCGAAACCCGGCCCGAACCCGATAAAAATATTGTAATCGACCCGCGTCCGACCCGAACCCGATTTCTTTATACCCGAACCCGACCCGAAACTCGAATCTAAAAAAAATCTAATAATTCATCTGAAAATCATGCAAAACACTTTTAAGCTGTAAAATAAAGTAAATTTTTATTGTCACTCAGTTGTGGTAAATCATTTTAAAAAGAATTAAAAATAAATATAGTTTAAAAAAAACTAAAAAACACGCTTTTAAAGCACATCAAACTAAAAAGTGAAAAATAATTCTTAATATAAGCTGAAAACAATAATGAACGAAAAATACTAGTATAATTGTGAAAAAAACGTGGGGTGCTTTGTGCCATATTTTTCGTATATCGAGCAACCCACGCTTTTTTCACAATTATACTAGTATTTTTCGTTCATTATTGTTTTCAGCTTATATTAAGAATTATTTTTCACTTTTTAGTTTGATGTGCTTTAAAAGCGTGTTTTTTAGTTTTTTTTAAACTATATTTATTTTTCACTTTTTAGTTCGATGTGCTATGAAAGCATGCTTTTTAAACTATATTTTAAACTATATTTATTATTTTATTATTTATCACATAAATAGCTACAGTATGTAAGTTTTTGGTTAAAATATTTACATACAATCGAAAATATCCCCATTCGACTTGCAGGCCTCTTAAATCTATCTGTACCAATTTTGAACGGCCTAACTGTATTTCTATTTGTTTTTGCCCCATAGCCCCCCCCTTACCCCCTCACCCCCTACCCGCCCCTCCTAATAATTTTACAAATTCAAAAATATCCGCAATGGATTTGTAAGTATCGAAAACCTCTATGTACCAATTTTGAACGATCTGACACTCTTTATTTTTTTGCCCCCTCCCTCCCCCCCCTTCTTGCCCCTCCTAATAACTTTACACAATCGAAAATATCCCCATTCGACTTGCAGACCTTTAAAACCTAACTGTACCAATTTTCAACGGCCTAACTGTATTTCTATTTGTTTTTGCTCCATAGCCCCCCTTACCGCCCCACCCCCTACCCGCCCCTCCTAATAATTTTACAAATTCAAAAATATCCGCAATCGATTTGTAAGTATCGAAAACCTCTATGTACCAATTTTGAACGATCTGACACTATTTTCATTTTTATGCCTCCCCCTTCCCCTCCCCCACTTCTTGCCCCTCCTAATAACTTTACACAATCGAAAATATCCCCATTCGACTTGCAGGCCTCTTAAATCTATCTGTACCAAAATTGAACGACCTAACTGTATTTCTATTTGTTTTTGCCCCATACCCCTCCCTTACCCCCTCACCCCCTACCCGCCCCTCCTAATAATTTTACAAATTCAAAAATATCCGCAATCGATTTGTAAGTATCGAAAACCTCTATGTACCAATTTTGAACGATCTGACACTATTTTTATTTTTTTGCCCCCCCCCCTCCCTTCCCCCCCCCTGTTGCCCCTCCTAATAACTTTACACAATCGAAAATATCCCCATTCGACTTGAAGAACTTAAAAACTCATCTGTACCAATTTTCAACGGCCTAACTGTATTTCTATTTGTTTTTGCTCCATAGCCCCCCCCCCTTGCTGCCCCACCTGGGGGCTGAATTTCTAAAATTCCAGAAATTGGTTTTTAGATAGTTGCCTTAGCTATATTTTAGAGCAAAAATTTCACGTATATCTATTTTTTTTTTTTTGGAGATATATAGGATTATGCGAATTCACGTTTTACGCATGTGAAATCACGTTTTACCCCCCCCCCTCCCCCCGCCCCCCTGGGGACCGAATTTCAAAAATTCCAGAAACCGATTTTGAGACATTTGTATTAGCTGTATTTCAAAGCAAAAATTTTACGGATATCTGTTTTTTTGTTTGAGATATGAAGGATTTTGTGCAATCACGTTTTGCTCCCAGAGAAGTTACAAACAAACATACATACATACATACAGGTGAAGCTAATATAAGCGTGTTAATATAACACAGGTCGACATGTAAAATTTTGATTGTATAATTTTGGCTGATCTTTATGTTTTTTGGTGTGCTGAAACCGAAAATGAAGCCAATTTTTCTCTATCACGTATAGATTTTTGTCAATACAGGGTGCCTGCCTATACAATTTCTCCCATTACTCTACCACCAATATTATTATATAGTAAGTTTTATAGTATGTTTCCATGATTAATTAATCATAGATGTCTATTGTTGTAATTGTGAAGCACTAGTGTGACTTAAAACCATATCAACCAACCAACCAACCGATTGTTATGATGGTATATATAAGAAATCGTGTCGGTAAACACCCTGTATTGACAAAAATCTATACGTGATAGAGAAAAATGGGCTGCATTTTCTGTTTCAGCATATCAAAAAACATAAAAATCAGCTGAAATCATCAAATCAAATTTTGTCAACTTCATTTTTGTAGGCATGTGATTAAAAATTGAAAAATCAGAACAATGGATTAATAATACTTTTTAACTATTTATCTGTGCTGTGTACTTAAAGTGTACAGAAATAGGTTTCAAGCTTAGTATTTGTACTTTTATTGTTTAATGCTTATCGCACGCATAATATTAAAACAATTCAATGTTACAAACGCCACTTAAACAATCCGCTAAATTCATCTAAATCTACATTCCTATAACTTCTTAAAAACATATGCAAGAAAAAAAAATATATACGAGGTTTGTCCGGAAAATACGTATAAAAGTTGAATAATAACTTTATTTTACAGTTTGCAGTCACCGCCAGGTGGCACTACTGCTGTAGCCAATCCCATCAACGCTCAGTTCGAGTCAGAGCGCTCAGCGTGTAAGTAGGAGTGTGCGGCTGCTTGTTGAAAGTTACCCTTTTTCACCTGGCGTCGGCATGGAGCTCTCTCTGATTGAGGAACAGCGCATCAGCTAAGTTTTGAGACGTCTCAGAGCTCGTGGGGCCCGAGTTCGACCAGATTCGGCACAAGGGGGCAGGTGGATCCTTCATCACGACAATGCGCTCGCACACACGTCGCTCGTTGTGCGTGAGTTTTTGGCCCGAAGCTCAATCACCGTGACAGGCCACCCGCCTTATTCACCCGATTTAGACCCTTGTGACTTCTTCTTGTTCCCGAAATGCAAAATGGTGCTTCGGAGGCGGCACTTGGGAGATGTGGAAGCCATCAAGGCAGAAACAACACGGCAACTGAACAGCATCACAGCTGAAGACTTTCAGCAATGTTATCAACAGTAGAAACGGCGTTGGCAGAAGTGTATCTTGTCTCAGGGAGAGTACTTTGAAGGAGACCATATTGTAATACCTGAATAATTCTAAAATAAAGTTATTATTCAACTTTTATACGTATTTTCCGGACAAACCTCGTATATATATCAATTATCAGTTTAAGTTAACAGTCTATTTTAAAAGGGTGTGAGTAATCAAAATAGATGAATCACACATCTGGTTGTTGTGGGAGAAGTAGCCTGTTTTCAACAGTTTATAATCTAAATAATAATAATAGTTTTTTCTTTTTTTTTTGCTTTAGTTGAATATGGATGCTTATTTTCCTATCACAGGGAGTAAGCGTACATTCTTCATGGTATACCCATGGTATACAGCAAACAAATTTCTGCTTTATTAAGATAAAAAATTTTTGAAACATGTTCTGAAGTTGACCCGATTCGTTAAAAGCTAAACCCGACCGTAAAATAAATCAGTCAACTCGACCCGCAAGAGAAAAAGATTTAGTCGACTCGACCCGAACCCGAACCGCCGGTTGGGTCGGGTTCGGGTAAAATCGGGTTACCCGACCCGATGCAGGTCTCTAACCTAAACTAAGATATGAGTATAAAAGAAGTTTAAATATTTACAACGTTTAATCATCTTTTCTCTCGGAGACACTTCTGGTTGCAACTGTATCCTGAGAAACAATTTTTATTTACCAAACATCGTTTTTATAAAAATATGAATTAATAAATACTAATAACAAAGGTTTGTAAAATTTCGAATACTATGTTAAAAACCATGGTATAAGCCATAGTTATATATAGATCTATGCGAAGTGAAGTACTATAAGAGTTCTACCCTCTCCTAACGTCCAAAATGCGCATATGGCTTGGCTTGATTAGTTTGCCTTTTTCATTTTCCGATCCTATGCCCTTGTTTCCTTTGCCATTTCTTTATCATTTTTTAGCTTTATAGTAAAAATTTTTCATTACTTAGTGTTTTTATTTTTGTTAAGATTATTATTGTTTATTTATTTATTTATTTGAGGGGGGGGGGGCTTAAAATATGTTCTACTGGATTTAGTTAATCGTTTATTATTCGATGACTATTATATGAATAATTTTATGGGATAAAATTATTATATGAATAAATATTTTATTTGTATAATAATTTCATCCCATATATCATTGGATCCGGCTATCTCAATGTGCTTGAATCTGTACGAATGTACGATGCATGAAATTCATGTATTTATTTTAATCACATTCATATTTTTATTGTGTCATTTGTAAAATAAACAACTAAGGAATTTCTTAATTCACATAGTGAATCACATCTATATCTCAACACTTTTGCGACCAAATGTTTTCATATTTTGAAGAGTAAGCCACACCCTCGAGCTTTCTTCAACAATGTTATATTGCTTAACACAGGGCTGCCACAGGTGACTATTTTTTTCTTTTTTAATTCTTTTCGTACCACTATTTCCAAAAAATAAAATTTAATATATATTTATGCAGGGAAATCAGTAGCTTACCTGCATAAATTTATTATAAATTTTATGTTATGGAAATAGTGGTGCGAAAATAATAATAATTTAAAAAAAAAGTAGCCAGCGGTTGTCCTGTTAACAAAAAGATTTCACTTTTTCGTGTTAAATCGTTTAAATTTTACAATCATAAAATTAAAGTATAATTACCTGATCTCAATCTCAAATAATAAAAATAAATTTGTAAGTAGTTCATTTTGCTGTAAATGGGCCAGAGAATGCTGAAGAGGAAGGTAAGTCAACTTTAACACCGTTTGCTGTAAGTTAAAAATTAGATGGGTAATTACAGGGAAAACTTTTTTAGACGTTAATGAATCAAATGCTATCGACGTAATTTATATATAAACACTAGTGATTTAATTCAGTTGGGTGTTGGAACAAGTTCCAGACAAAAATGGATTGTCAAATGAAAAAGAAATGTGTGAATTACAATTCGAATGGGAACATGAAAGAGAACCAAAACTAAAAGAGAACATCATGATTGCTATTCTGTTTCATGATTGCTATTCGTAGAGAGTTTAGGAAATCCTAAAGAAATAGCTACGCTGAGCTTTTTTATTTTCCAAAGAAGGCTTTAAAAAATGCCTCGTATTTACGAACAATGCATTGATGTCGTGAAAGAGTATTTGCCCCTTGAACACATGGAGTCAATTACAGGCAGTATTGTTGTTGAAAATAAACATATGCCGCATCATTTGGTTCTACAAAATCTAGTTTATCCGCACGCCTTCGTGTTCTTTGTGAAGCGAGTGCTAAATCTTTGTCAGGAATTTCGCTCAATGATACGCTTATGGTAGGTAAAAAAATTTCAAGATTATTTACTCGCAATCATTTTGAGATTTCGTTGTTACAAATATTGCAATTACATTACCGCATATTTAAAGAAAATGTATCAAAAAGTGAGGGTGAACGAAAATGAACCTACAAATACATCTTCTTACCAGGACATTTATAGAACATCTTGAGGATGAAATAGGCATCTTTAGGATGTAATATGGATGAAAAGAATATTAGGATGAACTGTGGATAAGTGTGTTTGTAGGGGATAGAGAATTTCAACGTATTGTTTGGAGAGAGGACTAATAGATATTTTTAATCATTTATTTTGCTTAACATCTCAACTTGTATGATTATGTAACTGTATGAAAAACGGTAACCGAAACCGGCAGTTTTTAAGATGTAGTTTGTTGATATGTGCACGTTATGATTCAAGATAAGTTTTTTCATTTATTTTATGCTTAAATATGTTTCACCTTTATATATGTATATTAAACAAGATTTTCTTATGAAACCGTGTTCTTCAAATTGGTAGCAGAGCGTGGTTTGAACAGTTTCTTGAAAGTTTAAAATAAGCAGCGAATCCAAGATACGCGTGTTAGGCCTAACAGCTAACAGCATAGTAACGTACGTTAAAGATTTTTTTTTTTCCTGCTTATTATTTACGAAATGGATCATCTGAATTCAGCCAGAATCGAGCAACTGAATGAAAATAATTATGCAATCTGGAGCATGAAGATTGAAGCATTATTGGATGCCAAAGAATTATTTGAGGAAGTAATACTAAAAGAAGAACCGGTGAAAGACGAAGCTAATGCAGATAGCATACGCGATCATAAAACGTGGTCGAAGAAAAATAAGGAAGCATTGGGAATAATTGTTGTTAGCCTAACAGCGGAGCAAGCCATAATATATAAAGGAATAAAACAGGCAAGACAGATTTGGGAAGCAATAAAAATACGTTTTGAAGGTGCAGTAGAAGATAGAAGAACTGATTTGTTGTTGGACTTAACAAGATTGAAAAAGATGGAAAATGAAAGCATTGATGAATATATTACAAGATCGCAAGGCCTCTCACAACAAATAAATTAATTGGGAAAACAAGTGACAGAAAGAGAATTAGTAAGGTATATAGTAGAAGGTTTACCAGAGAAGTATGAAAGCATTATGTTGGCTTTATCAGCTAATCGAGGAATAAAGTTTATGGACTTAAGACAAACGTTATTAAATTTTGAGAAAAAAGAACAAGACAGAAAAAATGAATTTAGAGCCTACAGAATTCAAGATAAAAGTAAGCCAAAACCAAAATCCTGTTTTGTCTGCTCCAAACCAGGACATCTACAAAAAGATTGTTGGTTTGCAAAGAATAATAAAAGGAGAAACCCTGGAAAACCAAACACAGGTATGAGGAATTCAAATTACAAAAATGAACATGCAAGAATTTCAAGAGAGAGATCAACATCAGGGAAAGAATCAGCTTTAACAACTAATGAAGCATTGATTATTAAAGAAGACATGAGTGAATGGCATCTGGACTCTACTTGCACATCACACATGACTCCTAATGAAACCTGGATGGAAAACATTAAAGAAGAAAACAAAATCATTAGTGTGGCTGAAGAAGGCAGAAATATTGAATCAACATACAGAGGTGAAATAAGAGCCACTACAGCTGAAGGAGACGTGAACAATATCAGGTTAAAGAATGTTTTATGCGTCCCAAAGCTGAGATGTAATTTGATGTCTGTACCAAGTATTGTGAAAAATGGAAATGAAGTTGTACTCAACAAGCAAGGAGCTTACATTTATGATGGAGATGGAGAATTGATATGTGAAGGGAAATTAAAAGAAAACATGTTCATTGTGAAATTAATGGCCCAGAAGGTTGAAGAAGAAGATGAAGCGTGTTTCAAAATAAAAGAAAACTCGTATGAATTATGGCACAAGCGACTTGGCCATGTTAATCCAGAATATTTGAAAATGATGTTGACAAAGAATATGGTTCGAGGACTAGGAAAATTGGAAGGTGAAATAAAAATCTGTGATTCATGTATAAGAGGGAAGATGACAAGTTGTTCGCATGAAAACACCTTCTCTGAAACATCAAAAGAACCTCTTGAAGCTTTACATGTGGATTTATGTGGCCCATTCAAAATAGCCTCCTTGAATGATAAGAGGTACATGATGACGGTTGTTGATCAATTTTCAAGAAGGTATTTTGTTGAGTTTTTGAAAACCAAAAATGAAGCAAGTAGAGCTTTGCAAAACCTTATAAGAAGGAGAGAAAATGAACTTAATGCTAAGGTTAAAAGAATCCGATCTGATAATGGCCTAGAATTTATTAATGAAGAACTTAATCAATATTTTAACCAGAAAGGTATAAAGCATGAAAAAACAACATACTACTCCCCGAAGAGTAATCGAGCTGCAGAGAGGGCAAACAGAACTTTACTTGACAAAGCAAGAACTCTTCTGGTAGATAGTAATCTACCATTGTACTTTTGGGCCGAAGCAGTTGCAACTGCAGAATATATGCACAATATAACTCCTACTAAGAGTAGCAAAGACAAAACACCAATGGAACTTTGGAGTACTAAAAAGCCTTCTGTTCGACATCTCAAGTCATTTGGATGTACAGCATATTACAAAATTCATAACAACAAAAGACATAAGTTAGAAGCTAAGGCCAAAAAGGGTGTGTTCATTGGATACTCAAGAGAGAGGAAGGCATATAGAATATTTGACATAGAAGAGACAAAAGTATACGAAACATCTGATGTAATATTTGATGAACTAACAAATCGATATGTTGCGGACGAATCACCGAATAAACAAATGAATTATATGGAAATTCATTATTGCATAGGTGATAAAGAAGATTCTAAGAAGGATGATTTATCAATTGAAGTATCAGATCCAGAGGAACAAATGGACACATCAGTAAATAGTGATGAACAAATTATGAGCAACTCAGACGAAGAAAGTGAAGAAGATCAAAATGAACCTCGAAGGCCTGCCAGAAACAGAAAAATGCCTACAAGATACAATGAATATGAAGTATATGCAGTAACAGATTTCACACCTGAAAAATATGAAAATGCCATAACATCTGATGAAAAGGATCAATGGGTATGTGCAATGAACGATGAAATTAATTCCCTAGAAATTCATCACGTGTGGGAGCCAGTGGAAAGACCTAAGAATAAGAAAGTAATTAAAAGTCGTTGGGTATACAAGATTAAGAAATTGGAAGATGAGAAGTATTACAAGGCAAGACTTGTTGCAGTTGGTTGTGGGCAAAAACAAGGCAGACTTTGAGGAAAGCTTTAGTCCAGTCATGAAGTGGGATTCATTAAGAGTCCTTCTGGCACTTGCAGCGACAAAGAATTCCATTATGAAATTCTATGATGTTAAAACAGCCTACCTAAATGGAATACTAAATGAAGAAATTTTCATGGAACCGCCAAAAGGTTATGAGTTACCTGATGACAAAGTTTACTTAATCAAGCGCAGCATCTATGGCTTACCACAATCAGGAAGATGTTGGTATGATATATTCAGCAAAATATTAGAAGAAGCAGGATTAATGAGGCTCAAATCGGATCCTTCAGTATATACTAGGAAAGAAGGGGATGATTATATTTGTGTTGGAATATATGTGGATGATTTCCTGGTTGTGGCAAGTACAAACGAAATGATTGATAAATTAATAGGAAATGTAAAAAAAAATATTGAAATTAAAGAAACAACGGATACAAATATGTTTTTGGGATTACAGATAAATCAGACAAGTGAAGAAATAATTTTGTCCCAAAGAAATTATGTGATGAAGATCTTGGAAAAATTTAATATGCAAGATTGCAACCCTGTGAGAACTCCAGGTATGGCAGGAGATAAACAACTGGACGACTATGAAAAGTCAAAGTCTTTTCCACAGAAAATATATCAAGAAGCAGTTGGGTCTGTAATGTATTTGGCAACTGGAACTCGACCAGACATTGCCTATACTGTGAGCAGATTATCACAATATAATAGAGATCCAAGAAAAGTGCATTGGGCAGCAATCAAACGACTTTTTCGATACCTGAAAGGAACTATGGACTATTGCCTAAAGTTCGGGACAACAAGTGGAAAACTTAATGCATGTACAGATGCTAGTTGGAGTACAACACCGGATGTAAAGTCATACAGTGGATACTTGCTAAAGATAGAATCACTTGTTGGTTGGAAGAGTGGCAAGCAAAAACTAGTGGCATTATCTACAATGGAAGCAGAATTAATTGCTGCTTGTGATTGTGTTTGTGCGGTTAGATGGACTACTAGTTTATTAAATGAATTGGAAGAGAATAACCGAATAATTACACCCATAGATATCAGGACTGATAGCAAGGCTTTAATAGATTGGATTAACAACCAGAAGGTAAGTTGTCGTACTAGACATATAAATAGAAAGTTCTATTTCATTAAAGATGATAAAGAACTGTTAAGATTCGTTCATGATTTGAATCATTAGTATGTTAAAAGAAAATGTGTTAATTTAGAGTTTGTGTTTTTGGCAACGATGAAGCGAACGATTTGTAGTTGTTGATATCGCTAGTATGCGTGTAGCATGGAGATCAAAGTATGTACAATATTAAAGTAATATTATTTAATTTAAACCTATACTTATGTCAGTTTTACTTCTATCCAGTAAATATATAAAAAAGTATTAGGTTATGGGAACAATATCGTTTCCCTGCGCTATGCATTAAGTCTCATCACGAAGTCACGTTTCAAGTCTCATCACGAAGTCACGTTTCAAGTCTCATCACGAAGTCACGTTTCAGCGCATTAAGCCTAACCACGCCTTGCTTCCAGTAACAAATATGGATACAACTAAAGTACAAATAAAGCCTCTAGCTGGAGAAAGTGATTGGCAAGTATGGAAATATAGAATTAAGTTCATTTTAAATAGCCATACAGGTGCGTTAGAAGTAGTTCAAGGAACTTTAGTTAAGCCAAATGCCCCAACGGAAACGGAAGGCGCTGCTCAAGCTAAATATGAGAAGGATTTAAAGGACTATCAAAAAGCAAATAACAATGCTATGATTGTCTTAACAAATTCGATGAACGAAGAAACCCTTTAAAAGGTAATGCGTTTTGAAACTGCTCGAGAAATTTGGATAGAGTTACATAAGTTGTACGAAGCATCCTCAGAAAATCAACTATATAATATCTGTATGCAGTTTTTCCAATTCAAATGGAATGATAGTGAAGATATTGCAGCTCATCTCTCCAAGTTAAAAAATTTATGGAATGAGTTAAACTCTGGATTACAGAATAAAAATGAAGTTGCATTACCAGAGTTACTGCTAAACTGCAAGATATTAGATATATTACCAAGTGAGTTCCTGTCATTTAGGTCCAGTTGGTTGCTCTTAGGCGAAGATAAAAGAACAACAGATGAATTGACAACACAATTATGTTCTTATGAAAGAGAATTTAGAAACCGTGATATAGGGGTACATACAAATGAAACACTTCCGGTTGCAAAGACGCTTGCAATGGAAGTTTCAATACAAACGGAACATATCGCTTGCAAACTGACAGCAAACCCACTTGCAAATCTGCAAGAGCTTTGCACCTCTCGTAAGTCAACTTGCAGTTGCAAATGTGAAAGATGGCGAGTTATTATTTTGAAGAATTAATCAGTTCTTCATATATATATATACATGATATTAAATCAATTCTTTAAGAGACAAATAAGATTTATTTAGTTTGGGATAATGGAAGTTTATTTACAGATATCGGATGGATTCGTAACCGAACTACGTTTCAATTTTTTATTTTCGTTTTGTTTATATTATGATATATGCACATATATGTATGTTTTTCGAAGTATTATATTATTGCAGTTCATTTTAACTGGTCAACTGACTTCAAATATTCTTTTTAGTTTCAAGTGAATTATCTGTTTGAAAAATTTGATATAATTAATTTTAATCGGTTATGTTTTTTCTATGAACAATTTTAACATTTGCATCATCATCCAAATGTTCACTTTTATAATTAAGTCTATATTGTTTTATACTTTGTATTGAGGTCATAGAACACTAAAATAAATAGAATTGAAGCTAAATTCGAGATTTCTATAAAACTTCAATTATTTATTAAAAGTATAATTTCAATATTTTGGAGGCTACACTTTGTATGAAAGTCAAGTGTGTGTGTTATAAACATATTTTTTCAATCTTCATTGAAATCTAAACATTTCTTAAATTTATTACCTTATAATTACATGGTTTGGAGTGAGTAGATGACTAAAGCTGCAAAAGATAGAAAGAAGGGAAGAGTTAATGTTGCTTTAACAAGAGTGTATATTGAAATTGCAGTATGTGGTAAGCTCGATATTCAAATATCAACTTTCATTATTAAAATCAAAATCATTAAAAGTTCATAAGCTGTAAGAGTAGATAATATTTTACTTACAATTGCATACAACTGATTTGGTATTGGTGGTATTAGATATACTTATTTTATTTTCTCTCCCAGTTATTTCTGTACTTTTAACCATTATGTATGAATATAAAATTATTTAAAATGCTACTTAAATTTGCATTGAGAGAATCAACTGCAATATAGTTATTTTATATTGTCTTACTTATTATAACTAAAATCTTTCATTAACTATTTATAGTTTTAAATATTGGCAATAAAAATACATAGAGAGTATTGATTTTAGTTTTAAAATTAGATGATTATGTATTTTATTTTTTAAATATGTGGTTGAGAAGATCTGAAGAGATAAACATTGAAAAACATTTGTAGCTTATTGAACTAACATCTGAATGGGAATTTATGTGTTATGTCAGTTTTACTATTTTGGCATAGCATATTAAGCTCTTTTTCGGATAATGATGCTACAATGTTATAAATGCTGAATTTCAAATGGAGTTCTGTTAAAGGTAAGATTTAAATTAAAAGTTTTATTATCAAATGATAAATATTTTTACTTAACTGAGAATGTTACATTTTATGTTATGCATGATAGCAACAATTTAAATAATTGAAGAATAAGCAAAATATTAAAGTAATGTTATAATATTATTTATAATTAATTTTTATTCACCCCTAAATTATTTTACTTTATTAATATTATATGATTTATATTTTGAATACCATTCGATAGAGACTATTATAAAAATTCTGATTTTATAAGATAGAAAAAAATATTAAGAAGTATAAAGACTTATAATTTTATTTTGAAAGTATTTTGTTTTTGATTTTTTTTTTTTATGATCAAGAGTATGGTAACTCGTCAATCGAATGAGTATTTTTAAATATCAGTGCATTCACCTCAATCTTGAATTAAAAATCTCTCTAAATGAAGAACCTCAGTGTGGACCTGATGAAGAATATTCCAGTTTATCGAACAACTATCCGAATGAGAATTTGGCTGTTATGTCAGTTTTAGTATATTGGCATAACGTACTAAATTCTCTTTCAGATTGTTCAATGAAGCACAAAATCTTGAAAAGTGCTTCTTCTGAAGTGAAGCAGTCGTCTATTTGAAAAATATACTAATGCATATAAAGGATTATGTTTTTTGTAAGTATAATGTACTTTTCAAATTTTTATAGTTTTTATTATTGAGAAATTGAGTGAGTATTTTAAAATATGAATAAATTTACTTCAGTCTTGAACCAGATTCTAGCAGGTGAATGTTGATCTGATCAATGAAGAATGCATTTCTTCTTAGTTTTACGAATAAACATCTGAATTAGAATTTGTCTGTTATGTCAGTTTTAATATATTGACAAAACAAGTTCTTTTTCAGATTAATTAATGATGCCTAAATACTGAAGTTTAATACACTGCTGTTAAAAATATCATTTATTTCATGGATTTACCTTTTTATTATCAAGAATGATAAACAATTTACTATAAATATTTACATAATGTTAAAAACACCAATGTAAAAAAGTGTTAAAACCAAACTGCAGTTTCTGTAGCATTAAGTGTACCTACCATCATCAGTGTCAAACCTGATTGAGAATTTGTAAACTGATGGATGATATGCTTAATGCATTCTGCACTGATAACGATATACTTAAAGCTTGCTACTGAAATTGCAGTTTGGTTTTAGCATTTTTTGCATTGGTGTTTTCAACATTGTGTAAATCTTTCTGTTCAATGTCAAGTCTGGTTATATAAGTAATTTATTATTTTAATTATTATTATTATGCTATATTATCACCACTAACTATTTGGTCAAATATTGAATATTCTTCAAGCTAAATAGTAACTATGTAGCTAGCTGTTTACTCTTATATTCAGGTGTCATTATCTTAATTTTTTACTACTACTACACTATTACTGTGTAAGTAATGGAAGTATTGTGTTCCTATTTATTGAAATTTTATTTTTCCGACTGAGTGAAAATAATGCCTGGACCGGGAGTTGAACCCCGGATCTTTGACTTTCGGAAATCTTTCACTCAGTCGGAAAAATAAAATTTCAATAAATATGATTTTCTTCCACAGTTGATTGTGTGATTTTAATAAAAATTGTATTGTGTTCAGTTCAAAAATTCAGTATCGAGTTTTCACTTGATTTACATGTTTTAAGGTGTCCTGGGTCAAAAAAAAAAAAGTTTTTAGCAATTGGTCAGAATGTGTGTGTGGAATCTTCTGACTATCATTTCACCGAAACTGATAGATGGAACTATGAAACTTCAGAATTGAGACACGCCGGGTGTATAGATGATTTTTCTAACTTTTGATGAAAATTCGACTATCAAGAACCAGGAGTGGGGCTGTAAGTCCATATTTCAAAAACGGTTCTAATGATTTTATTCAAAGCTGCTGTATATACACTTGATTAGATGTTCTTTAATATGAATGAGTTGGTTAGTTCAGAAAAATTGATAGGTGTCCTGTATAAATATCTCAATTTCAGGTCTCACAAGTGCATGCCTTTAAAAACAGCTGTACGAATTTTTTTCAAACTTCTCATATTAATCTCCTTTTTTGTATGGAATTGTTATTTTTGGGTCAACAATTGAGTACGCCAAGTTTTGGTAAAAGTCGGTATCTAAAAAGCGATTCTAATGACTTTCTTGAAAATTGTTGCATAAACCCATTAGATATCCTTTCTCATGTATTGCATAGTTATTACAGGAAAATTAACAGTTATACTGATTAGGTAGGTCAGTTTTAGATCTTAAAATTAGTGTTTCAAAAATAAAAAAAGTTTAAACTGATTTTTTTTCTCTTATTTTTTTTAACTCGCTATGTAAATTCTGTTTTATATGCATTTATATGAGTATCAGCTTTCTCGTACTGCAAAATTTTCAGATGTCTATTTTATTAGGTAAGTTTTATGTCTTTTGATTATACAGGGTTAGTCAAAAAGAATAGGACAATAAGAAAACTATTTTTAGACGAATGTATGTTTATTGTAACCAAACTACAGCTACGTATGGACAGATAAACTATCAAAGTTTTTTCTCATGGAACTTCCAATTCCATGGCTGCACGATTTGTCGACTTCTGGGGACTTCGTTGAAAGGATGCACGAATGGATTCCACAGTTTTTTCGGAGGCACGTGGTTGTCCTGTGCTTTTACCCTTGCATAAGCACCCCGTCTCCTCAAATTGCTTTACCCACCTCGCAATGGAATGTCGATGAGGTGGTTCCTTGTCATACTTGGCTCGAAATTGTCGCTGGACCATAATTACTGTACTGACATTGTTTTAGCAAATATCACACAAAGCGCCTTCTCCTTGCCTGATTGCGCCATTTTGAAAACAGCGTCTCCTAGCGGCATTAACGTACATGTGTGTTGCCAAATAAAACTTTGATAGTTTATCTGTCCATACGTAGCTGTAGTTTGGTTACAATAAACATACATTCGTCTAAAAATAGTTTTCTTATTGTCCTATTCATTTTGACTAACCGTGTTTAATTTCCCAAAAGTACATGTAATAGTGGGTAAAGGAAGTCGTGTGGTTGTTTTAAACTTCATTTTTGAAGTGAAAACTTCTTTAGGCGCGTTGAGCACTTTTGGGTAAACAAAAATCATGAAACTTGCGTCGTCATCAGCGAAGGTTTTCCATTTGAAGTGAAAACTTCTTTAGGCGCGTTGAGCACTTTTGGGTGAACAAAAATCATGAAATTCGCGTCATCGTCAGCGAAGGCTTTTCATGAGAAGAAACATATTTTTACCAATTTATATTATCGAAAGTGGAATTTGAGATTTCAGCTGATTTACATGTTTTGAGGTGTCCTGAATCGGTTTTCTTTTGTATCTCAGCTACTAATTAAAATAATTTCATAAGTAATACATCATTTGAAAGCTTTGTTAAGTTGGAATCGAACAGTAGCTTACAGAAATTTCTACCACCAGATGGCACTGTAATATTTTAAAAATTCAATATTTCAAATTCTAATTATGATTAAATTATTTTTAATACATCATTCGAAAGATATTTTAAAGTTCTTTTATATTATCGAAAGTGGAATTCGAGATTTCATCTGATTTTACACGTTTTGAGGTGTCCTGAATCGGTTTTCTTTTGTATCTCAGCTACTAATTAAAATAATTTCATAAGTAATCAATATTTTTATGTAATATAAGGCTTAGTTCATTTAATATGGGTAGCTACAAATATTGTGCCGAATTATATAATACAGATCATAAACACTTCCTTACAAACCAAAAATAATTCGAAAATAATAATCTAATAGCTCGATGATACAATTCACAAGTTACTTAGTTTTCACTTCTATCGGCAGTATCCAAAGACTGCTTTGATTTTTTTTTTCTTTTTGAATAGTATCATTTATATTTAGTAATTTATATTTATTTATTTTAAATTATGAAAATTATAAAAAAATTACTATTTAGAAACAGTGGTTTACTTCAATGTAGAAAATTCTTAGAAAATATTACTATACCTAAATAGTAGTGATATGCTGAATTCAAAGCGAAGAAAATTATTAACTGTTAGTCTTCTTACTAACATATAAGTTTTTTAAATAACAGTATCTTGTACCGGGGTTGGAAAAATGACACAAAAATGCAGCATTTGAGAAAAATCAACTTACAAATAACAAAGTTTACATTAAAAAAAATGACGTAAATGCCTCTCATGTGGATAAATTGTGAGACATATGTTATGCTTTGCATGCATGTTGGGGCACTTCACACACATAAAAAAAATAAAAAAAAAAGGCAGGGTTAAACAATAAAAAAAAAAAGTTTTAAATGAAGGACACAAAACATGAGGAGAAAAAAAAGGGAGGGGGGGATTTAACAAATAAAACAATAAAAAGAAAACAAACTTTCACAAAATTACTTACTTGGTGCAAGAAGAAAAAAGATTTAAAAAAAAGCATCATAGAAGTGATGTAAAAAATAAAAAAGTATGAAACTTTGAATTAACACCATAAAATACAAGAACTCTCAAAAATTCTTTTGAGTCAAAAGAAAACACGACCCTTTCTAAAGCGAAGGTTGTGCTTACTTTCAGCCTGTAACATTTGTTGCGGGTTCTTGCATTTTATGGTGTTTATTCATTTTTTTTATAGTTATTACTTTTAAATGTCAGTTCTGTAGTGTTATTTTTTATATTTAATATAAAAATGTTTATTAAATTAGTCAAAAATTCTAAATTTATAAGGTTTTATTGAAATATTCAATTGAAATTTAATCACAAAATTAGACCTGCATTTGACTAAGCTTTACTATAAGGCGCCCATTGGTAATTCATGACACAGTTATGTGTTATAAAAGTGTATTGACATTTTTTACTAGTAAACGTTTTGTATTGGAACGTCATTTACATGTCTCAGAACTTTCTTATTGTTTTTTTTTTGCTTCACAGCCCAGCTGAATGATGCTTTTT
The DNA here is from genome assembly GCA_963930645.1 of Salticus scenicus. Classification (NCBI taxonomy): domain Eukaryota; kingdom Metazoa; phylum Arthropoda; class Arachnida; order Araneae; family Salticidae; genus Salticus; species Salticus scenicus. The sequence continues at coordinate 175,369,057 of OZ005657.1, forward strand.
TTTTTTTTTTAAATGCATTTTTCAGATTTAAAAATTATTTTTTGAGTTATTTTACTTATTTTTTAAATAATTGAAATTATTTAGAAAAGTAAATTGCGTATGTCAGTAATTGATGCAGTACAGATATTCATACACAACGAATTAGTGATATTCAGTGATTTTTTCTTTTCGTTTTTACCATGTTTTTATTAACTCTTATTCTTGTTTGCTTGTTTTTTTGTTTGTCCAGTACAAATCTTGCAAACAATTTTTAACTAACTTCCCGATTAGCTAGACATTTGAAACTTTTAGAATAGCTCAGAACACGATGACAATGCATTTTTTAAATACCTTTAGCCAATTGTTTTGTCTCCCCGCTACCTTCATTAGTGTTTATATGATTCAACAGAAAATTTATTTAACTAACTTCCCGACTAGCTAGACATTTGATACTGTTAGAATAGCTCAGAACACAAAGACAATGCATTTTTTTAAATACTTTGAGCCAATTGATTTGGGTCCCTGCTGCCTTCAGTAGCATTTATATGATTCAACAATCATATAATTTCTTGATTAGCTAGATATTTGAATCTTTTAGAATAACTCATAAAACGATGACATTTTTTAACACATTCACACCGGCGTGTCACAGCTACAGTCGGCAGAAAAGTATCTGAACACTAGCAATAATGCCTGGCCAAAAAAAGTACACTTAATACTGCTTTGTTAAATAAATCCTTGTCGAGTCATGTTCTTAGTCAGTCTAAGAACATAATTCGACAAGTATTTATTGAACAAAACAGTTTTAAGTGTACTTTTTTAATATAGGAATTATTGGCTAGTGTTCGGATACTTTTGAGTAGTCTATGTACATGTAAACAAAATGCGCCAGCATGAACGTGTTAAATACTTTTAGCCAATTGTTTTGTGTTCCCGCTGCTTTTGGTGGAATTTATATGATTTAACAGAAAATTTAAAAACACGCTATATAAAAAGTTCTTTTTATTTTGTAATTATTTATTTTTTATTATAATGCTCGTGAAGTGAGCATACATCTGAATATTAACCACTGCAACGGTGGCGTATCCGGGGGGGGGGGGGGAGGGCTGGTAGACTGCTATTTATTTTTTATTATAATGCTCGTGAAGTGAGCATACATCTGAATATTAACCACTGCAACGGTGGCGTATCCAGGGGGGGGGGCTGGTAGACTGCAGCCCCTCCTGAAATTTTATGTATGTATAAAATAAAGGCAATAAGCTGATGGGATATCCTTTTCGCGCTTTTTACATAATACTATGCATTGGATTGCCCTTCAGTGCAAATATTGAAGTTGCATTCATAATGAATATGATTTTAATAATTTTCATTACAAGTATTGAAAAATACATATTGAACGTTATAAACAAATAATAATTTTAATCAAACTTACCTGATGGACTGTAAGATGAACTCCTACTACAGTAAGTAATTCTCTGAACAACCATAGTCCATGTGTTTACTTAACAATGAAATTTAGAACATTCAGAACTAAGTAATATTTAATCACAGAATAAGACTATTTTCCTTAGTAATATTTACATAGAAGGATAAGCTAATACATGGCCTTATGACAAAAAAGGACAGTGCACAAGATTATCCCACTAGTATTAAAAAATAGTAAAAAAAAAAAAAAATATATCCAATCCTTTTGAATAATCAGAGGAAAAATATGAAAATGTTTAATACAAAGTTGTATCATGGTCTGTTAGTAGTATATCAGAGTATTTCTGAAATTTAAATAAATTATTCTGGTTATTTATGCACTATTATCCACATTGAAAATGGTTATAAGTTATACATTGATATATAAAATAATATAAAAATGTCAATAATATAAAATGTAAGTAATGTCTAAAAAATTATAGCGATCCTCAAAAGCCACAAATAAACAAAAACAAAAACCCACTGAATTTTTCGAATTTTCTGTCGAATATTGTTCGATTTGTGTATTCTTGTTTCCTATTGGTTTATCATTCATCGCAATCGATAATTCTTGCAAGTTGACGTCACCGCCTGCAAGCGTTCCAAATGTATGACTATTTGCAAACCACTTGCAAAATTTACGTCATCGAAGTTGCAAGCGGTTCATTTGCAAGCGTTCCGTTTGTATGTACCCCAAAGATATTTCAAATGAACAATAAGCTCTCCTTGTAAAAGATAGAAAAATTAAATACAATGTTTAGAAGAAGAAATCAAATATTTGTAATTATTGTCACCAAAAAGGCCACTGGGTCAAATCATGTTCTAAGCGGATTGCTGATGGGAGGCCACCCAAACCTTCTGATTTTAGAAAAGCAGGAACTTCTTGTACAGCAACTACCTTAGCTCTGATGTCAGTTGATGAAGAGGTATGTGCTTCAGAGATTCTTTCAGATGGTTGGTACATAGATAATGGAGCTTCCAGACACATCACTATGGATGACAAGTATTTTATAAATTTTGAAAAGTTTGTGTCTCCTCATGAAATTGCAGCAGCCAATGGAAAAGTTCTTCCAGCTCTAGGCAAAGGTACGCTTCAGATCATCACTGTAGTTAATGGCAAGAAGCAGTTCAAAGAATTAAAAGATGTGTGGTATGTACCTGAAATAAGCAAGAATTTATTCTCTGTATTGGCCACTCATGATAGATACTTAAATAGTCGTTTCGAGTCGACTGCAACAGAATGTTGGCTAAAGATTGATGAAGTTTGTGTTTTGCATGGAACACGAAGTAAAGGCAGAGGACTTTTCAAAGCTAATATGAAAGTTGTTAATCCAAAAGAATTTATTGAAGTACATTTAGCCTCTTCAGACGAGTCACTGTTACAACTCTACCACGAACGTTGGGGTTATCAAGATAAGCGACATGTGAAATCTCTCTTAAGCAATGAATTAAATATCAAGGTTAATGTCCAAGACACATTATGTGAAGCATGCATATATGGGAAAGCTCATAGATTAAGTTTTGGTTCCAGAATTAATTGCTCTTCTCCTGGAGGACTAATTTCTGCAGATGTGTGCGGCCCCTTTGACAAGTCTTTTAGAAAATTTCAATACTTTGTTGTTTTCAAAGACCAGTTTACAAAGTTTCGCTGTGTTTACTTCCTCAAACAAAAGTCTGATGTTGCTAGTGCCCTTAAAGAATTTTTAGCTTATGCTGAAAATTTTGGTCATAAAGTTAAAGAAATCATCAGTGATAATGGGGGAGAGTTTGACAACAATGAAATAAAAACTATTTTGAAGAAAATGGGAATTGTTTCAAGATTCACAGCACCATATACTCCAGAGCAGAATGGTGGAAGTGAGAGAGAGAACCGTACACTTGTTGAAATGGCCAGAACACTGAAAAATTCTAATCCAGACTTAGAAATTCCTCCAGCATTATGGGCTGAACTCATCAATACCTCAGCATATTTACTAAATAGAACTGGAAAGTCATCCATTAAGAATGTGAGTCCTTATGAATTGTGGACAGGAAAGAAGCCAAGAATTAATCACTTGAGGATTATTGGATCAGTATGTTATGCCCACATACCTAAACAAAAAAGAAGGAAGATGGATAACAAGGCAACTAAGGCTTATTTGATGGAATATGATGGAGATGAAAGGTATCATCTTTGGGTTCCAGAAAGAAACACTATCATGTTTTCAAGAGATGTCAAATTTAACGAGAAGTTGTTAAATTGTGAAAAGGTTGTCCAGTTTCCTATTACAGATGAAAATAGGACTTCTGAGTCTGAAAATCAGGGAAAGTCAGAAGATAATCTAAGTGAAGAAAATGAGACAGAAGAAGAAAACATTGATATCGACTCAAACAAACAAATAGAATCCAGAAAGTTAAGAGACAGAAAAAGTCTAAGAAAGCCAAAACATTATGAATATTATATAACGATGGCTGAAGTTTTCATTGCTAATTTCGAAGAACCCACAACTTTTGAAGAAGCAATTGAATCCAAAGAAAGTAAATATTGGAAAGATGCGATGGACTTAGAGATGTCGTCGTTGATCAATAATGAAACATGGACCCTAGAAGAACTACCAAAGAATCACAAAGCCATTCCATGCAGATGGGTCTATAAAGTTAAAAGAAATCCTGATGGCTCCATTGACAAATACAAGGCCAGATTGGTAGCTAAAGGATTTACTCAGCGATATGGAGTCGACTATGAACAAACTTATAGCCCTGTGACAAAGATGGGAACTGTTCGTTCAATTTTAAGTATAGCTGCTAATGAAAGACTACATCTTATCCAGTTTGATGTTTATTCAGCATTTTTATATGGTAAACTTGATGAAACTATATACATGCAGCAACCAGAAGGTTACAATGATGGTACTAGTAATGTCTGTAGATTGAAGCGCAGTCTCTATGGGCTTAAACAAGCTTCTCGCTCCTCGCTGCTGGAATAAGTATTTTGAAGAATTTTTATCAGAACTTGAATTCAAAGCAAGTGATGCAGATCCTTGCCTATACATCAAAGATAAGAATGGAAGAAAGTTAATTGTATGTCTGTATGTTGATGATGGAATAGTTGCATCAACTGATCCACAAGACTCTAAAAAATTTATAAATGATCTTAAGTCAAGACTCAAAATCACATACAGACAGGCAAGTTTTTTCCTTGGTCTGGAAATTCATCGTTTTGAAGATGGGAGTATCAAAATTAATCAGCAATCTTATGCAAAAAGAATACTTCAGAAGTTTCATATGGAAAATTCTAGGCCAGTATCTACTCCAATGCTTAAAGAAAATACAAGTGTGGAAAATGATGATGAACAGAGCAGTGAAAAGTTCCCATATAGAGAAGCTGTAGGTGCCTTGATGTATCTAATGTTAGGTACAAGACTAGATTTAGCATACTGTATTGGTATTCTCTCACGCCACTTAGAAAACCCATCTAGAGATGACTGGTTGAAAGTGAAACGTGTTTTTAGATACATAGCTGGTTCATGTAATAAGGGTATTACATACAAGAATAAATATAAGCCAGGATTATTAGAATGCTATAGTGATGCAGATTTTGCAGGATGCAAGACATCTGGAAGATCAACTAGTGGCATTATGATTTTATACAGTGGTGGTGCTATATCATGGTTTAGTCAAAGACAGTCAGTAGTTGCAACTTCTGCTACTGAAGCTGAAATTATACCTGCAAATGAATGTGTGAGAGAAATAATCTGGCTAAATCGTCTATTTTCTGGTGTTACACAATTAAGGGGAATACCAGTGCTTCAAATTGATAACACAGCAGCAATCAGATTAGCACAAAACCCAGAGTTTCATCGCCGCACTAAGCATATAAGTGTTAAGCATTTTTTTTATCAGAGAAAAGGTGCTAAAGAAACAAATACTAGTCCAACAGGTATCTACAGAAGATCAGATTGCCGATATGTTGACTAAATCACTATTTAAACCAAGACTGTTGACTCTTTGTGCCAAAATTGGACTTTTATAAACTGTGAACTTTAAATTTATTGTTATTATTTTCTTATAACAAGGGAAAGTGTTAAGATTCGTTCATGATTTGAATCATTAGTATGTTAAAAGAAAATGTGTTAATTTAGAGTTTGTGTTTTTGGCAACGATGAAGCGAACGATTTGTAGTTGTTGATATCGCTAGTATGCGTGTAGCATGGAGATCAAAGTATGTACAATATTAAAGTAATATTATGTAATTTAAACCTATACTTATGTCAGTTTTACTTCTATCCAGTAAATATATAAAAAAGTATTAAGGTGCTATACAGGAGGTGCTATACAGTTCATTCATCAGAGTACAAATGATTTAGAAGCAGATGCATTGACAAAGCATTTGGCAAGTGACATTTTAAATAGTCATATGAATAAAGTTGAACTAGAACCAGTGATAATAAACTCTGATTAACTTTTTAATAACTGATGAGGAACTGTTAATAACTGATGTTTAAATGACCAACTATAAATGATTAAAATATAGGGGGGAATTGATAGATATTTTTAATCATTTATTTTGTGAAACATCTCAACTTGTATGATTATGTAACTGTATGAAAAACGGTAACCGAAACCGGCAGTTTTTAAAATGTAGTTTGTTGATATGTGCACGTTATGATTCAAGATAAGTTTTTTCATTTATTTTATGCCTAAATATGTTTCACCTTTATATATATATTAAACAAGATTTTCTTATGAAACCGTGTTCTTCAAGGACATAAACCACTAGAGACATTCCTTTTGTGCACAGCACCTTTCTTGGCCACTAGAGCACTAAAACAGTTAGCAATAGACGAAGGTGAAAATTTTCCAAATGTGACTAACGTACTTTTAGGGGATTTTCATACTCACTGCCTTGGCGTAAAACAGCTCCTTAAACACCCGCTTAGAAATTTGTAGAAAAATCCAGAAACTGGTCAACCAATAGGATTAGAGCTTCCATATTTGGTATATCAATAAATAAGGATTTGCTCGCCAAAAGTTGCCAAAAAAAAGTCGCCAAGGGCAAAACTCGTGAAATTTGGCGCCAAATCCATTACCTGCCTTATTGGAGCTTTTTAATGCGTTTTAAAGGGAAAATTAGGCTATCTTAACGCTAAAACAACTATAAATGCAGAAAATTAACATTTTATCATCTTACTAAGCCTCTTTGAAAGAATTTATATAAAAATAAATACAATTATTTACAAAATCGCAACAATATATTATGGAGAACTTGGTATCAAAGCAGAATTGGGAAGTGCTAAGTAACAGCACAAATTGTGTTTCTGTGGCTGCGAGTTAACTTACTGCGAGTTGTTACCTACTATGTGGGGGCTCTAGTTCGATCCTGGCTGGTAGAACTGGAGAAATTTACTTAATGCGAGATTTTGTACAGTGTGCTTCACGGAAAACTCCAGACGGCTAAGCTGAGGAGCACAATCGGGGTTTGAACATGGCACCTTTCATTTATCTGCTTCAAGAGCATAACCTCTGGGTTATTGGCGGGCTTTTAGTGAATGAAAATATTAATAATTTTTAAATATTCTTTATTAATGTTAAATAGTGATAATTACATTTTTTTTCTTAACTTACTTCTTTCAAAGTATGTTTTAACTATTAAAATATTAATACTACTAAACATTTAAAACATTTATACTTAGTTTGTATTACAGGATAATAGGATAGTATGGTTCGCTTCAAAAATTAATGAACAGACTATTGCATTGAATACCTCCATAAGAAAAGTTAAATATGCATTCGAGTAAAATTAGTTTCTCGCATTTAAAAGTTCCTTCAAAAAATTATTGCGATTCAAACAAATATGAATGTATATAACTAGTATCTCTGAAAGAGTAAATTGGGACAACTGTTAATATAATGTCTGATAAAACTTTTTAACGTTTAGACTAGACTATTACTATATTAATCTGTTGTGACTAAAACACAAAACTGACCCTCATAAAAGTAATCGGCAAATTCGGATATAGTAAATGTATCGAAGAGAGGTAGGGTATCTCAGTGGATAGGACATTTCTTTCTCAAACCATCCAGGATGATCATCCAAGATCATTGCTTTTATCATGAGTATAGACCCTCTTGTAGAAATTTATGAGAACACACATGATGGGAAACTGAGCAGTGTCTACCTGCAGCAACTAATATGAAACAGCCTTCAAATGGGATAAACTATAATAATAAATGACTTTGTACACTGCAAATTACAGGTAACCTGTATACTACCCAAGCTACCTGCTTAAACTATTTTGCTGAATTTATGTGCAACCATGAGTTAAGTAAACTAATGCAATCTCCTAACGAAAATCCTTTAATTTAAACAAGATAAAAATAAAGTAAAAATATTAGTTACATCCCGCGTAAAGTCGGGAGAAAACAAAAACAAGCAGCATGCTCGGTGAGCAAGATCGAGGATGAATATCTAGGTAAAAACAAGTTCGTCAGTTCACTTCAGTTCTGCAACCGCGTCGGTTGCCGTGAATACACAGTTAGCAGTGCCAGGGAGTTCGAGGCAGTAGAATGTTCTGCTGAATCAGAGTTTGTGAAATGAAGAAAAGTTTTGTTTTCTAGGTAAGGGATACCACCGCAGTACCCCCTCCTAGTGGAACGTTACCTGGTCATTTAAATCGTGCAGGAAAACGAACTTTGCGTCCACAACGAGTATGTTTCACGTCATCCTCCGAATGTTCGATAGTATTTTCAGTTGTAGGCTTGCTGCTGTCGGAACTTTTTGTGCAGCTGTCAGTTGCATCGTCTGGGTGGGATTCGGGCATGATGAATGATGGTTTAAGGCTGTCGATGGAAACGAATTTTGGTTTGTCTCCAATCTGCAGCTTGTAGACTTTGTCAGTCCGTTCGAGGATTGTGAAGGGGCCATCGTATGGAGGTTTCAACGGAGGTTGAACTGCATCGTGGCGCACGAAAACTTGTTTGCACCGTTTAAGATCCATAGAAACAAAGGTACGACTTTTGGTGTCGTGGTTGCTAGTTGGAGCTGGAGATAATCTGTGCATAGTCTCTTTGAGAGATTGGACAAATTCAGCTGCGTTGAAGTCCTTCGGCGAAGGTGTGAAAAATTCTCCTGGTAGTTTGAGGGCTGTACCATAGACCAACTCGGCTGTAGTGGCTTGTATGGTCTCACGGAATGCAGACCGCATTCCCAGCAATACTGTGGGTAGGACTTCAGTCCAGTGATCAGTTAAGTGAGCCTTTAAGGATGCTTTCATAGTACGATGCCAGTTTTCAATTAAACCGTTAGAAATTGGGTGGTATGCAGTTGTGTGAATGTGCTTAATTCCTAACAATTTCAGTAACGAAGTAAATAAATGAGATTCGAATTGCCTTCCCTGATCGGTTGTGACGGTTCTGGGAATGCCGAAACGAGCAATCGAATTTTCATAAAACACTCTAGCCACAGTATCCGCTGTAATATCAGAGATTGGACAGGCTTCAACCCAACGCGTGAAACGATCGATCATTGTTAGACAATATGTGTAACCGCGAGAAGGGGGTAGAGGACCTACGAGATCAATGTTGATGTGCTCAAACCTTTTGTCTGGAACGTGAATATTTTGCACCGGACTGTTAGTATGGCGATAAATTTTTGACCTCTGACATGGTATACATGCCCGTGTCCAAGTTGTGACGTCTTTTCTAATTGAAGGCCAAACAAAACGGGATGTTAGGAGTTTCACCGTAGCTCTTATACCTGGATGAGCGAGATTGTGGAGAGTATTGAAAGCAGCTTTCCGAAATTCTAATGGAAGGTATGGCCGCATATTTCTCGTTGAAATGTCGCAAAAAAATGGAGCTTCAGTTCCGTCTACTACCATAGGTTTAAATTTTAAAGCAGTGTCGGAGTTCATAAGATCATGTAACTCGTCATCTGTGTTTTGAGCATGTGCCACGGCTGAATAATCTAATGCGCTCGGAACCTCTAAAGCCTCGATTCGCGATAACGTGTCGGCCGGGATATTATTCGAACCTTTAATAAACTGAATGTCTGTACTAAATTGGCCAATATAATCTAGGTGGCGTGTAGCTGTCTGGGTGAACATTTATCAGATTTCTGTAAAAAGGCATATGTTAGTGGACGATGGTCCGTAAATATTGTGAATTGCCCACCTTCAAGCATATGTTTGAAATGTCGAATGGCAGCATAAATCGCATAAAGTTCACGGTCGAAAGTAGACCATTTTTGTTGGGTCGGGGATAGTTTTGAAGAGAAAAACGCTAAGGGTTCAAAATTATGATCACTGTTAAGTTTTTTAAACTGATTGAGTGAGGCGCCCACCGCTGTGTCACTCGCGTCTGTGAAAAGCGTTAAATGGGCTTCAGGGTCAGGATGTGCCAATATAGTAGCCTCAACTAGCTGTTTTTTGCAAGATTCAAATGCAGACTTTTGCACCTCAGACCATTCGATTAATTGATTCTTTTTATTTTTCTTACCTTTTAGCATATCATTAAGAGGAGCCTGGATATGAGCGGCGTTTTTGACATTTCTACGATAGTAGTTTAATAACCCAAGAAAACGTTGGAGTTCTTTTACAGTTTTTGGTAACTCATATTTCAATATTGGTTCGACGCGTTCTGGCTGCGGTCTAATCCCGTGTTTATTTACCAAATAACCTAAAAACGATAGCTCTGGAACCCCTAAGACGCATTTTTTTAAATTAATACGTATGCCATAGTCTGAGAGTCGTTTCAAGACACATTCGAGGTGTTTCCGATGCTCTTCCTCTGAGCTGCTCGCAATTAGGATATCGTCTAGATAATCAAAAACAAAATCAAAACCTTGTAAAACTTCGTTAATAAATCTTTGGAATGTTTGGGCCGTGTGGAGTGCTTGGCCTACAAATACCATGTTCTACCATGTACTCGAATTCACGCTTAGCTGCCACTAATTTTGCTGGGTGTAACCTACGTGGTCGAGCAAAAACAGGTTGTCCGCGAGTTAAAATTCGATGTACAGTATTATGCTTTATCTCTTTTACTTTGGGATAAGGACGCACTACATCACTGTATTTATTTAAAAGATCCCGGTAAACCGAATTGTTTGCGATTAACGATATCTGTGGTGTATTATCGATCGATTTTTTTCCATTGCTGGCCAGTTTAGTAAATGGATCTTTAAGACGTCCATTTTTAAGATCTATAAGTAGTCCAAAATGTCGCAAAAAATCTGCACCGATGATAGGTTTACTGACGTCAGCGAGAACAAATGGCCACTGAAATTTACGTCTTAAGTTTAAACTTAAAGTAATCACCTTAACACCATAGGTATTGATGGCTGAACCGGATGCGGAATACAAATTAATGTTATTGTTTTGTTTAAAACTTTTTCCTCGATGAGGTAAAACACAGACATCACTACCGCTATCCACTAAGTAAGTTAATTTTGAAACAGGGTCGGATATAAAAAGGCGGCTTTTGTTATTAGGCTTGAAATCATATTGCGCCAGGGTATGCGATTTCCCAATTAGTTTTCCGGTTTTTTAAAACGACACGGAGATTTACATCGTTTTGCTTGTTCCCCAAATTTGAAGTGATACCAACATAGATCATGTTTCTTTGGCGTTTTTGAACGAGGCCTGTGCGGGGTAAAATCGCGCTTTTGACGTTCACGACCTCGTGAAAGGCGTTCGACCTGTTTAGTAAGCTCAGCAATTTGCATGCGCAATTCGCTTACCTCGGAAAATGCATCATTTTTATTTTTACATCGTACTTCATCGATGCTAGAGCTTGCCGTTTCATGAATTTTATCGGCCATTAATGATAATTTGTCCAAATTGTCCTCGGAAACTGAAAGGATAACTTGAGCCTGATTAGGTAGGCGCTGTAGCCAGAGTGTCTTAAGAAAATCCTCCCCAACTGTTTTGCCTGCTAATTCTCTCATTTTCCTTAATAAATGTGAAGGTTTGTCATCTCCTAAAGTTAATTCAGAGAGAACGGCTTTTAATCTCCTCTGATCAGAATCGGAAAATTCTGCTATTAAACGCGACTTTAGAGTTCCATATTTGTCAGTTTGGGGCGGTGTTAATACGATATCACTGGCGTAACTCAAGATATCGGAAGTTAGGGCGGAAACTACACAATAGTATTTAGTAATGTCTTGAGTTATTCCCGAAACAACAAATTGTGCTTCAATACTTGCAAACCAAAGTACGGGATGTTTATCCCAAAATGGCGGTAATTTTATCCCAATTTTGTTAACTTCGGCCTGACCGTCTGGCATGATTATTAAAGCTCAAATAACTAACACTGAACAAAAATATGAGGTCCTACCTTGTTATTTAGATGAACTGGAATCGTCGTTGTTGCTTGCCTCCGGAGAATGCCGATGGTGTAAATCCACTTAGCACATAATCCGTTACACATGGGAAAACACACGTGTATAAAAACATAGCACTTGAAAAATGACGAAATAGTGCACAAAAGAGATTTTAAACATCATTGTCGATTAAATTCATGCTGAATCACTGAATATTTTTACCGATGGAAAGAGATTGAAGAGGATTGCCTGGCTGCGATTCCAAACTTAGGGTCACCACTACAGGTAACCTGTATACTACCCAAGCTACCTGCTTAAACTATTTTGCTGAATTTATGTGCAACCATGAGTTAAGTAAACTAAGGCAATCTCCTAACGAAAAACCTTTAATTTAAACAAGATAAAAATAAAGTAAAAATATTAGTTACATCCCGCGTAAAGTCGGGAGAAAACAAAAGCAAGCAGCATGCTCGGTGAGCAAGATCGAGGATGAATATCTAGGTAAAAACAAGTTCGTCAGTTCACTTCAGTTCTGCAACCGCGTCGGTTGCCGTGAATACACAGTTAGCAGTGCCAGGGAGTTCGAGGCAGTGGAATGTTCTGCTGAATCACAGAGTTTGTGAAATGAAGAAAAGTTTTGTTTTCTAGGTAAGGGATACCACCGCAAAATAAAAGGGTCTTAAAGTAAGACATAAAAACAACTGAAACGGCATTTAAGTCACGTAAATGTCTTAAAATGTACCTTAGACGTTATAGATATTTTAATTTAAGACAGAAATATGTCTGAAATATCAATTCAGACACAAAAATGTCTGAAACACGTAAATACGCGAATTTTCAGACAGCAAAACGCGTTTGAATTTTCAGGCACTTGAGAAACTCAGACACTTGCATTACTTAGAAATTTTTTCATATGGAATCTACTTTAAGAAAATATGCTTATCCTACTTCTTTCCACATTCAATAAATATATTATTATTTTATATAATAAGCAGTTAAACTACTTAAATTATGGTACCTTTTTGAAATTATATTTTTATGGAATAATACTCTAGGGATGTGAATGATATTTGCATGCTATTATCTTTAACACAATTCATAAACAACATATTTAGACAAAAAGCTTATTTTGTTAAAAAAAAAAAAAAATCTTTGTCTTTAAAGCTTTCTTTTATTAAAAGAAAAAGTGTGAAGACAAGTAATTTATAGAGAAGAAAGCGAATTTATAAGTGAATAATCATGAATAACTTGGGCATATTTTTCTTTCTTTCTGTCTTCTTATTATTAATTGAAAAACTTTTTTCTTTCACAAATTCACCTACATCTAAATGTAAAACTACAAATTTTCCTGTATTCATGATTACAGTTCGTTTTTATTTAAGTATCACTTTAAGGAAAGAAATCGTTTCGTTATCATCGAGGGATGAAACCTTCACATACTTGTTAGGCATTATTAAAAAATTCTGGTCCTTTAAATATGAAATTTAAGATAATAATATTTATTAAGTTTAAGATACCATACTATCTACAGTTTTATGGTAAAAAATTAGAAATAAAACATAACACTGCGATTAGTTTCTTGAATACTGCAGTATATTATATCATAATAAAATCTTTTTGTAAAAAAATAGAACCGACTCCAAAAAGGAACTATTATTCAAACAACTAAAAATGAAAGAAAATTGGCAGAAAATGGAACTGTAAATTGCGCCTAAAAGTATAAAATAATTTCCTTCGCCAAACAACCTATAACACTAGAATTAATCATAACTTTTGAAGTCGGCGCAAAATTAAATAAAATTTAATTAGTTTTTAAAGGTTTGTCTTTAGATCGGTAGCAACAAATGCTGTTGTCTCGAATGATCCATTTTCATGTTTCCTTTATTATTTTATCACTGTATACAATTTGTCCAGTAGTAGCATCTACATAGAACAGTGAACATTCTTCACAATGCGGTATTTATGTTTCTACGAAGTTAGAGATTCCTTTGCAGATTTGGTATAACTTTGATAACTATCAACCTTGATGGCTTTTGGATTTGGCAATCAAAACGTAAGGCAAAAATATACACGCAAGATGTATATTTTCATAATATATATTGTAAGATGTGTTGTTTCATATTCTTGATTACTCTCTTGATACACCTTATCAAAATAATCACGATATCCCAAACAAATTAAATATGTTTTTCAGATAATTTTGCGATTTTTCTTTCACCAAGGACGTCAGATACCAGCATTTTTGCCAACTTTTGCTGCTTACGAAATTATATTTGTTTTCTTGAATCAAAGTAGTTTTCGGCTGCGTTTTGCAGGTAACAATGTGAGGTGTGTATTTTGAATAGAATTTGATTTTTGTATTGAATAAAGGTATCAATTTTTATTTAATTTTGCGCCGACTTCAAAAGTTATGATTAATTCTAGTGTTATAGGTTGTTTGGCGAAGGAAATTATTTTATACTTTTAGGCGCAATTTACAGTTCCATTTTCTGCCAATTTTTTTTCATTTTTAGTTGTTTGAATAATAGTTCCTTTTTGGAGTCGGTTCTATTTTTTTACAAAAAGATTTTATTTTTCTCTTTTCAGCGAAAACTTATTTATATAGCAGAGCATCAGGAGACGTTCGACGGAAGTTTCACAAATCACAACTTCCAAGAAAAGTGACATTACTCAAAAAATGGTTTATGTCACTGAAAAATACATGAAATGCACCCAATGTGAACAAAAAAGTTACATCTCCATCTAGAAAGTTATCCACTCGAGAGACAGTTGGGCCATTTTTATTCTAGTCAAGTTTTTTTTAAGTTGATTTTTCTCAAATGCTGAAATTTTAAGTTGTGTCACTTTTCTTGCCTTTATCGGATATGAGCAAAAAAGTACCTATTGAACGAACATACGTAAATTAAAAAGTCTTTAGAAATGTAAAGAACGGATACGCTGTATTCGTTACCGAAAATTCTGTTAGACACATGTATTGAACTTCACAGTGAATACGTGTCACCCGCTGCGGTGGAAATTGCGCAGCGTAGAGTTCAGACAAAGAGCAAAATATGCATTGCAGACGGACAGAAGTTTCAACATCAATACTTACATACTGCTTTTACCAGTGTAGCTGCATGCGTTCAGCAGTTAGAGTGAGAACAGACTTTTGTGAGTATCCTGTAATTTGTTTATATCTTAATGAAATCATAATGAAACCTATTTCAGGTCAAAATCATTACGACAACAAAAAAAGTATTAAAATTAAATCATCTCTTACGAAGATATAAGCTAACAAATTTCAACAACAACAACGAGAAACATGGTTTGTATTGAGAACCTCTTCCTTTATGAAGTCGGTCTAAAACGTCTAATCGATGTGACCGCTTACAATAACCATACTTTGAATTTTACATAGCATAAATGTCACCCGCTACGCTACAACATATGCAATGTCGTTCAAGTGTGCACAAAATAGGAAATTGTGAACAAACAAATGCACGTTTTAAGCGTTCTGCTTTTAGCATTAATGTCTAAACTATCTTTGCATAATCTTTGCGATGATACTCTGCAATTTTATAATTAACTCTTTTCCCCTGTCTTGAAACGTTTCCGAGATAGGATCGCTAACTCCACTCTTTTCCACCATGTGGCGCTTTAGGTGGTTGAATCGCGTAGCACATGCCCACTTTACTATACCTACATACCTCTTTTATGACTATAACTGCAGCTGTTCAGCAGTTAAAAGAGACGGGACTGACTTTTTTGAGCACCCTGTATTTTCTTTTGATCGTAAAGATTTTACAATTGGACCTATTTCAGACCAAGACCTTCACAATAAAACAAAAACTATCAAAATCGGATCATCCGTTCAGATGTTATGAGCTAACAAACAAAAACAAAAACAAAAAAACATACGCCTTGAATTAAGAACCTCCTCCTTTTTGAAGTCGGTTAATTAGAGCATCTCTTACGATGTTATAAGCTTACAAACACCAACAACAACACATAGCTCGAATTAAGAACACCCTCTTTACTGAAGTTGGTTGAAAACGACTTTGCGCTGATCGATATGACCGCTTACAGTGACAGTACTTTGAACCACCGAGTATACGTGTCATCCACTACGCTGCAAAGTGTGCAACGTAGTTCAAGTGTGCACAGTGTAGGAAATTGCGAACAAACAACTGCACGTTTTAAGCGTTCTATTTTTAGCAATAATGTCTAAAAACTGTCTTTTCGTAGTAAATCGATGATTCTCTACAACTTCGTAATTAACTTTTCTCCCATCTTGAACCGTTTTAAGACATGAGGGCTAATTCTGCTGTTTTTCACCAGATGGCCCCTAATTTTCTTTAGATAGTAAAGATGTTATAATGGGACCTACATCAGACCAAGATCTCTACAACAAAAATAAAAGTATCAAGTAACTGTATTTTGAACTATATAGCGTTTGCCTCACCAGCTACGCTACAACATGAGCAGTGTAGCTCAAGTGTGTATATTGTAAGAAATTGCGAACAAAATAATGCACGTTTTTAGCCTTGTATTTTTAGCATCAATGTCAAAACTATCTTTTCGTACTAAATCGATGATGCTCTGCAATTTTATAATTCACTTTTCCCCCCTGTCTTGAAACGTTTCCGAGATAGGAACGTTAGCATGAATATCTAAACTATCTTTTTGTACTAAATCGGTGATACTCTTCAGCTTTGTAATTCACTTTTTCTTTAGAACCGTTTTCGAGATAGGAACACTAACTCTGCTATTTTCCATCAGGTGGCGCTGCAAGCGGTTTAACCTTGTACTGCATGGCCACTTTGCTATACTTACATACCATTTTTATCACTATAGCTGCAGCCGTTTAGCAGTTAAAAGAGTTGGGACTGATTTTTTTGGGCACCCTGTATTTTCTTTAGATCGAAAAGATATTACAATGGGACCTATTGTAGACCAAGACCTTTTCAACAAAACAAAAAGTATCAAAATCGGAGCATTCGTTAAGAAGTTATGAGCTAACAAACATAAAAAAAACATACGGTTTGAATTGAGAACCTTCCTTCTTTTTTGAAGTCGGTTAAAAATACGTGTTGCTGTATTCGACGGTAACGTGATTGGTAAATGCTTCACTCCGACGATCCTTGGCTCGAGGTTTCGGTTTCCTGAAACAGTGTGAGTTCGAATCCTAACGCCGGAAAATGGGGCTTTTTTTCTCTTTTTTTATATAAATATTTCATTCATGCTCTAAACAATTCTAAAATATATTTTTAACAGAAAAACATAATCTCACGCCATATTTATTTATTTATATATTTATTAAAAAGGCCTTGAAAACGGTAGTATTTTTAAGCCTAATATGGCGGTGTTTTTAAGCCTAAAACATGGCGGCGTTTTAAGACATCTTAATTTCTGATGCAAAAAGGTGTCTTAAAAAGTAAGACTTTTTTTTCGCTTAAAAAAATGACCATCCATTTAAGACACTTTTTAAACTGAATTTAAGACATTTACGTTTACAGTGTAACCGTACACGTTGCTGCATTCATGCTGCAGTCATACCTATTTTTTTTCCGATAAAGGTTCGTGAGGAAAATTTTCGACCTGAAACATTTGCTGCGAGTTTTTGCAAGATATGAGATTTGCCTACAAAGCTTCTTATTCATCATCACATTTATTAATACTGATCTATTAAACTTTTCAATGTGTTGATTTTTCCTAATAGTTCAGTTTTTGCTTTTGAAAAATCAAGTTTTTCCCCAATGCAAACTTTTGATGAATCATGCAAATAAGGGGACACTCATTTCGCCTGAAGAAATTACATACGTAATTACACACGTATTACATTACGTAATTACACACCATACAGACTTGAACTTGTAAATTTCAGTTTAAATTTTCTTATTGTCGTTGAAATCGTAAATGGTAATTATTAAATTCTGTGCTCTTCATTCTACCTCTGGTGAAGTAATCCACTTATCATTTTTCTTTATTTTAATCAGACTTTATAATTTAATGATTAACTACTTTCAAAATCTTAATTGTAAAATTGGATCTTCATTTGAAGTAAAAGTTACTCTTAAATCCAGTTACTTTCTATCACAAGCTTTTTTTTTTTTAAGCCTGAAATTTGTAGGCATTCTGTCAGAGAGCCTTTAAAGTAAAATATTGGTTTTCGTTTTTAAGTTTGACAAATTTCAGTTATATTTCTGCTCGAACTATCTATTTTCGGATATTGATTTAAACACATTATTCCTATATAAATGCATAAGATTTATAAACTTTCTAATTTCCATAGTTTATATTCAGATGGTGTTTTCTATTACTAATTAAAAAAGGAAGAAGAAAAGATCAGACAATACCATTGAAAAAAAGCATCTTGAGCCGATGGACATCAGTTGTAGCGTGCACGGATATGGTGTATGGTTTCAAGCCGAGGGTCTAGTTTAAGGACTTAGGCCTGGATGGAAAACCCTCCAGAAGAGAATCTTTATAAGAGATCCGCTATCGAATGTATTTTCGTAAAAGAAAAAAAAAAAAAAAAAAAAAAAATACTGAAAACTCTGAGTAACTAGGCCGATGAGCTCCAACTGGGTCCAAACTCGGCGCCTCTCGTTTATTATCTTTGAAAGTTGCGCGGCACTAACGAAAGCATTATAAAGGAGTAATCTGTTGTAGATGAAGACGTAACACATTTTTAAACTAGCATGATGTGGCCACTACAAGACTTTCTTCTATATAATTTTATACAAAATGCATGTAATACAAATTATTTATTAAATTATTAAATTATTTTAAGACATTATTATTAAGACATTTTCTAAAAACAGTCAAATCGTGTTTAGGACGTCCTAAAAAGTGTAAATCCATCGAAAACTGGAGTTCGAAAATTTTCACCTTTCAATAGTTCTGTCTGGAATTTCCGTCATTTTGCTCATAAAAGTGGCTCTGTAAACGTGACACACAATTTATGGTTGCTAGCTTTAATTTCAGTCAACAATTCTGCAAAGTGCTGTTATGATGTGTTTATTAAAACATCACACATATAATATACGCAAAATTAGTATAGTTTTTTTTTTTTTTTTTTTAGAAAAAGGGGGTGGGTTTGTTGGGGGGGGGGGGGGCATTTTGACTTCCTAAGTATGAAAACAGGTTGTATTTAAAATAATCAGCCCTAAAGACTTATATTCATTTTTTTTTTTTTTTTTTTTTTTTTTTTATAATAATCAGAACACCGAATTTTCGCTATAGCTTTTTATATTTTAATTATTCATTTTTTTTTAATTAAATATTTAACACAATGGTCTACTTAACTTCACTCAAAAATAGAGTTCACTTTGATGCTAAATCAAAGATTTTTTTTTTCTGTTTTTTTTTTTTTTTTAACGGAAGTTTGCTTTATTTACCAACTTTGCGGACGCATAAACTACTTGTTCTACGTTTTATTTCTTTTTTACATTAAAATATCACGTGATATCCTTAAGGATCCAAACAAATGGCAAACATTTAGTAGGTTCAGCAACCTCTGAAATCGAAAGCTGAAACAGGTCGAGAGAGTGAATGCTCGTTTTCGTGACTCCAAGAAAAAGGAACTTAACGAGAATTACAAGATAGAAGACAGTTAACTGGGTTAAGTGAATGGTATGCGAACAAAACTCGATGGGAAACTTGGATTATGGATGTAATTCTTTAGTAAACGACTCATCATCTTCTACTATTTCCATCTTTATGCATAAGAAACACAAAGGTGATTTCAAAGCAAATATTTCGAAAGTAGGTTACACAGGAAATGCAAATGCAACACGCAGAGCTAGTTGTCCCAACTCTTATTAGTAGTTGATGAAAGAAAAAAGCGTAAAGTGTTTTTAGAAATTATTTTTATTTAATGCATAACTACGTATTAAAAAACATTGCTCTTCTATTGTATATGAAAAATGCGAACAAGCAAATATTTACAGTTAAGATTACATTAATATATCGCGTTGTTTTAAATGTAAAAACAAATTTAATCTTGCCATCGTTCTTTTACCACAATACTCATTGTGTTGCTTAAGCAAAGCATACATATTGTATTTAATCTCTTCTTTTTGAGGAGTTAAAACTAATCAGGATACAGTCGTCCTCGCTCTTATTAGTAGTTGATGAAAGAAAGCGCAAAGTGTTTTTCAGGAATTATTTTTATTCGACCCATAACTATATATAGGAGAGCATTTCTTTTCTATTGTTATATAGAAAATACGAAAAAGAGAATATTTACTGTTAAGTTTACATCTATAATAATATTATAAAGAGGTAAAATTTATTTATTTGTACGTACGTAGACGTAATATCTGAAACTACTGAACCAATAAAAAAAAAAATAACAAAAGCTTTGCTATCCCTGAGTAACATTGGCTATAAATCATTATAATAAATAGAAATAATTTTTAAAAAAAGTTTAAAATTACAATATTTGTAAATTAAGTCGGAAGAAAATGTTCTGTTTGGCTGCGTTATCGGCCTGCTCTGACCAAATGGACATGTCATGCCAATGGTCATGCTGACCAAATGGATATACATGAAAATAATGATTTTAGGCTCCTGTCTCCCTCTCACAATTTTCCCGTGTCTGATCACCAAATCCCGTGTAACTCTACGGATAAATTTGTTCATAGAATTACTCATTACCTAATGTATTTTTTTATAATTCCGTTTTTACATTTGGAAAATTCAAAACCCGCTCAAAGGGTATTCGTTTTCCAAACAAATTATTTATTTATTTATCTATTCATTAGCATTTTCTTCTTGCAGCTAAAAAATGAAAAAAAAGCCTTTAGTTAAATTTTCACATTTTTAAACGCAAAATTAAAATATTTAAAAAAAAAAAAAAAAAAAAAAAAAAAACGTAAATGAGTACCAATTTAACGGTTGTGAATTTTCAGAATTTGAAAAAGTAATTTAAAAGTATCAGTTAAGTAATGTATTATTCTATAAACAATTTTCTCCACCCAGTACACGGGCTTTGGCTGTCCTTGACGATCTGTGATGTGTCCCTTTAAAGCTATTGAAATTCTTGATCTGACCAGTACAAAGAAAGTTAGGGAAGTAAATGTTTTTGCAATAGAAATTCTTTCCAGCCACCATTTTGTTTTTTACACCACTTGTGTCTGTCTTTCATCGTACAACTCATATAAACTCGATATTTTGTCTAACGGTTCCTTTTGCTTCTTTGTTATATTAGACGCTGCCGAAGGCAGTGGGGACTACCCAAGTTCATGTGCGAATGTATTTCTTCCTAAAGATCTTTAGGATGAATATTTTTCGGTGATTAATCCTCTTTCCTTTTTAAATATGCTTACTTATGCTTATAGTAAAATATTTCAGAAATAGCATGAAAATCAAAATATATCAACACAGCACACTCCTTGTAATTTTTTATTCCCATGTGCGAGCAAAGAATTATCAATTCGAAAGAGGTCATGCGGAGAAAAGCAAAGACGCAATGGAAAGGGAAGAGTTTATTTGCTATTTACCATTCGCACAATTTTAGTGTGCGCATCTCTTTTGGTATCTCGGTAGATAATTCTTGATCTCGAAAAAATCAGGGGATTGCAAGGAAATTTTCATAATTACTATACTAGCGAATTTTCAGAAAAGTGCATATAAATTTCCTAAATCTAGTGAAAAGAGAAAAGTATTTTCTTTTTCGAAATTTGCAGAAAATTGACGGCAAGAATATCGGATTCTTAACAAAGCATTTTTTTTTTTTGTAAGCAATATATATATATATATATATATATGTGTGTGTGTGTGTGTGGTTATGCTTAAAATACTATTATAGTATTTAAATAATTATTTCTACGTCTAAGTTGCCTAGACCACTGGTAGTCAACTCGGTCTCTAGTGCCCACTAGTAGGCGTTCAAGCTTTTTTGGTGGGTGATAAGAACTTTGTCCGATATTGAAGCATTTTTTTTTTTTTTTAATCGATTTTTAAAAAACATTAAAAGGAAAAAATGCTTTATTATTACATGCTTTAACTTATAACTCTTTATAAATTTTATAATGTAAATTTACCTCTCTACTTTATAAACCACCATTTTTGTGAAACTGGTGAGCGGTAAAAAAATGTTTACTGCTAACACACAAAAGTGGGCGGTAGGTATAAAGTACAAAAAGGTTGACTACCCCTGGTCTAGAATAAGCATATTTGATTACATGTGATTTCGATTATGACTTTATAACTTGGATTACTAAAACTAAATCGTGCTTTTCGAATTTTCTGTACTATATTAATTTTCTAGTGTCTTTTGGTTTTTACCTTATATTTTGTCAAAGAAAATAACTCCCGCTAATGTTGTTTCATTTTCGTAATTATTTTAAGAATATTTTGTTTTAACCATTAGATAATTTTTAAATCGATAATCATTATATGTGAAATAATGAAGAATATTTGATAATTTTAAGTTTAATTTATAAATAATTATATTTTTTTATCGTCCATTCATTTTTTTTCTGCGGAAAATAACTTCTAAAATATTATGCGTATAACGTGCTTCTTGTAGAAATATCAAAAGTATTATTTAAACGTTTTTTGTTTACTATTATGAGTATTATTATTATTTATTTATTGAGCGTGCGTGTAGTTGTACTGCTTTATCTTAATTAAAAAAAAAAAAGGGGGGGGGGGGTAGCCTGTATGTTTTTTTTTCTATTACTTTTTATTGCACGTGTAAGAAGTAAGAAATCATTGTTCATTCAAATAGCTCTCCATTTATTAATAATGCCATAATGCACAACCGGGTCTGTTCTAAATTCGACAGTATAACATTAAACGTAATATTGACTGATTTCTAATCTTTATTTTGATAAGTACGAGAAAAATTTGATTGAGTTGTAATGGATAGAAATAATACCGAGAATAAATAAGTAGACAAAGAAAAATCGTCTGCATTTCATTATGCAGTTTTTAAGTTATTAAGTAAGCGATTAAGTTATTTTAATTATAGATATTGTAATTCATATAGATCTATCATCCCCATGTTATCGACCAAAGATTTTTAACTCCGAAAAAGTTTTGGCATTAGCCATTACAGGGGACTGAGACTCGGTAGTATGAATAGAATAGAATGTTGATGAATTTTGAAAATGCCAAAATCGTGCGTTAATTGTACTAATAAACACATGAAAGGAAATGGGATAAATTTTCATCAGCAAGTTATATTACCCAAATTCTACGTTACAATTCCCCTGCCATGACCGACCACTTTCCCCGAGTGAAAAGAAATTACATTTTCTTCAGCGATGATTAACCTATGTCTAATTACTATATCTATGATTTTAATATAAATATTTGAAATGGCTAAATTACAATTAAATGAAAGTAAAAAAATCATATCGTCTGTGAGTTAATTTATAAGAGCGTTGTTTTGAAAAAAATGTGATAAATTATTTGAAAATAAATAACATACTTGGATATATTCATTTTTCATTTTAATTTTTTAAATAAAACCTTCACGCTTAATACTTAAAAAATAAAAAATAAATTGAAAAATACATAACTTGTTCGTGAATTTACCTTAAACGCGCAAAAATTATTTTAATGTAGATATTATCATACCCTTTACCATTTTATACTATGTTAGAAATATACAGGGTGGTCCAAAAAGGTTGAAAGGCGCTTTATTTCTTTACCCGCTACAGATAAATGGGCAATGTAAATTGAAAAAACGTCCAAATCAAGGTAGGAAAGACGACTACATTAAGAAAAAAACCCTCCCATTAATTTTTTAAAAATTACATTTTTTTAAATTTTTATACAGTTCCTCTACGCAAATTTTGTCAATTACAAAGTTTTTATTTTCCATTCAACAAGACCATTAGAAAAAACCGCATAACTATATCTTTAAAACCAATCGAATTATGATATAGAAAAAAAAAGTGACTTATGCCATTTTTCCGTATCATTTAAAAGGCTGGCTTTTCGGTGACAATAGGGATCATTTACAAATTGATAACGGAAATGTTTAGATCAAAAACATAATGAGTCGAAAACTTTTCAAATGTATTTAAATTAATCCTTAGAATTTTAATGCAAATGCTCTATGATACATTTTATCTTTTTATAATATGTCACAAATTTACAGGCGTTTATTTTTTTTATTTATTTATTTATTTTTTTTTTGTGCCCAAATTTGTCTAGAGGGGTCATATAAAATTTTAAGAAATGTAATTTTTTGAAAATTAACAGGAAGATATTTTTATTAGAGTAGTTTTATTTCCTATCTTATTTTGTACACTTTTGCAATTTACATTACCCTCTCATCTCTAACAGGTAAAGAATTAAACAGTGTTTCAATATTTTGGGGACACCCTGTATATTTCGATTTTGTTTTATAGTCCCTAAGCCCAGCGTTCAATTTTTTCAATTAAGCATAACTCACTCAATTTTAAAGATACGGATATGCGATTTTTTGTAGTGATATTGTTGCATTGTCAATAAAAAATTGCCTAATTGACAAAATTTGTTTAGAGGGGTTGAATGAGAATTTAAAATGTGTAACTTTTTGAAAAATTGCGGGGAGAAGTTTTTATTGTCATGGTCATATTTTCTACCTTATTTTGAAAACTTTTACAATTTATATTACCAACTTAGCTCTAATAAAGATTAAAAGGAGACTTGGCGCTGGATTATTAAAACCAGTAAAAACTACAACGTCAGAAACGTAGCCTTTAGCGTACTGTCTTCAGTCACTGAAGACAGTACGCTAAAGGCTACCGAAACAGCTTTATGCTTCCAAAACATATCTGTATTTGGCATTTCTGACGTTGTAGTTTTTACTGGTTTTAATTACCTCTAATAGGTCAAGAATTAAATCGCGTTTTAATCTTTTTGGGACAACCCTGTATATATATAATTAAGAAATTTAGAATGTTATAAAAATTAGCTAATAATAGATACATTATTAAAACCGACAATACTCAAATAAAAGTTATTTTAAATCAATTGAAATGTTAGCACTCATGTTTTTCTTATGACTTTCATTTACTTTCTTTTAATTAAATGACCATATACATTTTGATATATATATATATAATTATTCTTATATATTTTTACTTTCTCTTACCCATAAGGTAGAGAAAGTATTGTTTTAGGGTCAAATTTTCGAACGCCAGATTTTGTTATATTTACACGTTTTGAGGTCCCCAGAATACGAAAATCATGTTTTTAGCAAATGGTCTGTGTGTCTGTGTGTGTGTCTGTGTGTTATCAGCATATCTCAAAAACAAACTATGGCAGAAAGTTCAAACTTGGTATTCTAAATGTGTATCATATAGGGATGCTACAGTAAGCTTTTCGTTAAGATCAAGCAAATGGTTCGTGTACAGGGACAATCAAGAGAATTCTAATATATTACGTCTATGGGGGAAATTGCAGGAAAATAGAGTTTAACGTCTATAGACTGCACTAAACCAAATGAAACAAATATATATTTTTTGTAATAGAGACAGTTAACTGGGAATTTTTTTTTTGTGTATGTAGGAGCCTCGCCTCCCCCCCCCCTGGGGGGGAAGTCCCCCCTCGAGGGGAGTAAATTTTCATGATGGGTATCTTTCAAAAGAGCTCGCCAATACCTTTAAAACGAATGGTTGAACCATCGATCTGCGATAATTTAAAACAAAGTTATCGATTTTTTTTTACTTTTAACGAAAAAAAAACTGAAAAAAAAATCGTACTTTTTTTTTTTTTTTAATATTGAGAATAAAATGGACTTTTTTTGGATATTTGGTGTTATACTACTTCTCTAATATGGAAATCGTCTGCCTTATCATAAAATATAACTTTTTTAAATAATAATTTTAATAAATTATTTTTTAAAAAGAGAAATATTTTTTAATAACCGAATTAAATTCTATATAAATGTAGGTGCATTAATGAAACGGGGGGGGGGGGGGGTTGAGGGGGGCGGTAACCCCCCTCACACAGAACTAATTATCATATAAAACTCTTCAGAAGCCTCATATGAATTGTTTAACATAGGTTTGCATAACAGTACTCGTTATCTTACCTATTAATCTGCAACCTGTATTTATAGTATTAAATTTCAGGGTAAGAGAAAGTCGTGTGAGTGACACACCAGATTATTTTCATTTGATTTTATTTTTTAAGTTTCTAAGAATTAAATAACGATTAGAAATACTTAAATTCTACTTTGACTTCTACTTTCACTGATATATATAATAACTGTATTTTTCTTCTTAATATAAGCAATATAAATGTCCTTTTTATTATTGCCTTTTAATTAATTTTTATTTCCGATTCAGAAAATATTCGATGGAGTTATTTCATTCATCAATTTTTATTAATTTACTTATTCCAATGGCAACAACTTATATTTATTTATTTATTTATAAGCAATTTTCTTAACGTAATTTGAACACAATTTCCATTAACTCTATACTACATACAAAGACGACGACTTTTCCAGGATAAATATTGGAAGTCGCAAAATTTTTAATATAAGAAAAATGGCTTTCCCCTTATATATAGCGGACATGCATTTTATTTTTATTTATTTATTTATTTTTAATATTGATACTCTCAGAGTCAGAAAATTTGTTGGCAATCTACTACAGATAGCATTTCAAAATTATTTCAAGCATGAGATACCGATAAAATTAATAGGTTTGTTAGTTTAGGGCATAATTACGACTTTTGCCATTAAAAATATATATTTAGTATCACTATTTCTGAATAGAAATTCACCTGTTTTTTCTGAAAACATAATAGAGAAATTTCATTCAAAAATATTGGTGCAAGTGTTCCGAATAAATGGGAACATTGACCACTGAAATTTAGATCAGGGCATTATAGTTGTCTTTTGTTGATGAAGTTTACTGAGGACAGAACTTAAGAGTTCTATTTACATTGATTTATATAACATAGATATATATATATACTGTTTCTAGTGCAGTTTCCTGGAAGAATGGGGGTCCCAGTCCGTATTCAATTGTGTTGCGGAGAAAAAAAACAGAAAACTAAGCCGACGAACCAGTCACCTCCCGTCCATCAGTTTAGAGAGTGGAAACTTTTGACCATTGGTAGCTTCCTACTTAAATTAAAAAAAAATGTATTCACGAATTATTATTTAAATCTCTAAAATAATTTCACAGTAATCTGGAGGGGGAACGAACGATAAAACACAAATTGCTTTTATTTATTTATTTGAATAGACCCAGAGTGCTTGTGTTCGAAATTAATTTAAAAGTATGTATAAAAATAAATGAGAAATACTCTGCAAACAATATGCAGATCAATTGGGGGGGAAGGGGGGGAGTGCTACATATATCTCCTGTTTCACATTTTCTATTATTGGGAACTTATTTATTTAGAAAGCTTAGACTGAAGGTATAGAAAATCATTCGCAGGGCTTTGAAGGGGTAAATACAGTTCCTTATCATTATCCTATTCCATTACATTAGTTTTTCAAATGTTTTATTACCCATTTCGCTGAATTATATTTAAAATACAGAAAACGATTTCAGAGAGAAAGATCCGCTACAAGAATAAAATTCAATCATAGCTGAGAATACGTATAAATTTTAGTATCTTCTGATATATGCATGAATCATTTTCGATAGATGAAAACGTAATAGCATTTATATTGTCGACATTTTTCGGTTCCAAAAATAAATATTTTGATGAATGAGGTAATTTTATGTGTAAAATTGACTTTAAATATACTCGTCTCGTATTTTCTAGTAGATGGAATAGTATAGAACGTGCATTTGATTGTTATAGTGAACTGACATTTAGAGCTTACAATAATTAGCGTATTGTATTAAAATAACAAGGGAGTTATATTACTTATATGAACAGCGAAAGAAATCGTAGCATTATTTTTTTTTAGTTTCTACACGAATAATTAACAAACATACTTTTCTGTCTATCATAAGACGCAAATATAACTATCTTGCAAAATGAGCAGGAATAGACCGCTCTCATTTGAGAGCTGGTTTGGGTTTTGGGTTGTCCCTCTGCTGTCATATTTTGCAAATTAAGGATGATTAAACCGGGAACTACGGCCTTAAGTGATGGATTCCGAACACCCATTCCTGCACGGGAACCGAATTTAAGAATTGAATAACAAAGCTCTGAGCAATATTATAAATACTTGCAAATGTATGCTTAGTGCTTATAAACCTTTAGACGTTTACTCCCATTCCACGTTATATCTTTTCGGTGTCTAATAAAGCTTACCCAGAAAAATATTAATGTGCAACAGGGCTTATGTCGAATTAAATATTCTAACTTATTTTAAATAAAACATTCTTTATTTATAACTTTGAACACATTTCATGCATTTTTCGAGTTGTGTCTTTCTGAATAAGTGAGTAAGATATCATAATTCATTTACACAAATAGTCGCCATTTTCTGTTCTTAACTTTTTCTTCCAAGAGAGAGTATATATGAAGGCCGGACAA
Organism: Salticus scenicus; assembly: GCA_963930645.1. Lineage (NCBI taxonomy): Eukaryota > Metazoa > Arthropoda > Arachnida > Araneae > Salticidae > Salticus > Salticus scenicus. Next base: position 175,397,234 of record OZ005657.1, read on the forward strand.
ATATTTGCAGACTTAATTAGTTAATTGTTTATTCGACCTTCATTTGACACGTGCATTACGCTGGAAAATGTAAACGTACTTTTTTCATTGAATAGACATAGGGATACATAGAGTTAATCGACATAAGGGTATATTCTAAAATTTCCTTGTCAATTTCAATCATAGCAGCAATTTTAGAAACACGTGACCTCTCAAACCAGCTTCTTATTAATATAATAAAAACATGGAAGAGTAGAAAGTTCTTCCTGTTTGCACAAGAACCAGTTTAAAGTCTTGCAACAGATAGTGGATACAAAATTTACTCGAGGTTATATTTTATTCTACATTTTTTTTTTTTTTTTTTTTTTTTTTTGCTTTTAACAAGTTGCACCACAGATATCTAAAAGACCTCTATTGGAACAGGATTTGAGAGTATATTCTTACAGCATACTAATTGAACATTACGGATTCATTTCGTTTTTTTTTTTTTTTTTTTTTTTTTTTTTTTTTTTAAGTAAATTGTCTAATGATTTGATGTTTGTACTTTGTATATAAATGGCCATTTCCACTATCTGCCAATAAATATTTGGACACACTCGAATTTAGACATTTTGTCAAATATCTAGAAAAGTTCTTTCGTAATCATCTTGGAACTCTGATAGAGTAAAGAACATGATATTGTTACACCTCATATATTTGATATTTCAGCAAAAGTTGTGTCCTGAAGAGGCAAAGGGGACCAGCAAAAAATTAAACAAAAGTCAAAATATTTTGGATCACTCTGTAAAAGTAATGCTTTAAATGCGTTTTGGCTGTAGCATGTGATTAAGACGATTCTTCTCATTATCTGTATAAATTTTATGGGTTTACCACATATATTCATGGAGATATAATGGTTAAAAAAAAATCCATTTTTTTAAATATAACACGTAAGGTATTAGACCCAATGCAAAGACATTTTTAGAAAATTTGGTATACTACATTACATACAGTATTCTGCGATCAGAATGCAAAAATGTTAAATATCTTACGAAATATGGGCATTTTTACTAAATGATTTTTAACCACGCATGCGTTAGCTTTTAAAGAAATTCATTTGCATAATCTAATAGAAAAAAAGTATTGAGCAACTTATATGAAAAACTCAAATAAATATCATGTAAATTCAAAAAGTTATGAGAGATAGAATGAACAGTATTTCAGTTCTCTCAGAGTAAAAGCTAAAACATAAGGGGTTTTACTGACATTTTTATTTTGATTCAATCAGTGCGCCTAATGGTAATATGGGTTCCACCCCCACGTCGCGCTCATCGACCGAGCCGTTTGGAGTTTTCCGTGGTGGTTTTCTCCGAAACTCGTGTAAATACGGGCTAGGACCCCTTAGAAAGACCCCCCACGGAGAGCATCTCACTCATACGCCTAAGACCCTAACGTATTCATACGGCCTTAAGCCCTACAACCAACAAACCCAATGATAATACAATGTTCGCTGATTGTAAATAAATATTGATAAAACCCTCTATCATCTTCCTTCCTTCATTTTATTTTATTAGTTAATTTATTTTTATTTTATTTTATTTTATTTTTGAGAAGAACTGAAAATCTGTTACTTCTAGCTCTCATAACTTTTTGAATTTACACGATATTTGATTGGGGTTTTCATATAAGTTGCTCAATACTTTTGGCTATTAAATTATGCAAATGAAATTTTTTAAAAGCTAGCGCTTGCGTAGTTAAAAATTATTTAGTAAAAATTCTCATATTTTGCAAGATATTTAACATTTTTTAATTTTAATTGCAATATGCTCTGTCTAATGTTGTATGCAAAATTTCCTAAAAATGGCTTTGCACTGGGTCTAATACCCTACATGTTATAATTAAAAACGGGGATGATTTTTTTTTTTTCAATTAAAAAAAAGAGTTATATCTCCATGAATATGTATGGTAGCCTCATAAAAATTTATACAGATAATGAAAAAAACCCTCATAATCACATGCTACAGCCAAAACGGATTTTAAGCATTACTTTTTACAGGGTGATCCAAAATATTTTGATTTTTGTTTAATTTTTTACTGGTCCCCTTTTTCCTCTTCAGGACATAGCTTTTACTGAAATATATGAGGTATGACATGTTCTTTACACTACCAAAGTTTCAAAATGATTTCAAAAGAACTTTTCTAGATATTTGATAAAACGTCTAAATTCCAAAGTGTCCAAATAATTATTGGTTGATAGCGTATATTAAAAAGTTAAAATTATGCGGTTGTTCTGTATGCAAAATTTTTGAATTAAATGTCATTCGATTAACAAATTCGCCAACATTTCGATTTTCTAAATAATGTTTATTACTCTATTCTTGAACAAAAATCACTTATAACAATTTTGTATGTTTAAATGAGCTATAAATTATATTTTCAAAATCGTGGTACTGTCTCCCGGAAAGAAAACACACACAGAGTTAATTGGTAGCTATAGAACAACCCGAAGAGTCAATCAGTTTATATTCAGTTATAGAATTCCGTAACAAGGTTGCCAGCTTTATATTTTAGAACCGCTATTTCGAAATAATGACATTTAGTAATATTTTCTACGAAGATATAGGACAAATCGCAGTTTACTGTACATGAATTCGTTTTTCGTTCGAACTCTTTTCGGTTTTAATCCTCATATCTACATAAAATTATATGAGTGGTTATTACTACACTTACATTAAGTTCTGAATATAAAGGGGTTAATAGCCTTGACTAAAAACGAAATAAAGCAAATAAATAAAAATAAAAACATGTTTTCTTTTCAAAAATATAGTTTATTGGTAACTTTTGAACCCAAATATCGCCATTCTATGCAATCGTGTTTCACCTTGTCATTTGCATATTATTATCAGAATTGTGAAGGACGATTGTTTGTTTGCTTATTATTAAAACATTTAATTATTTATTGTTATAATATTGAAATATAACTTCAGGGGAAATAAATAAATAAATAAATTAAATAAAAAGTTTTGGGCTCCAAGGATTTCTAGAACTTTCAGTAATTTATCAGATTTTGGTTTAAAATTTTATTTCGTTCCTTTTCTGCAAGCCCTAATGGTGGCGGAATGATTAGCACTTTGATCATCTGTTGCCAGGTTCTGGGATCGAATCCCAGGTCTCACATGGATGTTGGTGGTGGTTCGAATCCACTTTAAGCCATAGGTGCCGGTCTAATTAGACTTAATAAGCAGTAAATGACCATAGAGCACAACAGACAACCAAATCCCTTCCTACAGTCTTTCTCAAGTGATTAAAATTCCAATTATAAATATCATTCGTTCAGAATATAGTTCGATTGGTCCGTTAATAATCAAATATATACTCAGATTTTTTTTTTTTTCCCCATCCTTTTAAAAGGGGTGGGAGGTCAGTTTTTAATTCCCATATTTGCATATAAGTATATCAGGGGTTATTACTACACTTACATTAAGTTATCATTAATTGCAAATTTTAAGCAGCTAAATGGTGAGACTTACGTAACAAGATCGCTAATAAATGAGGAACAAACATTCAAACCTTTTTTCATAAAGAAAAAAAAATTGAATTAGTGATTTTTCTTTGAACTTAACACATAACGTAGCGTGTCTACATATCTTCCTAGATATATCTACACTTGCTATCTAAAGTTAATACAGTGTTCACACATGTTTCGTGACGATTTTGACTTTGCCTATGAGTTAAATTAAAATGATAAAAAAAAAAAAAAAAAAAAAAAAAAAAAAAAAATCTGGCTGGTTTCAATTCAGAATAGGATTCAATTATTGTCTGGATCTCTAAAAATATTTCTTGAAAATAAATATTCGATGAATGACTGTATTTTTCGCTTTACAAAGACAAATTCTTTTATTCGATATATATATATATATATAGTGAAAAAAATTAGTTTTAAAAATGTAAATTTAAAGGAGCATTTTGTGTTTGTAACATAAACACAACAAATAAAAAACGATATGATATTCACCATCTAAAATACGTTTCACCATGCTAAATACGTTTAAACAATGCTAAACACCACTTAATGCTAAACACAACAAATAAAAAACGATATGATGTTCACAAGGCAGCCTATAGATCTTAAAGTGTACTTACCTGCAATTTCCCCCATAGACGTAATGCATTTAAATTATCCTGGGTGACCCTTGTTCACGAACCACTTGCTTGATCTCAACGAAAAGTTTAGTGTAAATATGATACATATTTAGAATACCGACTTTGGACTTTCTGCTGCTATTTGTTCTTGAGATATGATGCTAACAGACACACTCAGACCAATCGCTAAAACCATGATTTTCGGTTTCAGGGGACCTCAAAACGTGTAAATATAACAAAAATTCACTTTCAAAAATTTGACTCAAAAACAATACGTTCTCTCTCATATAGGAAGTAAAAAACAATTAATCTGCAGAAAATGAGAGTGGAATTTTAAAAATTAATAATTTACAAGCACACCCACATATATATTATTAATACCCTTGTGTTTATTGTCGTGTATAATGTTTCGGAATAAGCATATGAAAATATTTTAAAATATTGAACCTACAACAATCATACACAAACATTTGAAAATAATAAAATATTATATTAAGATTAAGGATTAAGTTTATTAAGATTATATTAAGATTAAGCTTATAAAAACACTCCAAATCTTACATTAAGTTACTAAGCGTATTCTAAATTGTAAGTCCATCATTATTAAAATCAATTAAAAATTAATGAAGCAATTGATGCAAATTTTTAAAAATACAAGCAAATTTTAGGATTAGAAATGAGAAGATTAACACTTACCTTAAGAGATAGCCCCTTTTGCCTTTGATTAAAATAACGAAATATACTTTTTGGAGTTATTTGTAATTATAGGAACACGTGGCCGATTCTATACAATGCATGCGCATGCACTTCATTAAATAATGTTTGGGATTAAGGTCAATTGCCTTCACGAGGGTCCTAGGCCTATAGGTGGAGTGGCCTCCGTGGGAGGTTTTTCTAAGGGGTTCTAGACCGTATTTATGCGAATTTGGAGAAAATCACAGAAAACCCCCAAAGACTAGGTCAGCGAGCGCGACTTTTGCTCGAATCCGGCCGTTCCCGTCCACCAGTTTTGAACGGTGAACCGCTCGGCCACTGGTGAAGCGAACTTCAATAAAATATTGAAATACAATGAGGAAAGAGAGGGCATGAAAACTTGAAGCGTGATGGAATAGGACTATATTTCGTGACATCATAGCGTCCGCAAAAATTCGTTTTGAGGCTTTATCTAATGTCAAGTGCGTGTTTCCTTCATGTTCCTAAATTAATGCATCTGGGTTACGAAGCGGGGGAGACATCCTCTCGCAGAGGTTCTAAATTTTGATGGCATATCTCCGGACCACCACCAGGGATGGGTCCCAGACCTCGCTACTTGACCACTGTGTAGCTGTAGTGCGACGTCAACCTTCAACCCTCATCCCACACAACTCTTAATCAAAAACTCTTCAGGGACTATTTGATACCCTAGAGTTGAATCTTCTTCTCCAAGCCATCAACTGAATTTTACACAGTCCTACCCTTTCTCTTCCACATAAGGAGATTGGAAATCGATGTTAAGATTGTATCCATACAGTCTTTCTTAAATTTAATGAAATATTGCTTTAACTTTTTAACATTCACTCCATACTTTCTTTTGAAAATTGAAAAACTAATTTAAAAAAGGCTAATTATACACATAGCTGACCATAAATATGTAAAAAGAAAGAACTAGCATTTTTAATTTTCGAGAAATTTTTTATTTGAAAAACCCATTTCTTAATTTGATTAAGTTAAAATAACAATTAATTTAATAAATAACTTTGATACTCCCAACAGTCGTTTCAGCTCAAAATAATAACACTGCCCTTCGCTAGGTGAAAAAACTAGGCATGAGTGCATCATTAAGACAACAGCGACATAGTCGCGCCTACCAACAAATTTAAAGTGACTTCTGCATTTGGCTTCCTCTGAAGCATCTTTTGTTAAATTTCGAAATAGTGCTACCACCTACAGCACAGAGAAGAACCAAAAGTTTAAAAATCGATTCAAATGAGAAAAAAGTGCTGAAAAATTGTTGCATAAAAAATATTAGATATTTGATTTCAGTGCGAAACCAATGAACGTTAAAGGGTTAAAAACCTGTCATATGTCTATATAAGTTAACCCTCCGTCGGGCGCACCCTGCCTGAGAGGCCCGTTCTGGTTTTTTATTCTCTAAATATCCTACACATGATTTTTAATTCAAAAACACCCATATGGTGAACTTATTAGGAGTAAATAGAAAGTAATAAACCAAAATCTGATGCAGAAGACGAATTTATTGATTGTAGTACAAGTATTTTAACAATAAAGTATTTACCTGGCCTCTCAGGCAGGGGGCGCCCGATTTTGTTCGTCCTACGGGTGCGCCTCACGTAGGGTTAAAGAATCTACTAGTTTTTACCCTTGTGGTTTAAACACGTATTTCATTCAATTAATAAAAATAGAAGTACGTTAAAATTTTAAAACAAGTCCTTCCGGCTCATTGAAGGGCAGGTTGATTTCTTTTTTCTTATCAAGTAGCCACCATTTTGGCTATAATTTATTAATGAACTTGGGGGAAATATTGATGTGGCTATGTACATATGTGGCTATGTACATATTCCTTTTTTATGTGAATCTGTAATTTTCAAATGGGAATTTGGAAAAAAATGGTAAATCAAGTTGGCAAACAAACATATCACATGCATTTTTGGAAAAAAGTATTCTACAAATTTAGTTCGAATTAATTCAGTATTTGAAAAGTTATCGTGTTGATAAATTAAGTGGCCGCCATTTGGAACCAAAATGGCGGAGAAAGTTGCTCAGTCAGTTAATCCAAGATATTCGTTCAACTTTACGGTTTCACGGTTCAACTTTTCGAATAAAATCAGTATTTCAAAAGTTATCGTGATAACAAAATCTCAAATGTCAGCGTTCAAGTGGCAGCAACTTGGAAACAAATTTGCGGAGCGACTTGCCCTCCGAAATCATTTAAGATATTTGAATGGTAAGTCCACTGTCTAACTTTGGTTTGAATTGCTTAAGTATTTCAAAAGTTATCGTGATAATAAATTTTCCAGTGGCTGCCACCTGTCCAACTTTGGTTTGAATTAGTTCAGTATTTCGATAGTTACTGTTATGACAATTTTTCAAGAGGCAGTCTGATTTTAAGTGGCTGCAACTTGGAAACAAAAAATTTGCCCAGTGAAATCGCCCAAGATATTTGTACGATAAGTTCACTGTCCAACTTTGGTTCAAATTTATTTGGTATTTCAAAAGTTATCGTGATAAGAAATTTTCAAGTAACAGTCAGATTTTATGTGGCTGCACCTTGGAAACAAAATGTCTGAGAGATGTCCAGCTAACTCATGTAAGATATCGGAATGATAAGTTCATTGTGCAAATTTGATTAGAATTGATCCAGTATTACAAAAGTTATCACAATGACAAATTTTGAAGTGGCCGCCACTTGGGAATAAAATAGTGGAGCAACTTGTCCAGTGAAATCATCCAAGATATCTTTATGATAAGTTCACTATCTAACTTTGGTTTGAATCAGTTCAGTATTTCAAAAGTTATCATGATGGCACATTTTCAAGTGGCAGCCTGATTTCAAGTGACCGCAACTTGGAAACAAAATGTCGCAACACGTTGCCCATCCAAGATATTTGTATGATAAATTCGCTGTGCAACTTTGGTTCGAATCGATTCAGTACTTCACAAGTTATCGTTTTGTTTTTAAGGGGCCGCCGACTTGGTTAACGAACTCATCCAAGATATTTATAAGATAAGTTCGCTGTCCAACTTTGGTTCGTTTTGGAGTAATATTTCGGGAGTTATCGTGATGACAAAATTTCCATTGTAGATAGATAGATTAAACGAAGTAATTACAATAGGTCGATTTCTAAAGAAATAAACTTAAAACTGACACTTTTTTTCCCCCCTTTCTTTCGTGTTTACACACATTTGACGCGGCGAACTTTTAATTTATAAAACAAGAAAGAAAAATCATGCAGTACGCATTGATTAGCAACACTTTCCAACTATACGCAATTGTTGTATCGAATAACTATTAATATTCTTTGCCTACGTTATCGCACAACAGACAGAAGGACTGAAAAACATACAGATAGACTAATTGATTTTAAAATTACTCTTAAGCATTTTGGAATGTGTTAAAAAGGCTTAACGCAAAAGAAAATGCAGCCGTTAGATTATAATTACAGCTTTTAAACTCTCTGAATATTTTACTGTAGCCCTGTAAATCTGAATGTTAATCATATCATATTCTATACAAAACAATATTTTAGAATATTAATAATACATGTCAATGTTTTTAAGATTGTTGTAGCAGAAAGTTTTTTAAATATAACTTTAAAAAAAATTCTGTCCTAAAACGTAATACATTGGCTTTTTTTTATTGTTGTTATTGTTGTTATCCCTGTAAACAAACTAGTTGTACAGGACCTATTAATGACATTTTAAATAGGGAACATTCCATAGGGAACATGAGTGTATCATTTTTAAAAAATTCTCAAAATATTCACGGATTATAGGAGTCTGAGACAAACAGATAGAAAGGTAGACAATCGGACAGACAGATGCACAAATTGAAATCATTTTCCCACTAAAATTATAAGAAAATGTTAAAACGCTTATGTAAACAAAAGTGCAATTCCAGCAAATTTTTATTAATACCTCTTAATGTAACTGATTATGTTTGTGTGGCCCTGTAAATCTAATACTAACCATACTATATTACATAGAAGGCACACTTTTTTGTGCATACGAATAATATATTTCAATTGCATTAAGCTTTGTGGAAAATAAAATTATTAAAATTTGGTTTAAAAAAATAACTCTCATACAACACAATGCTTTGGAGTACTTTCAAGTGCTTCTGTACACAAACCAGTTAGAAATGTACTCTACTTTACATAGGAAATATCCGATAGGGAATTGACTAACATATTAAAATTTCATTAAAGTTTCTATACATTAAAGGTATTAAAATATGATTCATAGAAACTCCTCTCATAGAACACAATGCTTTCGAATACGTTTGCGTGTCCGTGTACACAAACCAGAAGAGGTATCCATACCATTTTCAATAGGGAACATCCGATAGTGAACTTCAATAAAATATATCGGTTTAAAGAAATTCCATAAATATTTACGGTAATTAGAGCCCAGAAAAACAGACAGAGAGACAGACTGACGGACAGAAGAACAGTCAGACATATACACAAATTGAAATAATATTCACACTAAAAAATTGTCAAAAACGCTTAATGTAAACGAAAGCACATTTCTAGCAATTTTTTATTAATAGCTCTTAATATAACTGAATATTTTTGTGTCACCCTGTAAATCTAATGGTAACCATGCTATAGTCTATGAAAAGTATTCTTTTGTGCATATAAATAACATATTTCAATTTCCTAAAACTTCGTGGAATGTAAAGTTATTAAAATTTGATTTATAGAAATATCTCACAAAGAACGCAATGCTTTGGAGTACTTTTGAGTGTTCCTGTATATAAAACAGTGATGACATTTAATTCATTTTATACAGGAAACATCCAATAGTGAACTTGAATAACATATTTTAATTTCATTAAGATATGTGTACAGTAAAGATATGAAAATATGATTTATAGAAATATCTCTCATAGAACACAATGCTTTGAAGTGCTTTCGGGTATCCTTGTATATAAACGAGTGGTGGTATTTAATCCATTTTATACAGGGAACATCCAACTAGTGGTGGTATGTAGTCTATTTTCAATAGGAAACATCCGATAGTGAGCTTGAATAGCATATATCAGTTTCAAAAAATTCCATAAATATTTACGGGAGTTACAGCGCGGGCAGACAGACAAATAGACAGACGGACAGATACACAAATTGATATCATATTCACACTTAAAAAAAATTTAGGAAGTGTCAAAAACGCTTAATGTAAACGAAAGTACAATTCTAACAATTTTTTATTAATAGCTCTTAATATAACTGAATATTTTTGTGTCACCCTGTAAATATAATGGTAACCATGCTATATTCTATGCAAAGCATTCTTTTGTGCATATAAATAACATATTTCAATTTCCTAAAACTTCGTGGAAAGTAAAGTTATTAAAATTTGATTTATAGAAATATCTCTCATAGAACTCAATGCTTTAGAATACTTTTGAGTGTCCTTGTATGTAAAACAGAGTTGGTATTTAATCCATTTTATACAGGAAAAATCCAATAGTGAACTGGAATAACACATTTCAATTTCATTAAGAATATGTGTACAGTAAAGGTATGAAAATACGATTTATAGAAATACCTCTCATAGAACACAATGCTTTGAACTACTTTTAGGTGTCCCTGTATAGAAACGAGTAAAGGTATAAACTCCATTTTCAAAAGAGAATATCCGATAGTGAACTTGAATAACATATATCAGTTTCAAGAAATTTCACAAATATTTCCGGGAATTAGAGCGCGGAGAGGCAGACAGACAGACAGGCAAATCGAAGTCATTAACACTTTTCAACCTTGTTGGGAAGTGTTAAAAATGTTAGAAAGTGTTAAAAAGGCTTAATGTAAACGAAAGTACACATTTCGCAAATATTTATTAATAGCTCTTTATATAACTGAATATTTTTGTGTCACCCTGTAAATCTAATGCTAATCATGCTATATTCTATGCAAAGCATTTTCTTTTGTGCTTATAAATAACACATTTCAATATAATAAATGTTCGTGCAAAGTAAAGTTATTAAAATTTAGTTCATAGAAATATCTCTCATAAAACGCAATGCTTTGGAATACTTTTGTGTGTCCCTGTACACAAATCATTGGTGGTATTTGCTCCACTTTATACAGGAAACATCCGATAGTGAACTTGAATAACATATTTCAATTTCATTAAATTTGTGTACAGTAAGGGTATGTAAATATGGTTTATAAAAATGCCTCTCATAGAACACAATGCCTTGAAATATTTTCGGGGGTCCCTCTACACAAACCAGTAGAGGTATAAACTCCATTTTCAATAGGGAACATCCGTTGGTGAACTTGTATAACATATTTCAATTTCATTAAGATTTTTGTACAGTAAGGGTATGAAAATATGGTTTATAGAAATGCCTCTCATAGAACACAATGCTTTGAAATATTTTCGGGGGTCCCTGTACACAAACCAGTAGAGGTATAAACTCCATTTGCAATAGGAAAACATCCGATAGTGAACTTGAATAACATATTTCAATTTCATTAAGATTTGTGTACAGTAAGGGAATGGAAATATGGTTTATAGAAATGCCTCTCACAGAACACAATGCTTTGAAATATTTTCGGGGGTCCCTGTACACAAACCAGTAGAGGTATAAACTCCATTTTCAATAGGGAACATCCGATAGTGAACTTGTATAACATATTTCAATTTCATTAAGATATTTGTACAGTAAGGGTATGAAAATATCTTTTATAGAAATGCCTCTCATAGAACACAATGCTTTGAAATATTTTCGGGGATCCCTGTACATAAACCAGTAGAGGTATAAACTCCATTTGCAATAGGAAACATCCGATAGTGAACTTGAATAACATATTTCAATTTCATTAAAATTTGTGTACAGTAAGGGAATGGAAATATGGTTTATAGAAATGCCTCTCATAGAACACAATGCTTTGAAATATTTTCGGGGGTCCCTGTACACAAACCAGTAGAGGTATAAACTCCATTTTCAATAGGGAACATCCGATAGTGAACTTGTATAACATATTTCAATTTCATTAATATATTTGTACAGTAAGGGTATGAAAATATCTTTTATAGAAATGCCTCTCATAGAACAGAATTCTTTGAAATATTTTCAGGGGTCCCTGTACACAAACTAGTAGAGATATAAACTCCATTTTCAATAGGGAACATCCGATAGTGAACTTGAATAACATATATCAGTTTCAAGAAATTCCATATATATTTACGGGAGTTAGAGCGCGGACGGACAGACAGACAGACAGACAAACCCAAGTCATAAACACTTTTCAACCTTGTTGGAAAGTGTTAATTAAGATGATTGTCTGAAAAAAGCTGCATATTTCAAAGCAAATTGGTTTTTATATAATACAGATTATCAAAAATCGTGAGTGTATTTTATGGCATCTGTCTAAGTATCTGAACCAGAATCCCCATGTTGACGAATTCGGAAAATCGGCGCTCTGCTATATTTGTTTTAGTTATTCATGAAATACGCCTAAAACTCTCGTAAAGAAATATTAAAGTTTGGATAACATAATTTAAATTAATTTAATAGATAACGTAAAAGAGATAACTTAATTTTTTTTTAATATTCTAATTACAGATATTTTTTATTGTACACAGGTGCAAAAAACAGTGTTTTAATACGTAATAAAACTTATATGAAAGTATTCAAACACATATTCTGTGATGCTTCGTTCCCCACACCCAATAGTTGACGCCGCTAATTTACTTCTACTTTCGATTTATTTGTTCCTGTTTAGTAAAGTTGCAGACTTGACTCTTTGAAGAATCACATTTGATTTCAACATAAATCAGTTTATTAATGTACACAAAACGAATATATATGTACACGGTACCACAAGAAAAAAAATAATAATGAAAATAAAAATTAATTAACACAAGAGATTATTTCACATATGTAAACTAAACGAGGTTCACATTCCACCTTCGTTCGCAGCCTTTCCCTGCTGCCTCTCTCTGTCTCTTCTCAGAGAAAAAAAAAAAAAAAAAAAACAAGCACATCGCAGTGTGCTTTTCACACCTGGCGGCGTGACGTCACTGATGACATCACCCCCCCCCCCACCCAAGATTGAAATTTGTTTCAGCAAATGCAAATCTGAAATTACGTCAAGTGACGTCACAACTACTTCAACATAGTAATAATAAACAAAAAAAACATACTTATGTCTTGAAACAATTTTCCATAATTTCAGGCTTCTGCCTCTGAACTAAAACATATAAAAAGAATAATATATAGATTATACACAGCACAACATCAAAAGATTACCAAATATGATGTCTGAATAGAATAGCTGAAAAATTAAAAAAAAATGTCCAAAAGTTCTAAAGTTTTTTTTTTTTTTTTATGAATTGTTCACAGTACCTAACCTGGATAAAGCGTCTGCATTACATAATTTTGATCCAGGACAATGAGTTATAGATATATTGTACTTTTGCAGTGCAAGGGCCCATCGTTGAAGCTTAGAAGATTGCGGGGCGTTCTTTGTAATAAAAGTTAATGGATTATGGTCAGTAATTAAATTTATTGGTGAGCCGAAAATCCATGTTTCAAATTTCTTTAAGCTCCAGACTACCGCGTAGGCCTCCCTTTCTATAGTTGGCCAGGCTTGCTGGGTTTTGGTCAGTTTCTGGCTTGCATAGCTGATCGGGAACAAGACATCATCCTTCCTTTGGGATAGACATGCACCGATGCCAGTCGATGATGCATCACACTGTATGACAAACACTTGTCCTAGGACTGGGGTGTTAAGACTGGGTGCCTCTACAAGACATCTCTTCAGTTGCTGGAACGCTTCCTCATGTTCTTGCATCCAAGTAAGTTCTTCTGGACTCTTCTTCTTCGTTAACTCGGTTAACGGATATGCCACCTCTGTGTAGTGTGGAACATAGTCACGATAATAATTAATAAACCAAGAAACCTTTTCAATTGTTTCTTAGTCTGAGGCTGGGCCAACTTCTGAATGGCATCCACTTTCTCTGGATCGGCCTGGTGACTGCCGGAACCAATGATGTGTCCTAGATACTTGATGTAATTTTTTGCAAATGAACACTTTTTTAGATTAACTGAAAAGTTTAATTCCGTTAACTTTCCAAATATTTTGTCAAGGTGTAACAAATGCTCACTAAAGTCTCTTGAATAGATCGCAATATCATCTATATACGCTCGAGAAAATTCTCGAAATTCTGACAAAGCTTGATTCATTACTCGCTGGAATGTCGCTGCAGCATTTCTGAGCCCAAATGGCATGACTTTAAATTTGTACTGGGCTCGGTGAGTTTTAAAACATGTCAAATCTTGACTACGTTTTTCCATGGGAATTGCCCAATATCCTTTGAGCAAATCAATGGTGGATATTACATTGGCTCTACCGATGCAAAATAGCAAGTCTGTCTGATTTTCCATTGGGAAATCATCTGGCTTAGTGACGGAGTTGAGAGACCTAAAATCCACGCATAACCTTAGAGAGCCATCTTTCTTCATTACGCAAACTACTGGATGTGAGATTTCTGCATCACACACCTCTATTAACCCTAATGCTAAAAGTTCCTCAATTTGCCTATCTACTTCTGGTTTTAACGCCTCCGGAATTCGATAAACATATGGCTTTTTCCTTTCTGTATCATTTAATCGTATTTTATGCTCCCCTACCTTAGCTATTTGTACTTTATTTTGAAATAAGTTTTCGCATTTACCCAATAAATTTTTTATCTCTTTCTTTTGCGAATCGCTTAAATGACTCAAACTAACTTCATTAAGATTAAATGAATTTGAATAATCGTTTCTGCTAGGAGTGGGATGGACTTCCCCTAATTCTGATTCATTTTCGAATATTACCCCCACCGCTTGTACTCTAGGTACAAATTTTCTAATTTTGTTTACATGAACGGTTTTAATATTCCCATTAACTAATTTCACTTTATAAGAGTCGGTAATACAACGAGATACTATTTCAGCGGGCCCGGTCCATCTAGCATATAATTTGTTATTAGAATCGGGAATTAAAAGATAAACCTGGTCCCCAGATTGGAATTCCTTATATATTGCCCGTCGGTTGGCATATCTCGCGTACGCGCCTTGTTTTACTTCAGCAGTCACTGCTGTCTCCTCCGCGGCCTTTTCTAAATTTATTTTTAACTCTTGTAGATAATCAACTGCGCTCTTACCCATATTTATAGGAAGTGGAATTTCGCCCGCCCACGACGACTTTAACACCGCGTGAGGCCCTCTAGCTTCTCTACCGTACATTAACTTAAACGGTGATACTCCAGTAGTGGAATTAGGGATCTCCCTGTAAGCAAACAACATATATGGTATATGTTTGTCCCAATTTTTAGGATCACTTCGTATAACGTGGTGCAACATGCGCTTCAAAACTTGATTATACCTTTCGACTAAACCTGAGCTTTCCGGATGACCCGGTGTTGCGAACCTAGGTGTCGCGCCTAGTCTAGCATGAAATTCTTGCGTCAATTTTGATACAAAATTTCTGCCCTGGTCGCTAGCGATAACCCGAGGTATTCCTGTTCTCATAAATATCTCTAATAACGCGTCACATGTCGCCTTGGCTGTAATTGTTCTCAACGGAACTGCCTCCGGCCACCTAGAATGTTGATCGACCAAACATAACACGTATTTGTGCCTTCGCGCTGATAGAGTTTCGATTGGACCGATTATATCAATCGTTATCTGTTCAAATGGAAATTGCGGTCTCTGAATGGGCGTAATCGGTATCTGGTCGCTCACTTTTTCCCTACTACGTAATTGACAATCCATACACGACCTACAGTATTCTTCGATATCTCGCGACATCTGCGGCCAATAAAAAGAATAACGAATTCTTTCTTTAGTTTTTCGCATGCCTAAGTGATTTGCAAAAATAGACTCATGCGCCAATTTCAAAATTTGATCTCTTCTAATTTTTGGTACAACCAACTGATGTACATTATCCCCTGAGACCTTATCCTTATGATATAGTAAATAATCCATCATATAAAACCCATTTTTATTTTTTCTAGCATCTTCAAAAGCTTCGCGTAACATTTCACAAGTTTTCTGTTGTTTTCTAAAAATACTGACATCTGACAACTGACCTATATTTCCCACTGACTTAGATTCATATTCATTATTAACACAATTAATGATCAATTCTCCGTTATCGTTTTGCTCACTATTTTCTATAATTGGATCTTCGGAGCTCTCCTTTTCCCTTTCCACACCAGTACTATCCCGTTCAAATGCATCCGTACCAATAAAATTTTCCACATCATTCCCGAGTACGTTTGAATTTATATACTTATTTTGTAATACCTCCTCATCTTTTCCTATGGCTGATTTTAGCATCTCATAGATAACAGGTGTTATTATACATGGAACTACCAGTTTGTTTGTAACTGAGAACAAAATATCTACGTTACCGGATGTAAAATTGGGAGAGTTTGGTTTTAAAGATATAGGAAATGTCTTTAAATCAGCTACTACTTTATCTCCAAAAGCAGAAATTAGTTGTATTTTCGAAGAATCCCCCTTTTCAAAAGATTGTGGAATCTGATCTGAGTTAATAATAGGCATTTCTGCAGCGCTATCGACCAATGCTCGTATTTGTTTTCCCCCCAACCAAATGTATACATATTCTAAGGGTTGTGTGTCAACTAGGTTACTATCAAAATACGCGGTTTTGACTTTTGCGATTAACCTATCTTCCTGGTTAGAATTTACTGGCGTTGAATCCTTTCTTTGGGTTTGTGAAGCTCCCGTTTTATTTTTCCCTTTATTAAGCGGACAATATCGTAAATGAACTGTGCTTTTACAAAGTTTACACTCTTTCTGACTATTGTATTTATCATATTTATTTCTCATGGGAGGTGGTACATATTTACCGTTAGTCTGATTTCCGAACCCCATTTCATTTTGATCGCGAAATTTTGATGGTTTATCATATGTCTCAGCGAAAGATCTATTTTTTGACACAAACCAGTTATCACAGAGCTCAGCAATCTGTCTAGGTCGCAACCATTTGTCTAACTGCTGCACCCTGATATAACTCTTCGTTTCTGAATCTAATGCACTCAACATTCTATCGCTAACGATTAAATCATTCAATGTTTCAAAATCTGTTACCTTACGTAATTCGCAATAAAAATCCCAATTTGCCCTGAGACGACTACTAAACTGCATATGGTTTTCATGTTTCATCCTTTTAGCCGTAAGAAAATTGTCTAAACATGCTTCTGGGGTTGGCTGAAATTCTTTAAGAACAATCTCTTTCACCCTATTATAATGTTTCATGTCTTCTGCGTTTATATAAGTTAACAAGTGTGCAGCCCGTTCACCCAAAAAATTAATTAATATTTCAACTTTTAAGTCATCTGAAACATTTTTCATTTCGAATGCTTTTTCTAGCGATACAAAGAACAAATTCCAATTTTCCGGTTTCGTTGGAACCGTCAAAGTCAATGTTCGAACACTTTTTATTAGCGTCTCTAATGAATTGTTATTTACGTTTACCTGTCGTCCATCCCCTCCTGATTCTGAATTTTTATCAACCGCTTGAATCCTTGCAATCTCTAATTGAGCTTTCGCTAACTCTAGTTTTGTTTTCTCTATCTCTAATGCTGCGTTTTGTTCTTCTTTTAACTTGTCCCTTTCCGCTTTCAATATTTCTAGCTCTTTTTTTTCCCCTTTCTAATCGTTCATTAACTGTAGAATTTAAGATTTGCTTTACAAATTCCAAATCTGCTTTATATGCCTCACTTTTTTCTATAAGATTTTTAAGATCAACTATCTTGTGATCTTCATTTACACTCTGCCCTAACTCTTTAGCTACAATCATTAAATCTTCTTTCCGTAACCCTTTTACGTTAAACATTATGAATCCTATATAAAAAATATATTCTTATAATGTTTAATTCAAATTACTCTATTCTAAATCTAACATAAGTTTATTCAATTTTTATCTAAACTGAAACCCTTCTATACATCTACACAATAATCTGCTCAACAATAACTAAAACATTAAAATATCAAGAAATACTTTATCATTATT
The DNA here is from genome assembly GCA_963930645.1 of Salticus scenicus. NCBI lineage: Eukaryota > Metazoa > Arthropoda > Arachnida > Araneae > Salticidae > Salticus > Salticus scenicus. The sequence continues at coordinate 175,415,095 of OZ005657.1, forward strand.
TTTCAAAGAGAAATAAAAAAGCAAAAAAATCTCCTCTCAGATTTATTAAACTAAACAGAAACAAAAACAAATAAAATCTCCTACCTCTCTGGTTCTCGTAAGAGAGCGTGTGATGCTTCGTTCCCCACACCCAATAGTTGACGCCGCTAATTTACTTCTACTTTCGATTTATTTGTTCCTGTTTAGTAAAGTTGCAGACTTGACTCTTTGAAGAATCACATTTGATTTCAACATAAATCAGTTTATTAATATACACAAAACGAATATATATGTACACGGTACCACAAGAAAAAAAATAATAATGAAAATAAAAATTAATTAACACAAGAGATTATTTCACATATGTAAACTAAACGAGGTTCACATTCCACCTTCGTTCGCAGCCTTTCCCTGCTGCCTCTCTCTGTCTCTTCTCAGAGAAAAAAAAAAAAAAAAAAACAAGCACATCGCAGTGTGCTTTTCACACCTGGCGGCGTGACGTCACTGATGACATCACATATTCCATTATATTTATTTCATTCAAGAATATTTTCCAACAAATAAAATGCATAATTTAAAAGTAATCAATAGTTTAAAATTTAACGAAATTTTGAACTATTGAGTACTTTTTAAATTTTAAGATTTAAATTGAGTCATTTTTATGTAACGAAAAGGAGGAATCACTTTTTTTTTTTTTTTTTTTTTTTGTCGTAAACAGAATTCTTGAAATGATACAGTTTAAAATTTCACATGCGGAAACAAAGAAGACACTTTGTACTGCAAAAAAAAAAAAAAAACTACTACACACTTTCGTTTTTCTTTACAGTGGTGCAAAAAACTTTAAGACCACATGTGAAATTGCAAAAGTTTTAATTTTACTGAAAAAAAAAAAAAAAAAAAAAAAAAAACATCAAATAGTGTAAATAGAGTAAAAAATAATAAATCTTCACGTAGTTTTATAAAAGAATGGTTGTAACTATATATTATATGCAAGTGATTTTTTTTCATAACATAAAAGGGTGGAAAAAACTTTAAGGCCACAAAGTTAAACATCAACTAAAAGTATTGCATTCTATTCTTTAACCACATTTCTTGCGACCATGGAAGCCTCTGCGCAAATGCGGATTGAACGAGTCCAGTGTTAAAATAGGGGTGACTGAGAGAAAACAAGCGATAAGGAAACACCGACTAACTGGATGTTTGCCAAATAACTATCTCTCGGCCAATTCTGCATCCCTCTAAACTTTTGGACTCGGCCTCACTGCTAGTCGTAGGAAACGTGGTCGCACTATAATTTTAAGTACTTCGTGTGTTTTCTTTTCACACGAATTACTTATAAAAGACGTTTTGGGAGAAATTTGCTAGATTTTTGCATGTTAGAATCGATATTTCACCCCATGCTTTGAAATAACAGATTTGAGCTCAGAAACAGAAAAGTATTGTTTTAAATTTTCATATACCTTGCGGGGCAAGATTATCCCACATGTTTTCTATGGGGTTCAAGTCTAGAATTTTGGCCGGAAATTCCATAAAACTTACGTTATTTTCAGCTAGCCAAGAAATGGTTGAAACAGATTTGTGCTCAGGCGCATTATCTTGCAACAAAATTAAATTTTGAGCCATAAGCTCATCTTTTAATGGAACAAAATTGTTAGCCAGTATATCTTAGTCTGACTATCTATAGTTAGTCAAAAGAGTTCATATTACCTTTAGTGAATACAATATTAGTCTTACCTCGAGCATAGAAATCTGCTTAAATCATGACAGATCCCCCTCCTCGTACTTGCTTTGAGAAATACGTAGAATTCTGTCTTAAATCATGCCAACAGTTTCGTAAACCATCAGATCCATCTCAGTTAAATTTCTATCTGTGAACACTATTTTTCGCAAAAATTGTTTTTTAAAACATTAGCTGCTGCGAATTTCAATCTAGCTTGAATGTGCCATTTTTCAAACTTAGGTTTGCTTAGACGTTACTTGAAGCGTTAGAACCAATTTTATTGCTGATGAATATGCATTGTTTTTTACAGCCATTATCATAACACTTCTTTTCATTCTGGTTGATAGTTTTGAAGGCATTCTTCCCTTATTTTTTTGTACCATATCTGCATGAATCTGTGAAAAATTAATGAACTCCAGTTTTAGACCTCTCGATTTTGCTAGCGATTTGCCTTTCACTTATTCCACTTTCTCGAAATGCCAAGATTTTACCTTTTTCAATTTTACTCACAAGGAAACATTCAAAAAGGTGTCATCTTCAAAAAGTATTGAAAAAAATATATGTGATTCTACTCTTCATAAAACACCAGAAAATGAAAAAAACATCGGCTGAAATTAATTACAGCGACCACAATTAATTATCAAAATTAAGCATATTTGGCGATTTAGCGCTGTTAGGCGATACGTTTTCTAGCACCGAGATTGCCGTGTACGAACAGAACCGTGTTTTGCTTTTCCGCCAAGTACTCAAAATCAATCGCCTAGCAGTGTGAAATCGCCAAATATGCTTAATTTTGATAATTTTTTGTGGTCGCTGTAATTAATTTCAGCCGATATTTTTTTTTTCATTTTCTTTTGTTTTATGAAGAGTAGAATCAAATATATTTTTTTCAATACTTTTTGAAGATGACACCGTTTGAATGTTTCCTTGTCAGTAATTTTCCTCTACCCATAATCTCAGTTGATTCAACACTCAGCTAAATGATTAAAAAATGTTTCTTTTCATTCTAACAACTGTCCCGCACAAAACTATGCAAATGTGACGTCATCTCATTATGTAAGCAATCACTTTTAAAACTGGTCTTAAAGTTTTTTTCCATTAGATTACATTACACATTTTTACTTTATATCGAAAATAAACGTATTTTAAATTTTAAATTCATTATTTTTTTCTAACATTTTATATATTAAATGTAAAGTAATTTACAAAGAGATCTTAATTTTTGAATACAAACAAAAAAATTCAATGGTGGTCCTAAAATTTTTTTCACCACTGTACTACTTCTTCTTATTCTTAAAAAATAGTTTTAAAAATTGTGATTTTTTTTTTTATTTTAACTTCAGTCATGCCATCCATAGAACATGTTTAAACTCACATTTTTCAGTGAAGATTCAGTTACGAATACCTGTAAGAAATTATTAATAAACTGACAAACAATATATGTATATATGTATGATCACTCTGCATAGCGAAAAAAAAGGCTGGAGAAAATATTTAATTTGTATTCATGATTATAGTCTACTATATACAGCATTTATAATCATTTTGTAGGGAAAAATAGCTTATATATCCGCGTAGATACATTTTTTGATACAACTTTTTTTTTTTTTTTTTTTTTTTTTTTTTTAATTCTCATAAGATACAGCAATTTCAAGTAATTTACGCAAAATATATTTTGTCAAAATATATATAAAACATTATATTAAACTTTGAAAAAGAATATATTAAATATTTAATTAATTATGAATAACACTTGCATAGAAAAAAAAAAAAAAAAAAAAAAAAAAAAAAAAACTTCACCTCCGCTAAAAATATTTTTCTATTTCATAATTTGGAATCAATTGTATAAAAAACTTATAAGAAAATTTTAGGTGACAATTCGAAAAGTTATCGGGAAGTCACATCGTTCTGTCATAAGTGTTTCTGACTAGTAAGAACGAAAACATTCGATATTTTATATATATATATATATATATATATATATATATACGTGTGTATACCTGAAAAACCATAAGAATTATTCAAGAGAAAAAAAAGGAGAGGAGGGAAGATGGAAAAAGAGGGGGAAAGAGATAAGTTTAAATCCAAGATGGACAATACATACAAAAAGCACAATCATCTATTTCTATGAATAATTTATATATATATATATATATCATATAGCACACCTCCTTACCAGGACTTCCATGGAATGTCCTGGCAAAGGCAGGACGTCCCCAGTAAACCAGAACGTCCCCAGTAAACCATGAGACTGTCCTGCGTGAGAAGATGTTGTGTATGAGAAGTTTCAAAAACATGTGACAATTGTCCGGGTCAGGCCAAAGTAATTAAGTAATTTCAACATGAGGGGGGAAAAAAAAGTATGCTCGAAGTAGCGAAAAGGTCATGCTTCATTATTTCAACCCAAAACAATCGTTGCGTGTTTTTTGTAAATAATGATGTTTTCTTTCAAAGTTCTTCTTCACTTTCAACACTAGTGTTTCGGTACGTTTTATAGTGTAATCGAATTCTTATGTTTCATATTGCTAGTTATGGTTTAGACATTACAGTAGATTTAAAATTACTCTCACTGTATAGCTGAAAACCATCGTACATTATTTAATGCAGACATTTTTTTTCTAATATCTAGGAAAAATATTAGATATGTATATGTAAAGAGCATATTTTCCCCACAAAGATTTAAGGGGATAGTGGACATTATGAACCTTTTTTTGTAAATTACTGTCTTAGAGTTATGAAAATTTGCATACATATGCTTTTAAATATAGTAATATTAAGTACATTAAAATTTCTCGAAAGCTATTTGAATTTAAAAAAAAAAAAAAAATCAATTTTTTAATACTTAAAAGAATTTTTTTTAATGCTTCTTCGTAGTTTAGCATTATATTCTAAACATATTTGGGTATTACTTTGTGGATTTATTAATAAGTTAATTTTTTACAAACTTTTTTACACATTTTTACTTCCACTACCCTACTACCGTAGGCAATGTAAGCATTGTATTCGGTCCAAAAATTCTATATCAAATTTTCACCTGATTTACACGTTTTAAGGTCTCCTGAGTCCAAAAAAGTAGTTTTTGGTAATTGGTCAGTGTGTGTGTGTGTGTGTGTATGTATGTGAGGAATCTTCTGGCTATCATATATCCGAAACTAATAAAGATAGAGCTACGAAACTTCAAAATTAATACAGGTCTGGCGTACAGATAAATTTTCTAAATTTTGTTGAAATTTGGAAAACCGGAAGTGAGTTATCGGGATTCGGAAATAGAACCGCAAGTCCATATCTCAAAAACGGCTCTAACGATTTTCTTCAAAGTTGCTATATAAACATTCTATTAGATGTCCTTTCGAATGACATAGTTGGTTAGTTCAGGAAAATTGATAGGCGACCTGCATAAATAGCTCAATTTCAGGTCTCGCAAGTGCGTTCCTTTAAAAACGACTGTACGGATATATATATATATATATATATATATATATATATATATATATATATTTTTTTTTTTTTTTTTTCAAATTCGTCATATTAACTCCTTTTTAAATATCCTTTTGTAAGTAATTATTGTTTTTCGGTCAATAATTGAGTATGCGAAGTTTTGGTAAAAGTTGGTATCTCAAAAATGGCTCTTACGATTTTCTTAAAAATTGTTACATAAATCAATTTTAGATATCCTTTCTAATGTATTACGTGGTAATTACAGGAAAATTAATAGTCATACTGCTTAGGTAGGTTAATTTTAGATCCCAGAAATTGGTGTTTCAAAAAATAACTGTAACATTTTTATTTTCTTATTTTTTAACTTGCTATGCAAAATTTGTTTTTTATGTCTTTACACGTGTATTAAGTTAAGTTTCTTATACTGGAGAAATTTTAGTTTTCTACTTCGTTAGGTCAATTTTATGTGTCCTGATCATATTATCTCAAAAAAAAAAAAAAAAAAAGGCATATAATACGTGCAGTAGTGGGTAATGGAAGTCGTGTGGTTGTTTCACACCAGATTTTTATGTTTAAATGCTATAAATTTGCATTAAATTTCAGCTCATATAACAATTACACGAGTTCCATTACCTACTTCTGCACATATTATATACTCTTTTTAAAAATAGTGTGGTCAGAAAACATAAAATTGATTTTAAAAATTAGACATCTGACAATTTTCCTGCGGGAGAAAGAAAACTGATACATACGTCGTAAACACATATACAAAACAGCTTACATAGCGAGTTAAAAAAAAAAAAATCTATAGAGCTGGTTTTTGAAACACTCATTTCAGGGATCTATAACTGACCTACCTAATCAGGACGCCTTCCATTTTCCCTGTAGTAACGAAGTAATACATGCTAAAGGAAAAGGACGTATAAAAGGGGATTATGTAGCGAATTTGAAGAAAATCATAGAGCCATTTTTGAGATACCGACTTTTGGTCCCACTGGTGATTTTCACTAAAATTTGTCAAACTTATCTGTTCACCGAAAACTAATAATTACACACGAGAAAATATCTAAAAGGGAGTTAATAGAGCGAGTTTGAAGAAAATCCATACAGCTGTTTTCTTAAAGAACGCACTTTCAAGACCTAAAATTGACCTACTTATGCAGGACGCCTATCAGTTTTCCTAAACTAACGAACACGAACGAATAATATACGAAAGGACATCTAAAAGGGTGTTTATATAGCAACTTTGAAGAAAATCGTTAGAGCCGTTATTGAGATAAGAACTTATGGTTCTACTTCCAGATTTCCGATTTTCATCAAAAGCTAATAAAATCGTCTGAACACTAGAAAAATATTTTCTGAAGTCTGTTGTTCTGATCTGAAGTGTGGCCGTTCTATCTTTATTTACTTTGGAGATATGATAGTCAGAAGATTCTCCACACACATACTCACTGACCAATTGCCAAAAATAACTTTTTGGACTAAGAAGATTTTAAAACACGTAAATCAAGTGAAAACTTTGATATCGAAATTCTTGACCGAATATAATACTTCCATTACCTACGGTGGTTGAGTAATGGAAGTAAAAGTTTTCACTTATAAATGAATCCCCAAAGTAATGCCCAAACATATTTAGAATATATTATTAAACTATAATATGTAAACTAAAGGGGAAAATATAAATTAGCAGGCAGCACTTTAAAAAATTAAAAAAATTCTGAAATTTTAATAGTTTTTGAGAAAATATAATATAGGGGAGCGGTGGGGACTATGGAATAGTCGGATAAAATGGAATACTGTTATATCTCACCTGTGCGGAGCTGTAGCTTATCGGACGCACGTCAAACGTCTTCACTGGGTCTCAAATATGAACGGTAGTTCACCTTATGTCAGTGAGAAGAGCAGTTTTTCTGTCATACAGCTTTTTCAGTTTTCCAAGATTCAGACATTTTTGGAGGTAAGTATTACGAATTCTGTAATCCATTTATAAAGCAGTAAAATGAGTGAAAACATAGTGTCATTTCCGGTAGAGGAGTTGAGTTAGTTAGTAGTCTGTTTCCCGTGAACTTATTTCTACCAACAGATGATTGAGGTTGATTTATTCTCAAGATGGCGACTCGGGTAATATGTAATACCAACTATTCCATATAATTTGCAATTTTTGTAAAACTTAAATGTTAATATTCTTTTTCAATAGTGATTATTTTCAATGATAATTTAAAAAAAAAGTTTATATTTTAATTATTCATGATTTTCTGTAAAAATTCTATTCTATTTCATATTATCGTTTAAGATGATGGGTATTACATATTTCCCTTCATAACTATTCCATATTACCCGATTTTTTTTTTTTTTTTTTTTTTTCTCTTAACTAAAAATTTTGCATGTATTTTTTGTAGCATAAAAACATCAAAACACATTAATAGCACTTGAAAGTTTGCAATAGTTGAATCCACAATGATCCAAAAATGCTTCAGCTTATTCTGGTGAGTTCAAATAGAAATAGTATCCAAAATCACCTACTATCTCTTACATAATATTGTTATATTTGAAAGCATATATATGAACATTTTTATAATTATATGGCAGTAATTTGAAAAAAAGTATGCCTTCCCCTTAATCGCGAGTACATCATTTAAGGACTAATAAAAATTTAAAAAGTTGCAAATATTTAGAATTACCTTGCGTGAAATTCTCTGTAACTTTTATCCATTTTTTAATCTATTATGTGCATTGTTTGTCCAAAGTTTTGTGATAAAATGCAAAGGTGTTAATTTTTCTCTTGGAATATATAGATTTTTCCTAGGTTTTTATTTTCATATAACATACAGTATTTTCATTCAAATTTCTCGAAACTTACAAAAAAGATGTAAAAAAATATTCAATAAACATCATGTTCTATAATCTGAATAGAAACACTATATATTCTATAAGATTATTGTAGATAACTTTACTGCAGATTTAAAATCAAATCACTGTATAGCTGAAAATTATACATTATGAATACTTCTAAATTTTAGACATTTGTTTCTAATATCAACAAAAATAGTAGGTGTATTCTTTTTTAATTTTATGTCAAAAAAAAAAAAAAAAAAAAAAAAAAGTACTTTCTAACAAATATTGTAATAGAAGATATCGATTATCTCTTTAAATATGCATTTTTTTCTTACGTTTTTATATGAGTTTTTATGACGTACAGTATTTTCGTTCGAATTAAAAAAACTTACAGGAAATTTATCAAAGTACAAAATAAACATCATAAGCCATAATTTAAATTGCAACACTAAGCATTCAATGAGCAGTGGTAGAGATTGAAAAACGTTTATAAAATAAGCGTTGACACTTCTACAGTCGGTAGCAAAAGTACCCGAGCACTAGCCAATAATTCCGATGTCAAATATGTACGCCTAAAACTGTTTTGTTAAATAAATCCTTGTCGAATCATGTTCTTAGACTAACTAAGAACATAACTCGACAAGGATATATTTAACAAAGGAGTATTAAGTGTACTTTTTTAGACAGAGATTATTGCTAGTGCTCGAATACTTTTGTTGTCGACTGTATGAATAGCTGGTAGTAGTATGTTTCAAAAAGGGCCTTCTCTCTAGCAGTTGCAAAGTAAAACTTCCTCAATTCACACCGAAATTTCTCAGTTTTTTTTTTTTCTTAACTAAAAGTATCGTCAATGATGAAACCAATGTTCCATAATTTCTTGTAGCAAAACATATTTTAAAGTATTGTTTTCTTGCATGGTACAGTCGGTAACAGAAGTATACGAACACTTGCAAAAATTCCTATGTAAAAAAAGTACAGATACTTTTGTTACCGACTGAAGTTGACTTTAAACAGTAATCGATCTTATGCACAAGTGGCAACGGCTGCGGGTATTTACAGATTTAAGCGGCTGGTATTGGCTGATAAAGAAGTAAATAAAAGTTTCGAGCTCAGCGATTGGAGTAGAAACTTTTATATACCATACTCGCAATGACGCGCTGTGCATAAGGTCCATTAGGTTTCTGATTTTATATTTCTTGATTTATTCTAATTTATTAGTTTTCTGTGAAACCGCTACAAATTAATGGCCGATTGTTTTCTGCAACTAGTTTAACGTTGAGTGACGACGCTTTCTTACAATAGATATAGTAATACATATGTATAGATCTATCATCCCCATGTTATCGTGCAAAGATTTTTGATGCCGAAAAAAAAAAGCTTTGGAATCAGCCATTAAGTGGTACTGAAAAAAAGAAAGAAAGAAAAATGAATTTGAAACTGTATCTGGAGTTTTCATTCATCTTTAGTAAATAAATTATTCATAAATTTTATTTGCTAAAATATTCGTGTGAATTCACTCGGGGAAAGACGGCCATATTTTGGTAAAATCGCCGTCTTTTCCCAAGTGAAAAGGAATCACTTTTTTCTCCCCAATGATCAATCTATATACACTCCTTCTCATATTTATAAGGACACTTTATATTTTGAAATAACTAATGTAAAAATAATTGTGAACAAGATTATACTAAGTGCATTTAATATATCTAGTATTCTAAAAACCAAAACTGCTATAATTTTTTTAATATGAAACAAAATTAATAAAAAATATTGCGAAATATTTTTTTCTCCACGTTTTTAGATGTTCATAAATATAGAGACAATCAAGATTTTTTCGTTTTATTTAACTTATAAGCGGATAAATTACAGTTGATATGCGAATTCGTTAACTACTGGGCTAGATTAATTCATATATAAGCCTTCAAATTTTCTTGGACGGACATTACTGATAATTCCTCGAAAAAAAGAACGTTCATGTAGTGAAGTATGATAAATGTGTTTTTTAAGTGGAAGGATAATTTCAATCCGCCGAATTTCTAATGAAATTCGAAGATCTAAAATTGCTGAAGGAAATGTGATCAAACGTTGAACTGCTGGTTCGATAGGAGAGAGATCTGGTGAAAAATCATAGTTGTTTTACAGAGATCGAAGACTCATAATTCCTCTTACTGTTCTACTCATAATGACTGCTGCTGAATTTTCTCGTAATTTTAAACGAAAGGTTGGGGTCTACATTTATGCATGTTTAAAATAATTAATAATATGTTAAAATGAATAAAAAACCTGCAATTTTCAATAAGCATTTAATGGGGGGGAAAACGTCTGTGTTAAAGTTGAATAAAGACAATATTAACTGATAAAATGTTGCATTTTCGGACAAAAAACATTTTATTCTTGATTAATCAAACGGTTTTAACAGTTACTGGCACGATCTGAAGATAGCGAAAGACAGAGCAGATTTTTTAAAGGCAGATATGAATCGGGCATTTTAAAGGTGGATCTATGGTGCTCTAGGGAGCTGTTTCTACTGAAGGCAGAATAAATTTAGTAATTTTTTCTATTATTATGAACATCAAGAGAATATCCGCAAATTTTAAACTTGGAAGTCTCAGATTTTTGTTAGATTTTGGGGGGTAATAATACTTTTTTCAACAAGACTTACATTTTTGCTCTACTTCGAGACCAATAGGAAATAGTTTGAAGAAAGAAACTTCTGTATTGTTGCCTTTCCCGTGGCCTAAAAGTTGAAAAAACCTTAACTTATCATATTAGAAAAGTGCATGCAGGTGGAAAGCAATTTTAAATAGTTTAAACGTATTCAGAATATCATCTATGCTGTATGAAATGGTATTGAAACTGAATATTAAAGAATATATATATATATATATATATATATACCAAAGAGAATGTCTGACTGTTTCGCCCTAAAAAGAGACCCCAAAAAATATTAATTTAAAGAATAATTGAAAAAAATACTAAGATTTGAGCTGTCCTTATAATTGTGAACACCTGAAAAATCCCTTTTTTTTTTTTTTTACCGTATTTAAAGTTTTTAAAGATAGAAAACGATAAAACTTTTTAAATATCGTCTATTAATGAAATTCAAATTAATAAAAAATATATTTGTTTAAATAATAGTGTTCAGCGTTTAGTTAATATAGAAAAACGGGTGTCCTTATAATTATGAGAAGGAGTGTATTATTACTATATCTATGTTTCTTACACACGCTTTGGGGATGGAGTTGAGTCGAGCTGAGGGGATTTAACTTCGCACTGTAGCTACGCAGTGGACAATTGGCAACGGTATGGGATTCACCCGCTAGGGTTGATCGACAAACATGCACAATTTTGATCCTCTGCGGAGGAAATTGCCCAATGAGGTAGCTATAGTGTGACCTTAAAGCATACTCAACCTCTGCGGCGGAAAGCATTGGCAGGAAAAGACTTTGGACTAAAATTAATTTCCATATGTAGCAAGCGACTTTTTTTAATACAATAATCAACAATGTAGTTCAATTTATACAAAATTAGATTTTGCTTATGAATGGTTTCCTTCCCATATTCCGATCGTGATATCGTGACCTTTTTTAATACACGACGGATTGTCTAAAGATGACAAGACTACCCAAAATTGTTTGACTGCATCATATTTCAATTTTAAGACGCTGATCTTGGCATTCACCTTCACTTTTCTCACGATAATCCGATCTTTTTCGATTTCATATGCATAGACATTCATTTCCTGACTTGTTTCGAGTATTGCCCTCGACCTGGAAATTTTTCTTTTTTTATTCCTTTCGTTCCTTTCTTCTTATTATTATTTTCGCATTATTTTCGGACTTTTGCCTATTATTTTAGAAATTTTCCACTGAAATTTGTCCTCTTTGAAAAGTTTCATAACATAACTAAAACCATTGAGTTTTGTGAAAATTCTACCCAGGAGGAGCCATTAAGAAAATTATTGAAACATCAATACCCAATAATAAATATTATAACAAAGATTTCAAAACTAAGAGGAGATATAAAAAATACTAAATATTAAAATTTCAAAAATCTCAGAGTATTGTATAATTATTAAACATATATATATTTGCAGGATGGAGGGGGGGGGGGGGAGGGAAATTTTCCTTCTTCTTTACAAAAACCGCTTTTGTACGAAAATGAATGTTAAAACTTGAAGTAAAACAAAAATTCCCTTATTATTTCGACCCTACCAGCGACCGAGAAGTTCTGCTGTCGAAATTGGTAGACAGGAAATTTCGGGTTCGATCCCAGGTCGCGCTTGTCAATCTAACCGTTTGGTATTTGTCGTGATTTTCTCCGAAACTCGAGTAAGCACGGGCTAGGAACGCTTAGACAGACTCCCACGAAAGGCATTCCACCCAGGCTAGGACTCAAATACCATCAATCGGCTTTGACACCTATACCACACCCTTATTATTTCATTTTCTGTAAAGCTTAATTCCATCCTCCGCAAAAATTTCTTTCCTTCCATGAAAAACCTTTTCATTCTATGTCTTAAAATATGGAGTGTAGTATATTCGCTTTTGCGACATGAGAGTACGTCCTATTGTTGTCACAATTTTGCTATTTCAAAAAATTTTACTCGAACATTACCTGCAGCAAGTAAAGAATAGCTAAAAGTTACAAATCCTTTAACACTCATGATTATTATTGTTGTTATTATTATTATTATTATTATTTCGATTTCTTATTAGTTTCTTCAAGCCACTTACGATACTCACACCGTTATTAGAAAACCTGATTTCAGAACTGCTCATCATATATTCAAAAAATAAAAATAATTCGCCAAATTCAGAAAAAAGTACCAATAATGCTGCATGTTAAAACAATAATGTATTGTGCTCCATGTTAAAACAATTATTGCGTGTTCTTTCAAGTTAATGCCTTGCTTTTTCCATTCAGCATTCATGTCTACATGTTATTTCGTTTGATGTAGTGTCAAGCATAACGTCTTTGATTTGAAACAACTTCTCAGTTATTTGTATTTATTTATTTTAAATACTGAATGATTAATCTCTCAGGAAAGTTTTTAAATTTATAAATTAACATATAAAATTAAATTACTAATAAGATGAAATTCATTTTGAAAATTCTTACTTTTATTTGCACGTTGAAAATATTTATATGAAAGTTGAAAAAAAAAAAGAGTAAATAATAATAAAAAAAAAAATGTATCTTCTCTCTCTCTCTCTCTCTTTTTTTTTTAACATTTTTAAATATGTATGTTTCGCGTTTTTTAGTATTTATTTATTTTTGGCTTTATTTGCTTTTTTAAAAAAGTTCTTTGAATACAGAGAGAGAAGTACTGACAATATATTTTTTCCCCCTAATCAAACACATTGCATTTAAATACTACTTGTTTGGGATCACTTAAGAAAGATGATTACTTACGCATCTTTCTTAAATGATGCGCAATTTCTTTGACGTACATATTTCATTCTATGTCTTAAAATATGGAGTGTAGTATATTCGCTTTTGCGACATGAGAGTACGTCCTATTGTTGTCACAATTTTGCTATTTCAAAAAATTTTACTCGAACATTACCTGCAGCAAGTAAAGAATAGCTAAAAGTTACAAATCCTTTAACACTCATGATTATTATTGTTGTTATTATTATTATTATTATTATTTCGATTTCTTATTAGTTTCTTCAAGCCACTTACGATACTCACACCGTTATTAGAAAACCTGATTTCAGAACTGCTCATCATATATTCAAAAAATAAAAATAATTCGCCAAATTCAGAAAAAAGTACCAATAATGCTGCATGTTAAAACAATAATGTATTGTGCTCCATGTTAAAACAATTATTGCGTGTTCTTTCAAGTTAATGCCTTGCTTTTTCCATTCAGCATTCATGTCTACATGTTATTTCGTTTGATGTAGTGTCAAGCATAACGTCTTTGATTTGAAACAACTTCTCAGTTATTTGTATTTATTAATTTTAAATACTGAATGATTAATCTCTCAGGAAAGTTTTTAAATTTATAAATTAACATATAAAATTAAATTACTAATAAGATGAAATTCATTTTGAAAATTCTTACTTTTATTTGCACGTTGAAAATATTTATATGAAAGTTGAAAAAAAAAAAGAGTAAATAATAATAAAAAAAAAAATGTATCTTCTCTCTCTCTCTCTCTCTTTTTTTTTTAACATTTTTAAATATGTATGTTTCGCGTTTTTTAGTATTTATTTATTTTTGGCTTTATTTGCTTTTTTAAAAAAGTTCTTTGAATACAGAGAGAGAAGTACTGACAATATATTTTTTCCCCCTAATCAAACACATTGCATTTAAATACTACTTGTTTGGGATCACTTAAGAAAGATGATTACTTACGCATCTTTCTTAAATGATGCGCAATTTCTTTGACGTACACTCATCCTGATTTACGAAAAGTGTAGAATACACGCGCAGCAACACATTTTGCTAACGAAAAACTGAAATTTTTATGGCTGTAATTTCCGCTACAACCGAATTCCTGTCGTTATTACAGAGTGTTTCTGCTACGATTTTTAGTTCCCCATCATACTATAGGTATGGTGAACTTAAGTAATCGTGAAAATTTTCGACCTCGGTATTTTTACTTTTTTACACGTTTTCAGGTGTGAGGAATCCGAAAATGACAAAATTTGTATGGTGTCTGTTAGTGTGTTAGTCTGTTAGTGGGTTAGTGTGTTAGTCCGTTAGTTTGTTAGTCTGTGTACACGATATCTCAAGAACAAATTGTCGCAGAGAGGTCAGATCAGTTTTAAAATATTACTTTCAACACTGGCAAGAACCCTATTCATTTGCAACATTCGAATTAAAAAACTTCAGCAGTTATTCGAAATTTACGATTTTCTTAACATGGGAGATTAGGACAAACATTCACTTAAACGTGCATTAAATGGAAACTTTTTACTGTAAAAATATCAGACCAGTTTTAAAATATCAGTTTTGATGCCGGAATGAACATCAGTAACTATAAATATGCTACTTTGAAAATTTCGCAAGTTATTGGAAATTTACGAATTTCTTAACATGGCAGTATAGGGCAAAATTTCCCATAAACGTCAATTTTGAGAGATACTTTCATCGTAAAGATGTGAGACTACTTTTGAAATATTATTTAGGACACTGGCATGAATATTAATGACTATGAATTTTCCAATATAAAAATTTCGTAAGTTATTGGAAATTTACGAATTTCTTAACATGGCAGAATAGAGCAAAATTTCACATAAACGTCAATCTTGAGGGATATTTTCCTCGTAAAGATGTCAAACCACTTTCGAAATATTATTTAGGGTACTGATATGAATACCATAGAGTATGATTTTTCCAATTTAAAAAATTCGTAAGTTATTTGGAATTTACGATTTACTTAAAATGACAAAATAAGGCAAAATCGAGCACAAACGTCCATTTTAAGGATCATAAATATATCAGACAATTTCAAAATAACATTTATGATACTTGTATGAACATGATTGACTACAAATATTCTAATAGGAAAATTTCATAAGTTATTCGAAATTTAAGATTTTATCAACATAGCAAAATGGGGAGATATTTCATAAAAATACGCATTTTTAGGAAAGTTGCATTGGAAATAGTAGCATGAAAATAAACTACGAAATTGATCCCAATAAAATGAATTAATAGATTAGAATAAGATATCGAACTGAATGGTGGGTAGCCTATTAGGCGAGGATTTCGAATTTCGTTCTGTCACTGTGTCAAGCGTTTGGTCAAATTTATTTCTCTTAACATGTATATAATAAGTCCTGTACAAGAAATTTATGAGAACATACATATGATGGGGAACTGAGCAGAGTCCACCTATGCCAACTTGTTTTTAATTCGATCAGATTGGAAGGGTGGGGGGGGGAACCAATTTTCATAAAAACTCAAAATAAACATCGTGTAAATTCAAAAACTATCGTCGCTAGAATAAACTAAATTTCAGCTCCTTTCAAAAAAGAAAAAAATAATAAATAGTAGTTTTATCCATATTTATTTACATTCAACAAACACTACATACCATTGATTTAATCAAAATAAAAATTTGAGAAAAACACTTGTAGTTTAGCTGCAGATTTTTTTTTTTTTTTTTTTTTTTTTAACGTTTGAGCATGCGCAATTAAAAATTATTTAGTAAAAATGTTCATATTTTATTAGATGTTTAATAATTTTATATTTTTATTGTAGTACATTGTGTCTAATGTGATATGTGAAATTTCTTAAAAGAAGCTTTGCATTGGGTTTAGTACTATGTATGTTATAAATAAACTAGTATGATGTGGCCACCACAAGACTTTCTTCTATGTAATTTTACACAAATTCATGCAGTACAAATTATTTATTAAATTATTATTTATGAAAATCATTTTTAATGATAAATGTAGACGATTTTTATCTGACAGAATTATAACAGTAAATGCCGAACGAAAGTCAATTTTGTTCTAACACGAAAATAAATGCGTTTTTTTTTTTCTTTTTTTTTTTTTTTTTTTTTTTTTTTTGGGGGGGGGGGGGTATTATAAAATTGAAAAATCGATAACTTAGTTTTATATTATCACAGATCTATGGCTCAACTACTCGCTTTAAAGGTATTGGCGAGATCTTTCGAAAGATACCAATGTTGAAAATTTTTACACGGTTTATTATCCCCTCCCCCACGGGGGGAAGCAATGCTCCCACATGTACAAACTTCCTTTTCTTAGTTTATTATACTTTATCAATAGTTCATAGTAATTTTACAATCACACGTTAAAAATAAAAATAACTCTCATTATGTACATTTATTACGAAATTTTGTCCTACACTGCTTTGTTAAAAATTTAGAAAAAATAGGATCACAGCGCCACCTGTAGAGCGATTGATCTCCAAATCTAATCAGCACCAGTTCATGTCAGGAGCCAACTAAATACGAAGTTTAGTTGAATTTCGTTCATTGGTTCGTGAGCGACAGCGTCCACAAAATTTGTGATAAACACACAGACAGACAGATATTTCCTAAAAACACCCAAATCGTGTTCAGGTTATCACAAAACGTGAAAATCCATCGAAATCTGGAGTTTGAAAATTTTCGCAAATCCAATGCTTTCTCTCTATATATATATAGAAAGTAAAAAGGGTTCTTCCTTTTTTTTTTCAATTTTATAAAGAAACCTTTATATTTCTATAAATGTATGTAGTAACCAGATAAAATTTACACAGATAATTAGAAGAAGCCTTAAAATCACATGTTACAGCCAAAACGCATTTATTAAAGTATTACGTTTTACAGGGTGATCCTTAACATTGTGTTTTTTCTTCAGTTTTTTTACTTGTCCTTTATTTGCTTTCAAGGCAAAACTTCCGCTGAAATATATGAGGTATAACATGTTCTTTACGCGATTAAAGTTTCAGGATAAATTGTCAAGAACTTTTATAGAAATTTGACAAAATGTATGAAATCGAATGTGTTCAGTTGTATATGGTAGGGGGGTGTGAATAAATGTATGATGTGTTCGAAAAAGTTTTCATATATATATATATATTTATTTATATATATATATATATTCAATTTTTTCTACTTCTTCATGTGATACTTGATTACATCTGCTGCAATGTTTGAGAAGGTTTTCAATGCACACACACGCACGTACACACACACACACATATATATTAATGCTAAAACATTAAGGTTAAATTTTATTAAGATACCTATAATTTATGTTATATACAGTCGGTAACAAAAGTGTCCGAACACTAGCAAAAATTCCTATGTAAAAAAAGTACATTTCATACGGTTTTGTTAAAGAAATCCTGGACGAATCCTGTTCTTAGTCAGTGTAAGAACATGATTCGATAAGGATTTATTTAACAAAACCGTACGAAGTGTACTTTTTTTACATAGGAATTTTTGCTAGTGTTCGGACACTTTTGTTACCGACTGTACTTGGGTTTCTTAAATTTTTTTTCATGGGTTTCGTTTCAGTTTAGGTTTTTCTGTTGAGATTTTGTTGAGTTGGTTTGTTGTTTCTTTTGTTTTGCGGGCTGTTGATTAATGGATTTGGTTTCTTTGAATATGCGTCTTTCATAGCCTGATGAATTTTTTTCACCTAACTGAGCTTCACCTGCATAGAAGGAATTTTTCATTCTTGTTGCTTGGTCTTTGTGGTTTCGGTGGTCTTGTGTCTGTTGCTTACCTTTTCTACGCTTAATAAATCATTATTATATAATATATATATATATATATTGTTTGGCGTGTGCATGTCTCTTTGGTGAATTGTTTGACTAACTATTCTTCGTTCTCATTCTTTGCTTCTACTACCAAACGGATTATATATACACACAGAAAAATGGAAAATCGAAACTTGTCAAGAAACGTGTTATCTTTGTCATAGTACACGTTTTCCTAGTATATTGACAAATTTGCACAAAATTACGCAACATTTTAAACAATCAAACCACTACCTGACAATCCCATTTAGTCATGAGACACAAAAGTCGTTTTATTTTACCATGTATCTTTAATGTGTTTCGTCTGATGATCCGTTTTGCCTCTAAAACTTGTCAGATGACTAATTTCCCAGGTACAGTTTTCATTTTCCTCAAATTTGACCGGTTAGTCAGATGAGAGAATAAAAATAAATTGTTCCTGTTTCGTCAATTGACTAAGAAAAATTTGTTTGGCTAGTCCAAAAGCTCAGCATTATTATTTTTTTATTTTTTATTTTTTTGTTTATTTTTGTTTATTTTTTTTTGTCTCCTTCTGACAACTTGAGTTAGTCAACCGAAATCGAATAATTTAACCTATCAAATTTGGCGGGATAATGCAATCGCAGAATTCGAAATCCAAATACTTAGAAGTCTGAAATCGTGGATCCGTTGATGTTGTTTCGGTTCCATTTCCATATTTGTGATAATTTTCATTTTAGAAATAGACCGAGAGATTTTAATTATCTGCGAATCGAGTTTACGGTCAAAAGTAAGTGCTAAATACTTTATTTATTGTGTGTATATATATATATATATTTATTGTAAAGCTTTGTTAGAATAGTAAATTGTAAAATTCTAAGCTTTAGCAATCTTCTAACAATATCAATGGTATTTAGAATTTGTTTTAATTTATAAAGTTGTTTAAAACGTATAAATTTTAAAATACGTTATTATAAATCTTAGTTTTGCGTATCGTTGTATTATAAAAATAAGTATTTTAATTTGTCTGAACTATAGTTTTTTACATATATTTTTAACATTAAGCTCATATTTATATTTTTTATACACAGAATAGTAACGCTTTATTTTCCCTTAAAGGTGGTTCAGAAGGTATTTGGATTCCAAGAGATAAAAATTCAAAAAAGATATGGAAAAATGCTATTTATAAGGATTTTGAATAACTCCGAATTCTAAGGTATGTTTTTAAATTATCTTTTGCTGCATTTTATCTATCTTATCTCCGAACAAGAATAATATTCATACTTTTGTATATTTAAAATTTTTAATGAGATGAATTAAAAAAATTAAAAGGTTCCTCGTTTATCTGTTATTTGTTCTATTTTTATTTTTATTATTATTTTTTTTTTCCAGTTCTAAAAAAATAAATATATCTTTATAATTTAAATATTTTTGGGAAATGGTTGATAATTGCATGTAATAAAAAATGTCTTCATTTATTATTAAATGTTTGATAACAATTTTTTCAGAACAAATTTGAGCAAAAATGATATGAATTTAATATCACATACTATATTCTTTTCTCAGCTTTTAAATTGTTCTTGTGTACAATATTAATTATTAGCGATAAATAATAGATGTCTTAGTTAAAATTAAATAGATTTAACTTCATGTTACTTGTTTCATTCAAATGATTGATGATTGTTTTTTAAAGGTTGATATTTTTAGTTATTAAAATTTTGATATCATATATATATATATATTTTCCTTTAGAATAAATTTAATCAAAAATAATATGAGTTTAAATTATTAGATATTATTAAGTATTCGTTATAAACAAAGGTATCTTGTTAAAAATATGTACTTAATTTCATGTTATTTGTTTCACTGAACAAACTGAAAAAATATAAGTTATATGCTATAAAAATGAGACAAATTACTATAAAGATACAAAATGTTTTTAACCTTCGACAAAACGAGTCATATAGTCTGAGAAAATAGTGCTCAAAAGCTGAATGACAGAATCAGCAGCTATCAGACATTTGTTGATATGTATCATTACAAAAAAAAAAAAAAAAAAAGTATAAGAGTTTCAAGCCTGCCTTTTTTCAGAAGAAAAAAAATGTCATGTTGATGCCACCACAAAATTAACTTTCTTCTACCTTTTCCTATATAAAATCATGCAATGGAAATTATTTTTTATTTTTATTTTTATCTATTATTAATGCAGACGATTTTCATATCACAGAGGTAGTCTAAAGGTTCAACGGAAGTAAATTTTTACCGTACAGATGATCACGGGGAAAATTGCAGTATAACAGCGCCACATATCGCCTATATACACCCAATTTAATAAACATTACGTCTCTTAATGGCCTTTTTATACATTAAATATTGTTCAATTATACGCATTAAAACCTGAGATATAACCCTTAAATTGTAAAAATAGCTGTATAGCAGCTTCACCTGTTGAGCGATTAGCACTAAAAGTTGACATAAACTAATAATTTATGTTAAGGTGCATCTACATATAATTTTATATGCAATTCTGTGCAGTAGTTCCTGAGATAGAGCCTTCCCTGAAATTGCAGAAATCGATGTATAACAATGCCACCTGTCGTGCAATTGGCACCAGAAGTTGGTAGACACTAACTTATGACAAGGCGCATCTGCGTATAAATTAATATGCAATTTCGTGCATTAGTTTCTAAGATGTAGCCTTTTCTGAAATTGCTGTAGAGCAGCGTCATCTGTTGAGCGATTGGCATCAAAAGTTGATAGACACTAATTTATGTCAAGGTGCATCCGTATATTAATTTATATGCAATTCTGTGCAGTAGTTCCTGAGATACAGTCGCCACAAAACTTTTTGTCACATACAAACATTTTCTATTGTCAAAACATGTTCTCGAGCTCTCAAAACGCGTAAATCCATCAAAAACCGAAAATCGAAAATGTTTACGAATCCAATACTTTCTTCTATTGAATACAAAAAAAAAAAAAAAAAAAAAAAAAAAAGAATAAAAAAACTAAAGAATAGTATGTGTCTGCAAAATAATTTTAAATTGAAAAAATAGTATAAAAAAGATTAAGCATAAGTTTAGATTAATAACAATTAATATGAAATGATTGGACTTCTATAAACATCCATAAAAGAACAACAGAAGTTTTAACTAAGTGTTAAAATTCTTATGTGAAAACTAAAATTTAAGACACAAAAAGAACCAACTCATTCAAAAATTTATGTTTTATCACTCACAGCTAACTGCTCAAGTGCTTTTTCTTTCTTTCTTCTGTTTTATTTATTATTCTTAATATTATTATTATTTTGTGTGTGTACGCGCGGAATTTGGTTGCGAGGAAGGGGGGGGGGAGCAATTGATTGCACAATCGAAACTGAATCAGACTCAAAACTATGAAAAAAAAAAAAAAAAATGTTTTTCCTATTTCTATCTTCCCTTCTCCCCCCCCCCCTTTCTTATCGGCTAAAGTAAACAAATACGTAATTTTTCCCATCCGCGGTCATTAAAGTGTTTGTTTATTTATGTGAACTGGATTATTATTCTTGTAGCATTTTAGTCAATTAAAAAAAAAAAAAAAAGAGTTGGAGATTTGGTATTTTCTCTAGCTTGAATGAATCACTAAATATATATCACCGAACTTCAAATACTTAACTTTAGGGGGGGGGGGATGTAAGTAATAGGTATTTCAAAAAAAAAAAAAAAAAAAAAATACACTTGTAACAGAAGAAAACAGCTGCCAATTTGTTGTTTAATATTAGAAATTTTGTTTTTTTCAGTATATTTTTACTCCATTACCCGACTGCCGTAGGTAATGGAAGTATTGTATTCGGTCCAAAAAATCGATATCAAGATTTTACCCGATTTACATGCTTTAAGGTCCCCTGAGTCCAAAAATGTGTTTTTTGGCGATGTCCTCTGACTATGATATCTCCTAAACTAATAAAAATAGAATCACGAAACTTCAGAATTGAGACAGGTCTGGTGAACATACGAATTTTTTAAGTTTTGGTGAAAATTAGAAAAATAGGAAGTGGGATATCCGAAACCAGAAGTGAGTTCGTAAACCCGTATCTCAAAAACGGCTCCAACGATTTTCTTCAAAGTTACTGTATAAACACTCTATTAGATGTCCTTTCGAATGATATAGTTGGTTAGTTCAGGACAATTGATAGGCGTCCTGTATGAATAGCTCAATTTCAGGTTTCGCAAGTGCGTTCCTTCCAAAACGACTGTATGTATTTTTTTCAAAGTTGCAATATTAACCCTCTTTTAAATATACTTTTGTATGTAATTGTTGTTTTCCGGTCAACAATTGAACATGCCAAGTCACTATCTCAAAAATGGCTCTAACGATTTTCTTGAAAATTGTTACATAAACCCATTTTAGGTATCCTTTCTCATGCTTTACGTGGTTATTACAGGACAATTAATAGTCATCCTGATCAGTTAGATCTGTTTTAGATCTTGGAAACTGGTGTTTCAAAAAGTAAAATAATAATTAAAAAAAACTACCCCCCACCTTTTTTCTTCTTCTTTTTTTAAACTCGCTATGTAAACTCTGTTTTATATGTCTTTATGCTGTATTAACTTTCTCTTACTGGAAAATTTTTAGTTGTCTATTTCATTAGGTCAATTCTATGTCTTCTGATCACATTAACTCCAAAAAGTGCATATAACACGTGTAATAGTGGATAATGGAAGTCGTGTGGTTGTTTCACACCAAATTTTTTTTATTTCCGTTTTCATTTTTATTTTAAGAAAATAAATATTCAAAATTTCCCCCGAACATCGTTCGCGCGTTCGGACATATTCTGCACCCCTGGAAATATGTTAAAAGGCACTTTAAAGAAATTCCTTCCATAGACTGTACTGTATTGGACGTTTCGTATTTGTTTGAACATACATAAATTATATAAATAGCATTTATAATACGGTTGTCAGCTTCCAAATATGTTTAACAATAGTGTACTAACAGCAATATATTCATTTAAAAAAAAATCTATAAAACCAGATCGATTAAAAAAAAAAGCTTGTGCGTGCGTAATCAAGTAGTAAGTAATCATACGAATACGTATCATACCCAAAGTAATCATACGAATTATAAAGTAAGTGAAATATGACAATATATATATGTATCATCATTATCAATTTCAGCCTTTATCAATCCACTGCAGGATGAAGGCCTCTCCTAGGTGATTCCAAAGTGCCCTGTTTTCACATAAAAATTTATAAACGAGTATATAATAATTTATGCATAGATTAAGAAAGGTTTTGATATATGCAACTTCCTAACTAAATGAAACCTATGCAATGAGGTGAAATTTACACATCATATAACGTACTTCTTAGCGACATCCTAATGACCTTTTTTTTTTTTTTTTCATTTTAAGGTTTGCGAGCTCCATTTTAAACCTGGTGAAATTATACAAACAGTAACATATTTTAATGAAAAAGAAGAAAAGTTATATCAAGTTCCAAGAAATAAACCAATTGTTAAAGATGGTGCTATTCCTACGATTTTCAGTGATTTGCCATCATATCTATCAAAGCCAAGTACATGAAGACGAAGTCCTGTGGAAATATTTCGTTTTTGTTTAAGAGCTATTTAGATTTGTAAATAATTAAGTTGGAAAAATTTACCAAATAATGACTAAAAAAATTTGAGAAGTATTGCAAAAGCCAAGGCAAAAAAATTACGTTTTATTACCTAATGATATTTGTGCTTTTATATTATTATTATGATTAATTTTTATGCAAATGATAGAAAAATCTTCTTTATGTACATGAAACATATTTATAATTTTCAATAAAATTATTTTTTTCTTGATTTTTGTCTTTTATGTCTTATTTTAATTACTTAGTTTCTTATTTAAATAAGCAAATAAATCTATTTAAAATCTTGAGATTTAAAATCTTATTTAAAATGTTGGTATAAAGAATGTTGAAAGTATGTTATCAGGTAAGTGAGAGTTATTTTGGATGATCAAATACTTGTAAATTATTGCTATATATTAAAATTTATCTGTGCATGCATAAAATTTACAGAGATGATTAAAGGAAAAAAAAAATTCTTATTATATACGGTAAAAGGTGTTTTTGATGCAAATTCTCTATGTCCACCCTCACCTTAAAAAAAAAAAAAAAAAAAAAAAAAAAAAAAAAGGTGTATCATTAATATTTATGATTTTAAAACTTTAAATAACCGGAAATTTGGAGTTTGATGTTATTTATAATTTAGTACATTGTAACTTCTATACCTTATATATCGTTAATATTGTCTATATCAATACATTGTATCGTCGTACCTGTTTATAATTTTAATTTGGTGAAAAAAATCCATTATTTAAAAAATATATGCATATATTCAGGTGGCTTAACCCTTTGTATCCCACGGGGTCTTTAAAGTCCTACCAAAAAAATTCCTCAATATAGCCTAAATTTACTACAGGCTTTCATTGGAACTTCAAAGTCCCTATAATTTAAACTTTCTCTATTGTTAAGCAAAAGTAAGCTAAATTTAATATGAGATGTTTCTCTTTCAGAAAAGAAATATAATAAAAAAGTTTCAAACTATTTTTCCAAAAATAAGGTGATTTGGTATGTAAAGGGTTAAGTAAATTAAGTGTTTGAAACATTTTTTATTTTATTTTTTAATGTTTATAATTTGTATTTTAACTAATTACAACATGTATGTTTCCCAAAATTTTCATATTTTTATTTATTGAAAAGTTGTGATTATTAATGGCATCAGTGGTTATATTAAACATAAATAAACACCGCTCAGTTGCTTTATTAGCTATATTAATTCGTACTCTGCTATTATTCCTATTTAATATATATATATATATTACCTTTGAAATAAATTTATGACTAAATATAAGATTTATTGTTTTATGGATGGAAAAAATTGGGAATGAAATGGGTAATATTAAAAAAAAGGGAACTAAAAAAAAAGGTTTATATTTATTTTTGTAACCACAGCGTATAAAACGAAAGCACCGAGGAGAAAAAAAAATAAATTATAAATATAATAAATTCTAAAAATAATTCTAAATCCATATATGAGGATGTGCAATAAAAATTGAATAAATCATGTGGCACCACAATCCTTTTGGAAGGTCTTGATAAGAAGGTGTTGGATAAATGCTTGCGTTAATAATAAATAAATGTAGGAAAGAATGTTTAAACTAGCGAATTCTTTGTTTCAGTGGTTTGTTAAATTTCCAGTATTCATAGCTGCTAACTTTTTTAATTGATTCCGGAATGTTGTTAGTAATGCCCTTTTTTCAAATCATATTCTTTGAGGAGTAATTTTCTTCATATTTAATTGTAATTACATGCTAAAGAAGATTATTCTAGAAAGAATATGGTATGAAGAAAAGGGCGAATGTTAACAACATTCCGGAATAATTTGAAGAAGTTGGCAGCTATGAGTATTTTTTTTTTTTTTTTTTTTAATTCATAGACAAGTAATATTTTCCAGAAAAGTTCTTTAAATGTATTTTCAAGGTTGAACACCTTAAAGGGGAGAAAAGATTAAACAATTACAAAAGTAAAGAGGTTAAGACTAATAACAATGCTTTTACAAAAACCCCTGCAAACAAGCACGTTTTTTTAAGCTATTTCTACTGGTCTGCTGTTTTTAGGAACTTACAAGAAAAATTGTAAAATTGAGCAATTTTACTGGAAAATATATAGAGGAAAATATACAGAGAATACATATAATAATGAAATGAGGCTTATTAAATGTATGTGTAAAAATTACAATATTGATTTTAAACTCAAAACAAACTTAAATTTTTGGATTTTTTACTTCCATCACCCTACTACCGTAAGTAATGGAAGTACAGAGCTGACAACCTAATCCGGCAAATTGTTAGTACCGCCCCTTTTTCTACACCAGTCATTTCTTACAGTTTTTTCTTCTTAATTCATCGTAAATACATTTGAAGAAAATTGCTTTAAAAATTAAGTGGTGTAGAAAAAGGGGCGGTACTAACAATTTGCCGGATTAGGTTGGCAGCTCTGGAAGTATTGTATTCGGTCCAAAAATTCGATATCGAGATTTTACCTGATTTACACGTTTTAAGGTCCCCTGAGTCCAAAAAAGTGGTTTTGGCAATTGGTAAGTGTGTGGAATCTCCAGGCTATCATATCTCCGAAACTAATAAAGATAGAACTACAAAACTTCAGAATTAAGACAGGTCTGGTGTACAGATGCATTTTCCAAATGTTGATAAAAATTGAAAAACCGGAAGTGGGACATCAGAAACCAGAAGTGGGACCGTAAGTCCGTATCTCAAAACCGGCTCTAACGATTTTCTTCAAATTTGCTATATAAACATTCTATTAGAAGTCCTTTCGAATGATATAGTTGGTTAGTTCAGGAAAATCGATAGGCGTCCTGTATAAATAACTCAATTTCAGGTCTCGCAAGCGCGTTCCTTTAAAAACATTTTTACAGATTTTTTTCAAACTCGCCATTTTAACTCAATTTTCTCAAAAAAAAAAAAAAAAAAAAAAAAAAGTCTGGTGTGAAACAACCACACGGCTTCCATTGCCCACTATTACACGTATTATATGCATTTTTTAGAAATAATGTGGTCAGCGAACACGTAAAATTGACCTAACGAAGTAGACACCAAACAAATTTCCTATAATGAAAGCTAATATATATATGTGTGCGTGTATGTGTGTGTGCATGCATGTATGTATAAATATATATATATATATATATATATATGTAAACATGCAAAACAGAATTTATATAGCGAGTTAAAAAATAAGGGGGGGGGGAATGAGTTATTTTTTCAAACACCAATTTCCGAGATCTAAAACTGACCTACCTAATCAGGATGACTGTTATTTTTCCTGTAACAACCACTTAATACATGAGAAAGGATATCTAAAATGGATTTATGCAACAATTTTCAAGAAAATCGTTAGAGCCGTTTTTGAGATACCAACTTTTACCAAAACTTGGCGTACTCAATTATTGAACGGAAAACAATAATTACATACAAAAGCATATTTAAAAGTGAGTTACTATAGCGAGTTAGAAAATAATCCGTACAGCCGTTTTTAAAGGCACGACTTGCGAGACCTGAAATTAAGCTATTTATACAGGGCGCCTGTACACCAGAATTTCATCTGTACACCAGACCTGCCTCAATGCTGAAGTTTCGTAGTTTTATCTCTATTAGTTTAGGAGATATCATAACCAGAAGATTTCGTTCGTACATACATACATACACACACATACACACTATTGCCAAAAACTACTGATTTGGACTCAGGAGACCTTAAAACGTGTAAATCAAGCGAAAACTCGACATTGAATTTTTGGACCGAATACAATACTTCCATTACCTACGGTAGTGGGGTAATGAAAGTAAAAATGCATATAATTCGTGAAATAGTGGGTAATGGAAGTCGTGTGGTTTTTCACACCAGATTTGTAAATAATGCTTTGTAATTAAATAGTATATTTACATAGTCATTGTGAGTGTATTTTCAGTCAGATAAGATAATTAAAAACTGAATTTTGATCCTCATTATCTTATAAAAATCTGGAGAACATTTTAATTTCTAAATGCAGTGAAAATTTAGTTTAACAATTCCATGAATAACAATTTAATTGTTATTTTCTTAATGAAGCAAAATCTGCTATAAATGTAAAAATTTGTGTTTAAGTAAATATCATAGACAATATTTTTTTTTCCTAATTTTTAGGATTTGAAATTAATTCTTTAATACACATAATCTCAATATTTTATTTGTTTTCGTTTGAAAGATGAGTGATTTTATTTAAAGAAAATTTTTATTTATGGAAAATATTTTGTAAATATTCATATATTTTTATTTTTGTCTACAATATATTTATATAAATTCAGTCTCTATCGTTAAAAATGTCAATTTACAAAATCTCTTCTGTTTTCTTTTTTCCCGATAAAATCTACTGATTTTTAAAACTGATATGTTGGCAAGTATGAATCTATCTCAAATATTATGAGACATGCTAGTCATTGTTTATTTTTTTTTTCCTAACTAATCTTCCTCCACAAATATTATGAGGCAGCTTAATCAAATAGAGACTCGTTTTCCTCTTCAAATATTACCAGACAGGTTAGTCAGGCAAATAATCTTGACTATCCTGCCTCTTCAAATATTCTTTGAAAATTGACTACCTTTCTTAGTCAGATACCTGAGATCTGTTGACTAACTTTCTTAATCAAGTGTAGATTCTGACTAACATGCCTTGTCTTTGAAACTGCGGTTGTTGACTAACCTTCCTGGTCAGATAATTATGATTGTCGACTAGCCTTCTTTGTCTGATAATATTAACCTTCCTAGTCTGGAGTAGTGTTTTGGTGACTAGTTCAGCAAGTACACTTTTTAGTTTTGGAGACTAGTTCAGCAAGTACACTTTTCAGTTTTGGTGACTAGTTCAGCAAGTACACTTTTCAGTTTTGGAGACTAGTTCAGCAAGTACACTTTTTGGCTAGTCAGCTATTTTGGTTAGTCAATTCTGTATTGTCAGTTGAGCATTTTGCCAGGTCACTGTGACCAATTTATTTTTCTGTGTGTATGTATATATATATATATATATATATATATATATATATATATAGGTAGATAGATATTTCCTTTTCCCTTTCAACAACCACCAATTTATCATTAAAAAAAATAAATAGGGATGAAACGGATAATGATTTTGCCTAATACCACCGCCGCTGGAAGCCGAAGCTAATGTTATTCTACAGGAAATTTTTCTTTACAAATAACTTAATAACTAATACATATTTTTAAATTCTGTTTTCACATTCTGAAAATTCCCAGCTGTTAAATTGACGGACCTTTTAAAAAAATTATTTTATTAATTTTTTATATTTTATTTTGAAACTGCAAAATACGAATTTTCAATATGTGAATTTTTTTCATTTTGCAATTTCAAAATAAAATATTAAAAAAAAAAAAAAAAAATACATTTTTAAAAAAGGTCCGTCCATTTAACAGCTGGGAATTATCTGAATGTGAAAACAGAATTTAAAAATATGTATTAGTTAATAAGTTATTTGTAAAGAAAATTTCCTCATAGAATAACATTGGCTCGGGCTTCCGGCGACGGTAAGTGAAGCGGGCCGTTAAGTAGGCAAAAGAACTTCAGATGTCCAATATCCAGCAAAATCACAATCCGTTTCATTCCTATTTTTATATGATGAAATTGGCGGCTGCTGAAAGGGAAAATGAAAATATCCAAGCTCAGCTTTTATTTTAATTTTATTTAGCTTTTATTTATTATTATTATTTGGTTTCTTGGTGTGCGTGTGTGTGTATATATAACACTTTACCCTTCCCTACATATTAAGCTATCACAATAGTCATTTATAATATTACTATATGTTTGCTAATACCATAATTACCATGTATGAAAGTAACATTTTTTCCCATGCATTATTTGATTATAAAAATTGCAGGGAATTACACAATTAGCAGATTAGTGACTTACTTTGAGACGTGAGGATTTACTTTGCATGCTTTATATTCTCCTAATCTTCCACCAGAGCATCAAAATCAAGAATAAAACATTTGCTGATATCATATTCTATTTTACCTATCTTATTTCACCAAATTATTAATTAAATAAAAAATTAAAATAATATATGCATATATATATATATATTTCTGAAAGACAGTATTTTCAAAGAAATATTAAATTGCTTTTTTCAATTTATAAAACGGTATGATGTGATGAAGATAAATGAATAGAAATTGCACTAAATCACAATTAATTCCCACGACAGCTTTTCCAAAATTTCATTTTATAAAGCATCGTAATAAAACTAAGTTAACTCTTTGACGGGCGAGTTAACTGCGCTCATTTAGCATGGCAAGTCACCAGAATTTGCTAACAAGATTAAAGGAAAAGAAATAAATGAAGTTTTCCCTCTAATTTATCAAAGCTAAAAAAAAAAAAAAAAAAAAAAAATGAAAATTTCTGGGACAAATTTTTGTATTTAAACTTAAAAACTTCTCCATACATGGAGGCGAAAGCAAGACTGCTTTGGCCTCCAAGTTAGTAAAACGTGTTCTGAACCTGAAAAAGAAAGGCCACATCCTTTCGAAACCGGCAGTGCTTTCATTAATTTTATTATGTGTGAGGAAGTTTTTAAGTATTGTTGTACACCAGTTCTTTAATTTAGAATTGGGATTTTTTGTAGTTGGGAATTAAAATTATGTGATATAAAATGTACCACACCACCCTTAAATAAAATAAAATTAAACTTTTGAAAAACTTTTAAGTGCTCCGTGTTAACAGTTTTTAATTTTTCTCTCAATTTTACATTATGATAGTTTAACAATATATTCAAAATATATTTGGGTATTACTTTGATGTTTCATTGATAAGTTAATTTTTTAAAAGTATTTTTATGCTTGAATGTTAAAAATTTGCATGAAATTTAGCATTAAAAAAAAAAAAAAAAAAAAAAAAAAGATAAATATATAAAAAATTTACTTATCAATGAATCTGCAAAATAATATCATATATGTTTAGAATATATTATCAAACTATAATAGTGTAAAAAATAAATAATTAACATGTAACTTGAAATTTTAATATCATTGATACATTTCTGTGCATATGTATGCAAAATTTCATAACGTTAAGATAGTGGTTTAAAAAAAAAAAAAAAAAAAAAAAAAAAGTTTATTACGTCTATTATACTATTAAAAATTTCTACTAGTACTTATTTCTTGAATCTCAGATTCCAAATAAATAACAAAGCATTTGGAAAGATGTTATTATATATTCATACTTCGGATAATTTGCATTCTCCAGATCTTTCAGGAGAGCATCAATATCAAGAATAAAACAATTGCTGATAGCATATTCTATTACACCTATTTTATTTCACCAAATTAAGTGTATTAAAAATTATTATTATTTTTTTTTTTTTTTTCTGAACGACAGCATTTTTAAAGAAATGATAAATTTCTTTTTTCAATTTGTAAAATGGCATGATATGAGGAAGGTAAATGAACAGAAATTGCACTAAATCACAATTAATTCCCACAACAGCTTTTCCAAAATTTCAATTTATAAAGCATCATAACCAGGCCCTGACTAACGGCAGGGCATACGGGGCAAATGCCCTGGGCCTCCCTTCTGGAAAGGGCCCCCTACAGGCGTATGCAGAAATTCTGCAACCTAAAGAGCTCTTATGCCACTGCAAGGGGGCCCCCCAGAATAGGCTTGCCCCGGGGCTCCAGGTAGTCTAAGTCGGGCCCTGATCATAACAAAACTAAATTAACTGTTTGAGGGGCAAGGTAACTGCGCTCATTTAGCATGAAAAGTCGCCAGAATTTACTAACAAGATTAAGGGAAAAGAAATAAATGAAGTTTTCCCACTAATTTATCAAAGTAAAAATACTGTTGAAAATTTCTGGGACAAATTTTCGTATTTAAACTTAAAAACTTTTTCACATATTCAAGTGTTTTGCACCTGAAGAAGAAAGGCCACGCCTTTTCAAAACTGGTAGTGCTTTCATTAATTGCATGGTTTGTGAAGAAGATTTTAAGTTTAAGTATTAACCCATTAATAGTCGCTAGTTGGTCAATTTACCGCCCATCCTTCAGTGTTACCAGATTCAATAGCCACCAAAATTTTTTAAAAGTTGCATTTGATATACATAAAAAGAGAATAAAATCGAAGAAATGTCGATCACATCACTTCTTAAAATTATTGGTGACAGTTAAATAAAAGTGTGCAGGCTGTAATAGGTGGCGCTGTGTATAGCGACTACTAACGGGTTAATGTTCACCAGTTCTTTAATTTAGTATTACGAATTTTTTTAGTTGAGAGTTAAAATTAAGTGGTATAAAATATATCACACCACCCTGCAAAGGGAAATCTCTAAATATTTAATTTATTTTATTTTTTTTTTTTTTACTTCCAAGTATGTGTGTCATATTAGCAGAATGATTATAATATTACCAAATGTGACTTGTTTTATGAATTGTAAAGCAAGAAATAGCACAAAATAAATCTTAAGTTGATACTGGACATTATAAATCGTTTTTGTAAATTATTATCTTAAAGTTATTAAATTTTGTAAACATCTGCATAAAAATATGACAGTATTAAATACATTGAAGTCTCTCGAAAACCGTTTAAATAAAAGAAAATTAAATTTTAATTTTTTGGAAAACTTTTAAATGCTCTATGTTAGCAGTTTTTTTATTTTTCTCTCAATTTTACATTATGATAGTTTAACAATATATTCTAAATACGTTTAGGTATTACTTTGATGATTCATTGATAAGTTAATTTTTTAAAAGTATTTTTGTGCTTGAATGTTAAACATTGCATGAAATTCAGCATTTAAAAAAAAAAAATAAAAGATAAATGAATAAATATATAAAAAATTAACTTATCAATGAATCTATAAAATAATATCCATATATGTTTAGAATATATTATCAAACTATAATAATGTAAAATCGAAGGGAAAAAATAAATAACTAATTAACATGTAACATCTTTTTTTTTTTTTTTTTTTTTTCTCAAAAAGTTTAAAAATTTAATTTACCTTTTTATTTGAATAACTTTCGAGAAAGTTAAATATTATTAATATTGATACATTTCTGTGCATTTGCATGCAAAATTTCATAACGCTAAGATAATGATTAAAAAAAAAAAAAAAAAAAATGTTTATAACGTTTATTATAGTATTAAAAACTTTTACTATTACTTATTTGTTGAATCTCAAATTCAAAATAAATAACAAGGCATTTGGAAAGATATTATATATTTATACTTCGGATACTTTGCATTCTCCAGATCTTTCAACAGAAATTAAAAATCAAGAATAAAACGATTGCTGATTGCATATTCTATTATACCTATCTTATTTCACCAAATTAAATATATTATTATTATTATTATTATTATTTTTTTTTTTTTTTTTTTTTTTTTTTCCTGGACGACAGCATTTTTAAAGAAATAATAAATATATTTTTTTCAATTTATAAAAAGATATATGGTAATATATATTTCTTTTAAAACACTTTTACGAAAATATGTACAGTCGGTAACAAAAGTGTCCGAACACTAGCATAAATTTCTATGTAAAAAAAAGTACACTTCATACGGTTTTGTTATATAAATCCTTATCGAATCATGTTCTTACACTGACTAAGAACAGAATTCGCCAAGGATTTATTTAACAAAACCGTATGAAGTGTACTTTTTTTGCATGCGAATTTTTGCTAGTGTTCGGACACTTTTGTTACCGACTGTATGTTATATTTATTTTATACTATTACTGATAACTATACATTAAAGAAATTACCACTCATTTAATGTAGATTGCTTTTCAATAACTATTTAATAGTTTTAAGAACTGTTTATCGAAAAATTAAACAAAACGTGCAATATAGAGCGAACAGATTATTATTATTATTATTTTAATGGAATTGAGAACAAATACAGACGGCAGCAAAATTATTGAAGCACACATCAACATTTTTCATATATTTATTTGCTTTGATTGCTAATTTGTATCATCAACTTATACTTTTTTATAAACAGCATACGTCTAAGATCACGACGCGACAAATATTTATTTAAAAAGCAGTATTAGATGCACATCTTTAAATTAAACAGAAATTATTACTGGTGCTTCAATAATTTTGCAGCCGCCTGTATGGCGGTATCGAATTCCAAAGATAATATAAATAAATCAACTTAAACTACAGTCGGTAACGAAAGTGTCCGAACACTAGCAAAAATTCCTATGGGAAAAAGTACACTTCGTACGGTTTTGTTCAATAAATCCTTGTCGAATTCTGTTCTTAGTCAGTATCAGAACATGATTCGATAAGGATTTATTTAACAAAACCGTATGAAGTGTACTTTTTTTACATCGGAATTTTTGCTAGTGTTCGGACACTTTTGTTACCGACTGTACAAAATTTTAGTAATTTTTATGTATGAAGTACCTGAAAACGTTTATTTCAGCTTATATATTACACCTATAATAAATTATTGTAGTGAAACATTAATAACCTTATAACCTGCGTCCTCAATTTTTTTCTAATTTTTGTTGGAACGAAAAGTAATTTTCGAGGACTGTCCTCGGGATTAGAGGACGCCTGATCACCCTAAATACATTATAAAATGTATCAATAATTTGTTAATATTCTGAAAAAGATTATCTTTACCGTAACTGTTAATAATCCGATCGATTATAATTAGAATGATACTTATATTTCAAATATTAAGTATAGTTATTATTACTCTAAACTTTTAATAAACATAACAATATAGATAAAATTTACAAAATCATCTAAAAGGGTTGAAACCAAATACATTACCAATTTTTAAAAAAATATTTTTATCTTTGCGTTAGTTTCTTACTTTGCGGTGATAGCTGCAGTTTACATACTTGAAGAAAGCACATTTAAAAGCACAAGAAAAACCACAAAAAAGTTCTTGATTACATTATATAGTTTTCCTTACAGTTACACTAAAAAGGAACACTGTCAAAAGTTTCTTCTTCGTTTATAATATCCACCTGTTGTAAAAACGCATTACATTTCATTTTATGTTAGCGCATCTTCTTATGTATCTTTATTATTGAAAAAACATTCATTCTTCATCTTATTGTTTAGGTTTGTATTTGTTAGTTCTCTTCACAACTCCACACTCAATAAATCCGTGAACGGTATCAATTAAAGTGTCGTGGGCATTTCGTGGATCAACTTTGAGAACTTCTTTCATTCGTTTGTTTGAAAATGTATAAGTCTGTCTAATTCGAGGTAATATCAGCTTGGTTGAACTGTCGATGAAACTATAAATATACAAACAGAAATAAGGTGCAGGCCATGTAGGTATAAAATACCCTTGAGGTGCAAATTCGTTTCTCAATATATGAGCCATATCTTGCAGCCACAAATGAGCGGATGTGATAATATGTCGGCAATTTGCAGCTGTTGGTTCAGTCATGGCACGTAAGTGGGCTAAAGCTACATCTCGTACATCACATATCGCAATATACATCTGAGGTATCAGTGGCATTGATCCCTCCATCAGGCGTTTAAGGAGTTCTAAGCTTGTACATACAACACCACTAATAGATGGACCCATGACCAAACTCGGATTGATAGTTACAAGCTCTATCTTTTGTTCTGGAGGCAACGCATTAACAAAATCCCAAGCAGCTTTTTCTGCTAAAGTTTTACTTTTTGCATAGGCGTCTATGTCTGGAGCAGATACATCACTCCAATCGTTTTCATCATAGACCCGGCCTTCTTCATTCGAAGATTCACCGTGGACAGCACTGATAGAGCTTGTCAAAACAATACGTTTGATAGTTCCAGCATTAGCACACGCTTTTAAAATACGTTTAGTGCCCTCAACTGCGGGAATCATTATATCTTCGTCTCTTTTCGGGGGTGCGTTCGGAAAAGGTGATGCTACATGAATACAATAACTGCATCCTTTCGCAGCTTCATTCCAACCATCGTCTTTTGTCAAATCTGCCTCTACAAGTTCTAAGGGATATTTTGCATCAAGACAAAGACTTTTCAGAGGTTTTAGTTTTGACTCATTTTTAAGACTTCTAACAGTTCCTCTCACACGATAGCCTTCCCGTTGAAGAAGTTGTATAATGTGTAGGGCAATAAAGCCCGTTGCGCCTGTGACCAAAACAAGATCTTCTTTTCCATCGGACATTCTCATTCGAGTATCAGAGCGACTTCTCTGGACTACGAGTTCCAGCTATCGAATGTAGGTAGATGGGTCAACGTGAGGAATGATAAAGCAGTTCCGTGGCCTCACTTTTCCACAGATCGCCTCACTTCGCTTTCCCTACCTTCGAGGTCACGCGGATGCTCTGAATACGGAACAAACAAGGTTCATTCATAATGTAAAGATAAGGAAAACGTGATAAATTGAGCGTCAATTGAAAGTGAAAACAGTTTTAATTTTTTGTCACGGAACATAACAGGAAAAAACATATTTAATAAATCCCCTGATCAAGGTTAAATTGAATCGTATTTAATGAATTTTAGCCAAGCAGTTTACAGTACAAGAATATTACTTGTTTCTTAAACCGTTACGAATTAGTAACACATGCACGATTTTTTTTTTTCAAAAGTAGTATTTTAGCTAGTAACAGCTAAATTGAAGTTATTCTTTGGATGAACAATTATACCTCACCTCATACTCAGAGGCGCCGAAAAGGGAAGGGCTCATGGGCCACAACCCCACCCCCCACCTTTTGGTTATTAAGAAATTTCCTTTTAATGCCAAAAGAAGAAATCATCCATTTAAAACCAAAATTTAAGTCTTATCAATGTTCATAATTATTGATATTTTGTAATTAATACTAATAATTAGTGAATATTAATCAAAATTTAATTATTAATTGATTTTCTCGAGAATAGTTCATTGTCATTTTTAAAATGAAATATTTTGAGCCTCTCCCATGATTTTTTAATTGCTACGTCCCTGATTATATTTACAAAATTATATGAATAAAGAGTGATTCCGGTTTATTTCTATTTATTAATACATTAAGAAAACACATTTATTAAAACAGGAATAAACTACTACGTCAGAAACGCCAAAGAAAAATTATTGAGGTGCATACAGCTGTTTCGGTAGCCTAAAGCGTACCGTCATCAGTGCAAAAAGAATCAGTGCATTCTTTTTGCACTGATGACGGTACGCTTTAGGTTACCGAAACAGCTGTATGCACCTCAATAATTTTTCTTTGGCGTTTCTGACGTAGTAGTTTATTCCTGTTTTAATATTCCAACGCCAAGTCTCCTGCTATTAAGACACATTTATATTATTATTATTATTATCATATTTATTTTGTAGCATAAGATACATGTTACGGTACTGTTTTATTTTATCATCGATAATATATTTTTAAAACGCTGATAATTAAAAAAAAAAATTAAAACTAATTTATTAATTATACATTATATTCCCTGCCAACATAAGAATATTTTTAAAGGATATTAGTTTGTAAAAAAATCTGGAGACAGACACAGCTGTTAACGTTGACAATTATCAATTATTGATAAACACATATGAAACACCTTTAAAAATTCAATTTTTCAATAATTATTACTGTCCCAAACATTATCGAGATTCCGTGTTATCTTAGAGAATGATTACAACACGAACACGAAATTCTTCCATAATTTCAATAAATTTCCATTTAAAAAATTAAAAGCAATGCCTAAGTAGATTTAGGGTATAATCTGTTTATTACCTCTGCCATTTTGCACAGTTTGCTTTTTCTAAGGGTAAATATATTCTCTGAGTACGTATTTAAATGTTTATTAATATTTATTATATTTAGTATAATTATAGATAAAATTATTTCTTAGTTTAAATTTCTTAATTTAAATTCCTTAATTTGAATTTCTTAATTTAAAATATACAGTCGGTAACAAAAGTGTCCGAACACTAGAAAAAATTCCTATGTAAAATAAGTACACTTAATACGGTTTTTTTAAAGCAAATCCTAATCGAATCATGTTCTTACACTGACTAAGAACAGGATTCGACAAGGATTTATTTAACAAAACTTTATGAAGTGTACTTTTTTTAGATAGGAATTTTTGCTAGTGTTCGGACACTTTTGTTACCGACTGTACATAAATATTTTATTTATTAAAATTACTTTTGCTCTTATTTTATAATATTACTGGCGTCTTAAATAAGGTATTGTTGCTTTATCAGAACAGAACAAAGTGTAAAAAATAAATAAATAATATATAATATATTATTCTTGAAATTATCAACAAACATCAGAGATTAAACAGTATGCCTTACAAATACCATTCTTTATTTATTTATTTTCCCTCAGTAATTTAAGAAGAAACGTAAAATTTATAATTAGTATTAAAATAAAAATTTATTATTATAACAGTTTTAAAGTTGTTTAGATTCATTATCAATAAGTTGATATGCCATTATTTTTTTAGCAACTGACGAATTATTTATCAAGCCATGCTCTGTTTAAACTGGTCAACAACCTGCGCCATTCCCTACAAAAAATGTACAGTCGGTAACAAAAGTCTCCGAACACTAGCAAAAATTCCTATATAAAAAAAGTACACTTAATATAGTTTTGTTAAATAAATCCTTGTCGAATCCTGTTTTTAAACTAAGAACAGGATTCGACAAGGATTTATTTAACAAAATTGTATTATGTGTACTTTTTTTATATAGGAATTTTTGATAGTGTTCGGAAACTTTTGTTACCAACTAAAATTAATCATTCGATTAAGAGGCGTGAAAATTTGAAATTGCCCTGGGTATGGACTGTTACTTAGGTCTTGCTCTGTCTGAAAATATAAAATTTCCATGCAATTAAAGTAATAAAATGATGATGAAAACTAAATTTTGGGCATAAACAAAAATTAAAAAGAAGTAAACAGATTACTCCGTCAAATTATAAAGTCGATTTATAAAATTGTAACATTATTCTTAAAAAATAAATTTAAAAAAACGAAACAGAAATTCTATTCTATTGTGTAAGTGTCAATCCTTGACGGATGAAATAATTCATATTTTCCCAACTCTTAAAAGCAACTATCTAAATTCGATTTTTTTTTTTTTTTTTTAAAGTTTATTGAAAGTTTTAAAACTTTGTATAGATAATTTAAAAGCAATAAAAAAATAAATTTTAAATTAGTTTTTTCCAAACAGGAACTGTCAACACTTAGATGCACTTTTTTTTTTTTTTTTTTTTTTTTTTTTTACAAACTAATAATACATATTTGAATGAAATATTTTAGCATTTTTTATTGTAAAACTATCTGAGATTGAAAACTATCTAGATGGGAATTTGTGTTTTATACTGATTATTTTTAATTCCAAAAATTGTGTTTATTTCCAAAGAAAAAAACAATGTTATGTTTTGTATATGTTTTTCACACACTAAGGTATAAGAATTTGAGGATAGTCGGAGATTGGAAAACCACTTTTTTATGTCTCAATGTAAGTACTTGTTTTGTTTATTACATAGAAAGTACAAGTAAAAGCAATGATAATCTAAACGAAAAAACATATTTAAAATTTAATTTTTGACTAATATCGCAAAAATTTAGTTTTAATATACAGTAAAACCTCTTTAAAAGTCCACCTCTATTCAAGGCCAGTTTTTCCCAGGCCCAAATTCTTCCCACGGGAATTAGTACAAGTTTACCCCCATTGAAAACCCGTATACAACTATGTACCTCTCTTAGGGTGGAGGGGGGTGTCACAATTTTTGAGAACAAATATATTTTTTTTTTACTTTATTTTATTATATTTATTTATTTATTTAATTTTTCATTTACTAATTAACTAGCAGGCTACGCCCGCTTCGCTGGTCACTATTTTTAAATGAATCATTACAATTAATGAATTCTCAAAATTGCATTAATTTATATCATATGAAAAAAAAAAAAAAAAAAAAAAAAACCTCTGATCGGGAAAAATGTCGCACCGGGTCCCCACTGCCTTCGGCAGCGTAGACCCGTGCGCGATGCGCACGCACGAATGCATATATATGGGCGCTGCGCGCGCGTATTCCTTCACCACCCTTATAATTTCTGAAAATTCCATGTTATTAGTCATAAACTTTTATTCTTAAGAAAAGGAATTAAAAAAAAAAAAAAATCATTTCTGATCGGGTAAAAACTTACACCGGTCCCCTCTGCCTTCGTCAGCGTAGACCCGTGTGCGTGTAGTGCTCACGAATTCATGTATACGCTCGCTGCGCGCGCGTATTCCTTCACCACCCTTCCTGTCCCGCCTTAATTTTACACTTTCGAAAATATCCTCATTCGACTCGTAGGCACCCAAAACCTATATATACCAATTTTGAACTGTCTAACTCAATTTCTAATTTTTTGCCCCCCTTGAGGACATCTTAAAACATATAAATCAAGTGAAATCTCGAATAATTGCGATTGGCGCCCTCTATTAGATAAATTTAATGTAGGTTATTCGATAATATAAAAGTACTTTAAAATAACTTTCGAATGATGTATTAAAAATAATTTAATCATATTTAGAATTCAAAATATTGAAATTTTAAAATATTGCAGCGCCATCTGGCGGTAGACATTTCTGTAATCTACTGTTTGATTCCAAATCAACAAAGCTTTAAAATGATGTATTACTTATGAAATTATTTTAATTAGTAGCTGAGATACAAAAGAAAACCTCATCAGGAGACCTTAAAACGTGTAAATCTGGTGAAATCTCGAATTCCACTTTTGATAATATAAAAGTTGTTTCAAATATCTTTCGAATGATGTATTAAAAATAATTTAATCATATTCAGAATTCGAAATATTGAAATTTTTAAATATTACAGCGCCATCTGGCGGTAGAAAATTCTGTAATCTACTGTTCAATTCCAAATCAACAAAGCTTTCAAATAATGTATTACTTATAAAATTGTTTTAATTAGTAGCTGAGATACAAAAGAAAAACCTAATCATTACACCTTAAAACGTGTAAATCACGTTAAATCTCGAATTCCATTACTTACGGTAGTCGGTTAATGGAAGGCGACAGAAATTTGTGGCGTCTACTCTTGAAATTCAATTCCAATAAGTTTCAAAATGACATATTACTTTTGAAATTATGCTAATTATAAGCTGAGATACAAAAATGATATAAACACCATTATAAAACGATTTATGTCTGACTTTTTCGTGGTTTTCTCCGAAACTTGCGTAATTCCGGGCTAAATACTGTTAAAAATCAGTAGTATGAAATGTGAGAGGAATATCAGAATTCGAAACTCTGCAAAATATAAAAGAATAAAGGCGTTCTGGGTTTTCCGTTGTTTTCTCCGAAACAACCGTTCCTTTTCTACTTTTTTGCCCCTTTCCTTCCCTTCTAATAATTTTACACTTGAAAATATCCGCAATCGATTTATCTTTTCTTAAAACCTAATATTCAAACGCTGTAACTCTTTTTTTCCCCTTCGCGACCCCTCCCCCTCAAGCCCTTCCTAATAATTCTACACTTTCAAAAATATTCAGAATCGAATTACCATTCGTTAAAACCAAATATTACGAAATTTCAACGGCATATCTCAATTTAAAATACTGGAAAATATAAAACAAAAATTAATCTAATTTTTTTGTTTATCCGCATATTTTCATGAAAATTGAACAGTAGCTTTATAATATGCTGTCTAGGTCGAATATTAATTCAAATGTAACGTGAATGAAAATTTGAAAAAGTTTGAAAATTGCAATTCCCCCCCCCCCCCACTATAAAGCACGTGACATCTTGATCGGTTACAATCATTTCCTTTTTCATGGCAGGCGGTCGTCTGGCATTAGAAATGATGTTGCCACAAAAAATTCATACTTTAGTTAATTTTAAAAAATCTAATTGTTGTATCGATAAACCGCTTGCCCACTTAGATTCAGAAAAAATTCCACTTTCATTTGGTATCGAAATCGTAACGATCGGACAAATATTTCTAATTTATTTTCCACTTTTTCTGCTTTTAACTCCGTTAAATTATCTTTTTTATGCAATGGCGGTGAATTCTCAGTCATTGAGATCGCTTTTTAGATTAGACATGAGTGGACAATTAATATCTCCACAACTAATTAAAATTTTTAAATTCTGTTTTCAGGAGGACCTCGGAAAGGCTCCAGAGCATCCGTATGTCAATTCTTGTACTTCTGCATTCAATAGGGGCTGAACGTATAAAAGAACAGACAGACAGACAAACCTTTCCATTTATTATTATAGATTTATGTTTACTTGACTTGACCATTGTCCTTCCTTCATATAATCTTCACGTATGTAACAGAAACGTGTAGGTAGAGAAGAGAAGTGAGTAATAAGACTTAATATTTCTGAAGGCACATACTTAAAAATGAAATTCAGTTTGAAAAAATGAATTTAATATTGTATATCCCTATGTAGGAAATTGATTTTAAGTACAATGTTTCCTAAGTTAATAATGCTAATTTTAGACTGCAAAATAACAGTATTAAACTCAGCTAAGATTAAAAATTAAAATTTGCATTTTTGTATACTTAAGTGGTTTGTTGGTTGGGTTTTACTTCGCACTAGTGCTGCGCAACTGGCAACGGTCTGGGACTCACCCCTAGAGGTGGTCCGGAGACATGCCTCACCCGCTTCAGTAACTCCTAGAGGTATAATTTCTGTACTTAAGTGAAAATTAATAGATTATTAACGACCTATTTTCCACTAAGTTGAACAATTTGGTCTAACATACAAAATAGTTATTAGAAAACACAATTGTTGCTAAAAAAAAAAAAAAAAAATTAATTGAGACTAATATAAATGACAGTTACAAAGCTGTATGGACAAGAAAATTAGAATAGAGTATCCGCCGCTTATTAAAATCATATTCCTCCTGAGCCAAAGTGATTTTATTATGCGGCTGATTTTTATATCCAGCGAAAGTTCCTACATTCAAGAAAAAGGTATTACTTTCTTGAATTTGTAAAGAAATTTCAAAATGTAGCGAATAATGGAATTAATAAACAATATTAATTAAATTTTGACAGATAATTAATTGATTGTTCCAATAAATTAAATGCATCCCAAGTTCCGATACGCTTTCCTTTGAGGAAAATTATCATTACTTTGCCAAAAGTTCATGTTTTTCTTTTAAAATTTTCCGTTTAAATCTCTTGCTTCTTAGTTATTTCAAAATAAGAATTAGAAATTGTTTTTTAATAATTGAGAAAAAAAAAATCACTATCGAACCAAATCAAATTTGCAATTTATTATCGCAAGAAAACGTTTCTTGAAATTGTTACTGAGACAAGTGATGGGACATGTTTAATTTGTAACTAATGCTGCAAGAGTAAAATTTTCGACAAACAGTGATAACGGAGGAATCGCTGTGCTTTATTTATTTATTATTATTATTTTTTTTTCAATAATAATAATAATAATAATAAAATAATAATATTAATAATAAAATAATAATAATAATAATATATATTGGGTTGTTCGGAAAATAATTTCGTTTTTTCCTTTGAAAATGAAAGACGAGTTTCTTATATTAAATGTATATTTTACTGAATTATATATTCTCCACTTTGATCTGTTTCTTAGCGATCTCACGAGTGTTATTTGGCAGTTTTCATAAACCAATATTTTATTTTGTCTTCATTCGCATAAACTGGTTTCCTAGAACATAATGCGTCTTCAACGTCAAAATTACCGGAACAAAATTTGGTAAACCAGTTTCGACACTGGAGTTCTTTAAATAAATTTTCTGTATACACATCGTGTTCTTTTTTCCTTGTTTGAACAGTATTTTCGCCTTTTTGATAGCAAAAACAAAATATGCCGAAAATGTCGCTTCCGATTTTCTTTATTTGATAGGGCACCAATCAAAACCTATTGAGCAGAATAGAACGAACTTTTTTCACAAGCAAGCCTTGCTATATAAGCTGTCACAATATATAATGGTAATGCAGCTTAATTGTGAAGATGGTGTGAAAAAAATACAATTAAGTCCTCTGCTGAGAAAAACGAAATTACTTTCCGAACAACCCAATATATATATATATATATATATATATATATATATATATATGTAATATATATATACACACACATTTTTTGCACAAGCTGCAGCATATCAAGACCACCTATCGGCCGATATGCACTCAAACTGAATCAACATAATTTTTCATAATGACATTCTTATATATCAAATTTGGCTCATATATATAGCGTAGAAGTTGAGATATTGTCTTCCCATAAACGAGAAACATTGCCGCATAGAAGCATCATCTATCAGCCGATATGCCTCTAAATTGAATGAACACAGTTTTTATTATGGTTCTCTCATATATTAAGTTTTTTTTTTTTTTTTTTTTTTTTTTTTACACTGTAGAAGATGAGATATAGCCTTCCCATAAATATGGGTATTGCAGCATGGTAGCTCCTCCTGATGGAGGAAAAGCAGGAAAAATTGATAGACCCCCTATTTATATCACGGTGCAACAAAGTATAAATTGCATGAAATTCTCCACATTAGTTTTTAATATACAGCTGCCACATTTTTTTCTCACATACACACATATACACAAATACACAGACAAACACAATTCGAATTAATATGTTGTGGCCACCACAAGACTTTCTTCTATATTTTCCTATACAAATTCACTAAGTGCAAATAATTAATTTTCATCTTAGAGAAAACTAACACTAAATATCCAAAGACAGTTTCATTGTCTATAAATGACACCTTAAAAAATGCATTTTTAGTTTCGTATAGTTATATGCCATAGAATTTGATATATAGCTTTCCCGTTATCGAGGAAATTTGCAGTATAGCAGCACCACCTATTGGCCGATAAGCATCCAAATTGAATCAGTATAATATCACATTTTGCTTGATGATACGCAATAGAACCTGAGATATAGCACTCCCTTAAATTGCAGAAATCGCTGTATAGCAGCGCCATCTGAGGAGCGGTTGACACCAAAAGTTGGCAGACACTCATTTAGGTTAAGGTGCATCAACATATAAATTTATATGCAATTCTGTGCAGTATTGTGCAGTTCCTGAGATATAGTTTTCCCTTAAATTGCAGAAATCGTTGTATAGCAGCGCCACCTGTCGGTCCAAAAGCATTCAAATTGAATCAGCATAATGCCTCACAATGGCCTTCTCGTATATCAAGTTTTGATTAATTATACGCAATAGAACCTGAGATATAGCTTCCACTTAAATTGTGGAAATCGCTGTATAGCAGCGCCACCTGTTGAGCGGTTGGCACC
Source organism: Salticus scenicus (assembly GCA_963930645.1). NCBI lineage: Eukaryota > Metazoa > Arthropoda > Arachnida > Araneae > Salticidae > Salticus > Salticus scenicus. The sequence goes on from OZ005657.1 coordinate 175,460,086, forward strand.
AAAAATTGATAGGCACTAATTTAGCTCAAGGTGCATTTACATGTAAATTTATATACAATTCTGAGCAGTAGTTCCGGAGATACTGTTGCCACAAAACTTTTGTCACACACACAGAGAGAGAGAGAGAGAGAGAGACAGGCGGACAGACAGACATTTTCTAAAAATAGTCAAATAGTGTTATAGATCTATCAAAACGTGTAAATCCATCAAAAATCCGAGGTCGAAAATTTTTACGAATCCAATACTTTCTTCTATTGATTATAATAGGGGAAAGTAAAAATAAACTAGTATGTTGTGGCCACCACATTATTTTCTTCTATATTTTCCTAAACAGATTTACTCAGTAAAAATAATTTATTAAAATTATTACTAAAAAAAATTATCTTCCATGATAATGCAGACGATTTCGATATTACAGAAGTAGTATAACACTAAATATCCAAAAAATGTCCATTTTATTCTCAATATTAAAATAATAATAATAATAATAATAATTTATTAAAATTATTATTTAAAAAAAAATTATCTTCCATGATAATGCAGACGATTTCCATATTAGAGAAGTAGTATAACACTAAATATCCAAAAAAAAGTCCACTTTATTCTCAATATTTAAAAAAAAAAAAAAAAAAAAAAAAAAAATTCGTTAAAAGAAAAAAAAAAAATCGATAATTTTATTTTAAATTATCACAGGTCTTTCGTTCAACTATTCATTTTAAAGGTATTGACGAGACCTTTCGAAAGATACCCATCTTGAAAATTTACTCCCCCAGGGGGGTACTTCTCCCCTGAGAGGGGGGGAGCGATGCCCCCACATGCACAAAATTTGTTTTCCTAGTTAACTACTACTATTATCAATAACTAATATTAATTTTACAATCACAAGTTAAAAATAACTCTATTATGTACATTTATACGAAATTTTGACCTATACTGCCAAGTTAAAAATTTAGAAAAAATGCGATTACAGCGCCACCTGTTAAGCGAATGATCCCCAAATCTTATCAGCACCAGTTTATGTCAGGGTCCAACTAAATACCAAGTTTGGTTAAATTTCGTTTATTGGTTCGTGAGATACAGCGTCCACAAAATTCGTGATACACACAGACAGACATTTTCTAAAAACTATCAAATCGTGTTCAGGACATCCCAAAACGTGCAAATCCATCGAAAACCGGAGTTCGAAAATTTTCACGAATCCACTACTTTCTCTATATATACATATAAAAGAAAGTAAAAATGGTCAAAACGCGTTCGGAACCTTTTTAAACACATGAATCTATCAATGGCCACAATTCAAACATTTGTATGAATACAATACTCTTTTCTGTTGAATGTAGAAGAAAATAAAAAAAATACATCAGGGGATGAGTAACTCTTGAAAAATTTCCCCATAGAATAACACAGGATTTGGCTTCCAGTGATGGTAAGTGGAGCATTCCCTTCTAAACGGCAATAATCGCATCAGTGAAAGAATATCGTCGTTCAAATGTCCAGCAAGTTGCTCACTTGGAAGGGCATTGGGTATGCCATGCCGAGAACCCCGTGCCGATTCCGTCATGGTCACTTTTTGTCATTGTTAAAATTATAGCTGAAATGTTAAAACCATATCGTGTTAAAAATATGTCCGTTTAAAATTTGTTACCTGATTTTTTTTTTTTTTTTTTTTCCCCGCTCTGCTTTCGAAGAATTCTCATAATTATGCTGATAACAAAATTCTTAAAAACTTTTTATGACCTTCTGAACAATCTACAGATGTGGTGAAAACAAATAGAAGCAGCTTAGAAGTAGTTTTAAATGGATTATAAACACTGAAGCATGAAAAGCAGTGGCGAAGCGTCCATGGAAGCGATGGAAGCAGCACTTCCCCTATTTAAGATTTTTAAAAAGTAATCAAGTAACGTCGCCTCATCGAAAGACTGAATTGATTCTTCCTCTGCTTTTGGAAGCGCTTCGCTTCGGCGCTTCCATAGTTTTCTGAACCACGCCTCACCCCTGATGAAAAGAGATTCGAAATTAGTGATTCCTAACGTAATAACGAGCACGTTAAACTTATACAAACAAATGAATGAATGAATGACATGTGGTTCTGTATTGATCTGTATCAATAAGAAGTAGGGTTCATGCCAGTATGGCGACAAGACGAGGTCGATGGTTGTCGCAAAATTATTAATAAATGTCGCCTAAATTACACCCCATGAACTATTTATCGTCTAATTTTTTAAGATTTTTTTTCTATTTTTTGTAGATGTTTTAAAAATATAGAAACAAATACATTATATTTATAAAATGTCATTATAAATTTCCTTTTAGAAACCGAAATCTAAATTTTTTTAATGCGTCTAATTTTTCTGTCTCATCAATGGTCGTGCTTAATTATTCCGACTTGTAGCAATTGTTGCGTGTTATGGTAATTTCGGATGCTTGTTTACCTTCTACATCCTTATAAACACGAAATTTTTTGTGGCTTTTACCACAAGTTTTTACAAGCCTTTCTTGCACAATTAATTCATTTAAATTTATTACTAAAACTGAATTTTTCTACCTTTACGAGGGCTAGTATAAAATTAAATAAATAAAAAATAAAATAATAGTTTGTATTTAGAATACCTAAAAATAAATCGTTCGTACTGCTTTTTCATAAAAGCACAGCGCTAATATGTTCAGTAAAAATATCTCTAAAAGTGTGAGCACTTACTTATATTAATTACTTTACTTTTATCTACTTAACTTTTTATTTTTGGATCAGCAAACCATAACTAACCTATAGGTGGTCTTTTAGGACAGTTAAATTTTCATGGCTGGCATGAACCTCGTAATCAATAATATATACAAGGTTATAAATAAACTTTCAAAAAGCTGCAAAGAAAAAAAAAAAAAAAAAAAAAAAGAACCAGAAGAAGAAGAACCACTGTTTAGAATGACCCGAATTTGAACTGAATATATGGTGATTGTAATTAAAGTTGCGATTTCAAAACACTCTAACATTAAAATTATCGATCAGAACCGTTTAGATATTTTACCAGAACAATCGAGAGGCAATGGAACTTTGTTTGGTGAAGAAGAAAGGTAATTTAAACTAGTATGTTGTGGCCACCACGAGACTTTCTTCTATATTTTCCTATACAAATTCACTCAGTAACAATAATTAAAAAAAAAAAAAAAAAAAAAAAAAAAAAAAGTGGGACTTTGACAAAATTTTGGGTAAAATATGAAAATTATTCTAAGTTTGTCAAAACACGGAAACCGTGGGACTTTGACAAAATTGGGGGAAAACTGAAAAAATTTGTTTAAGTTTGTCAGAACACGGAAACCGTGGGAGTTTGATAGAATTAAAAGGAGAGATTTAAAAAAAAGTGGGACTTTGACAAAATTTTGGGTAAAATGTGAAAATTTGTTAGTTTGTCAAAACACGGAAACCGTGGGACTTTGACAAAATTAGGGGAAAAATGCAAAAATATGTTAAAGTTTGTCAAGACACGGAAACCGTAGGACTTTGACAAAATTAGGGGGGAAAAGCAAAAATTAGCTGAAGTTTGTCAGAACACGGAAACCGTGGGAGTTTGATAAAATTAAGGGGAGAGAAAAAAAAAATTCTAAGGTTTTTTTCGTAAAAAGTAAAAAAAAAAATCGATAACTTTGTTTTAAATTATCACAGATTTATAGTTCAACCATTCGTTTTAAAGGTACTGACGAGACCTTTCGAAAGATACCCATCTTGAAAATTTTTGCCCTATATCACCCTGTTAAAAATTTAGAAAAAGCGTAATGGCAACGCAACCTGTACGACGATTTTTACCAAAAGCTGATAGGCACTAATTTATGTCAAGGTGCAACTACATACCAATTTGTATGAAATTCTGTGCAATAGTTCCAGATATACAGTTGCCACAAAATTTTGTCACACACACACACAGAGATAGACAGACAGACAGACATTATCTAAAAATGGTAAAATCGTGTTCTACAGCTCTCAAAACGTGTAAATCCATCAAAAACCCGAAATCGAAAATTTTTACGAATCCAATACTTTCTTCTATTGAAGATAGAAGAAAGTAAAAAGTCCACGAACACTTTACGGCTTCGGATGGTTAACGGCATATTTTGAAACTTTTTTTTTTTTTTTTAATTAAACAAAATTTCACAGCCTAGCGATTACTCTGGTAAAACATCAAGTAATTCTGACCGGTAGTTTTAAAGTTAGAGCGTTTCGAAATCGCAACTTTAATTATAATCATTTTATATACTCAAAGTAAGGAAAAATGGTACGGCATAAAAAACTACTATGTTGTGGCCACCACAAGACTTTCTTCTATAAAATCTTATACAAATAGAGTTGCAAGGCTTTCAAAATGCCCAGTTTTTTCCCGGGGAAAGAAAAAAAAAGTTTTTTCCTCCCCTTGAGAATTTAAATTAAAATTGGGTATTTTCAAAAATTAACGCTAATATATGAAATTTTTTATACATAATAATTATAAAGCTATTAAATTAATACAGCATTGTTTTTGTTTCTATAAAACTTTATATTAATGACAATTCTAATGCTATAATTTGTGATACTGATTAAACATATTTCTTATGAATGGGGGTAGAATAAAATAGCTAATGCATGATATTTTATTGAAATAATTTAATAAAATAAAAGTAATTTTAAACTTCCGAAATAATGCAATCATTTTATTTAAAAAGAGATGGTATTAAAAAAATACTTTCAACAATTTTCTGGCAACTAGTCAAACACAGAAGTGACATGCTATGATTACAAAAATCATCCTTTATTGTCCACATTAAAATATATAATTATTCATTATTCATTTTGAGATTATCTCATAAAAATGTCTAAGCAATTTTTAACATATCTTTATTTATTCAAACACCTTCATAATATTGTATTTAGCATAAAAAAGTTTTGGGTCATTTTCAAAGATTTACAATGGGCTTTTGATAGAAATTTTTAAGAAATTAGTTTTCAGTTTTCGAGATACAATGTCAATTGAACACAAAAACTGATATGAGCTCATATTAAAAAATTTATACATTGAAAAACTTTTTTTGGCTACATTTTAAAGAAAATAATAGGTAAAAGTATAAATTTAGATATAAATTGCATTTTGATTATGTTTTTTTTTTTTTTTGGTGAAATAAATGTGAAAAAAAATTTCCTTTTAGCGTTTTGCAAAAATTAGCAATTATTGATCACATTTTGAAAACTTTTTAATATTGAGCAATTTTTTTGTAAATATTATTATATAGTAAAAATATTTATAATAGATTTATTTGAGGTAAAATTCATGATAGTTAAGTATCATTAAGATGAAATATGCAATAATACAGGGGTTTTCAAAGGAATTTCAAAAAATAGCACTTTGTTTTCAATGCCGATACTGGGTAGCTTGCAAAAATTGATTTTTAGCCATTAGTAAAAAACCTTTTAGTTAAAATTAGATTTTGTTACTCATTTTTGAAATATATAACATATAAAAATTTTAAAAAGGATTAAAATTAAGTTTTATTCATGAAATTTCACTTTTTTGTGGAAAAAAAAAAGTTAAAAATTTTTTCGCACATTTAACGTTTTGAAAACTTTTGAACATTGAGCAATTTTTTGTAAATATATAGTAAAAATATTTATAATAGACTTATTTGAGGTATAATTCATGATAGTTTAGCATCCTTAAGATGAAATATGCAATAACACAGGTATTTTCATAGGAATTTCAAAAATAATACATTGTTTTCAACGCCGACATTGGGTAGCTTGCAAAAATTAATTTTTAGCCATTAGTGAGAAACCTTTTAGTTAAAAATAGATTTTGTTACTCATTTTTTAAAATAAATAACACATAGAAATTTTATAAAGGATTAAAATTCAGTTTTATTCATGAATTTTCAGTTTTTTGTGAAAAAAAAAAAGTAAACACATTCTTCGCAGATTTAACATTTTGAAAACTTTTGAACGTTGAGCATTTTTTTTTTTTTTTTTTTTTTTTTTTTTTTTTTGTAAATATATAGTAAAATATTTATAATAGACTTCGTTGAGGTACAATTCATGATAGTTTAGCATCATTAAGATGAAATATGTAAAATAAAAAAAATAAATAAAAAAAGTTACATTGCACTGCAAAACTTATTAATATAGCTGTTAGTTTCTACAGACTAATGTAAATTTTTTTTATAATTTATCTTTTTATCTATCTCTCTTTAGATATATATAAACAAACATTTTTTTGAAGGTAAAAAAAAAAAAAAAAAAAAAGGTACATGCATTAGGCTGGGATTGCGGTGCCTCGCTCAACACTATCTTACGCACAAACTGTGTCTTAAGATGTAAACAAAACGCAAGTCGTATTGCAGTGTCTCACTACCTTATGACGACTTCAGAGATATCTTAAGTCGAATTGTAACTGAATGTGCACACAATCACAATGTAGGTCGCTCTGCGTCTCCAATTGGCTAACTCGTTTCTCTTGCCGGGGACTTACGCTTGAGGCACCGCAATACCAAGTTAAGATCAGACAGAACGAGGCACCGCAATCCCAATCCCAGCCATAATATAAATCTTGAATTAACTGCATGAGAAAAATAAATCCCTCTGTCATGCAGTTAATTTGTAAGTACCAAAAAATAAATATTGCATCATTTTGGTAATTTATAAAATTTGAGTAAAGGGAGAAATTCTGAAACAGGAAATCTTAATCGCGAAAACCCGTAAATAAAAAATTTTAACCTAAAAGTTAATAGCTGAAACTAATGCAAAATATATATGAATATTTTAACTTACAGTATGATTCCAGAATGTAGGTAGGATTTTATATCTACTTCGAAAAGGACTGAAATAATATTGTCTTAGTATGTGACAAAATATTTAATTAACACATGCGTAAAGCAATAATTATTCTGTCTAGGTAATCATCAAATGAATATAATGCAAATCAAGCATTAAAATAAACCGTACATAATTAAAATTTAAACCATATTACTTATTTACAACTTGAGACATATAGTTACAAAGACTTTTTGTTTCTAATGATCCTTGTGCAAAGTCACGCTAAATTTCCGCCGGCCTCCATCTTCATAAAAAAATAGCGACCATTAATCCATAATGTACATAAATAAACAATTGCTCAAATTTTGACAGAACAGAACACAATAAAACCACAACAGTCTCAGACAATCAGAGAGCAAAGGAAGGAAACACCAATCACAGACTACGATGCTAGCGCAAGGCGAATGAATACATAAATGATGAATGATTACAAATTAATCGGAAAAAAAAAATGTGAAATATTTTCTCTTTAAAAAATTAAACATTTATTATGAATAATTATTAAATAGAATACCTATAATTACAAAATACTTCCTTATTTAAAATATTATCCAAATAGTTTTTTGACGAAATGTAAAATTTAAAAATCTGAATTATTTGCTTCATAACAAATATATATATATATATTTATTTATTTAAGTGAAATTTTATTTAGTATATATACAAAAAATATTTAAAACAAACAATAAAGTTTTTTTTTTTTTTTTTTTTTTTTTTTTTTTTTTTTTTGCATTAAAAAAATATATATAAATATTTTATCGACTGCATTCAGATTGAACAAACCAACCACAGACTAACGAAACCAAATAACACCTGTTCTGAATTCTGAGAATATGTAGAAGAAAGGTATGTATGGCGGAGTAAAAAATAGTTTGATTTTTAAACTAAAAATTATATAAAAAACAAGAGTTTTTTGGGAAAAACAGGGCACGTCATGCTTCTCAGACAAAATAAATTAATATCAGATATCAATTTCATCGAATTTGCCCGAGCCATTATCGAGAAAAAAAAAAAAAAAAAAAAAAAAACACCATTACAACTTTTCCTTTGCAATTCAAAATCTCAAAATATATAGAATGTTGAAATGTGAAACTTTCAGGATAGCATCAGGCAGACGATAAAAGATTATTCTGAAAACATCAGATCAAAATATCTCCTATTTACTGAGATATTAAATGTTGGTGTTTCCAAATTCCTTTGATGCTAAATTAGCTGTTTATACAGTGTTGCTGCTAAGCTTTGTTTGAGCTCTGCTGTGTCACTTGAAAAACTATCGTTTTTCATGATAAAGCCACATGTTTCAATGCACACAGGTTGTGCATATACATTGCATGCAAGATGCAACTAATGAACTGCAACATTGCCTGCAGGCTTTCACCTAGCACATATGCTGGAAGGCTCAAAGTTATCATCACTGTCCTAAAACATACCACCACCAGTAAATGAACTCGACACTGCAATCTAACAACCAGCTGAAGCAATAATAATAGGCAAATTATCATATTCCAGCAATGAACGTATTCACCACAATTGATCTCTCTGCTTCCAACAATTATTGATGTACTAGCAAGAATATACTTACAAACATAAAACAATTTTTCCTGTCTGTAAATATATCCAGCTGGTATAAGATTGATTTGATAAGGCAGAATTTATAATTATTAAAGAAGTTATCCCAGTTTCTTCTGAAAAAGACAAACAAATAAATAAATAAATAAGTTTCTAAAGATTAGAAAAATTGAGAAACATTGCTGAAAACAATGTTGCTCATTAAATATACCCAAATCATTTATGCAAACAAATTGGAATTACAACATATACTCTAGCAGTGATTATATTAAAATAATAATAATAATTATAATAATAAATAAATAAACCACAATACATTTAATTGATATAAATTTTAATTACATTTTATATTTAATACATTTATTTCTGTTATAGTCTTCCAGAATTTACTCATAATACATATAAGTGATAAAAAAATCTAAGAAATTTCATAATAAAAAATGCATGCAATAAACGAATGTGCATCAACTTTCAATGGACTTTATGCATCACACGTCACTGCGGGTATATAAAAATCTCTACGCCAATCGCTTAGCTTGAAATTTTTGTTTACTGCTGTATTAACCAATACCAGTCTCTGAGATAGGTAAATACCCGCAGCCGTTGCCACTCGTGCATAAGGTCCATTGAGTTTTTTAGTTGAAATCTTTGGTTCCATGTCAGCATTAGAAATTAGGAGATGTGAAAAGTCAAGTGTCAATGGCACTTAATTATTTTTTCTTAATTGCCAAAATGTTCTACCCAGGCGTAATTAAAAAAAAAAAAAAAAAAAGTGGATCATAACAGGGCAACAGGATATATATTTTTTTTAATTTTATTTAGTTAAATAATAAATACAAACACAAAAGTTAAAAAATAAATACATTTATATTATACATAAATAAATAAAAATAAACTTACTTGAAACAGAACAAATAATAAAAAATAATTTTTAATTATCTGCTGGTCATTAATTATCTGCTGGTTTTAATTATCAACTGATTTTTAGTCAAATACTAACTATTACATCTTCAAGCAAAATGAGAACTATACCAGAAAAAATTCATTTAAACAATTTTTTTTTTTTTTTTACATTATTAATTCACACTTTCAGCATTTATAAGCCCAAATTTGGTTTAAATTAATTCATTATTTCAGAAATTATTCTGACAATAAATTTTTGATGAAACTAAGTTATTGCAATAGGTAGAAAAATAAACAAAGATCAAAATAAAGTGGTTCATAAAATGCACATTTACAATAAGTTTTATATTAAAAATACCTTATTGTTCATTTTCCTCCCAGCACTTCTTTGTCGCCAATTGCTCATTGCGCAGCACTAGTGCGACATAAAACCCAACCAACCAATCTCCCAGCACTTCCTGAGGATGACCCAGTGCCGTGTTGAAAAGTTTTGAGGAAAATGAACAATAAGTATTTTTAATGTGAAACTTATGAAAAGATATTTTTGTACTTGCTGGTTTTTATTAATCTTATGTTATGTATTTAAACCAGGGTTGGAGTTTTGGACAGGACAGGCGGTTTTTACCATCCATGAGTGTCCTAAACTATCTAAAACCTAAAATTATGAAAAATTCCATTTAATAACCACTTCATTCTCAGCAAAATTGTAATTAGTAATTAAAAGCATTTTAGACTGAAAACTCAGCTAATTTTATATATTTTAATATGTGAAAAGAAATAAGCTATTTAAAATAAAAATTTCAACAGCCTTAAATTTGTTCTTAAAACACAAAATGTGCAATAAGAATAACATATTCAAATTGAGTTGTCAGCCAATTTATTATTATTCATATTTTTTCCTATTACTGACTTATCCATTATTTTACAGAAATTCTGTTCAAAAATTGTTTTATTAAAATAAAAATTTCTTCCTTAACCCTTAAATGCCATGTGTTGCCTTTCGGCAACATACCCAATTTTGTCTTCTAAAGTATTATTAGAATAATACTGAAGTTCTAATGCGTCATGTTTGCCGAATGACAACAAATTGCTTTTTAGCTGTAAACCATTGTTAAAATAAAGTATGATTTTTTAAAGTATTTTTCCCATGATTTATTTAAGAGAGGTAAAATTTGTATCTTGTGTGTTGGGGTCCAGAAATAACGAATACGTAATTAATACACACATTTAATCACGATAAACTACACAAATAAACATTATATACAGGAACACTTAAAGTTACCGTACGCTAGTACGTCAGAAGAACAACAACAACTAACATAGCGTTTATACGTAGAGTTCGCATTGCACAACACAGAAACAGCGACCTCGTGCGGTCAGGCACGATCGGAACATGGAACAAAGTCTAATACATGACACTCCTTCCCCCTAGGAATAAACTATATAGTCAGTCAAATGTTTTGGCGAGGATCGGGAGCGTTCAGAACGCCTTAGAACGGGAAAGTTCGGCTCCTCGGCCACAGGACACACAGGAGAAGGCTCGGTTGGTGCATCTTGTTGAACCGGAACATCTTCCGAGATGGCGAAGATGAAATCACAGGAGGCTGAGTTGATGTTTCCGCATCTTGTGACCGGCTGCGAACTTGATCAACATGACGTTTTTGGATTATTCCGTCTGCTAAATTTTGGGTCTTATAGGAGACTGGTCCTGTTGGCTCTATAACTCTAGCAGGAATCCACGCAGGACCTGAACTGTAATTACGAATGTACACTGGATCGTTCTCTTGAAACTGACGTAGGCGTTTATTTTTGTTTTCCTCAGCTAGCTTTTCTTTTTTGAATTTCATCTCTTTATTCAGATCAGGATGTAACCTATCCAAGAGTGACGTCAACCGTCTATTCATCAAGAGTTCAGCAGGTGATTTACCGGTAGTAGTGCATGGCAAAATATGCTGTGAAAATAGGAATCGAGCTAACCGGGTTTTCCAATTGCCTTGAATTATGTGCTTTAAAGCCTGCTTGGTTGTAGCCACCATTCTTTCCGCCTGGCCATTGGATGAAGGATGATAGGGAGCTACGAAAATTTGACGAATCTGGTTTTTTGCTAAAAATTGTTGAAATTCAGCAGATTTAAATGTACGGCCATTATCAGAAGCTATTGAATCCGGAAGTCCATGAGTAGCAAAAATAGATCGAAGGTTATCAATGGCGGCTGTAGATGACATGGAGGAAGCTAGTATAACCTCCAGCCACTTGGAATGACAATCTACCACAATGAAGAATATTTTCCCTTGAAATGGACCAGCGAAATCTATATGGAAGCGTGACCATGGCTTTTCTGTCCATTCCCAAGGATGTATGGGAGCCTTGTTTGGTGCTCTTTGATTCTCCTGGCACAGACTGCAAGTTTTTACTGTATTTTCAATGGCGCTGTCCATATTAGGCCACCACACATAGCTGCGTGCAAGACCTTTCATTCTCACGATGCCGGGATGTCCATTATTAAGGAGGATGAGTACCTCTTTTTGGAGGGCTGAAGGTATAATTACCCTGCTACCCCACAGGACACAATTTTTATGAACACTCAAAGCATCCTTACGTCTGAAATAAGGTTTGAAATTTTCATCAGTCAGTTTTGAAGGCCATCCGTTTAAAACCATTAGTGAAATTCTAGATAGCACAGGATCTTTCCTTGTCACTTCCGATATCAAACTAGCACTCAATTGAGTAAGCGGAGCATTTTCCAACAACAGAATGTCTGCCGGTTCCAGCGAGTTGGCCTCCGGAGAATGCAAAGGTAAGCGACTCAGAGCATCAGCGTTACTAATGTCTTTACCCTTCCTATACTCTAACTTATAATCGTAAGAGGATAACAATAAACTCCACCTAATAACACGGGGTGACATCATTTGGGGTAATGGTTTCTCTGGATTAAACAGTCCCAAAAGAGGTTTATGGTCAGTTATGATTTTGAATTCTCGCCCCTGGAGATATTGATTAAATTTCTTTACCGCTGAAATAATAGCCAGAGCTTCGCGGTCAGTCTGACTGTAATTTCTCTCGGGCTTCGTTAACGTTCTGGAATAATATGCTATCGGCGATTCAGTGCCATTAGGTAATACGTGACTCAAGACAGCTCCAACTCCATAGGAAGAGGCATCACATGTTAAAACTACGGGAAGCCTTTCATCGAAGTGTGCCAAAATTACGTCTTTCTTAAGCAATTCCTTAGCGGCCCTATACGCTCTATCATGGTTGGCCGTCCAACGCCAAACTCTGTCGTTTCGAAGCAACTGGTGCAAAGGCTCCAACACATCTGAGCGGTTTTTCAGAAAGCAACCATAGAAATTTAACATTCCAAGAAAAGCTTGAAGTTCAGTTTTATCCTTTGGGCTAGGGGCTTCATGAATGGCTTTAATTTTATCGAAACTAGGCTGAATGCCCTTTTTATTTACTCGGAAACCTAACAATTCAATTTCTGGCACCGCGAACTGACATTTTTCCCGTTTAAGCTGAATCCCGAACTTTTTTAAGCGTTCTAGCACTTGTTTTAATTTTTCATTATGATCCTGAGTATTTTTCCCTTGAATGAAAATGTCATCTAAGTACGGCTCGACGCCCTCTATGCCTGCTAAGACCTCTTCCATTCGCTTTTGGAAAATAGCGACGGCTACTGAAACGCCAAATGGAAGTCTATTAACTTTGAAAAGTCCCTTAATTGTGTTTAAAGTAAGAATTTTAGAACTCGGCTCATCCACCGGAAGTTGCAGATAAGCCTCAGAAAGATCCAATTTAGAAAAAATGGTACCGCCAGTCATCGTAGTCAAAACTTCATTAACCGTAGGTAAGGGATATGTAAACGGTTTAACTGCTTGATTCACCGTACTACGGTAGTCGCCGCATAAACGAATTTTGCCATTTTTTTTTACTACTGGTACTACGGGTGTAGCCCAGTCAGAATAAGCAACAGGTTCTAGAATACCCTTCCTAACCATATTCTCTATTTCCTCCGTCACCTTACTGCGTAATGCTAGCGGAACATTTCTAGCCTTAAGAAATTTAGGAGTACTATTTTCATCTATTTTTATTGACACGGGCGGACCCGAAAATTTCCCTAGAGTCTCATTAAAAATATCCCGAAATTCTAATAAAATGGACTCATGAGGTTGAACACAAATGGTATTGACAGAAGAATTATCTGTGCTTAACTTAATACCCAACGCATCAAACCAACTTCTACCTACCAATGATTTACCCTTACCCCCAATAACTAATAAAGGCAAAATAACATCATAAGATTTATAAGAAACATTTACATCAAAATAACCATGAACATCTAATTTTTCAGAGTTCCATGTTTGGAGACACTGATCAGAGATACGTTTTAAACTAGGGGGATTAATGGGCCACAATTTAACAAAAGTATCCGAACTAATTACAGAATGTAGGGACCCGGAATCTATTTCCATCTTATGCTTAATTCCATTTAAATTAATTAACACATCATGGGGTGGATAATTAAACACTGTACTAACTGAATTTATAGTATCAATATAAGAATTATCTTCATAAATATCTGACTTACCTGCGTCAATATTTTGAAGTTTCGAATTATTTTTACCCCCAAATTTCTGGAATTTTTTAGAATTGCACATTTTTTGTATGTGCCCCACCTTCTTACAAAAACGATAGACAGCTTTAAGAAATTTACATTCACCAAAGGGGTGATAATTCCCACACCGCTGACATGGCTTCTTGCCCTGAGGCGTACCCTTTGCATTGTTATCCAGTACTCTCTCGGGAGCTTTTTTCTTTGTTTTCAGAAGGTGGACAGCACTGGACCCACGAATTTCTACGGTTTGTTCAGCTGCTGCTTCGCCGGCTAAAGCTACATCCATAGCTGAAGTGAGAGTTAACTGTGTATCGGACAGAAGCTTCCTTTGTATATCTTCATCTTGAATCCCACATACCAGGCGATCTCGTAGCATTGAATCTAACTGCGTACCGAAATTGCAGTTTTCCGACAGTTTCCTAAGCTCCGCCACAAATTCTGCAATAGATTCATTCGGGCGTTGATCTCGTTTATTAAATTTGAAACGAGATAGTATTTCTGACGGTTTTGGCGAAAAGTGGTCGTCTAGAATTTTTAACAGATTGGCAAAGTCAGTTTCATTTGGAGAAGCTGGCGTACATAAAGATCTTATTAAAGAATACAGTGTAGGACCCGCAACACTCAGAAATATTGCTCGCTTTTTAACATCATCAGTAATACCATTGGCAGCAAAATAAAAATCCAGACGTTCTTTATATTCAATCCATACAGATTTTCCGATGATGAATTCCTCAACTTTACCTAGAGACATTTCGAACAAAGGAATCGTAACTGTAATGCGTAGAAGAAGAAAATGAATAAATACGTCCAATTGTACTCGTCGCCAGTATTGTATCTTGTGTGTTGGGGTCCAGAAATAACGAATACGTAATTAATACACACATTTAATCACGATAAACTACACAAATAAACATTATATACAGGAACACTTAAAGTTACCGTACGCTAGAACGTCAGAAGAACAACAACAACTAACATAGCGTTTATACGTAGAGTTCGCATTGCACAACACAGAAACAGCGACCTCGTGCGGTCAGGCACGATCGGAACATGGAACAAAGTCTAATACATGACATAAAACATTTTTAAATTAATTTAAAAAATAATCAGGCATTTAAGGGTTAAAAAGAATATATAGATTAAAAGTTACCAAAAATACATTAAAATATAAAATTATAATTAGGCAATAAAGTCTATGCGTGTTAATGATGGCAGATATGTTAAAAAAATAATTAAAATATATTTTAAAAATGTGCATATTTTCTTTCTTCATTGCGGAAGGGGGGGGGGGGAGAAAAAAAAAGAAAGAAAGAAAAAAAATTTCTTTTTATATATTTATTTCAAGATTTTTTAAAGCATATTATTTCAAAGAATGTATAATAATTAAATATATTTTAAAGCAAGCATAATATTTATTCATATTGCTTATGTGTATGTGTATAAATATTGAGACACAATTATCCTCTTTTTTTTTTTTTTTTTTTTTTTTTCATTAAAGCTTCAGTTATAAAAGTATTTTACTGATTCTTTTACTATATATTACCAAAATTTAAACAATGGCAAATACTTGAAAAAGTTACAAATATTAATTATATATGTAGTATATGCCTACATAATTACAATTATTTTGTAAATTATTCGAGTATTTGCATCATTTTAATAAAATATAATTCTATTAAAAGTTATTCAATGGCAGAAATATCATCGGAGACACCCAATTTACTGATGCCCAATCTTTGCACTTGTATAAATATAAATAAAAGATCAATAAATCCTTATCCAAACACACTAAACATTTTTAACCCTCAGTGGATCACTGGCATCTGTAAGGTACACCCAGTCGCACAGTTTAACCTGGCAAAAAAGTTTCTTTAGCATTTTTGCTAAAATGTACAAACAGTATTTTAGCTTTTTGGAAAATTAATTAAGTAATTATGTGGATACTATTAATTTCTTTTTCTTAACATAATTATCCCTAGTTTAAACCCTGCCCAATAATAAAATTTATTAGTTATAATTTTGAAAGAACATAATTCGTCACTATCTTTCTTTACACTTCAGAGAAACGTCAAACAGTGGGGCTTGATATTCAAAATTTTGAAAATATGCTGACTATTAAGGGTTACTACATATAGATATATCAGTAATTTAATTTAAGAGTGTGGGTATCTGTTAAACGTCATACAACCATGATTATAATTTTATGATGTGCAACCTGGGAAGGGTTAAAGAAAATTAAAGATTCATTCAAAACATTAAAGCAAGAAGCATACTATTACAAATAATTAAAGTAAACCTTACTTGCGGGAGCCCCCCCCCCCCCCTTCGTCAGAGGCAGGCAGCTTCGCGGCGGCTTGCTTGCTCTGTGGTGGTCTTCCTTCCTGTGGCTCTCAAAGTCCGATTCCAGTTACAGTTAAGATCTTGTGCCGGGTCGTTGCCATTGCAGGTTTTTTACCTGCAATATACTCAGGCGTAACACACGAGGAGTAGAAGTAAGGTTTACTTTGATTATTTGAAAATTAAAGATACTCAGGAAACATAAACAAAGTATACTGAAAAGTAAAATCTAAGAAAGTTCTTGATAAACATACATTGAGTAAAAAAAAAAAAAAAAAAATGCAGTGTGCATATAAATTACCACCAATTTATTATTTAGAAAAATCCTTAGATATAACATGCAGAAAACATACTGAGATAAATATATATTTATACACTTCTCAAAATCAAAATATTTAGATATACATTGATGCACATAACTGACAATTGCAAAAACATGTTAATTTTATTATTATTGATGAAAATCAAAATATATTCAATACAGACAAACATTGACAAAATGCATCATGTATAAAATTATACCTAATAATTTACTAAAAAAAAAAAAAAAAAAAAAAAAAATCCAAAACTATAACTTGTATAGTAGAAAATATGACATAAAATTTTATATACTTTTTTATTCAAAATATGTATAAACATACATTGAGCAAAATGGACCATTTCATATATAAGAAAATAAACACAATATGTTATTTAATATATATATATATATATATATATATGACTGGTTGTAGCAGTGGCGGATTTAAGGGGGGGGGAAAAAACACTGACATTCACAATTGAATATGGCAATTGTAAATTTTTTATTGGTCTAGAATAACACTTTGAAAAATCTTAGCCCCCCCCCCCCCCCCCCAAAAGTCAAGTTCTGGATCCGCCACTGGGTTGTAGTAGAAAACAACATACTAGTAAATTGTACCACATGTTGTATTAAAAAAAAAAAAAAAATGGCTGTTGTAGGAAATTTATTAAGTTTGTGAAATCTACTTGAAAAAATAGTTGTTTGTTTACAAATTATTTTTGAGAAAGCAGCACTGTTATTCATAAGAGGTTTTAGCAATCTGCAATTAATTAGGTTTTCATCAAACAGGGTTTTAAAAAATACACATTTAAAAAAAAAACCCAAACCAAGTGGGCTTTCTTGGGATTTAATTGGGTTTGAATTTAAGTTTTATTTCAAAAGAAACTTATTACAAAATAATATTAATTAATTGAAAATTAAATGGCCTTCATATTCTTAATGTTTGATTTGGTCTAAACTCTAAACCGAGAAATAAAAGTAAAATGAACATTGAGCTCTTATTCTATTCAGTATTTTATAGCGATTTTGAATTTAATTAATGTTTTATTATTAAGTTATTTTATATAAAATTAGAATTATAGGCAAAAGCAAAATATTTTAACCCTTCCATGTACAATTTTTATATTACAAATAATTATGTATTTTTGAATTGTTAAAAAAAAAAAAAAAAAAGAAGAAAAAAAAGTATGCAGAATATCTATTTTTAAATTTTTGTTATAATATTGATACCAACTGACATATTTTACCCATATTTGAAAACATTTAATAAAGAATACAAAACAAAGTTATCGCTGCTTCGTTCTGCACTTACATGTCAAGAGTTGATCCAGGTTTTAAGTTTTGGGGCCCATTTTTGTGACATTTCTTTTTATTTTTGTATGTGTATGTGGGGGGGGGGGGGATATATCATGTTACACCTTCCATTTTATCAGTTGTTTTATAAAAATGTTTATTATTAAGTTAATGGCGTTTTATATATAAAATTAAATCTTTTAAAATGGCTGTTTTCATGAATTTGAATTTTGTGGGGGGTAGCAAATGAACCCCATTCTTTGCCTGTATTGAATCTTGCAAGGTCAATATATTATATTTATTAGTTATGTTTAATATTTGTTGTCAAATTCCTAGAAGTTTAGGCAAATTGTTACCTTTTTTTACATCATAACTTACAAATACAAAAAGAACTTGCAGTTTTGTTCATTTATTCCCTCTTTCTTTTTTTTTTAAACTGTTATGCTCAAAGGAGATATTCAGCAGTGGCTCGTGAACCAAAAATAGGTGAAGAGCTGAAAAATAACATTTAAGTAGTTTGAATGCATAATTTTTACTGGGTATAATTTTTAACTAAAAATTAAATAAAAGTGCTCATTTTATTTAAATATAAATTTATACTCTACGAATGAATACAGTGTAAAATATTAGGTGAAATACCTCTTCATCTATTTTTTTTCATGAGCCGCTGCTGACGATATTGCAGATAGAATTAGGTAAACTTTTCTTTCATTGAAGTTAATATCAAACTGGCATATATATCGCTAATATTATACACTATGTTATGTAGGTAGGGTTATATATATAATAATGTAAAGTAAAAAATCTGATGTGGGCACCACATGACTTCCTTATACACTTTTAGAAATATACATAATGTTAAAAAACATTGACATTGGACCCGAAACAGTTGGCTAAAAATATTAAAAAAAAAAAAAAAGAATTATCACCGTGTTCTGAGCTTATCTAAAAGTTAGTTAAAAACCGATGCAAGATTTGTACTGGTAACGCTGACGAAGGCAGCAAGGACCCGAAAAAATTGGCTAAAAGTATTTTTAAAAATGCAGTTTCACCGTATTCTGAAAGTTTCAAATGATAGCTAGTCGGGAAGTTAGTTAAATAAATTTTCTGTTGAACCATATAAACGCTGTCGAAGGCAGCAGTGACCTAAAACAATTGGCTAAAAATATTTAAAAAATGCATTGTCACCGTGTTCTGAGTTTTCCCGGAAGTTTTAAATGTCTAGCTAGTCGGGAAATTAGTTAAAAATCGATTGCAAGATTTGCACTGGTAACGCTGCCGAAGACAGCAGGGACCCTAAACAGTTGGTTAAAAGTATTTAAAAAATGCATTTTCACCGTGTTCTGATCTAGTCTGAAAGTTCCAAATGTCTAGCTAGTCGAGAAGTTACTTAAATAAATTTTCTTTTGAATCACATAAACGCTGCTGAAGACAGCAGGTATTAGAAACAGTTGACTAAAAGTATTAAAAAAAGGCATTTTTGTTGCATTCTGAACTCTTCTGAAAGTTTTAAATCTCTAGCTAGTCGAGAAGTCAGTTAAATTGCAGGATTTGTCCAAACCGTTTTTCAGTTATTACTTTTTTTTGATACATTTTGGCCATTATGAACCTAATTTTCCTAAATATCTCCAAAACGGAAAATCATACAAAGTCCAAAAAGGGAGGTGCACAACTAGATGTTATAACAAACATATGTATCAATTCGCAACTTTCTACGTCCAACCGTTTTTGAGTTATGCGACATACTCACACACACACAGACACACATACATACAGACGTCACGAAAAATCGTGTAAAGTCCCTTATATCTCTTAAACCAGAGCTCGTGTTAAGACGACACTTGCAGGTGTACAACTAGACATCATGACAGTCACACGTATAAATTGGCAACATTCAGCGATCATTCGTTTTCGAGCACTGTGAAATGCAAAATCCATTTCGCAAATCGGGATTACTATACTTCCTTATACTTTGTATAAGAAAATAAAAAATCTGATAAAAAAAAAAAAAAAAAACTTCATCAGATTTAAAAAAGAAAAAAAGTGGGTAAACTCCAAAAAACCCACCCAGGTTTTTTGGGGTATGTGGGCGGGTCCAAAATCTTGTCATTAAATGACTCATTCTTGTTGAAAAATATGCTGACATGGTAAATTAAATTGTAAAGAAAAACATGTGCATGAAAACTAATTTAATTTTAGAATTTTTCTCTTTGGAAATTGCATTAATTTGAATAACCATTTATTGGTTTTTTTTTTTTTTATAAAAAATGTTCCTTCCCTAAATTTATATTTATTTGATCAAAAAATAAAATTACAAGCTTATTGAAAGCATATGGTATGGTTGTAAATCAAACAAAAACATCAGTAGAACTTTCTAGCACACCAGTTCTTTAATGAATAAAAATAATTTGTGATAATTTTGCTATAATAAAGATGTTTGTTACAGCTATACATAAGTGTATATTATGTCTTAAAAATGTTTACTTTTGGTTATGACATTCATTTATTGTTTGTTGTATTCCTATACTGAAATCATTTTGTGAAAGTCAAAACACATTTTTCTTTACAATTATCAAAATTATTTAAAAAGTAAGGGAGAAAAATTACAAATGAGGAGACTAATTTTTTCTTTTACTCGATTTTTAAGTAAAAATTTCTTCTGAAGAGGAATGGATCAATTTAAAAAATCGTGTTTTAATAGGTACATTATTTTGGTTAGTTTCCACTCTTTGCCCTAGAATTTAACCAAAATCGAATTTCTTGATTATGATCTAATAGTTATTTTGCAATGCAAAATGAGTTTTTTAATTGGACTAATTTAGTCTAACGAGAATTTTGAAAGGTCACTTTAGCAAAAGGTTTCAGATTTAAATGTAAATTTTGCTTTTTGATTAATATTAACCATTGTGAACAGAAATAATTTTAAATGATGATAGTAATATTAATAATAGGAATTATCCTTATTGTTTATCTTTGAACAAGAAAGTTAAACGAGGCAAAAATTTTGCACACAAAAACCCATAATGAATGACAAAATACACCTCAATCACCAAAGATAAGAGATGCTACCACCATTAATTCTTTTAGGAAAGAAAAAAATAAACAAATAAAATTATTTGGTATAATTGTAAATACTAAATATTTATATTAAAGTTTTCTAAAAAAAGAGAAAAAGAAACAAAAGAATTATTAAAAACTTACCTAAAACAATGTCTTAGCCAGCACAACATGCAATACACAATGCAAGTAGCCAAAAAAAAAAAAAAAAAGACATGCAGAAAACTGTTGCTGTTTGGCAAAAGAGATTATGATTCAATTTGACATAAAAGATCCTTTTATCATTTCATGTATTAGGTTACTAGTCTTTCAACAATCCGCAACAGCTCGGGTACTAGAAAAGCAGGATAACTCTGTGGTGGAAATAGTCGCTTTGCCACAGCAGATCTGAGATCATACGAAGCAGTTCCTTCTCCATTGAAAGCAATATAACATTTTCCCGAATAACTGGACTGTTTATTACTTTTTAATGTTGTATGAACTGAAACCACTCTTTCTGGGCCAGTGCTATATGGTGTTGTACGTGTATATATCATGGAGTAAGATCAACAGTTCGGAGTTAATCTTACTCCATCGCATATACAGTAGAGAGTCAAAAATCCACACAACTCGGGAGCAGAGATTGTGTGAATTTTAGGACCAATAAAAAAATATTTTCACTACAATAAAAGCAGAGTATTATTCAAACTAAACACATACTAATGAATAATAACTCAAATTTCACTAGAATATTAAATAATTAGGTGTATAAGAATAACACTGAACATAAAAAATTTATGTATATATAATGAAAACAATAAGTAAATATGAAAAATTATGACAAAAATAAGCACCCTTCTTGCCCTCAATTTAAAAACATTGTGCCCTTACTGCCTTTTACTACAAATAACCTTCAAACTGAAGATATTGTTGAGGTACTAACTCAGCATAACTGAACATCTGCAGCGAGGAATCGGGAAAAACACCAATAAATAAGTAAAGAAAAGGATAGTGGAAAAGAAATAAGAATACGAGTAAAATAGCTTTAAATTCAAAACATTCTAACTTTGCAAAATGCATCTAACCCGTTGTAAAGTATAAATGGAATGGTTCGATTTTATAAAAGGTTATACATAGAAGTGTAAGTCACAAAAGTTACTTTAAGAGGAAATGGTCAAGATGCATAAAAGAAAGTAAGGAATTTATTACACCAGGTGATATTGCGATTTCAAAACAGAATCATAAAATTCAAAATCGAATGACCAAGCATGCGTGGGAACGTACAGAAAAATTTTAGTCAAATAACAAACCTTTGAGACTACGAAACTCACAAGAAAGGAAGGGAAACTCATAAGAAATATAAAATGAGAAGAAAAGATTTTATGAAAAGTTAGGGAGTAGAAATATAATAGTTATGAAAGATATACGCAAGGGAATAAAGAAAAGGGGTCCGGTGGTAGAGAGTTTTCAGTCGAATAAACAATTTTGAAAATCCACCTGGACTGAAAAACAAATTCTTATAACATCTGGAGTGAGGAAAAATAAAATTTAATAAAAATAATCTGGAGGGTGAAGTTAGACCAGTAAAAGTTAAGTGGGTGTTACCAAAATTGAGGATTGGATTAAAGTTAAGGGGATGGAAATTTTGGAAGGGAAGAGGAAAGGATATAGAAGAAGATTTTCGGGAAGAGCAGGGATATAGAATTTTTTGATTTGGTGTAAGCATACAGTTCTTTTAGAATTTTCCTTTTAATTTGGTGGTGCTCAGGATTATCCACGGATTTCCTAACGGAGAATGATCCTCCTGCAGATGTGGACGTTAAAAGGTAAACATTTTTTTTCTGTTCTGAGAATACTAAATTTTAAGTATGAACAAAATATTTTAGACAATTGCAGTAAAAGAGTAAAGTTAATATAAAGATGACTTTATATATATTTATATATATTTATATATAATTCTGGATATATGTATTTGATTTTGATTTATCAAAAATAAAGTTAACATTTTTTCCAATCTAAATCTTTATTTATTTAAAACTAATTTTACCTTCTCACAGCGCAATGATTAAGTTGTTAAATAAAGAAAATTTCAAAGAAATTATCTAAATTAAAACCTAACTAAGAAACAACTTAGCAATGGTACCAGTGACCAGGTATACCTTTTTAGGTATAGTAAAATTTTGCTCAAAATTCAGAATTATAATTGAGTCATCTTTTTCAAATAAATAAGTCATCTTTTCCAAAATAAATAAATAAATAAATAAATAAATAAAATAAAATAAATAAATTAAATTAAATTAAATTAAAACTAAACTAAATAAAAGGAGACAAAATTAAAAATAAAATTAAATAAAATGAGACTAGATTTTCAATTGAAATTAATTTGTGTGAATTTTATATGTTTTCTTTGATTTATATATTTATATATATATGTATGTATGTGTATTTGCAAAAATAAGCTATTCTATTTAGCTGAAAAAAAAAAAAAAAAATTCTTATTTAGCATTATTTTTTGTTTTATATCGTTGCACTTCAATTTTCCAAAATATTTTAAGCAAACATATACACATGCATATATGTACGGCTTGTATATTTTCATTTCTGATAATAAAAGTCAGATGTTCTTTTAATATAACTATTTATTAAACTATTTATTATTGAATATAACTATTTATTAAACTTTAATTTGTACTTATTATTTCTCGCGTACACTACTATTATATATACACATATATTTATTTATATGGTTTATAATTAGTTTAATTATTGCCCAAATAAGAAACCCCTTTTTTTTTCCCATTTATTATATTTAATATTTACTATAAATTACGATTTGACCTTTTCAGGGTCGTACTGGCATGACAAAGAGGGCGCTGGCACTTTGAACAAAAAGGGCGCCAACAATCTAGATAAAAAGGGCGCCAGTTTACTACTAAACATTATTCAGGGTTATTATATGTAGTGGCCAAGAAGTTCTGCTCTCTAAATTGGTATAAGTAGTGTTGGTTTCGATCTCAGGTCTAAACGCTTGACCTAATCATACGAAGTTTTCCATAGTTTTCTCCAAAACTTGTGTAAATATGGGAATAGGAGCTAAGACTCCTTAAAAAGACCTAATAGAAGGCATTCCACGGAGAACAGGGATCCAAGTGCAATCAATCTTGCACCAATACCAAGGTGATTACAAAAAATTTTCTTTATACATGACCAGAGTTCTCAAAGGCTTTTAATATATTCCTTTTCCACCTTAGACAGCTGTCTTTTCTTTTTAACCATTTTAAGCTTCACCAATGGAATATATCGTATTAAAAAATCACTACATAAAATTTCTGGTACATAAATAACATAAACTTTCCTTTGTGAGTAGAGAACACTGTACACGACCCCTCTAGCTAACATCCCATTAAAGAAAAATGCCGTCTCCGCTTGAATTTGAATATGTTAAAATATGCGCTCGAGCATGAAATTAAACACATTACTCCAGCTCTCACAGTTAAGTTTACATTGATCAATTTTTAAATATAAAAACCCATAATTTTTAAATTGCGTCGTATTTTTTTAGAGTAAAAACCATAAATAATGCTGTTTCGATGGCTGTATCTATAGAAATTGTGGTTTAAAACATATTCAACTAGTATGTTGTGGCCACCACAAGACTTTCTTCTATATTTTCCTATACATATTCAATCAGTAACAATATTAAAAAAAAAAAAAAAAAAAAAAAGATTTTTTTTTTTTCTTTTTCTTTTTCTTTTTTTTTTGTGAAAATTAATACATATTCAATCACTAACAATAATTAAAAAAAAAAAAAAAAAAAAAAAAAATCGAATTTTTTTTTCTAAGTTTTTTTTTTTTTTTTTTTTTTTTTTGTTAAAAGTAAAAAAAATCGATAACTTTGTTTTAAATTATCACAGATTTATGGTTCAACCATTCGTTTTAAAGGTATTGACGAGATCTTTCGAATGATACCCATCTTCAAAATTTAACCCCCCCGGGGGGGTACTTCCCCCCCAGGGGGGGAACCGATGCCCCCCCATGCACAATTTTTTTTTCCTAGTTAACTACTACTATCATCAATAATTCAAATTAATTTTACAATCACAAGTTTAAAATAACTCTCATTATGCCCATTTATACGGAATTTTGTCCTATGCTGCCATGTTAAAAATTTGCATAAAATGCGATTACAGCGCCACCTGTTGAGCTATTGATCCCCAAATCTAATGGGCACCAGTTCATGTCAGGGTGCAACTAAATACCATGTTTGGTTAAATTTCATTCATATGTTCGTGAGATACAGCGTCCACAAAAAAATGATACAGACACACAGACAGACAGACAGACACACAGACAGACAGACAGACATTTTCTAAAAACTATCAATTCGTGTTCAGGACATCCCAAAACGTGTAGATCCGTCAAAAAACGGAGGTCGAAAATTTTCGCGAATCCAATACTTTCTCTATATTACATATAGAAGAAAGTAAAAAATAGACAATGAGCAAAGAAAGGGTTGTTGGAATTAAAGCCGATTGTCTGCACTAGGATCCTAGGCCTGAGGGAGAGTATCCTCCATTGGGGACTTTCTAAGGGTTACTAGCCCGTATTTAAGCAAGTTTTGGAGAAAACCACGGAAAATTCGAAAGACTAGACCGACAAGTGCAACCTGGGATCGAACCTGGCACCTCACACCTACCAGTTTTGAGCGCAAAACCGCTTTTAGGTCGCAAGGAAAGGGAGAATGAAGTCATAGAAAAATTAAGAAAAAAAATAAGCATTTTTCACGTAAGCTAAGCTATTTCACAAGCAACAAATATTGCGCGCAGATTATTGTAAACAACAGAATGTCATAAGAATTTATAAAAGATTTGTGAACTATTGTTAAAAAATTAGCTGGCCGAGATAATTTTGAACAAAATCGAATCACCAAGAATCTTGCCTTGTCATGCAAAGTCAGTGTGAGCGAACCTATTGGCAATTTGCAAAAAATAAAATTTTTACTATTGTGAGGATCATGTTTCAATGACATAAAGTAGAATTTGAACTTGAATTTTCATTTATTTTCCTGTGATTTGTTTGTTCCCATTTTTATTGTCTTACTGTTGGAAATACAATCACCGTTTATGTGTTTATGTTTTTCACTCTCAAAATTATTACGGTTAAAAAATTAGGTGCTGCTATTTGAAATTTTATCAGTATAACCATAGAATTAGGTTTTTGACTTTTTGTGTTTCACTTCATTCTCCAGCGCATATTTTAAAATATCATAATCCAAGCATATGTGCTATTTTCTTAAATTCTACCATTCATTCATTAGTCTTTCATGGGAAAAGTATTTTTATAATCACACTGTACATAATGCAAGAGCATGAGCATGTTTATGTATATGCATGTGCACATAAGGGATATCAAGTATACTAAAGTATAAATATTAATACAGCAAAAACGTTTCACAAGTTTTTCCTGAATATTTATACTCCCATTTTTATTTATATAGAAATTTATATGAATAGTTATACTTTTGAATATTTATACGTCTATTTTTGTTTCTATTTCTATCGAATATTTATACTTCTTGTGGCAAGGTTTATATTTTTACAAAGGAATATATATGTATATAAACAAATAATAATAATAATAATAATAATAAAAGATTTTTTATCATAATCATTATTATTTTGAAATTGACAAGATATGTTTTCAAGATATATTTAAGAAAATTAATAAAATCTCTTTTAACTTATCAATGGAATAAGTGATGTAGTTTAAGAATTGTAATCTTTAGATTCTGGCACATTTACTTTAACCAAAGCGCAGTTAAAAACAGGAATTAATAAAGAGAGAGTGAGAGAGGGAGAATGAGTTGTGAATAGATTAAATACAAATATTTAAAAGAAAGAAAAATTTATTTTTAAAATTCTCCTCTTTTAAACTACAATGTATTAAAACATTACAAACAAAAATGCTTCTTTCAACTTAATTTATCCCATCAGCCAGCAAAGACAAAAATAAATAAATAAAAAATAAAATAAAAATAGTAATAATAATAATAATAATAATAGTGACAATTGGAAATTTTATACACAAATAATAATACTAATTACATGATTTCACTTGATCGGAAGCTTTGCCTGCTTTAACATATACTTTTTTACATTGAAAAATAAATCCTAAATTTTATTTACTCCCTGAAATAAGACACTACTTATATTTGATTTAATTCAAACATTCAATATATATTACAGAAATATGTGAACTTAAAAAAAAAAAAAAAAAAAGAACGAAAGAAAGAAAAAAGCTATCAGTTCTATGTTAAAAAATTAGTGAAATAGATACAGACTTTAAAGATCTCTGAGAAACAATCATTTCAGCTTTAAATATTTAAATATTGATCTCAGACTTAATAAAATAAAATAGATCTTAATAAAATACAAATTTGCATAAAAGCGATAAAGAATCTTATTAAGTAAAAAATTTTTCTCGATCAAATGTGATTTTTTTTTTTTAATGGTACCCGTAATATATATATATATATATATAACGTAAAGCAATTTAATGGTTTTGAATTTTCTAAATGCGAAAACGGAATTAAAAAAAAAAAAAAAAAGTAGGTAGGCAATGAGTAGAGGCAAAGAATTCAAAGATCTCTCCATACGCCTGCACTTCAACAAATAATAATAAATTATAAATATAATAATGAATAATCATACCTTAGATTATTTTTCCCAACATGAAAATTCTTGTATTTCACATGGATTGGCGTAAACACAACAGAACTGATACCATTCAGATAATTCCACCTTCACTTTTTCACGTTACATTATATAGAATTCAAGATGTGCAGGTTTCACAGTGAATGTCCCTCCCCCATCTTCAGCTATTCGTTAGAAAAAATTGGAAACGCGTGTTTTCCCAGTAGTAGAGAAAAGATTATTAGCATTTCTGTTCCGGATTTCTTTGAAATGCGTAAATGTGTGTGAACAAATAATATCCATCACCATAATAGTTGTTGAAAAAGACTTCGTATGTAAATGTACTATAACTATGATCATTTAGGTGACAAAAAGGGGAACACATCAACTGCGCTCACATTAATCCCCCTATTGTTGAAAAAGCATCAACTGTGCCCACATCAAAAATTACTGATAACGTTCATTGTCATCCTCTCAGCCCAAAGTCCCAAAGAGTATACTAATCTGCAGGTTAGATAGGCTTTGCCTCAGCCCCAGCTGTACATCCAGAAGTAACTAAGAAAAATTTCTAGAAAGGAAAGATATTTTTACATACTTGCTTTGTTTACTTTGAAGGATAAGGAGAGGTACAGCTCGTTCAAAGATGGAATTTACATTCATGGAGGAAAAAAAAAAAATGATATAAAAGGCACTTTTTTTTAATATTGTATTCAGTATTAATTTTCAGTTTATTTTTATAAAGATGCTATATTTTTAAATTTTTTACATGCATCTTTATTAGAGATGCGCACCGTATGTGTTTCACTAAACATACAAATCGCCCTGTTTAGTGGAACATGCAAGATACCCTGTTAACCTTTTAACGATCATTGGTTTCGCAGCGAAACCAAACATTTGGCATAATTTAAGAAAGTTTATGCAGCAGTTTTTTTAACTCCCCCCCCCCCCCATTGTTTTAATCAGGTTTTAAACTTTTGTTCCTTTTCTGTCTGTAGATATCAGCACTATTCCAAAATTTGACAAATAATGCTTCATTGGAAGCTAAATGCATAAGTGACTTGAAGTTTCTTTGTGTGACACGAGTGCGAATTGCTGGTTTGATGATGCACTAATGTCTAGTTTTTAATGAAGAGCTGGACTATTATTTTCACCCGAAACAACTTTTACGAGTTTTTGCAGTCGATAATACTTACTTACAAAGTGTTTTATTTATTAAATTAAATATTATTTGAATTTAATAAGGTTAACTTATAGATGTTTCAAACCAAAAATTTCTCGAAAAGGAACAATGCTAATTTTTTATTTTTTAAACATTTATGATCAGCTACGTATCTAAAAGCCATTTTTAATATTAGTTAGTAATTTTAAAAATAAATTAAGTAGTGAACGTTAAAGGGTTAAGTATTCTATATTAGTTGTTATTCTTGATAGGGCTTGTGGGGGATAGGGATACATGTTTTTTCATCCATTTTTAGAGAAAATTTAAGAATATGTGCACCTCACTAAGACTAAAAGGCGTGCTGTTTAGCATTTCATGAGCATTTAATATTAGTTTGTAAGCAATTTTTGTCGTTTATAAAAGCATTAAAAAGAGGGCTCCTTTTATGCCTAATCGGGCGCATATAGTGTTATTTCTACATTATTGATAAAGGTGCATTTTTTATTTATTGATTTTATTTCATTTATATAAATAATTTTAGTGGAGAAAAAAATACATGTACCATCCGGTAGATGTAAAAGGCACCTTTTTTTGTATTTTGTATTTATTTTATTTTCAAAAGTAGTTTTTTAGTTTATTTTTATAAGGAGGCTACATATAAAATTGTTGAAAACCTTTTATGCCTAGCGGGGCGCATGTAATGTTATTCCTAACGTTACGATATATTTTATATTAAGCACTATTTTTTTTTTCTTTTTACATATTTGTAGTGCTTAAATTATATATGCGTACTCACTGAATATAAAATGCGCCCTGTTTTGTATTTATTTAAAAAATAGTTTATCAGTTTATTTTTATAAGAGGCTAATTATAAAACTATTGAAAACATGGCGCCGTTTATGCCTAGCGGGGCGCATATAGTGTTATCGCTAAAGTTACGATATATTTAATTGGGCGCTTAAAATTTCTTTTGCATAGTTGAAGTGTTTAAAATATATATGCAGATCAAGTGCACCTCACTAAGGCTAAAAGGCGTCCCGCTTAAAACAGGACAGGGTGCCTTAAAAACAGGACGCCTTTTAATCTAAAGGGGCGCACATGGTGTCATTTCGACTTTACTATATTATTTACAGGGCGCTTTTTTTTTTTTTTTAATTGTATTTAGTATTAGTTTTTAGCTTATTTTTATAAAGACGCTATATTTTTATTTATTTTTACATACATTTTGATTAGAGAGGCACACGTATGTGTTTCGCTAAACATGCAAGCCAAGGTACCCTGTTTTCTGTATTATTTGTTATTCTTGATATTGCCAGAACATGTTTTTTTTTTTTTTTTCTTTCTTTCTTTTTTTCCCATTTTTGAGAAAATTTAAGAATATGTGCACCTCACTAAGACTAAAAGGCGTGTTGTTTAGTATTTCATGAGTATTTAATATTTGTTGTTTATAAAAACATTAAAAAGAGGGCTCCTTTTATGCCAGATCGGTCGCATATGGTGTTATTTCTACGTCACTGATAGGGGCGCAGTTTTTATTTATTGATTTTATTTCATTTATATAAATAATTTTAGTGATGAAATATATACATGTACCATACCGTAAATGTAAAAGGCGCTCTGTTTTGTAATTTTTTTTTCAAAAATAGTTTTTTAGTTTATTTTTATAAGGAGGCTACATTTAAAATTGTTAAATTTGCCTTTTATGCTTAGCGGGGCGCATATAGTGTTATCCTAAAGTTACGATATATTTTATTGGGAAATATGCGCTAAAATTTGTTTTACATATTTGTAGTGTTTAAAATATATGTACTCACTGAATATAAAGGGCGTCATGTTTCGTATTTGTATTTAGTAATAGATTTTAGTTGATTTTTATAATAACGCTACGTGTTTTAAAATTATAATTTGATTAATGGTGCTCACATATGTGTTCTACTGAACATGCAAGGCGCTTAATTTGTTGAAACATACAAGTTCGCTTCTTAGTGGAGAATACAAGGCGCCCTCTTTAGTGGAACTTACAAAATGCCTTTTACTTAGTCTTCTGTGTGCCTAGTGTAGTGGGACGCACATAAACATATTCAAGCTATTTTAAATAGAGAACTCGCATTCTTGATTAATAATACGTACATGTAGGCATTCAGATAAAGGAGTTTCAGGATTGCTTTTGAGAATAAATTCTACCTAAATATTTCCTTCAATTTTAAACAAAAACCATTATAACTTTACAGTGTTCTAGGAAAAAGGGGGAAAAAAAAAGAGTTCCTCTGCGAAGGGCGCACCGGGCATTTGCCTCGTTGCCCGGTGGGCCAGTACGAGCCTGGACCTTTTGTAAAATATTTAATTTGAAAAAAAAAAAAAAAAATGTATGTGAGTGTTAATACAGATTAATTTTAACATTAATTGATTTGAATCTAAATTTTACATTAAAACGAGATGGCCACAGAGAAACTTCTACAAAAATTTGCCGGGATACAGGCAATAATACCGCAGTTCGACAATGTATCGGCGGTTACGCCGCAATTTTTTTTAGACAGTTTTGAGACTATAACTACTTTAGCTAAATGTACGGACGCGGAAAAACTTTTAATTTTAAAATCCCGTATTAGAGGCGACGCCCTATCCCATATGATAAATTCCCCTGACCTCAGTCAAGAAGAAAATTATGCAGAATTCAAGAGAAAATTTTTGTCATATTTTGATACTAAATTAAGTCTCGCAACGAGACAACAACAGTTTTCAAACTGTAAAATGATGCCAGGTGAATCCGCTAAAGTTTATGCTGCTAGAGTTTCGTTAGTAACTCAAAAATTTTTTAATAACCCGGACATAACAAATCAGTCCGTCAAAGCACTTTTCGAACAAAGTAAATTATCTAAATATCTCGAAGGCCTTCTGCCTGAATATAGACATGCGGCACTTATGAAAAACCCTTTAACTTTTACAGAAGCTATTGATTTTGTAGAGCTCTTACAATCAAATAATTTAGCTTATTCTCAATCAGACGGAAATGTTCCACACACATTAGGAAACATTAATACCCAAATTTCAAATAATGAAATTAAAGCTCTGATAGAAACCCATGCTCTTCAAACACACGAAACAGTTAGTGCATTGAGTAAAGAGATTGAAAATCTTAAACTCTTATCAAAAAGACATACACCTGAAATTGCAACATTTTCACCTCGCTCCTTTAATAACAGAAATTATGTACCAAACCAATTTGTTAGACAACGTCAATTTCCACCATGTGATTTTTGTAAAAAAACAAATCACTCTTCCCAGTTTTGTTATTTTAAAGACGCTAAACAAAACTCGAGACAAAATTTTAGTGACAAAAGGTCAAAATTCTATCCACAACAATCGCAAGCGAGGAACAGTTCCTTCAGAAGTTCGAATACAAGGGACAATGGATTTCATTCTCCCCCATCACGGAATACGATGCATTTAAACTCGAAAAGGGGAGGTCAGTAGATGACCCAACAAAGGGACCTCCCCGCATACAGAATTCTCAAAGCACGTCTTATAAAAAGGTTACTGAACTTTTAGTAAACACGCAAGTTTTACAATTTAATAAAGAGAGACCTTGTTTACCGACTGTGTCAATTTATATAGCGGGTAATATAGTAAATTCGCTTATTGACACAGGCGCGGCAGTCTGTGTTTTAGAACATGATATTCTTTCGAAAGTAAAAGGTATCATGAATATCGAAACATATCAAACAAACGTGCAGGTGAAATCGATCTCTGGAGACAAGTTGGATATATCACATTATGCAACACTACAGTTTTCGTTAGGGGGTACAAACTTCACCCATCCGTTTTATATAGCTAATCATACATTTTCACAAAATTATAAAGCAATCATCGGATATGATTTTTTGAAAAACCACAATTTTCAAATTTGCTTAAAATCAAATAAATTATTTTCCGACAACTGTGTCATTAAAATGTCAGACGCGGTAGATCCGAACAAAACAAATATTGAGGTAAATTTTGCTCGTATACCCAGTAAATTTACACTATTACCGGGAGAATCACGTGAAATTAACTTAAAATTAGATTCTGAAATTCGTACGGGAAGTATCATTGAATTAAAACCATGTATGCGTAATCCCAATTTAAAACTCTCTCACACTTTCTGTCCAGTACAAAATAATAGAATTACGCTTACAATAACAAATATTAGTACGCATAATATCCCGATTAATAAAAATACCCGTATAGGAAATATAATATCAGAATTTGATTCACGAGATATTGATAAAATAAAAAACCTTCGACGTCAGCAACTTAAAGAAACAGATTTTAATTTAAATCATCTTGATGTAAACACGAGGAAACAATTATTATCTTTATTATTTGAGTATGCGGGTATCTTTAGTAAACGCCTTTACACAATTGGTCGTACAAATGTTATTAAACCTAATCTTACAGTTGATTATTCTCAGCTACCATCATCTCGTCCGTATACAATCCCACACGCCTTAAAAGAACAATTAAAAAGACAATTAGATGAATTAGAAGAAGCAAACATTATTGAAAAGTCAAATTCTCACATTAGTTTCCCATTAATAATGATCAAAAAGAAAAATCCATCTGGAGACCCCAAACAGCAAAAGTGGCGTCTCGTAACTGATTTCCGTGCGTTAAATCGACACCTTAAATATCCCAGATATAAATTGCCAATTATTAGCCATTTATTAGAAAATTTAAGAGGTGCGAAATATTTTTTTACATTAGATTTATCAAACTCTTTCTGGCAAATCCCTTTAAAATTGGAAGATAGAGACATGACCACATTTATAACACCATTCGGATCATACCGGTACATTACCACACCCCAGGGTCTTTCAGCGTCCCCTGAAGTCTTTTGTCAACTGGCAGATCAGCTTTTGGCACCCATATCAGATTTAAAAATTTCAAATTTTATCGACGATTTTTGTATTGGAAGTGAGAATGCTACAGAAATGATTAGCAAGCTACGAAAACTTTTCGAGCGATTCAGACAGTTCGGCCTTACACTGAATCCAGAAAAGTGTTCTTTCATGTTACCGGAGATACAATTTTTAGGTCATAAGCTTAACTCGGAAGGTATCAAACCGTTAGAGGAAAATATAATAAAAATTCAAAACTTTCCGGTTCCAACCACAGTGAAAAAAGTTAGAAGATTCCACGGACTAGTTTCTTATTACAGAAAATTTATTAAAAACTTTTCTGAAATAGCTGCTCCATTAACTAACTTAACAAAAAAAAATCAAAGATTTAAATGGTCAAAAGAGGCTCAGGAGGCATTCGATATTTTAAAATCTAAACTTACACAGCCTCCCATATTAATACATCCTGATTTTACGAAACCATTCATTTTATCTACAGACAGTTCCGATAAAGCGTTAGGTGCTTCATTAGGTCAAAAAGATAACGATGGAATTATACATCCAATTGCTTATTTCTCGAAGAAATTAAACCCGACACAATGTAAATACACTATAATGGAGAAAGAATTAATGGCCATAGTCGAAGCAGTTAAGAGTTTTAAATATTATATCTATGGCAGACCTTTTATAATTAGATGTGATAATGCCGCCCTAACACAATTAAGTAAGCTCGAATCACCAGGTAATAGAGTTTCTAGGTGGTTCGCCTTTCTTTCTGATTACAATTACACTTTTGACTTAATAAAAACTACGGATAATGTAGTAGCTGACACATTATCAAGAGATTTTTTTATAAATGTTGTACATAATAAAAAGGATTTTCAAAACACTTGGAATTCTACGAAAAAAAAATCGACACATGACAAGTTCAAAAATAGAAAAAATTATTTTATCCATGAGAATGAAAAAAAATACATTACTAATGTATACTCTAACTCTCATATTCCTAAGAGGAGAAATTATGGTTACTCTCCAAACACATCATATGCAGTAAAAGAAACTCATATGAATGGGAATATTAATAACAATGTAGGTGCGGGTTTAATGAACGTAGGAAATTCATGTTATATGAATTCTGTTTTACAATGTCTAACGCATTGCACACCGTTAGTAAATTGGATGATAAATAACGTACAATATATGGGAAATTGTCGACAAACTAAATTTTGTATGATCTGTACTTTGAGATATCATATAAACAATGCATTATCGAATACGGGACAGGTGATAATACCAACAGACATTTACCATAATTTAAAAAGTATTGTACCACATTTTGAATGGGGCCAACAGGAAGACGCGCAGGAGTTTTTTAGTTACGTTATTAATAAATTGCAACTATCTGGTATAAATAAATGTACAACTCATATGATAAACACTACTAGTAACTCAAAACATGCGATTCAAAAACTTTTCGAAGGTTCTTTTCAAAACCTTATCACGTGCAACACATGTGGAAAAAAAAGTGTTGAATTTCACAAATTTATGAGCATACATATGAATGTTCCGGAAAATATTGTAACTCTGGATAATGCATTACAAAGATTTACACAATTCGAAACAATACAAGACATTTATAGATGTCCTATTTGCAAAAAAGAAAACGGCGGAATGAAGCAAATAACGATATCACAACTTCCTATTGTGACGACCTTTCACTTTGAACAATCATCGCATAACCAATCGGTTCTCGATAAACAACCGATTAGCGTGAAGTACCCTGAAAAAATTAATCTACGTCCTTACATGTCGCATAACATAGGAAATCCTATTGAGTACGTACTGAATGCTGTAATAGTACACTCGAGGCAACCACAGGGTGGTGGCCATTATCATAGTTATGTTAGAGATACATACGGAGATTGGTACGTTATGAACGACAATGATGTACAAAAAGTTAGACCTGATGAAGTTTTGAATCAAAATCCATACCTTCTTTTTTATCTAAAACAAGAGAAGGCTGATACTTCGGTCCAATATAATTCTCATAATGAGATTTCTGTAAATACCATTCAAATTGATATTCCTACTATAAATGATATCAAAAAAGCGCAAAGAGAGGATAATAAATTAGGTAAAATTATATCGACGTTGGAAAATCTATCCACAGAAACTTCTAGTTTATATAAAAACTATTCTTTGCATGATGGTTTACTCATGCATTCTCGATTCTTACCTCGGTTTAGGAAATCTACGAAGGTTTTACAGATAGTAATACCGGACAAATACAAGCCTCACATTCTAGCGGCAAAACATATAACGCATTTTGGGGGTTTTAAAACGTACAATGCTATACGCGAAAAATACTTTTGGGAAAATTTATATGCAGACACAAAACATTACGTACAATCATGTATGAAATGCATTACTTTTCGTTCACCAAATAAATTCGCAAAAGTTCCGGTACAAAGACATTTTATACCCACTAGGGTTATGCAGTTTGTTTCTGCAGATTATATTGGTCCTTTACCCTTGACAGCAAAAGGAAATCGCTACATTTTAACTTTTGTGGATCATTATTCTAAATTTCTCCGATTGTATGCTACACCGAATCAAACCGCTAAAATTACCGCCGACAAGTTCCTCGATTTTATAGGTATTTTTGGAATCCCTGAAAAATATTTAACAGATAAAGGGCCCTCTTTTACAAGTGAATTATTTACAATTCTATGCAAGAAATTAGGGGTTACTAAATTAACAACAACACCTCTCAATCCATCTTGTAATGGCCTGTCGGAAAATTTAAATCCCAGAATTAAAAAGTCCTTAGCTATTTTTTCAGAAAACACAGCTGAATGGGACACTTATCTTGACTATTATGCGATGTTATATAATAATAGCTTACATACTGCAATTAATGAAAAACCAGCTTACGTACACTTCGGCGTTGATCCAATATTACCTACTGATATACTTAATGAAACACGCACTGAAAAACACATACCTTATGAGGATTTTGTCGCACGAAAAGCATTCCAATTACAATA
Source organism: Salticus scenicus (assembly GCA_963930645.1). Classification (NCBI taxonomy): domain Eukaryota; kingdom Metazoa; phylum Arthropoda; class Arachnida; order Araneae; family Salticidae; genus Salticus; species Salticus scenicus. The sequence continues at coordinate 175,496,738 of OZ005657.1, forward strand.
TACCAACGAAAAAGTACACGAAAGCCTTTTAAGAGCTGCAGAAGCACAAGAGAAATATCAGCATAAAAAAGCTCGTTATAGAAATTATCTTCCAGGTGAATTAGTATATTTATATAACCCAGACCAGGATAGAAATATAGAAACGACAAAAAGAAGAAATTATGTCGGACCCATGAGAATAGTAAAAAGACATAACAAAGTCGATTACACTATAGAAGACGCTCTTAACCCGTTACGCAAGCCAATAAAAGTTCATTCTCATAGATTAATCCCATATACGAGTCGCAGACCGGATTTAGATCCTTTTAATTCTTATGTCAAAGAAAACCAAAGCCTCACAAATCCGCCTTCTAGCTTTTTAGCAAAACCGCATGCAGTGTTCGAAAAAGCGGAATACAATAGTTTTCTTTCAACCCCCCCCCTCCCCACATCTCAAAACTCGAAACAAACTCTACCAGTCAATGAACCCTCGGACGGGGAGGCATCTTTACAATCTACCGATGATTCGCAAAGCACCGTTATCTATTCTCAGGAAGATGAAGATCTACCAAGGGACGCCCCGTCCTCTCCCCAAACTCAAAATCCTAACAATGCATCCGAAAGATATTACTTTCGACATCCGCGTGTCTATGCCTCAAATTTCCTGGACTGGTCCCTAAAGTTTACGGAATAACAACAGTTAGGAAAATATTTCTCTTATTGGACATTGTATGTATATATAAATAGGTATTAATTTCATCGGTATTTTATATATATATATATATAAATGTATTCATTTATTTAGTATTTTAGATATATATATAAATGAGTATTGATTTAGTTCATCTCTAATTATGATAAGTTTTATAATTTAATTTTATATATTATATTTCATTAGAATTTCTTATATTTGTTATTTATTAATACAAAATAGTTAATTTCTTAATATTATATATTTCACTATAATTTATCTTTCCTAGAAAAAAAAAAAAAAAAAAAAAAACCTTATGCATAGGATTATCAAACTTTCCATTCTCATGTAACTTGATTACTTGAAAATTAAAGGGAGAGTAGATATTATTATCATTATTGTTTTCATTGGACTTTTATATTTAAGACTTTATTAGTTCTCATTTACATTCAAAATATATTAGGAATATTCAATAAAATTATATTCTATGGTATCTTAAACACCAGGATATTTCATTAGCTCTACGTACATCGTTCATAATAAAGATGCTCATATTTGACAATACTAATATTTTAAATTACGTGAATATTGTTTTACAAAATGGCCACTTGTAAGACAAATCATAAATACCAGTTAAACCAATATACTATTTATATTTCATAGACTACATTGGCATTTCTTTCATATATAATGCTTATTCGCAGGCGAATATTCACTATTTATGTTCGGTTTTATATATGCTGTTTGTAGTCATCAAAATTAATTTATATTCTATATAATTCTATTATGCAACATTTAATATTAACGAATATTTTTACAAATTTATCTTTAAATAGTAATGTTAATCATCCTATCCTACTATTCTAGAGATATAATTACCATAGTTTATGAAAATAGTGATAATAAATAATAATACAAATAATTATATATGTAAATAAAACTTTCCAAATTTCTGTTAATGATATATTTCTAGTTTGTTACTTGTCATTATCAATCTAATCTCATTTTATCTCATGTCTTATATAGTTAATAAATCCATGCTATGGTTTCCGTTTCAAATTACATTTATCGATGAAAAAAAAAAAAAAAAAAAAAGCGGGATATATTTTTAAATAAACCAAAATCATTCGATTTATTTTTAGATCATTATATAAATGCATAATTTTATAATACTCAGAACACTAAGAAATGTTTTCCTTTTGATTTCAGTTTTGTGTCTATGCATTATCTTTGCAACACGCACATATGCTAGACAAAAAAAAAGGAGTTCTATGCTCCTTTGAAAACCAATATAAATGTGGAGCAATGTCCCGGCATCTCTGGGGAAAAATTAACCTCCCACCAGAGGCTTGTGCTATACATGATTGCCACGCATGTATAACTACAAACAGAAGTTACATAATTGATGAAGAATTTAATTTGAGGAATCCCACTTCTTTTCTATTACGAAAAGAAAAGATGAAAACGGATGCAAACTCCACGGTTTATGAATGTGAAACAGGACCAAAACAAACCTGTGACTGCGAAAAAACTTGCGATGGCACATCAGATTTCTGTAAAATCAGAAATTGCACCAAAAATGACATTTGTTACTGTCAGTTCACTTACGAACAATAAGAGCTTTTAGCTATTAATGAAGAGCAAACACTCAAAAATCCGGATATTCTCATATTGGAAATCTGCTACTTAGATAAACGTAAAATTAATCCTCCACAAGGCATTCACAGAAAACTACTGGAAGGGGAAAATGCTGTTTTCGAAAACCATAATCTCACGATCCAATTTCAAGATCCTATTCTATACCTACCGGATAATGGTAGAGTTATATTGCGCACAGAAGATTTTGAACATGTGTTAACTGTTCCTCATGACAAAATGATTAGAATTCCGTTCGAATTATTGGCATACAAATCTGTCATACAAGTTATATATTTACATAAAGACGGGCGTACAGTTTCGGGCTCCATAAGTGTTACAGGAAAAACAATATGTCAGCTACGATATTGTATTTTATGCACAGAAGTTTTCCAACATTTTAAGTGTTTTCCGTCATTTGTACGATATACACTATATGCTGTGTTTGCTTCAATTATAACTGTTTCATTAATTTGTTTAAAACTTTTCGTAAAAAGCATTATATATATTTTTCAAATAATTATTATGTTTTTGTTCTATTTAGGTAAGTTATGTAAATTTGTAGCTCGTTGTTCACTCTTATTAGGAGTTTTCATAGGATCTACAATCAGAGAAATTTTGATGAAATGTTATTTTCTTTTAGAAAGACATGCTCACAATAGAGCGAATATAAATACCCTGCAACTGGTTTTACTTACGTGTGTTTTAACTTTAACAACTGTTTCAGCGGAATATAATTCGCATTCAATCATAAAATCGGATCTAAAAACTTGCGAAATGTTAAACGACGGTACAAAGTCGTGTCATATCCACACTACAGCGGAAATCTCACTAAAAACAATTTCGTCTGAGAACTGTTTATGGTTTGCGGATGAGAAAGAAAATCACCTTTTTTCCTTAATCATAAAACTCGAATCGGTATTGTGCAACTTTCATACTGAACGCCAATACTATTCTTTTCCGATTAAGACAAAACAATTATCGCAGATATCGTGTATTTTTAATAAATATTGTGGAAGAGGTATCCATTGTATTAAACGTCATATCGGACAAGGAGGCATTACATTTGAGTCAGAACCAGCGGAAAGTCTAGAATTTCCGGGTTACTCAGCCTGCACAGCTGGATCTTTAGGAGTCGGATGCACAATATTAACGAGAGCATCGTGCAATTTTTACAAAATCTGGTATGAACCAGATCTTCTCCACAGTTATGAAATCTCAAAAATACGAGGCCATACATGCCAATATCAAATTTCTGTGAAATACACAGAAAATAATACTGTGTCAAGAATGCTCATCTCCGATTCGGCTTTTACAAAAAATGGAATCAAAGTCACAATTTTGGGGGCTTATGACCAGCCCCAATTGCACATCAACGACATATGTTGATACAACGAGTGGGACGTCCTAGTGAGGCATATTTAGCACCTGCAAGTGAAAAAAATTTTCCTAAAGCAGGACAAATTGGGGCAGTACAAGCCAATATATCATATACAAAGAAATTCATTTTCGACCCTGATTTAACAACCTGTGATTTCTTTGAAGATCAACTGAGGTGCATTACGGCACCCGATGCTTTGCAAAATTTACGCAACACAAAAGAATACGCTTTGCCCTTACAACGAGATGTTCATTTATTTAAAATAAATGAGCAACAGTTACAATCCACTCTGCTACTCTCTTCTGCAGTTCGCGTGCAACTACAGTTCCAGAAATTTAAAATTTCTGTGAAAATGAACACGATTTGTCCAAAATTCGATGATACGGAAGTAACTACTACAGGCTGCTATGACTGCCCTGTATTAGCTCGGATGTCTTTCACTGCACACAGTACATGTCAGCCAGGAGTGGTGTCTGTTCAATTTCAAGGCATTAGTGTTCATACAAAAGTCCTTCACTTAGCAACAGAACCAACGGTTCATGTAATAAAGTTCTACACCGAAAACAAGTGTTATACCGAAAAACTGTGTTTAAAGGCACCTACTTTGGTCCAATGCCAGACTTTGAAATTTTGCCTTGAGGAACCTAGTGTAGAATTACTCAATTTAGACACGAACTATACAAGAACTTCTAGTACCTATACCTCATCGAACTTTTGGGACAATTTTAATATCCCGAACTTTAACTCTTCATTATACATAATCAAATTCATAGGTTCTTCTCTTTTTATTATTTGTGTAATAATAACTATATTCTCAACGATAATTACCTGTTGTTGTCGTACACGATAAATTTCCTTGAAACAAGTACAATAACTAAGGGGTATGCTCCTTTATTGGGAACATTTCATATGTAAAAAGCAGTATTTATATATATTATACTGCGATCAAAAAAAAAAAAAAAAAAATTATTTGTGATTAGTTAGAAAATTCTAAATACCTCTTAGTTGGCCATGTACTTATTCATGATTTTATACTTGATATACATTTATAATTTTGTCTCTTTATATTGTATTTCATTGTCTTGTGTTATAATTATATATATACATTTACCATGTTAATTGTATGCTTTAAAATTTAGACTACCATTGTCTTACTGGGAGTTAGAAAATTTTCTTTTTTTTCCTTTTTTTTCTTTCTCAGACAACTCGGTATATTGTTGAGGTACTAACTCAGCATAACTGAACATCTGCAGCGAGGAATCGGGAAAAACACCAATAAATAAGTAAAGAAAAGGATAGTGGAAAAGAAATAAGAATACGAGTAAAATAGCTTTAAATTCAAAACATTCTAACTTTGCAAAATGCATCTAACCCGTTGTAAAGTATAAATGGAATGGTTCGATTTTATAAAAGGTTATACATAGAAGTGTAAGTCACAAAAGTTACTTTAAGAGGAAATGGTCAAGATGCATAAAAGAAAGTAAGGAATTTATTACACCAGGGTGATATTGCGATTTCAAAACAGAATCATAAAATTCAAAATCGAATGACCAAGCATGCGTGGGAACGTACAGAAAAATTTTAGTCAAATAACAAACCTTTGAGACTACGAAACTCACAAGAAAGGAAGGGAAACTCATAAGAAATATAAAATGAGAAGAAAAGATTTTATGAAAAGTTAGGGAGTAGAAATATAATAGTTATGAAAGATATACGCAAGGGAATAAAGAAAAGGGGTCCGGTGGTAGAGAGTTTTCAGTCGAATAAACAATTTTGAAAATCCACCTGGACTGAAAAACAAATTCTTATAACATCTGGAGTGAGGAAAAATAAAATTTAATAAAAATAATCTGGAGGGTGAAGTTAGACCAGTAAAAGTTAAGTGGGTGTTACCAAAATTGAGGATTGGATTAAAGTTGAGGGGATGGAAATTTTGGAAGGGAAGAGGAAAGGATATAGAAGAAGATTTTCGGGAAGAGCGGGGATATAGAATTTTTTGATTTGGTGTAAGCATACAGTTCTTTTAGAATTTTCCTTTCAATTTGGTGGTGCTCAGGATTATCCACGGATTTCCTAACGGAGAATGATCCTCCTGCAGATGTGGACGTTAAAAGGTAAACATTTTTTTTCTGTTCTGAGAATACTAAATTTTAAGTATGAACAAAATATTTTAGACAATTGCAGTAAAAGAGTAAAGTTAATATAAAGATGACTTTATATATATTTATATATATTTATATATATTTATATATAATTCTGGATATATGTATTTGATTTTGATTTATCAAAAATAAAGTTAACATTTTTTCCAATCTAAATCTTTATTTATTTAAAACTAATTTTACCTTCTCACAGCGCAATGATTAAGTTGTTAAATAAAGAAAATTTCAAAGAAATTATCTAAATTAAAACCTAACTAAGAAACAACTTAGCAATATGTTATAAATATAAATAAATGTATTGTGCATAATAATCAACATTCGTTCATACATAAGTAACAAGCAAAATTAAGGTGTAAAAAAAGTTAAATTTTAAAACTTTTTCTACTATTTATACTTAAAATCGAAATTTTAAAATAAGTGTCTGGATTTGACATGTTAAATGCGCCCTTAAGAATCCAAAACTGCCCTCATGAATCTAGAAAATTTCCTATTTTTTATTAGCAGTGCCCTGTTCCTTTTTAAACCTGAGGGAAACTCTGTTATAATATGTACTGACACACACATGTGACGGTTGCAAGGCCGTAGGCAAGGGAGGGGGGGTGGCGACGGGCCCAAGCCCCCCCCCCGAAATAAATGATGAAAGACTGATTTCGTGTACTATGTATCAGGCAAACATTGCTGTGTTGAAAAAAAAAGTATTTAAAAATAATTTAATAAAACCTATTAATTTAATTAAATTTCCCATTACGTTCTTTCTTTTCTATATTTAAGCTCTAGAGCGCCGTAAAACCCATTCAACCTTAATCTCGCTACATTTATTCGCTTAATTTCATCCACTTTCTTGTCAAAGCTATAATGGACTGTCCTACGTCATGAATTCAATCTTTTTACTTTCTTCTGTATTCAATAGAAGAAAGTATTGGATTCGAAAAAATATTTTGATTTCCGGTTTTCGATGGATTTACATGTTTTGAGAGATCCAGAACACGATTTGACCATTTTTAGAAAATGTCTGTCTGTGTGTGACAAATATTTTGTTCCAATTGTATCTCAGGAACTACTGCACTGCACAGAATTACATATACATTTATATGCAGCCGCACCATAACATAAATTAGTGCCTAACACTTTTTGGTGAAAACCGTCCAACAGGTGGCGCTGCCGTCTGAATTTTTCTCATTTTTTAACTTGGCGGTACAGTACAAAATTTCTTATAAATGTACACAATAAGAATTGTATTTATCATAGTAATAATCAAGTAGGCAAAAAATTTTGGACACATAGGAGCAACGCTTCTCCCTAGGGGTGAAGTCTCCCCCCCCCCGGAGGGGGACAGTTATTCGATATGGGTATCTTTTAAAAGAACTCGTCGGTATCTTTAAGACTAGTTGAACTATTAATGTATGTTAATTTGAATCTAAGTTTTCCTTTTTTTTCCCCCTCATTTTTAACAAAACGAAAAAGGGCAAAAAACATTTTTAAAGATATTGTTAGTGAACATAAAGTTGACTTTCTTTGGGCATTAAATGTTACATTTCTATTAGAAACAAATCATCTGCATTCATCATGGAAATTAATTTTAATAAATAAAAGTTTTAATAAACTGATTGTTATTGAGTGAATTTGTATAGGAAAATATAGACGAAAGATTTGTGTGCAAAGCCTGATTAAAGCAGGGGCATGTAAGACATGTGACCTGAATAGCAGCGGCCATATAATTCGCCCTGAAAATGCCATTTAGCCTTTTATGCCCTAAAAATGGTATCATATAGTGCAAATTCTGACATATTACTCCCATAAACAGGTATATATGTACCTGTGTTTATTGGTGCGCAATGCGAGGAGGAGGCGGGCTCACGAAACTATGTGTGCCCCGTGTCTCGCATGAAGTTAATCAGGGTCTTTTTGTGTAGGGTCTGATTAACTTCCTGTGAGGCCCGGGGTAAACACACTATTGTGGGCTCCACCCTCACCATTCGTACTGTGCAGGAATCAGCAAAAGTACATATATATACCTGTATATGAAACTAAAATAACAAAATTTACATTTTATGATACCACTTTTGTCATTTTTAGAGGCAAAAGGGCATTTTCAGGGCCAGTTTTAGGGCTCTTTGCTACTCAGGGCCCGGGGCACCATGTGCCCCTGTGTTAATCAGGCCCTTGATGGCGTGTGTGTATGTCTTTTTGTTGGGTATGCGTATCATTATAGCATATTCGATGACTTTGTATTAGAAATGTGACGGGCCCCTCCCGAAAAAAAATCCTGGCTACGGCCTTGGACGGTTGGGCATGACCTTATGAACCACTCTGCATATAGTGAATTGCAGTAATTAATATCTTATATATGTTACCGTTAAAACGCGAAATCCGTTAATCTGCAGATTACCTAGCTAATCTGCAGATTAACTAAAATGACCCGTTAAAGTGCGGAATAAAGAGTTTTCCGCATTTTAACTAGGTAATCTGCAGATTAACGGCTTCTGTGTCGTTAAAGTTCAAATGTTTGTTTCGAGCGTTAGTTTTTTTACATTCACTATGACGTCAAACAGTCATGTGATACAGATACGCGAATCCCAGATTAGTCTGTGACGCGATTGACCTTCAAACACAAACCAAAACTTTTATCCCTTCCGCTCCGCTATGATAAACAGTAAGCGCAAAACGTGGATCATCGAAGCTATGGTATTAGGTTTCTTCTTATGACCAACACAAAATTTAAAGTAACAAGTATGTTATAATTGTTTTGATTTATTTCTTCTCTTTTTAAATTCTGTCAATATAAGTTTGATAAGGGTCTGCATTTTATTAATGAAATCTAATTTTAATTAAAAGCTTTCTCTCGTGAAACTTCATTTTCAATTATGAATATTAAATTTACAACACAGTAATTATTTTCTCCCGAAATAAAACTATTAAACCACAACTTTTTAAAACTAATTTATTTTAAAATTGATTTAAATTACTATTACTTACTGAAAAAAAAAAAAAAAAACATGTATTAATTTTTAACTCTGGAAAATATGGCAATCAATATTATGGCATTATTTAATAAATACTTAATATGAAATTTTTTATGCATTTTTTTGCACTTCATTACAATTTTCTTTTTTGTTTCTTTCTATTTCAAGTTTCCTTTATATATTTTATATATCATGATTATATTTTTAATTTTAATTTTGTTCGCTTTTTCAGATAATTTCGTTGTAGTTTATCACATAAAATGTGTTAATAAAGTTTTTTTTCTTTTCTTTTTTTTTTTTTTTTTTTTTTTGTAAAATTAATATATTTGCTAAAATTGTACAGATATATGTATGCTGCAAAATATAGTTTAATAAAGCATTGGAAAACTGTCATTTTAATTTTCATGCGTTCTAAAAATTATTAAAGCAATTTTAATTATTTGAAGTACTTCTTAAAATGCTTCTGATTTGTCTAATTTAATATTTCTTTAGCGAATTAAAAATTGGTGCATAACTTTTTTTAAAATATACTAATAGCAATATAAGTTGTTAATAAAACATTTTTTTTTTTTTTTTTTTTTTTTGTTAAATATTTTTATTTGAAAAGAAATCGTTACTGTATTACAATTCTAACATTCACTTATAAAATAGACTTTATTGAAAGCTATTAAAGATATTATATTTCATATTAAAAATGCATAACATCTTCAAACTTATATTGACAGAATAAAAAAGATGAAATAAATAAAAAATAAATAAATAAAACAAATATAACTTTAAACGACATAAAAATTAAAACACATAGATTAAAATAAGTAAAGAAAGAAAAGAAAACTATTTTTTTTTCTTTTCCCGAATGAAAAAAACAAATACAACACAGCGTGCTTTAACATTACACCACCAGAGATCTTATTTTCATTTTAACGAGTGTATAGTAGGTAATGTGCAGATTACCTAGGTAATTCGCAGATTACCTAGGTAATTTGAGAAAAGAAACAATTTTTCTCACTTTAACGGATCACCCTAGTTAATGTGCAGATTACCTAGCTAATCTGCAGATTAACTGATTTCTGTACTTTAGCGGTAACATATATAATTAACCAACCTTTTTTTAGCTTTATTTATTAACGTCTGTTTCAGCCTTGATTAAGCAATTTCAAACCAATTTCCAGATATTTTCTAAATTAAAAGTTATTGTTTAGAGTAACATTTCAGCATTTAGATAAATAAGATTAACAGTAATTTGTGGTACAACATTTTTCTAACTTGACATTGATTGAATAATCAATTACTTTGCTGTATATACATCACATCATTAATGTTGATTTAATGATATTTTAGACTGTCATCAAGATAAATAAATTCTGTTTGCTTATTTCAATAAATAATGCAATTTAATTGCACCTTAGGAAGCAGATTCTCAAAGTTCAAGGGGCAGATAGAAAATTGTATTTTTCCACTTCAGTTTCCTCTTTATGCATGAATGAGTAACACTTGATTTATCTGATTGGAATAAGCAAAATTTTTTAACATTGCTTGTCTTAGTTTAGAGAATTTTAAAGTCTTAATTTATACCTAAATATTACATGATATTTTCTTACTTATGAATAATACTTACTATCAAATCAAATTATTTAATTTGTAAATTAATATCTTAAGGATTGACAATTAACTGCAAGTTGTGTGATATATATGTGATATCTAAATATAATAAACTCTGAAAAGCTTTCCCAGCTCAATATTTTCTTGGACATGTGCTATTGTATACATTTTTCAACATCACTTTCTCTTTATCAAATACATTTTTTAGAATTTTAAAATTTTTATACTTTAAAATAATGAAATTAATTTTTAAATATCATCATTGAAGGGAGGGGGGGGGAGAGAAGAAGAAGCTCAGTAATGTAGAATTTTCTTTGTACATTCATGTTGCTTTGTATATACTAAAAAAGAATTTTTTTTTATTATTATTCAGACTATTCCAGTTATTTTATCTATTTAATTTCTGTCTCTCCATTAAAAAATGAATTTTATATGTCTACTAATCTATGCTTGTTTGTTTTATATTTCTGCATTATTTTTTCAAATATTGTTATCCTTGTGCAATTTCATTTTTATAATATTAATTTCATATAATGATTTCTCTATTGAAGAATTAAAGTTACCTACAATTTTTATCGCAATGTTATTTTCTGTGAAATTTCTTCTAAAAAAATATTTAATGCATAGGTGCCAACTTGTACATTTTTTTAACACCAGTAGTTCTCTGTAGAAAATTTCATCATGTTTAATCAAAGAAAACTGCTAAAACAATTATTAAAAATTTCCGGCTGCAAAAAAATGTAAAATTTGGAAGCTATGTTAATGCAATTTTTAAATATTATTCACGTGCTTTTTGTTATTATTAAATAATTTGGAATGGATTCTTATATTCTTATAGAGGATAAACATTTTAACATTTTGCAAATTATTACAATTTTTTTTTTGCAGGGCCGATTTATATAATTTTTAGATATTAAAATAGCTAAATCCATTGTTAATCTGCTAATTTATAAATTAAATAAGTATCATCACTTAAGTAACTATAAGTAAAATAACATCTTAGATGGGTTAATTTTTTTTTTTTTTTTTTTTTTACAGAGTTGTTTAAAAAAAGAACAATTAGCTGAACAATAAACAAGCGATTCTGACTAAAATATTTGATAAGTAACGAAAACGCAGAAAAGAAGGCAATGTGAAAAAAAAGAGAGAGAGAGAACTCATCTCTTTAAATATCGTTTCTAGGACCCTGAATTGTTTTCAAAGACTGTTCTACCAATATTTTCTAAAAATAAATTTCTTCTTAAATATACAGGCGTATGTAACAACAAAATTTTCTATATAAAATTATTAGTTTTCAGGATGCAAATTCACACCTGTGGGAAACGCAGTCAGTCAGTAGTAATTTTTTATAGGCTTGTGAAAAATAAAAATGTGTTTTAAATTTTGTAGTTCTTAAACTGTCTAAGAGATGGCAGCATATGGCTAACGAAATTGTAGTAGGCGGGGCCAAGGGCGTCTTCCAGTTCATAAATGCCACTGCCAGTGCTTTAGTGAGTATAGAGCAGGCGCACGTGACGTCACTGTGACAGATGACTCCGCACGTACTTTAGAATGTAGGCAAAAGGTGGGATAAAGCACCAATGGAAAGGCAGATATTTTGCCTACATGCGCAAAAGTAGCAGAATAGCGTCGCTTGTTTATAAACATGCGCCTGCTCTATAAGTTACTTAGGGGTACATTCAAATGAAACACGTCCAGTTGCAAAGCCGTTTGCAGGCGTTCCAAATGTATGACTGCAGTCGGCAGCAAAAGTATCCGAGCACTAGCAAAAATTCCTATATAAAAAAAAGCCTACTTAATACTGTTTTGTTAAATAAATCCTTGTCGAATCATGTTCTTAGACTGACTAAGAACAGGATTCGACAAGGATTTATTTAACAAATCTGCATTAAGTGTACCTTTTTTTACATAGGAATTTTCGCTAGTGCTCTGTTACTTTTGCTGCCGACTGTATTTGCAAAAAACTTGCAAAATTTACGTCATCGAAATTGCAAGCGTTCCGCTTGTATGTAACTCTTACACTCACTTCACAGATTATTATACAGATAGGACACTCCCGTATATTCTTCGGTAACCAAAATTAGAAATCCTTTAGTAAACTGAAGGATTTCTACCAAAATTTGACTGCAACGACCGTATTGTCAACGGCTGTAAGTTTCTCGAGCTCTCCAGCTTACGCAATCGCTCATCTTATTTTTATTGTATCTATTATGTTCATTGTAATATTAGTGCAACGTTAAACCCAACATCCAACCAACTAACCATTGTATCGATGTTTACATTTGGCAATTTTGTTATTGTTTACGAAATTGATTGTCGAAAGCAATTTATTTTTAGAAGCAAGTACTAAATATTAAGCAAATAAATTTCGAAAATATATTTAAATCAGAAATATTTTTTTCATTTTAAAGCATTTTGTATTATTTGAACCAAGCAATGTTAAATATTTAAGATTTTATTCCATACTGCTATTTCAGCATTACAGTTTGTTATATTAATTTGTACGCTTGAAAACGAATGTGTTTGGCAAAATTTATTTTCAAATATAATAAAATTTAGTTTTATTTCTTAGAAAATAGCTGTGAATGTTATGATTTTGTAAATTTAAAAGTAGTAGAAAAAGTGAAGGAAAGAAAAGATGCACATACGTTTTAGTTTGGCAACTTTATTACTGTTTACAAACTTGGTTATTAAAAGCAATTTATTTTAAGGAGCAAGTGCTAAATATTAAGAAAATAAACTTTGAATGTACATAAAATAAAAACATTTTTTCATTTTAAAGCATTTTGTATTATTTAAACCAAGCAACGTTAAATACTTAATGATTTCATACTGCTATTTCAGAATTACAGTTTGTAATTTTAATTTGTTCTTGAATATGAATATGTTTGACAAAGCATATTTTTAAACATTATAAAAATTAATTTTTTTTTCTTAGAAGAATAGCTGTGAATGTTTCGAGGATAATTTTGTGAATCAAAAACAATAGAAAGTGAAGAAAAAGAAAACTTCCTATACCAACCTGCTACTAACTACTCTTGAAATAGAAAAACAATTTTCGATCAAAGATGTTATTCATGTAGACTTACCACTTCTAGTTCCCCTCCGTTGACACTAGTGGTGCTACTATATTTCCGGTTCGCGTTTTAGCTTCACTGTCCTATCTGTATAATAATCTGTGCACTCACTTCACTATACCAGTACGGCACTTCATAGGGCAAACGCTGAAATGTTTCTATGAAGAAGGATATTCTAACTTTCTAGCTCTTCTTCCTCGCCTTCTCTAAATAACAACACTTGACTCTAATATATATGTTAGCAATAAACAAACGTAACAACACCAGTAATCATTACAAATTTGAGTAGAATAAGGTAACTGAATTTCTGGGGAAAAATCATTGCGGTGTATCCAATTTCATAATAAAAAATGCATACAAAAGCAGTACTTTAAAAAAAGTACACAATGATAAATTTTAACAAGTAATAAATTACAACAAATGTTCTCCTTAGAAAAGTAGTTAATGCGGGAGAAGAAAAATAATCTACCCAAAAGAGGTACTGTCCCCACATTATGGGGACATTTGGTCACCTTAGAGTAGAAAAGGAATCATCGCTTTAATGTATAATTCGTAGAATATAAAGATTTAATACTTTCAGGCCATCTTTGGAAATAAAAATAACTCCCTGAAGATTTGCGATTATTTTTTAACGCATTTTTGCAGTTGCATAATTGTGTTTTCTGCAGGGTTGTAATACTAGACGGTACAAGACGCCAAAAGTGCGCCAATTTGGCATTCTTTAAAAAAAGTTAAACATTTAGTGAAAATACCAATATTTTATCAATTCAAATCATTTTCAAATGAAATATAATTTCTATTTTTTCTGTTTTAAACTTTTAAAATTCAATTTCACTTCATTTTCTCTAAAATTTTTTCCAATTTGTGTTTTTTGCTGACTTCGTAAACCTAAACTTAATGAATTAAAAGGATGCGGTAAGTGAAAAAAATATGTTTTTATAGTTATAATATAAGAATTTGACCTTTCCTATGCTATCGTTTTACAACTTTACATATTATATACAAGTTTAAATACATGAATAAATGTTTCAGTGAGTGACGGCCATTGTTGCACAGCTGTATTGATTACTAATGTTATTCAGTTAATGTTTACTAATTCAAATCATTTTCGAATGAAATATAACTTTAATTTTTTCTTGAAAAAACCTAATTACGAGTGAGCACTTGAACAATTTTTCAAATTTGTACTTTTTGCTGAATGAATTGTATGAATTAAAGGGATGTGGTAAGTGAAAACTGTACAGAAAAATATGTTTTTATAGTTATAAGTATTTTACCTATCCTATGGCATCGTTTTACAATTTCACATATTATATACAAATTTAAATAAATGAACGTTTCAGCGAGTGATGGCCATTTGTTAATGCTATATTGATTACTAATGTTATTTTATACAGTATTGCATAAATTTCGACAATGTATACAAATTTTAATTGTCAACTAAAAATAATTTTGTTGTTGTCAGATGCAAGTTGAGAATTATGAAATAAAAAATATTTAATCAAATTTTAAGTTACTTTATGTATCTTTATTAAAAAAAAATATGCAACATCTTAAATATTCTTATCTTTATTCTCTTTAAAAGAATGGCTATATCAGATTCGCAATAAACATTCTAGATAAATTGATAAATAATATAAACGTTATTTAGTTAAATCTTATCTATATGTATTTATTTTCACTGCAGAATTCACCACTTCCATTACTGATACTAATAAATTTATATAATTTAAAACAATTTTGATAATAATACACATAATATAAATGTATATTATTTCTGTAACTTCATCTAGTATATTTTAAATGGGGTAAAATAAACATGGGATTTGTTTTTTAACCTTCATATAATTGTAATTAATCTTTGTTCACAAAATTATTCAAATTCAATAACCTAATCTCGCGGGTTGCCGTGGCCCATGTTATTCCATATTCCATGGGGAAAATTGTTTCTATAATTACTCATTACCTAATGTATTTTTTAAAGTCAGTTTTCACAATCAGAAATATCACTATCGTTGAATTAGTATTCATTTTCCAAAAATTTATTTTAAGTTTTTAGTATTTCATTTTGCAGCAGAAAAAATGAAAAGAGAGAGAAATGCACTTCATGAAAATTCGCATTTTTAAATTCAAAACTAAATATAAAAATTTAGAAAAGTCGCTTTTTTGGAAAAGAGTACTAATTTAACGGTTATGAATTTTCTGAATGTGAAACAAAATTTCCCATAGAATAGCATAGGCCTTAGCTGTCAGTAGGATTAGGTATTGTCTCCTCTCAGCAGGAACTGCCATAGTTAAAATTATTTTTATTTATTTATTTTTTCCTGCCATATATTTCTGTTAAAATGGTGCAGTTTATTGTCATCTATCATTTTAAGCAATTTCTCAAAACAATTTTGATTTATCATTCGATATGTTTTGCATCTTGAAAGAATTGCAAAGTTTTTCTGCATACTAAATTCTGCAAAAATGCTTTTTTTCATTTTAAGCAAATTTAAAATAATCTGTATTGTTTTTTTATTTACTTGCTACTTAAAAATGTATGTCTTGCACTTATATTTGGGGGAAAACTACAATTAAGCCTCATATTTAGGCTGATCCATTTTACTCCAGTTTACAATTTTATTTTAATAACCATTCACTCTTAATCTGAATAAATAAGCTGTAAATATTATTTATGCTAGCAAACAATAAAATATTTTTGTTTACTTTCAGATATAGTGAGATAATATTGTTTATTAAATTATATCTTCTTTATTGAAGTATTTTATTATGTCCTTATCTATTATTTTAAATTTAATTTTCATTTCATTTTGTGATCATTGATATGTAATATAAAACAATACTAATATGCACCATAACTTTTTTATTGTATTTATTAGATATAACTGGCAATAAGGGAAATTTCAATTTACTTTTTCTTTCCAAAGGAGCCCTTAATAAGTCAGGAAATTCAATGTACCAGGGAATGTAATTATTGAGTATAAAGAACATAGTGATCTTTTGGGTTCCCAGCGGTGACTAAAAAGCAACTATTTGCTACTAAAATCAATCCTAGGCTACTATGGCAACTATTTTTGTGTAAAAGTGGCTTAAAAGCTACTATTTTCAGATTACTCAGCACTATTTTCAAGAAAATGGAGACTATTTTGAACAAAAAGTTGTTCCCCACTATTTTTTCTGCAACTTCACGGTATTTTTACTTCCATTACCCGGCTCAGGAATATTTATTGTAGTTGGTCGAAAAATTCAATTTCGAGTTTTAATCTGATTTACATGCTTTAAAGTCTCCTGTGCCCCAGAATTGAGGCAGGTCTTGTGTACAGATGATTTTTCCAACTTTTGGTGAAAATTGAAAAACCGGAAGTGTGACATTGGGAAAACAAAAGTGGGACCATAAGATTGTATATGAACACCCTCTTATATGTCCTTTCATATGTATTAGTTGGTTAGTTCAGAAAAATTCATTGGCTTTCTATATAAGTAGGTCAGTTTGTGGTTCTTGCAAAATGACTGTACAATTTTTTTTTCAAACTCACCATATTAACTTCATTTTTGATATCCTTTTGTACCTATATAATTGTTGTTTTCCAGTCAATAATTGAGTTTGTCACATTTTGGTGAAAGCATCTAAAAAACAGCTCTAACGATTTTCTTGAAATTTGCTGTATAAATCCTTCTTTAAATACCCTTTTGCATCAAATTAATGTTAATTTTCTGTGGGTTACTACAGTAAAATCAACAATCATCCTGATTAAGTAGGTCAGTTTTAGATCTCGAAAATTGGTGTCTCAAGAAAAATCTCTCCAGATCTTTTTTTTTTTAATAATATGTATTTTTAATCTTGCTATGTAAACTGTTTTATATTCCTTTACACATGTATCAATTTTCTTTTACAAGAAAAGGTATCTAATTTCTCTTAGATCAATTTTATATCTTCTAATCACATTATCTCCAAAAAACTGCTTAAATATTTATATTGTTTTTTTTTTTTTTTTTAATCCAAGACTGCTATTTGGAAGGAAGTGGCTACTATTTCATTTGGAGTGACTCTTTTTTTGGCTACTATTTCATACATTAGAGGCAACAAAAGCAACTATTTTTGAGTGCCTTTCATAGTGGGAACCCTATATTTTCTATATGTGAAATGGAATAATTAGAGATGTGAGGTGAGAATATTCTCTGAGAACTAGAATATTCTCTGAAGCTCCAAATTAGGAGAATAATCGAAAATATTCTTATTTTTCTTAAATACAAAAGTTTTAATCATGTTTAGGACATAAATTATAAAACTTATTCATAATTATTCAGTTTGACATGCTTAACTAGAACAAACTTTATTTCATGATATTTTCTTTACAGTTCATAATTTTCAATAGGAGAATATTCTCCAGTAAGCTCCGCAAAGCAATTTTTCTAAACGTTCAATACTTGTTACATGAAAGAAAGCATTCAATAGCAAATTAAAATTTTTTTTTAAATGGCTACAGATTTGCATTTGTAACAAAACCATCACTAAAATTTGACAGTTAAAATTTAAGCAGTTTCTCGAAACAATTTTGATTTATCATTCGATATATTTTGTATCTTGAAAGAATTGTAAAGTTTTTCTGTATACTAAATTCTGCAAAAATGCTTTTTTTCATTTCAAGCAAATTTAAAATAATCTGTATTGTTTTTTATTTACTTGCTACTTAAAAATGTACGTTTTGCATTTATATTTGGGAGAAAACTACAATTAAGCCTCATATTTAAACTGATCCATTTTACTCTAGTTAGCAATTTTATTTTAATAACTATTCACTAGTAATCTGAATAAATAAGCTGTAGATATTTTATGATAACAAACAATAAAATATTTTTCTTTACTTTCAGATATAGTGAGGTAATGTTGTTTATTAAATTATATTTTCTTTATTGAAGTATTTTATTATGTCCAAGTCTACTATTTTAAATTTAATTTTCATTTCATTTTGTGATCATTGATAGGTAATATAAAAATACTAATATGCGCATAAATTTATTTTATTTATTAGATATAAGTGGCAATAAGGAAAATTTCAATTTTTTTTTTTTTTTCCAAAGGAGTTTTTTCCCCCCCAAGGTGATACCTTCTTCAGGTATTCAGGGGGAGTCACACGCCTCAGGCCTGAGTGATCTTTTCCTTTCCCAGGGGACTACCTCCTTTAGATATTCAGGGTAGGTTATGAACCCTGGGCCTGAGTGATCTTTTCTTTTCTCCTTCCTTTGTTTCTTTTACCCTTGTTTTTTTTTTTTTTAACCTTTTTTGCCACCAATAAGATATTGGTCTTTTCTTGTTCTTTTACTATTGGTTTTACGTTTTTTCGGTGCCAATAAGCTCTTGGTCTTTTCTTGTTTTGTTCTAAAAAAAAAAAAAAAAAAAAAAATTGAAAAGCACAAAAAAATAATAATAATAACTGTAAAATGCAACAAAAAAAGAATATGTTAACTACTAATACAATAACCATAACCAAGTCAAGTCCAGTGTTTGTATAGCGCTGACTATTGGGACAAAGATTTTGGTGAGGGTGCCACAGTAGTCTAGCCTTGGGATCACACTGGGAGACTGGTGCCCTTGGTGAAGGTGAGACAACAGTGACTACTCGAATGAAAAACACCGGACTAACACGACTGCCACATATGGTGCCTGAACTGGGTCGGCAGCCTGGTATCGGGTGAGTGGTTATAGGTGTCCCAGAGAGGATTCTTAAAAACCCTTTGCGTTTGTGTGTTGGAAGAAACACTTACCCCTTTTTTCCTTTTCTCTTCTTATGGCTACAAATATGGGTATTTCAAATCATGCGTCTGGCTCAGGGCAAGCTATTAAAAAATTCAAGAATCTTGGGGTGATAGAATGTAAGAGTTTTCTTCCACCCTTAATGAGACAAATGCGTTCATCAATTGCGAAGCAAGATTTTTTGTAGTAAAGAGGAAAGAACGAGATTTTTCAAAAGCATCTCCTTTCTTAATACAGAAGGCACTGCAATCAATAATAGGTGATCTGAAATCAGTCAAAAAACTTAGATCAGGGGAATTATTAATAGAGGTAAAAAATAACAAGCAAGCTCAAAATTTAAAAAAATGTACCATTTTTGCAAACATTCCTACCACTGTTACTCCTCATAGAACATTGAATATCTGTCGTGGTGTTATCTCCGAATGTGATTTACAGTTCATACCAGAAGCTGAAATCCTTGAGAACCTTAAAGAGCAAAAAGTTATAGCAGTTAGACGCATTTCCGTTTTTCATGATAACAAATACCTACCAAACATATTATTTTAACAATACTCCCGTTGGGGTGTTGTCATTGGTAACACCACTTTTAGCTATCAGCTTCCTAATTCTCTTTCCATTTTCTCTGCAGTGTTTTTTTTTTTTTTTTTTTTTTTTTCTGTTGAAGTTGCTCTTAGCAGTATTTCTTCTCATCCCAATCGAAAATTCATAATATATACAGGCTCTAAGAGTGTTCTTGATTCTCTTTCATCTAGCTCTTTCAATCTCTCATCTCTGTTTTAAAAAATTATGACGACCTTCTGAAGAAGGGATATGACATTTTATTTTGTTGGGTTCCAGGGCATGTAAGCATCAAGGAAAATGAGGCTGCTGATAAAGCGGCAAAGGAAGCTTTAGTTCCATTTAAACTGTGCAATCCCATATGAAGATATAAAATATTATCTGAGGGGCAGTTGGCAAAGAGAATGGGATTACAAAATTAATAATATAAGTTAAAAGAAATTAAACCACATATCACAGTATGGTCAACACTTACACCATGAAAACTTGATGTTAATATTACTAGACTCAGAATTGGGCACTCTAGAATAACCCACAGGCATCTTCTCTTAGAGGAACAGGAGCCTTCATGTCTGAAATGCCACTACAGCTCACCCACCATTCGCCATATTTTAACTGACTGTCCTTGCTTACGCCCTCTATACAGGCATTACTTCAACTCATCTTTACCAAATCTGATGAGCCTTTTGGGTATTAATCCTTATCATTTATTGACAAGCTTTATAAAAGAGGCTGGTTTTTATTATGATATTTGATTTTATTATTTACACTGTTCATCACATTTTATATCTAGGTTTTGTATTTACACTGTTTATCATATTTTACATCTGTTTTTATATTCACTGTTCATAACATTTTACATCTTTTTATTATATACATTGTTTTCAGTTTTTACTACCTTTTACCTACTTTCATTTTTCTCTTTTAATGGGTTATTTTATTGACAAATCCAGAAGCTACTTTTTGTTTGACATCTTTGTTTTTCGCAGCATGTCCCACCATGAACCTTGGACCAAAAAAAGGCAACCAACCAACCGAAGGAGCTCTTAATAAGTCAGGAAATTCAATGTACCATGGTGAGTAATTATTGAGTATAAAGAACATAGGTTTTTTTGCATACAAAAAATAATAAATGTATATCATGATTCTATTTTTTTAATTTCTTCCATATCCTTTTAAAAATAACTATTTAGTTATTATTATTTGATAATCTCTTAGTTATTTTAAATTTTAATAGAAACTGCTACAAATATTAAAAAAATGCTTCATCCAACATGACTGGCAGCTTAACCTATGTTATTGTAAGGGAAAATTTGTTATGAAATTGAAAGTTATTCATTAATCTTAATCTTAATGTATTTTTTAAATTCCTTAATTTCATATTTAGAAAATTCTCAACTGTTAATTTATCCTCCATTTTCTGAAAATTCTTTTTGTAAATTTTTAATGTATCATTTTGATGTACGGCAGGATAGTGTAGCATGTTCAAAAAAAGAGTATGTATAAAGTTGATTTACTGAAACCATATTTAATTAAGTAAGAAAAATAATAAGGATGAAAGTTACACACTGATAAGCTCGTGCGACACGAGCGATACAAGTACCGACGCCGAACACAACATTGCATTGATTTCAGTTCAGTTCTATTAGAGTTCAAAGTTTAGTTGTAGTATTGCTGCTGTTATACAAAAATAAAAGTTTTGATTAAGATTAAAATATATAGTTGCTGCATGCTCCCCTCCCAGTGTCAACAATACCTTGCAGGGAAGTGAACATGTCGTCCAGAACGTGTGATCTGTGGTTGCAATCTTACTGTTGGAGGTGGTGAGATAGTATCAGACAGGTACTTTTCAGATTGAAAATCTGATGTAGTAGGAAAGGGGTGCAGTTTCTTATCCTGCAGGGGTCTAGATGAGGCTGCTGGCAAGATAATTTGTTTGTGTGCATCCAGAATATATGCTGGTTTCACACGGTCAATAGATACGGGTATAATTTTGCCATTTATGTCCAGATGAAAGACCTTGTCTGTTCTGCGAACAACTGAAAAAGGCCCATCATAAGGCGGTTGAAGTGGGCGTCTCACCATATCTTGACGAAGGAACACATGGGTGGCTGCTGCTAAATCTCTGTGTACAAAAGTTTTACTTTCCCCGTGACACTTGAGTGGTATGGGACAAAGTGTCTGCATATGCCCACGTAACTTGCTGACAAAATCTGTAGGATCAATAGTCTGCTGCTTAAATTCTAGGAATTCACCAGACAATCGAAGTGTAGCACCAAAAACTAAATTAGCAGGTGTACAACCTAAATCTTCTTTTAAGGTGGCACGAAAACCAAGAAGGATTAATGGCAGAACTTCAGTCCACCATTCAGTGGCATGACACTTAATAGCTGTCTTAAGGGGTCAATGCAATTCTTCAATTAACCCATTTGCCTGAGGGTGGTAGCTTGTCGTTCGAGATCTCCGTACACCCAAGAGAGTTGTAAAGAGCGAAAAAGGGAAGCCTCAAATTGGCATTCTTGGTCGGTTGTTACAATAGTGGGCACTCCATAACGAGAGACCCAACATGTGAAAAATGCTTCTGCAACAGATTCAGCTGAGATATCTTTGAGTGGTTGAGCCTCTGGCCACCGAGAGAATCTGTCAATCATAGTTAAACAGTAAGAGTAACCATTTGAGGGAGGAAGAGGACCTACAAGATCTAAATGGACATGAGCAAATCTATGAGAAGGCTCTTGAAAAGTTGCAAAGGGTGCTTTGGTGTGCCTGTGAACCTTAGCCCTTTGACATGGAATGCAACATCTGGTCCATTTAGCTATGTCTGCTAACATCTTAGGCCAGACAAACCGTGATTTGATCATGTGTTGTGTTCTTAGAATACCAGGATGAGCCATGTTGTGTAGTGAAGCAAAAACATCCTGTCGATATTGGTTTGGGATATGGGGACAGACACTGCCAATCGATATATCACAAACCAAATCAATGTTTGCCTCTGGAAGAGTAATTTTTTTAAGCTGTAGAGATGTGTTTGATGAAAGTAAGGACCTCAACTCATCATCCTGTTCCTGAGCTGCACAATAGCAGAATAATCAATAGGATTGGGAATAGTTATAGCAGCTATACGGGACATGACATCAGCAGCAATATTTTGTGGCCCTGGTATGTGTTGTATGTTGGTAGTGAATTGCAAAATGAAATCTAAGTGCCTTATTTGACGTGGGGAACACTTATCATTTTTTTTGGCAAAAAGCATACGTTAGAGGTTTATGGTCAGTGTAAATGACAAACTCTCTAGCCTCCATCATATGTCTAAAGTGGCGAATGGATGCGTAAGCAGCAAGGAGTTCCCGGTCATAAGCACTATATCGTGTTTCAGCTGTGCTGAGCTTCCTGGAGAAAAATCCTAAGGGCTGCAGCTCAGAATCAACAACTTGATGTAAAGCACCACCAATTGCATAATCAGACGCATCAACATGCAATGCAAGTGGGGCAGTTGGGGAAGGATGGGCAAGTAATGTGGCATTAGCCAATGCTTTTTTACATTTGTCAAAAGCCTCAGTTGCTAAAAGGGTCCAAACAATTGGCTTCTTAGAATTTTTCTTCCCAGAACATCCTTTTAAAAACTCATTTAATGTGGCCTGGTTCTCTGCTGCATGAGGTAAAAACCTGCGATAAAAATTCAATAACCCTAGAAACTTACGCAAATTACCAATTGTCTCAGGTAACTTAAAATTAAGAACCGCTTCAACTTTGTTTTGTAAAGGTTTTACACCTTTTGGGCTAATGAGGTGGCCAAGGAACTCAAGATTGGTGACCCCAAATATGCATTTTGATACATTCAGTTTGAGACCATAAGCACTTAACCGTTGAAATATAGCACGTAAATGCTTCTTATGTTCAGTAGCATCAGATGAAAAACAGAGTATATAATCAAGATATACATAGCAAAATGGGAGACCTCTTAAAACCTCATACATAAAGCGCATGACTGTTTGCGGAGTATTCACCAACCCAAAACATAGATGAGTATACTCATAGAGGCCCCATGGGGTTGTCACTGCTGTTTTAGGAATGTAACTTTCAGCAATATGGATTTGATGAAATGCTTTAAAGATGTCTACTTTCGAGAAGATAGTCTTACCATAGAGTGAATGCGCAAAGTCCTGTAGGTAAGGAATGGAGTAGCTGTCGAATTCAGTGACAGAGTTCAGCCTACGATAATCTCCAACTGGACGTACTGTAGAGTCCTGCTTAGGAACAATATGCAGTGGTGAGCTCCACGATCTTTTGGATGGACGAATTATTCCTTGATTGAGAAGAAATTCAAATTCAGCTTTCACTGCTTCATATAGTTTAGGATGGAGTCGCCTTGGTTTTGCTGTCACAGGAGGCCCACGAGTTAAGGTATGATGCACTGTATCATGAGGTGTAGTTTGCTTAATTGGAGTAGGATTTGTGATATCCGGAAACTCAGAAAGCAGAGAATCGTAATCTGAATTAATAGAAACAGTCACAACAGAGGGTTGCTTTTTACGAGCAATGTTGCCATAAGTAAACAATGAAGTCTCAGGATTTATAAGACATTTTCTTTTCAAATCAACCAGAAGATTAAAATGTTGCAAAAAGTCTGCGCCGATGATAGAAGTCACATCAGCAATCACAAATGTCCGTGGGAAAGGTTTCCGGAGACCCAAGTCTAATTGTCGGTGCACAAATCCATAGGCTGAAATTTTAGTGTTATTGGCAGCGAAAAGGGAAAAAGTTTCACATGACTTGTTTTTGTGATGATGAGGAGGAGGCAACACTGAAATTTCACTACCAGAATCAATTTTTGGCCAGTCTTTCGGTCATGAAGGAATAATCAACTGGGCTTTTTAGATACCTCCGTCATCCCAGCTATGACGGGAGTGACATGTTTTTTTGTTTTTCATAGCTGCAAGGCTGAGCACATTTACGTGCCCTATCCCCAAACCTGGTATGGTAAAAACATATATCACTGGAGCTATTTTTCCTGGAGCATGATTTGGATCGATTGCGGAATCTGGGAGTCCTGGAACGATTATGGGTAAGTTTAGCAACTTGGCGTGTAAGCTCTTCAATCTGGCGGGCAAGGGTGTCGGTTGTAACTCTGGTGGTATCAAGAGGCGTTCCAGAAGTGGCACAAATGGCACTAGGTTGTACAACTTCAGCAACCTTATCAGCTATAACTGCAAGCTGATCAAGTTTCTCGGATGAAGCAGATAAAACTGTTTGAATGTGAGCTGGCATTCTTTGCATCCATAAATTTTGTAGAAAGTCATCATTCAGCAGGTTCCCAGAAAGTTCTTTCATTTTCTGCAGGAGATGACTTGGACGTTCATCACCCAGTTGAAGGTCAGTGAGCAGCTTCTTTATTTTCTGGTGCTCAGAGTCCTCAAATTCCGATATCAGCCTTTCAGACAGTTTTTTATATTTGTCAGCGTCCGGAAGATTTAACACAATATCGGACACGTGTGACAAGGTTTCAGCATCGATGTTAGCGATTAGAGCAGAAAATTTTGTTTCATCGCTGTTTATTCCACTGTACATAAAAGCGTTGTCGCACTGTTCAATCCACAAACGAACATTAGCTTTCCAAAACGGTGAAATACGAAGAGCGATTTTCGCTACTTACTGTTGATCTTCATGAGGCATCGTAAAAAGTACGTAAAGAGTTACTTTGAGCACAAAAATAAAGGTAATATGCAGGAACGGAAGATAACTGATTAGGCTTAACACCACCACATGCCCAGTGCACACGCCGAAGCAAAACAACTTATTAAACAAGTCCAAAGGTCACCAGTTACGGCAGGATAGTGTAGCATGTTCAAAAAAAGAGTATGTATAACAGTGAGTGTGATGGTTTAGACCAGGCCTGTCCAACCCAAAACACTTGGTGGGCCGCATTGAAAATCTATTTTATTCATTCGGGCCGCACCGTATGTACAGTCATAAAAAAGCCCTCCCCCCCCCCCCCTTCTTTCCCGACTAATTTCGCCGTAAATTAGTGTAGAGACATGCGGCTGGTGCCGATCGATTAGTAGTAATGCCTAGTTTATAACGGTTTAGTCAAATTTTGCTTAAGGGGGTGTCTACATATTAAAACTGGCATCAACTTCATTTTTTCTTTAAAGGCAACCCTTAATTTCGACAAGCTTTTTCGATTATTTGGATCAAATCAGTCCAGAGTTCCTCTCAATTTTTCGCATAATTTGTTAAAATATGGCGATGCTAATGTTAAATGAATGTAATAAACATTAATTCATGTCTTCCTCAAAAATTAATGTATTCAAATCTCTTTTTTTTTTTTTTTTACGTTAGAATGAAGCAACTCAAATATATTCCATGCATATTTTTGATTTAAAACATTTTTTTGAATTATGAAAATTATTAGCAATTTCATATTTCAAAAAATTATGCGTTATGATCTACATTAATTTTTGCACGAATAGAATGGGCATCATCAAAAATATGGGTTTCGAAATTTACAGTTCATTCCTACCAGTTTTCGAATTATAGTGATATTTCAATTTTTATTGCTCTTAGGGGGCTGTCACTTGATATCATTTGTGTCATATATCACTTTGTTTGTGCATTATTTAAAATAGTTATTCAAATAAGTTTATACGTGCACATCATTTCTTAATTAGCATTACTTTACTTTATATTTAAAATTGTTATACTTCTTTTCCGATTATTATCCGAATAGATATAATACTTTTCTCTGTGAAATTTCAATTAATTAGTTATTTATTTTTTAAATATAGAGATTTAGCCCTGATTAGTTTTTGCTTGTAACTCTATGAAAACTTGGTATAAGGAAAATAAACTATACCTTTTTCCGAACCCCCTGACTTCCGAAATTCGAATATGTAGTCGAAAATGGGTGTTACTATTCGAGGAAAAAAAAAAAGAAGTTTATGCAAGTTTTAATACGTAGATGACACCCTAAACAAAATATAGCAATTGAATTAAAAACTAGATGTTATTACCAATCGTTAGGCATCAACTGCTTGTTTCTACGATAATTTACAGTGAAATTAGTCGGGGAAGGAAATTATTATTAATATTTTATGACTGTACATATGCATATGTGCATGTATATTCGTGAGTATATGATTCATGTATGTATGTACTTCTTTTCGGGGAAGGGCAGGGTGAAAATTCGAAGCAGAATACATTAATTTAAATTATTTTCATTCATAAATTAACAATAGAATTATGAAAAAATTATGACTATAAATTAAAACTATAATAAAAAGAATGCATAATGTGTCTAATAATATTTCATTACAACAGTTCTTTAGCTACTGTAATTGCTGAAAGTTATTTTCTCTTGGAAAAGTTAGAACGTATTTATTAATTTTCGATCCATTAACCAAAGTTGGCAAACTTTAAATATCGTCAGTGTCTTCGCGGGCCGCAAGAAAGTACGCGGTGGGCCGCATGCGGCCCGCGGGTTGGCCACCCCTGGTTTAGACGATGAAGATGTAGAATTTTAAGAGAATGATATTCAGGATATAGATGATGGAGAGAATGAAAAAACTCTTGTAATTATTGATGGGTCAAAAGTAAAAAGTGATAAGGAAACTGAAAATAAAGAAATCGACAAGATACCAGAAACTGAGAAATATGCAAAACTACCAAAAAATAGGAAAAGGAAAACAAACATGGAAAAAGGAAATAGTAAGAAAAAAAAAAAAGAAAGGTTGTTTGGTCAAATAAAATAGGCCCCATTTTTTTACCTCAACCTGATATCGAAGTAAAATAAGGTAAAGTAAAATTACAATCTCTTACCGATAACTCAACAGAAGTGAATATTTTTGCCAAAGTTTCTAACATAAAAAGTTTAGTTGAAGACATAATTGTTCCCCAGACAAATTTGTATGCTCAGCAGAAAGGTGAATTGTTTGAAACAACATCACAGGAGATATATGCATTTATAGGAATATGTTATATCATGGGATATCATATCCTTCCTACTTTTAGAGACTACTGGGCCACAGATGAAGATTTAAGTGTTCCTTTGATTGCAAAAACAATGACATACAAAAAATTTGCTGATATAAAAAGGTATTTGCATTTCAATGATAATGAAAAGAATAGTCCGACAGATAATGCAAATCGTGATAGAGCATTCAAAATTTGCCCGATAATTGAGCATTTCAATAACACTTTTCAGGATGCAGTTGAGCCGGAACAGTGTATGTCTATTGACGAGCATATGATTAAATTCTGAGAGCATATCATTATGCGTCAGTATGTAAAAAATAAGCCAATTTGATGGGGATTCAAAATGTGATCTCGATGTGGATCAAAGACCGGATATCTGTATGAATTTGACATGTATACTGGAAGGAAAAAGGAAACTGAATATGGGCTTGATGCATCTGTTGTTCTTCAGTTACCTGAAAAATTAAAAGGCACTTGTGCAAAACTATTTTTTGATAACTTTTTTTACAAGTTTTGAATTGCTTAAAGTACTCAAAGAGAAAAAATTATTTGCTTGTGGCACCGTTCGATGTGATCAAAAAAACTTACCAATGGATTTGGAAAAAGACAATCAAATGAAGAGAGGTGAAATTGACTGTAGACAGGCAGATGGAATATTCGTCGTAAAGTGGATGGGTAATAGATCTGTCCTGCTCCTCACTACAATAAGTAGGCCTGATAACATAATTACAGTTGAACGGAGAGAAAAGGGTTCAGCAGAAAAGAAAAAGGTTACTTGTCCAACAGTTATACAAGAATATAACAACTTCATGGGCGGTGTTGACATCATGGACCAGAAGAAAGGTTCATATGGAATTGATAGAGGATCCAAAATTAAATATTATTTACGTCCATTTCATGATTTACTTGACATAGCAGTGAATAATGCTTACGTCATCTTTCAAAAATTGAATCCCTCATCAAAAGTGAAAAGTATCACTTTTAGGCGAAAAATTGCAGTTTCTTTGATTGGTGATTATTCCAGCAGGAAGCATCCTATACATTCATTCCTAAACAGCCATCGTGCATCACAAATTTATGCCAATGAAGATAATTCAAAGAGACACTTGCCAGATACATCAGACACAAGGAAAAGATGCAATAAATGTTCAGAAAAAAAGTGGAAAATTGGACAAACATAATTTGCACATTATGTAATTTGCATTTCTGCCTAACAAGTACTCGTAATTATTTCAAGGAATTTCATGTAAAATAAACGGTATGTATTAAAATTATTTATGTATTTTGTTTTATCTTAAAGCTAAGCCAATATAATATTTTCTTCTTTTTCCTCCTTTTTTCTCAACACAGATTGGAACGCCGGTGTCCCATGATAAATTTACCTTTAACGCAGAAAGGGACACCAGTGTCCGCTCTATATTTTAGAACCAAAATTAATTAAAATTTTAAGTATAACATTTTCCACTTATTTAGACCTAAAATAACTTAAAACTATTAAAATAGTGTAAAAATTATTTTGGATGAGAAATCTGCTTCAAAGGGTTAAAATCAAATATTAAATATTTGAAAAACAAAAATGAATTTAATGGTTGTATGTATTTTCTACATGTGAAATGGAATAATAATAATTAGGTAAGGAGCAGTGCTCATGAAATACAGTCACCAAGTCACCACTAGCAAGTATATTTTCAACTTTTCAATGAAAATTGAACATCTTTCTTTAAATTTTAATATTTTGATGAAAAAAATTGGTCCCAGAATTGGGTGCCAATTCCAGTCCCAACTCAGGTATAACTCACTCTGTTCTGTGCATGTTTCGAGACACCATATTAGGAAAATTCAGATGAGACACACACTATTAAGAAATTTTAAACCATGTTTCTCAATCCGATGTTGAATCAGTGCACTGATAGGGTTTGCTTATAGGTTTGCACTGCTCTCGTTAGCATGTGCTTTATGACTGGTGCTGAGTCAGTGCACTGGTGTGATGATGTATCAATGTCGATGGATTGTCGATTAAAAACAAAATAACAATAAAACTGTTTTGATGTGTTAGATTTAAATCAATGTTTCTTCATGTATCAATGTATCATCCAATCTTAGTAATTATTTGACTTTTATGCATATCGAATTTTAATTAATTTCTATATTCAAGTAAATTTCAAAATTGCAGGGGACTGGGTGAGCAAGAAAATTGTTTACTGGCTACCAAAATTTTTTGTGATCTTCATTTTTTTTTTTTAATTCAAATTTTTTGAAGCCCTGGTAATGAGTAATCTGCATAGCAAAACTTCCCATAGAATAACATAGGTTTTGCTACCGGCAGTGATAAGTGAAGCCTCTCCTTAAGAAAAATATTAATTTTCAAATCTGACTACTGCATATTAAAGATGAACTATAATGTCATATCTCTAATCCAACCTGTCTTTTTTTTCTTTCTTTCTTTCTTTTTAAGAATTGAACAATTGTCTGACAAAAATATAGTGGATTTTTGGTATTTGATAATGTAAATGAAATGCACTTTCTAATTATCTATTTGATTTCACACACAACATATAATCCATATCCAACTCATTGTTTAAGTAATGTCTGCATTTTTTTTACGTATAGAGTTTTCCTCAGACAATTTCAGAAGAGTGCTGCACCATGTCTATCATTTGGTTTAAGAAATAGCTTCTTGCCCCTTTCCAATAAATTAACACAATACTTATCTCATACTTAAAAAAAAAAAAAAAAAAAAAAAAATTCTTAATTATTGCCTTTTCTATTACAGATATGTTTTAACTTTTTAATACATTCTTCCACTTTTAATACTTTACAAATTAAAAAAAAAATTCTTTTTGTGTCTCACATTAGATAATGAGAAAACAATAATATCAATATATTTTTCATTGAATAGATAATTTTTTAATAATGTACTTACTAAATTTCTGCTGAAAATGATGTTAGTATTGCTTATTATGGCCCAATATTATTTATTCAAAAAATATGGGTCAAAGGAAATATTTCTCTCTTTGAAAAATCTTTCCTGAGTGATGAGAGGACTCTCCTATTGGCAGTGGCGTATCCAGACACAAATTATGGAAGGGGTAATCAAACTGTGCATTATTCACCTGGATTCTAGACTGTAATAAAAAATAGCTTTTAAAATCACAAACTTTAACAATTAGAAATCGGTTTTAAATAGTGATTATGAGTTCACAGTTCCGAAAATATTTTAGAAAATTACTATTTAATTAAATATATTTTTCTTGCAGATTGCATTGGCATGTCCAAACATTCGTCTCATAAGACAGTGTCGTAGACAAAAGTCAGGTCTAAGAGAGTAATGTAGAAATAATGTAGTTATAAGAATGGAGTACTAATTCTTTTTCGTATTTTTTACTTTTTTCTATATTCAATAGAAGAAAGTACTAGAAGAAAGTACTAAAAATTTTCGACCTCAGGTTTTTGATGGATTTACACGTTTTGAGAGCTGTAGAACACAATTTGACCATTTTTAGAAAATGTCTGTCTGTCTGTATGTATGGGTGGTAAAATTTTGTGGCAATTGTATCTCAGGGACTACTGCACAGAATTTCATACAAATTGGTATGTAGTTACACATTGACATAAATTAGTGCCTATCAACTTTTGGTAAAAATTGTCTTACAACAGGTTGTGTTGCCATCCTGCTTTTTCTAAATTTTTAACATGGTGGTATAGGACAAAATTTTGTATAAATGTGCATAAAGAGAATTATTTTTTAATAATCATTATGAAATTTAAAAGAATTATTTGCGACAGAGATAGTCAACTGGGGGAAAAAAATTGTGTACGTAGGAACCTCACCTCCCCCCTGGGGGAATTCCCCCCTTGTTTAGAGTAAATTTTCATGATAGGTATCTTTCAAAAGAGCTCGCCAATACCTTTAAAATGAATGGTTGAACCATCGATCTGCGATAATTTAAAATAAAGTTATCAATTTTTTTCATTTTTAACAAAATTATTATTATTTTTTTTTTAAGTGTAATATTGAGAATAAAATTGACTTTTTTTGGATAATTAGTTTTATACTACTTCTCTAATATGGAAATCGTCTGCATTATCATGGAAGATAATTTTTTCTAAATAATAATTTTAATAAATTATTTTGACTGGGTGAATTTGTATAAGAAATCATAGAAGAAAGTCACGTGGTGGCCACAACATACTAGTTTTTCTTTGTTCTGTTGACCGAATTTAACAAACATCTCGTCATTTACCGTTCCCTTATTGTTTATTTTCCCTGAACCACAAGGGTTGTCACCCTTATTTTAGTACTAAACTCATAGTCAGAATAGGCCCAGAGTGCAGAATAGCCCCTAAAAACGTGGTTGAAGAATAAGCGATTCCATACCCCTAATAATTTTGGGATGTCTTTTTGAACTTTAAAAATATTACTGTTGCTTCCTTCTATCTTCCCCTCTTATTTTGGCTTTCTATAGAGTGTTTGTTTCAATTTTGCTGATTTTATGAATGGTGGTTCTTTTAAGAAACTCCATTTTTGTAAAAGTCAGTTTTCGAATCCGAATTTTTACTTGACAGGACAGAAAAGAACTTTTCTTCTATAGTCAATCCTTTTCTTTTTAATAATCTGTTAAAGACAAAACACGATTTTTTACAGCCGATTGTCGAAATGTAGAATTAGTTCACCACTAATAAATAAATAAATATATATATTTATCACTTATTATCAAAATTCATGTTTTTCTAAAAGATGATTTCCAAAATAAACTATTATTCCTCTGCCAAACAATGAAAATTCTCACTTTGATATCTAATTTGTAAAATATATATTTTTGCAAACCTTTTCTAAGAAACAGAATCATTTTCCTGTCGTTCAAATTAATATACAATTATTTGTAGGAACATGCAATTTTTACATGGACTATTAATGATATTCAATTTTCTAATGGGCACAGTTTTTTGTTTACTTTTTTTAAGTAATCACATTATTTTGTTTAGTCGCCATATGGCGAGTGCCAAGTAATTTTTTTCAGATTTATAAAATATATATATATATGAAATAAAACTTAAAGTAATCCTTAGAGTAACAACGAAGAAATCAGCGACATTTTGTATGTGTTTTTAAACTTGTCTCATAAAGAAATAATTAAACTTTTTATTGATTAATTATTATTAATGTTTAGTGATTTTTTTTTTTTTTTTTTTTTTTTTGTGGAAAGAATTGGTCTGTTTATTGTTTTTATTATTGAAGAAAAAAAAATTGTCGAAGAGTAGTTAGGTATTAAATAAATAAATTAAAATAAACCTTAACTTTACTTCGTGCTGTCGTTAACATTTTCAGCTGGGCGCCCAGCTCTCGTCAGACAGCTTCTGTTGTGGAGATCTTGATTACTGTTCTTGTGTAGTCTCGGCCATAAGGTG
The DNA here is from genome assembly GCA_963930645.1 of Salticus scenicus. NCBI lineage: Eukaryota > Metazoa > Arthropoda > Arachnida > Araneae > Salticidae > Salticus > Salticus scenicus. The sequence goes on from OZ005657.1 coordinate 175,529,924, forward strand.
GCACCACACTGTCGGGTGCCACTGCACCGCTGTCATTACACGCCTCCTGATTGGTAGCTATTTCTATTGCTTCCCGTTAAAATGAGTAATTAGGCAATTACAAAATGATAATTGTGCAAAATAAAGGTGAAATTTCAAGAATGGGAGTTTCTCGCAGACAGTACTTACAAGAGTCGGGAGCAGCTAGCCTGGGGATGTTTGCCACGATCAAAATTGTTTTAAAAACACCTCAAAGATGCCAGAGAACAGGGTGTTTACACGATTAGAGAACAGACTGTAAGAATACGGGTGTCTAGTAGTAATCTTGCACAAAGATGAGGATACCACAGGCTTTGCCATTTTCAGTGTTTATATTATACGGTTTTTCAAGTTTTAGTTTTATTTAAGGGTGTTAAAGCAATTAGAATTTCAGAGGTCTCCAACCAGCTTAGTACTAAAGTTAAAAGAAGGAAATGTCGATATCTAACAATAGTCATCATGAATCTACAAACTTTAATCCTTTCCAATTCGGATAGGGGGAGGGGGGGTAATTACCCCCATTACCTCCCCCCCTTTGGATATGCCAGTGAATCTTGGTATTCAGTTGTTACACTGTAATGACTAAAAGTATATATAACATATAGTTGTTACATACTTGCTCTGCCAAATTCACTTAGAGTTAATGCTACTCAATTGTTTCTTGTATTTTATTTTATTCTGTGTCTAATTATTGTTTAATTATAATTGTGTATTTGATTATATTAATATTTTTTTTTTTTTTTTTTTTTTTTTTTTTCAGGAGAAGCAAAAACTGCATCTGAGGCAAAGTGTTTCATTTCTCTTGTTTCAGTAATCATTCTCTTTTCAGTTCTACTGGTTGTATAGTTTGTGAAGTTTAGTGAACTATAAGCAAGATGCTTGCAGGATACATTTTCGGGCATGAAGTTATCAGTGGCGTGCGGTGATATTTTTCTTAAGGCAAGCATTAATCACAGTTCTTGCCGTAATTATAAAGGTGTTTGGTATTAAGAGAAATTGACGACTACACAAAGGTCGAACGCCTAAGATGGTCTTTCTAAGGGGTCCTAGCTTGTGTTTATGCGAGTTTTAGAGAAAACCACAGAAAACTATAAACGACTGAATCGAAACCGTGACCAGTGATCGATCTTGGTACCTCTCATCTACTAGCTTCGAGAGCGTGCTACTGATGAGGCATCTATAAAGAAATGGGTTGTACAATGGGAGCAATTTTTGGGATAAAAATTGACATTTTAAATGAGGAAAATGACAACAACTGTAATATCACTTAGAATGAAAGTTGAATGTTTAAATATTGGTATAAAGCGGGTTATTAAAATCCGAATAAACTACTATGTCAGAAACGCCAAAGAAAAATATTTGAGATGCATACAGTTTTTTCGGTAGCCGTAAGCGTACCGTCTTCAGTGCAAAAAGAATTCTGCCAATAGGAATTTAGGCCACACACTCCACCTTTCCCGTAATCCTATTGGATGAACTAAATTTGGTCCCTCTCCTATATATGCGAGCACTTCTCCAGATTCAGAATTCTTTTTGCACTGAAGACGGTACGCTTAAGGCTACCGAAACAGCTGTATGCATCTCAAATATTTTTCTTTGGCGTTTCTGACGTAGTAGTTTATTCGGGTTTTAATATTCCAACGCCAAGTCTTCTGTTATTATAAAGCAGGTTATTAAAAAATGAAACTTTTTAAATGCATAACACATAGTGTAATGGGGGATTAAGGCCGATTCACTGAGCTATTGTCCTAGGCTTAAGGAGGAGGACCCTCCGTGGTGGTATTTCTAAGGGGTCCTAGTCCGTATTTACACAAGTTACGGAGAAAACCACGGAAAACTCCGAAAGGCAATGCTGACGAGCGTGACCTGCGATCGAGCCTGACACCTCACCTCTACCAGCTTTGAGCGCAGAACCGCTCGGTCGCTGATGGGCCTATAATAGTAATGAAAAAAAAAACACTTTGTATTTAGAAATAATTACTCTTTCTTCTTTAGACAAAGAATATACAATTGTGCCTACCACAAATAGATAGCGCTTTTTCTTGTTGTTTTCAAAGTGGTAGCAAGTACCTTATCCTGATGAATGAAAATTGATTCTTCTGAAATGCATAGCAATTCCTTCATCTGTATGATGAATTTAAGAAGTTTGTTTTCTTTGCCAGCCTTGCCCTGTGTAATATTCTACATTTTCCATAAAAAAAAGAATAAAAAGAAATCAACGCCATTCTAATTACCAGACAGTAAGCCATAGTTCAAATTAAAGTGCTCTTTTCGAACAAAAATGGAGCAATTTTAATTTTAAGGAACTGGCAATGCATTACCTCTTTCTCAAAAGTATTAGAGTAGAGAGAACATCGGTTAATTTCTATGTCAAAAAGAAAGAAAAAAAAAAAGAAAAGAAAATGTATGATTATGTATAAATTTTTATTTACAAACTGGTTTTGAAATTTTTAGATTTATTTGTACACTAATTCCAATCTTCTATCCTTTTTTGCAAATTCGTTAATGACATTTTCATAAAAATCGTTTTTTTTGCAGATTTGAAAGGAGGTCTTTTTCGATGGAGAACAAAGATAACATTGACATTCTATCTTGATTTTGCACGTTTCTTAAATATGTCTTTATTCTTTTTAAAGCTGAAAATGATCGTTCAGCTGAACAACTCGTAGCGGGAATGGTGCATACAAGTTTGCACAATTTTGCTATTTGAGGTATTGCTTCATCAATGCCATTAGAATTAAGGAAATCTAAAACTTCCCACACATCTTTATTATTAAAATCGTTCATTGTATAAAACACTTTAAGTTCTGATCGCAAATGAACAAAGTCGAAATATTTTCCATAGCAGTTTTTAAGATTATCAAACTCTTTTTCGGGAAAATTTGTTTTGAATTCATTTAGCTTATTTGTATCCACAAGTTCAAGAAATTTCATGTTTTCAAAATCATTAAATCGTGACGCAATGTGGGTGCTCACATTATCTAAAATTTCAAAATACAATCGTCGGTAATTAGCTTCTATGTCAGTTTGTCCAAAAGTGCGTTTACGTTGCATGGATTGATTTTCATCTCTTTCCTTTGAAAGCAATGACCAAAATTTGTGAAAATCTTGCCGTTTACCGTTTATTGAATTTTGAAATTCTTGTACCTGCTTAGCACAATACCCAATATCAAATTTTTTTTTTTTTTTTGAAGAATTTCAAATAGAGTACTGCTTAAAGGAAATATTTCAAAAAGTAAATTTAACATGAAATAAAAATCAAACTCCTCTAAATATTTTGCAAATCCCTTAGCAGATATTATTGTTTCTGAGTCCCAATTTTCTGGAGATTGTACTATATCATTAAAGAGAATTTTCAGATCATCTAAGTGTTCATATACAGTTTCAATTAGGCGACTATGAAAATTCCATCTCGTCGTTGCTACACGTGGTAGTCTTTTATTTACGATTTATCAAGGGCATGTATTCTTTTAGTGGATTTCCAAAAAAATGAGGTGAGTCCTGCTAATGTTGTAAAAAATATCTTACATTCCTTTAGAGAACCAAGAGATTGTGTCAAAACTAAATTCAGTTTATGGGCGTAACAATGCACAAAATACGCTTCCGGATGTTTTTCTTTCACGAGAGCTTGAAGACCCGAATGTTCACCAGCCATCACTGCAGCGCCGTCGTATGTCTGAGCAATCAATTTATCGGAACACTCAAATATTTCTAAAATGCTTTCAACCTGTCTTGAAAGAGCATTAGCAGAACGATCAGCACTTACATCGAAAAAACCTAGGAACCTTTCAATAGGACGATTATCTTTATTCACATATCAAAGAATAACAGATAACTGAGATTTAGTCATAACATCTGTAGTTTCGTCTAGAATTATTGAAACAAACGAACTAATTGCAATTTCTTGTTTTATTTTTGACAATATTGTCTTTCCTATAGACTCAATAAGATCGTTTTGAATGTGATTTGAAAGTCCACTAAACACAGTTGCACTTTCTAAATGATTCAGAAGTTTATCGTCGTAATAGCTAATTAATTTAACTAATTCCACGTAATTTCCAGCATTAAGGGACTCTCTGGATTCATCGTGACCCCTAAAAGCTAGTTCCTGTTTTCCAAGAAAACAAGTGACATCTATAAATCTTTTTAAAATGTCTCTATTTTTAGTGACTCTATCATTATAACGAGAAACATCAATTTTATTCTGCGAATTAAGTTCAAATTCGATACGTGATTTTCCAAATGTTTTCAATTTAATAACAGAAGCTATGTGTATTTCAGAACACTCGTGACGTTTTGAAGAATTGTGAAAATTGTTTAAGTCATCAAAACCTCCATTTACCCACACACTTCTTCTATCTGTTGAAAATAAAATACACGGCCAACAAAATAATTTCGTTTCTTTTTTACAAGCAGTAAGCCATTTAGTTTTTTCGTATTCTTCAATACGAAAATAACGAACACATTTCTTTGTTTTTGTTTTTAAATCATCTAATATTGGTTTTGGTTGACCATCCTTTATGATATTCAATTTCTCTTGAAAATTTCGTTGGCTAAAAGGCTTGATTTTGAAGCTATCCAAGTTGCAACAAAAATTGCTATTTGCGCTACTAGAGGGCAGCATCATGCAATTATAACAGCAAAGCGAAGAAGCAATATCAAAAATGCTTCTACGATAAAAATAAATGCGACGTTAATTACTTAATAAAATGAAATAATTATTAAATAAAAGCTCCATTGCCAGCTAAATGACACTTACTTAGAGATATCATGCCGAAAATACGAATTTATAGACTGGAAAATAACTTTAAAACTAAATTTTTACGGAGTTTATATTATGAGCACTATTATAGAGATCGAAGCAAATGCGATATTGCTTCTAGCTTTTCTCTGACCTGAGTGCCTGTGCTGGGTGAAATTACAGTAACCCTGGCGTGTGCTGCATATGATTCTGCGCCAAGCTCGGAGCACTCAGGGTTGTAACACAAGTTTCAGCTTCAAAGCGCGTTACAATTTCTGTGAAAATTTTATACGAAAGATATATTACTCAGAAATAATATTTTTGTAAAATAATGGTAATTATTAATTTTCTCTTTGTTTTGGCATTAGGCAAGCAATGCTTACATTGCTTCTATGGACCGCACGCCACTGGAAGTTATAAACATTACTTTTTGTCTGTAAATGTGCTCCTGCCAGTTCTTATAGTATTATGCATCTTGAATTTTCTTTTTAAATGCATGGTGATTCACTTAACACATTGTAAGTAAGTGCATATTTAAGTTTATAATAACTTGATTTTTCTTTACTTTAAAACTGCAGAATGCATAATATGAATATATTATTCATTTACCAAAATGCTTGGATTATATATATATTTCTTAATGAATTTGTTAAATTTCTCTTATTAAGTCTTTAATTATGTTAGATGTATTATTATTTTTTTTTTCATTTATATCATGAATATTTAATTACTGATATAAATGAAGCACTGGGTTTGTAAAGAAAAAAAGAAATAGTTTATTTGATACATTATGAAATGAAACTATTTGAATTTCTTTTTTTTTTTTTAATAAGACTACTTTTGAAAACTGCTCATTTGCTTTGAATCTGCTTTTCACATTAGGAATGTTATTTACTGAGAAGTGTTTTTTATATTTTTTTTATTCTAGTTTGGAGATAATTTTATGCATTTAATCTTAAAAGCAGGTTGCAGGGATGGAAAATTGGTGCAGCTTTGACACCTTTATTTTTTTATAGTAAAACTTTATAATAATGTTCTGCATTTAAGGATTCCTGAATTAAAGAAAACTTTTTAATGATCAACAGTGGTGTGAAATCTGTACCAGATTTCCACCCCCTGCATATTTTAAACAAGTAATATAAAAAGTTGCTTCATTTTACTGTAATTGAATTAAAAAGTTTATATTTTGTTATTAAAGTTGTATCTTGTATATAAAAATATAAAATCATTTTTATTGTCAACAATCTTTCCTCCTCCAGTTTCCCAATAAAATTTTCCTGTGTCTGAATTGTGTTTTTAAATGCAAGATTTAATTAATAGGTATTATTTACATGGTTTAATCTGAGAAGAATGGGTTACAATCTCAGAAATTTATGTGGAGATGAGCTTCTGCAGGATTGCAGTATACCTTTGAAGAAACAAAATATTAAAATAACAAAATATATTAATATCCCATCTTAAAAAAAAAAAAAAAAAAAGCCCATCAAGTTTAAGCTAAAACTTAAATACTAATTTATTGTATTTCCTGCTGAACCTTCAGTATTACACTTATTACTGTAACTTCAAGTGTTTTAATTCAGTTGTACTCATAGCAAGCATTATATATATATATATATATATATTTATTGAAATACTTTTTTTAATTGCTTTATATTATACAATATTTAAAAAATAAAATCAAAGTTATGTTTAAACTTATGAAAAAAATTGTAAATATAAATATTGTTGTAAAATTGTAAATATTGTTGTGTAACTAATTATGGTAATAAATACTGCATTGCAGCTGCTGACATGAAATTCTAGACATTTTGTCATATCTCTAAAAGTACTGAATGAATCATCTTGAAACTTTAGGAGTGTGCAGAATATGTTATGCTTCAAACATTTCAGTGAAAGTTTTACCCCAAAAGTAAAAACAGTACCAATAAAAAATTAACATGTTGAGCGCCATGTCAGCCATCAGTGGCTGACAGTGTCAATTATGATATAAAGCTGCGTCAACCATTGGTGGTTGACAATGTAAAATAGGATATAAAGCTAAAAATATTACATTGTTTTAAGTAATTATTGAAAATTTGCTTAATTTTTATTTATTGCAGGAGGAATCATTATGGTATTTTAATGGATTTTAAGAATTTGTGTGGCGCTCAACGTGTTAAAGATAAACTTCAATGTCATATCTCTAACCCAAACTGGTTTTTTTTTTTTTTTTTTTTAAAGAATTGAACAATTGCCTGACAAAAATATAGTGGATTTTTGGTATTTGATTATGTGAATGAAATGCACTTTCTAATTATCCATTTGATTTCACACACAACATATAATCCATATCCAACTCATTGTTGAAGTAATGTCTGCATTTTTACATATAGTGTTTTCCTCAGACAATTTCAGAAGAGTGCTGCACCATGTCTATCATTTGGTTTAAGAAATAGCAAAGCCTCTTCTTGCCTCTTTCCTATAAATTAACACAGAGGCGCGCCAGCATTGTCAGGCACCTGTGTGCAGAGTTTTAGTTTGCGCCCTACATTACTTAAAAAAAAAAAAAATCATTTTATAAAAAGTTATCATCTAGCAAGTCGATTGAATCTTGTACCTTAATAGTAATAAGTTTATTGAATGGCTAATAAAAAAAGAAATGTATCAAATAAAATGAAATTTAAAAAGAAACGAATAAAAAGTACATGTTGCAGAAAAAAAAAAAAATCTTATACAGGGAGTTGCAAAAACACGGGGTACAATTGTGAAGGCAAATACAGGAAACCAAAATAGGCAGATTTAGTGTTAATGTGGGAGCAGAAATGCCGCGTTGAGGCATTACAGTAGATGGCTTAGATGACAGTTGTAAGTCTGAACATTTCTATTTGTTTGGGTCTAATTTTTAAGTAAATATTTAAACACAAAAAATAGTCTCAGCAAACTAAACGTTCCCTCATTTCATTACACCTTTTGCGAGTATTACGCGCATCATACTGATCCAAAATATCAGTCCTCTATTCAAATTGTTACGAAAATTTCAATTTTCTTGCATTAAAAAAGTAAAGAAACAGGCAGTTTTTTGTCGAAAGATAAACTTTATTCAAGGATTATTCTAAAAAAACCCAATAAATTATTGTACTCAAACTCATACCTCAGAAAGTCATAAAACAATGTTAAAAACACCACAGAGTGGAATTTCACTCATCTAAGAATAAATATAAGAAGATAGAGCTTCTAAACTTTGGAAACATTAAATTATTACTTTTCGTCAAGTTTGGTAGCCATGTCTCTGAACTCATTGCTAAGTTGCCAAGTCTGTATCCAAAGCTAACAATCACCTCCCGCCCCATCCCCGTTAAAATTGAATGAACTTCTTCTTATTTGCACTTTAATCGTAAATCTGCTTTTATTGCAACAACCCTTTCATTTAGGAAAGTGGTTTAACTTTTTGCAATACTAAAATGAAAAAAAATTATAATTAGTCGTGCTATTGCGGTATGTTTGAACATATAAATGAGTTTAACATTTTCTACTAGTACAGATAAATGGAATTTATAAGTACATAAAATTAGAACACATAATAATAAAAAAAGAAAAAAAATTCTGTAGTGGGTTTTATTTTGCTCAATTTCATTGTTGAAAACTCTCGAAATACTCTTAAGATCGAATGACTATCGATATAATGACAAGATTTAACTTGGTTAATTATGGATTTTTTTTTTTTTTTTAAGGAACAAATAAATTTATACATGAAATAGTAGCATATACCTAATAAATAACACTTGGAAAATATGGATAAAAAATACTTAACTAGGTTAAAAATAATCTAGTGAAAAGAATTTCTCCCATTTTCATTATCTAAACATTTTGCGTAATCTTTATATATACAGTAGAAGATCTTTATAACGCAAAGCTAAAAACACAAGGTTTTGCGTTATATAGAATTTTGCATTATATAGATCACATTTCACACATCGTCAAACTTACCTTGTAAACATGGCCAAATATGCCTGAAACATATCAAAACAGAGGAGGACATTTTAAAGTTACATTTCTTGGAACAAAAAATTAGGTGGATAATAACTTTCATTCTAAAATTTACTTTATAAAGATAGTCCATACATGCCTGTACAAAATCATTCATTATACTGCTCACTTAAAAAAAAAAATTAATGATAGCAATTTTTTCATTAAAAATCTCTGAATTAAGCAGATAAAGAAAAACAAATGTATCACACTTACTTCTCAACAAAGTAACAGTTTTTTAGGAAGTATTTCTTAACTGCAAAATTTATTGTTTATATCCAAGAAATTTTACGTTATATAGAGAATTGCATTATATAGAATTGCGTTATAAAGATCTTCTACTGTATATATTTCTTTTGTGTGTGTGTATGTCACTGAACTCCTCCTAAACGGCTGGATCGAGTTTAATGAAATTTTTTGTGTGTCTTCAGGTGGATTCGAGAATGGTTTAGATATACAATTCAGTCCAATTTAAATTGTTTATTTGATTAATTTATCAGCAGATATTAAATAAAAATTCCATTTTAACTTTAAAATGATTAAAAAGAAAGATATATTTGATGCCAAAATAAACAAAATTCACGTTTATTTATTTATTTATTTTTTCGGAAATAAAATATTTTTAAATTTTGCGTGATAAATAATAAAAATTAGAAAAAAAATTAATATGCTATGAAAATTGGTGCACTTTTCTATCGGGAATTCGAGTGTAAATAAATATTTTCATAGAGATACTTGGTATTAGCTAAAAAATTTTATTTAATTTAGTAGTACTTTTCTTTTCTGCAGTAAAACAAAAATTTTCGTTTTAATTGATACTTTATATGTTTCTTATAAAGGTTCTTTTATGTTCACTTTGATTGTAAATAGTAATAATTTCAAATTTATTAGAATTTTTTATTTTTATTTTGTATTACGTTTTTGATCTCCAAATACAAAAAACGCCAAGGAAGACAGAGTTTTGAAATTTAAAATTAAAATTTTGTCAATTTGAGAGCAAAATAACTCAATCTAACACATGCATACGATAACTAATACATATCTATACCCAAATATGGAGATTAAAATCGAGAAATAATTTACCTCGATTTTTAATAATTTTTTATAAAAAATCCAATGGGAGATTAACATAGGAAATCTTTTTCTTGCATCTACTGACGGTCAGTGATGTCACACTTCGCTTGCGTATATTCTATTGTAATTCCAGTTTGTCCTGACAGTTGGTGCTGCGATCAAATTCAGGAAAATATTTTGTAACTTCATGTCTTTATTGTTATACAAACAATTGTGTCCTAATTGAAATATTACATCAAGATGTAATTAGTCTTTGAAGAGTTTTGAAGTGTGCATAAAAAACTAAACATTTTGCAAATTTAGTGCGGAATTGGAGTGAGTATTTTATATAATTTTCTATTAAATTTACACGTGCATTGATTAACAACCACCCTAACCTACAAATTTATTTGTGTAGCTAATTTATTATTATTATTTATTTATTTATTTATTTTTTGAATGGAACACCTTTAGTATCGGATCCCTTTGGCAAAATTTGAAATTTGACACCGAAGTAGCTCGGACGCTTCTCGCCAAGATCTTTAGTTCCACAATTGAGATAGCCATTTCAATTCATCGCAAAAATGGCTTAAAATATTTAAAGTCACCAAAGGGGTCCCATACTTTGGTGTGTGTGTATGTCACTGAACTCCTCCTAAACGGCTGGACCGATTTTAATGAAATTTTTTGTGTGTCTTCAGGTGGATTCGAGAATGGTTTAGATTTACAATTCAGTCCAATTTAAATTGTTTATTTAATTATTTATTTAAATGTTAATTATGTCTTTTACGTTATAATCGGAATTCACAGTCACCGTTCACAGCGCTCCATACCTGTTTCACTTATATACCACATCCTTACACACTTACAATAAGTTAGTTATTTTTTTCTAGCAAAATATTCTCTAGAAATAATTTATATGACAAAACAACGTTTGTCGGGTCAGCTAGTTTGTATGTAAATTTATATGTGTTTTTCCATATAGTAGTACGATACAAAAATCTATGTTACCGCGACGGGATGTTTGTACGCTGCACAGATATAAATAATAGATAAATTTATGAGTAAATAAAATAAGAATATATAGTAAGAATTATTAATTTTTAAAGTAGATTCTATGAACATTGGAACAGATAATATTATTTAGTGAAATGTAATTCATTTGCTTGAGATTTTGTGAATTCTGGAATAATATACATCCATTTGGTCCAAAATATCTGGAATTGCAAAATTTATAAATCTGTCTGATACTGTTGTGAAGCCTAAGTAAGTTTTAATCATTTTAACTTTAGAAAAAGATTGTTCCACTGATGCTACGGTAATTATAACAAAATAATCTCGAAAAACAATTAATCCGCATATAAAATTTATTCTTGCTGAGGTAATTTGGAGTAAAGTTATACTTGGAAACGTACTTGTAGGGATTTCGTAAAATTCCGTTACAATAGTTGTCGGATACATATGAACAATTTACGCACCGAAATCCGTGACCACAGTTCCCAGTTCCCATTGATTTTACTCCCTCCATGTCGCCTCACCGTGGCGGGGGGGTGTTCCTGGGCGGAATGGGCGATGTACGTCTGGAGTGTATGCTTTGTACATGGGGTGTATGCTCTGTGTGCGGAGTGTATCTCCTGGCAGGGTCACCCATGGCGTGAAGGCCATTCCGATTTGCTCAGCTAAGATCTGCAGGCGAAAATTTTGCATCATGGATTACACCAGTAAGTTTTCTCATACTGCATCGCCCGTCGCGCAGCATAAAAAGGGGCGCGTTCAGGACTTAGGCAGAGGGTCCTGTTCGAAAAATTTGTTACAGTCTCCGGCATCTGGTTTACCCTCGGGTGTAACTAGTGCGAATGCTACCGTGACTACTGGTTTACCTTCGGGTGTAACTGGTACCACGGTTTTAGCTTGGTCTGAGCACAAGGTTCAGGATACTGACTCTGGTTTGGTCATTGCCAGTAATGCAGGTCCATCTTCTGGTGGAGGGGCTGGCTCCGTCTTGCAACCCACAGTAGAAGGTTTGCCTTGCGTTCAGGTTCTGACTAAAAGCCAGAAGAAGAACCTGAAGAAAAAGAAGAAGAGACAATTGTCTCGTTCAGCTGCTGGTGGTAGTGGTGGTGGTACTAAAAGGCTTCGACCTGCTGGTTCTATACCATCCCCTACTGTACAGGTGACGCAGAAGAAGTTAAGGAAGGAGGTCCAACCTCGGAGGGAGGTTCGAACTGGGAAGGATGTTCAACTTCGGAAGGACGTCCAACCTAGTGAGAGCATCCAACCTGGGAAGGACAACCAACCTTGTTCCTTTGCTCATGCTGTCAAGACGACTAGGATAGAAATGTTAAGAGGGATTTTCCTTCTGACAAGTTGTCCCTGGATGATTCTGACAGTATTCAGCGTGAGATTTTGGTGCTGATTGACTCTATTCCTTTTGGAGACAGTCTGCCTGAAATTCTCGGCAATAACTTGGTCAAGGGAGCTTTGATTCTGCAGTGTGGTAATGTGGCTACTCTGGAATGGATCAACTGCAACTTTGACAAGAAGGTTTTGGGTGATTTGGTGCTCAGGGTTCTGAATGCAGATGAGTTGCCCAAGCCTGTTAAGGTTGCCTTCAAGACCAGAGATAAGTTCTCGGACCCTAGTTCGTTTCTGAGGCGTCTTCAGCGTTTCAATCCTGAGCTGAAATCTACGGAGTGGCGGGTTTTGCAGTTCTCTGTGGGACCGAGCTCTGCTAGATGGATTCTTGAGGTTGATTCCGAGGATGTCGAGGTAATACGCAGGGCTGATTACTGTGCACTTACTGGTCTAGATCGTGGAGTCTTTAAGATTCTTCATGATCCAAACAAAAGAGAACCTAAGGAGGCAGTGTCTACTGTTCCTGTGGTCCCTTCTGATGCTTTGTTAGCCTCGGACTCTACTGGGCTCCATGCTCACATGGATCTCCCTGCTTCTGAGGTGTCTCCTGATGTTGAAGTGGTGCCTTCCCCATCGGCTTCTGCTTCCTCTCAGGTTAGCTCCTTGGGCACTGCTCTGGGTCTGTCTGACCTTGCACTGGACTCTGAGTCGGAGGGCTTAATGCGACCTGACTCACCTTTGTCTGTGTGTGAGATTGATAAAGCTTTGGAGCTTTTGCAGGAGGACTCTCCTGAGATGGGCCATGATGGGTAACACTGCCTGGCTTTTCACTCTTTTCTTTCTCCTATTATGTGTCAGATTAGAGTTGGACAGTTGAATCTCCATCACAGCAAGGCTGCTTCTGCCCTTCTCTCTAAGAGGTTGACTGATGGTGAATTCGATATTGCTCTTATTCAGGAGCCTTGGACCCATGATGGTAAAGTCATTGGTCTTAGCACTAAGGGTTTCAATATTTTCTATGACACTTTCTGTGATACGCCCAGGGCTTGCATTATTGCTAGGTCTGAACTTAATGCCCTTAACCTTGTCAACTTCCTGAATAAGGACCTGGTTGTGGTTAAGGTTAATCAGAAGGACAGGGTTACTAATGCTGATTTTGTCTTTGTTTCTGCCTATTTACCATATGAGGAGACTGACCCTTTGACTGATTTGGCTAAGGCTGTTTTCAGTTATTGTTGTTCAGGTTTTAGGCTCATCTTTGGCTGTGATGCAAATGCTCACCACACTTTGTGGGGTAGCAGTGATTGCAACAAGCGTGGGGATGTGCTGATGGATCACATTTTATTTTACAGCTTGTGTATTCTTAACAGAGGCAATGAACCTACTTTTGTTACTGTTAATAGAAGAGAGGTTATTGATCTGACTCTGTGTAACTCTTTATGCTTAGAGTACATTTCTGATTGGAAGGTTTCTGATGCAGTTACTGCTTCTGATCACCAACTGATTACTTTTTCAGTTAAAGGTCTCTACCATGTAAAGGTAGAAAAGAGGAATCCTAGGTCTACTGACTGGGGTTCTTTTGAAAAGTTTCTCAGAAGAGGACTTTCCACCTTTTCTGGTAAGTTCAACTCTACTGATGATATCGAGTTGACTGTTGACCAGTTGCAACAGATCATTCTCAATTCTTATCATAGTAGCTGTAAGCTTACAATCACTAGCTCCCCAAGGCGCGTTCCTTGGTGGTCTTCTGAGCTTAGTTCTTTGCGTAAGAAATGTAGGAAGCTCTTTAACAGAGCTAAGAAATCTGATGAGTGGCAGGCCTATCGGGATGCCCTCACTACCTACAATAAGGCTATTAGGGCTGCTAAGCGACGTTCTTGGCAGTCTTTCTGTGATGGCATTAATGATATTTCTGCCACTGCTAAGGTGGCAAAAATTTTGACCAGGTACTATAATTCTAGTCTCAATGCTATTCGACTTCCTATTGGCAGATACAGTGAGTCGAGTGATGAGACTCTAGCTGAACTGCTGAGAGTTCATTTTCCCGGCTCTGGTGCTACTGATTGTGATAGCCATAGCTCTCTCTCTTCACATACTTGTGGTAAGGACAATTGGGAAGCTGCTAAACTGGTGGTTACCCTTGATAATGTCATATGGGCTATTAAGTCTTTTGAGCCTTTTAAGTCGCCAGGGATGGATGGCATCATTCCTGTGCTTCTTATCAAGGGCATTAATTTTCTTGCCCCCATTCTTTGCAGAATTTTTCGTTCTTGCATTGCTTATGGGTATATACCTCAATCTTGGAGGAATACTAGGGTGATTTTCATTCCTAAGCCTGGGAAGGATAACTACTTTGATGCGAAGTCCTTTAGGCCTATTAGCCTCTCTTCTTTTTTGTTGAAAGGAATGGAGAAGCTTGTTGACAGATACCTTAGGGACTCTGTTATTGTTGATAGGCCACTGTCTTCCTCACAGCATGCTTATCAACCTGGAAAATCTACTAATACTGCATTGTATGAACTTTCCTTTCTTTTAGAAAAGTGCATTAATGATAAAGAAATTGCCCTTGTTGCTTTTCTTGATATTGAAGGGGCGTTTGATAAGGTCCCTTTTGACATTATCATTCGTGCTCTAGACTCGAGGGGTGCTAATCCTATTATTACCAGATGGATTGCTAATTTGCTATCCTCTAGGTATGTTTGTGCCTCTTTTATGGGTACTTGCATGAAGGTTCATGCTAGCTCAGGCTGTCCACAAGGGGGAGTGCTCTCTCCTATTCTGTGGTGCATTGTTGTCGACTCTTTGTTAGTCCATTTAGCCAACCTTGGTATTCCATGTGTTGGTTTTGCTGATGATGTGGCTATTGTTGTCAGGGGCAAGTTTGGTAACTCTGTCTCTGATGTAATGAATGGTGCTCTTCCATTGGTGCTCTGATTCGGGCTTATCTGTTAATCCATCTAAGGTAAGCCTTGTTCCATTTTCTAGGAGAAGATATCTAAATCTTGGTGATGTCTACTTCCTGGGTAATAGGCTAATGCCTTCTAATGAGGTCAAGTTCTTGGGTGTATTCTTTGACACTAAGTTGAACTGGAGTAAGCATACTGAGTATTGCTTACGTAAGGCCTTAAAGGTCTTTTGGGCATGTAAGAGTTCCATTGGAAGAACCTGGGGTTTATGTCCCAGGGCTGTCCATTGGATCTACTCCATGATTATATGTCCTATCATCACTTATGGCTGTATTGTCTGGTGGTCTCGGACTAGGCTGACTACTGTTAGAATTAGCTTTAATAGGTTGCAAAGGATGGTCTGTGTTGCTCTTTCAGGCTGTATTAAGACTACTCCAACTGCTGCCCTTGAGTGTTTGCTTGGGCTTCTTCCGCTTCATTTGCGTATTGAAGCTGAGGCTTTAACCTGTATGAAGCGTTTTATGTGTCTGGGCTTGTGGAAGGATTATTCTAGACATCTGTCTTGGGGTTTCCTCATTTCATTTGTTGCTGATCTTCCTTCTTTCGTTATGCCTAGTGACTACATGGTTATGAAATATGCCTTTCATAAGCCTTTTAAGATCTTTTTCCCTTCCAGGGAGGATTGGCGTATGTCTCCTAGTTGGCTTAATGGCAACTGTTTGGTTTGGTATACTGATGGTTCTAAGCTTGGTTCTCATTCTGGGGCAGGTATTTACTGTCCAGGGGATGAAACTCGGCTTTCTTTCCCTCTTGGAAAGTTTGCCACAGTTTTCCAGGCGGAAATCTTTGCTATCATCTTATGCTGTAAGGTGTGCTTAGATAGGGGTTATCATAACTTAACCATTCATATCTGTTCTGACAGTCAAGCGGCTCTCCTTTCATTGGTGAGGTGTAAGTTCACTTCTCTTCTTGTTTGGGAGTGGTACAAGGTTCTTTGTGAGCTTTCTTCCTACAATAAGGTTAGTCTTCACTGGGTACCTGGTCATATGGGCATATCTGGTAATGAGCTGGCTGATGAGTTGGCTAGGTCTGGTTCCAGCACACTCTTTTGTGGCCCTGAGCCTGTTCTGGGTATTTCTCCCACTGCTTTCAGGGCTTCTATCTTCAAGCTCCTTGGTAAGGAGCACTATAGGCAATGGCGTAATTCTGATGGTCAAAGGCAAGCAAAAGAGCTTAATCGTGACTATCCTGGTCTTCGTCATAAAGAGCTTTTAAAGCTTAACAGGAATGGTTTTGAGGAAGGTTATCGGCCTTCTTACTGGTCACTGTACCCTTAAGAGACATCTGAACATTATGGGAATCAGTTCTGATCCCATTTGTCGGGGTTGTTGTCTGGAAGAGGAGACTGCTCGGCACATTTTATGCGACTGTGAGGCCTTTTCTGCACACAGGTTTGAGCATCTTGGTCGGCATCTCATTGAGCCTTGGGAGCTGCAGGATATTCCTGTCAGGTGTTTGCTGAACTTTGCTTCAGCTATGAGACTTTTCTCTTAAGGATGCATTTGGGTCGGGGTACAATAGACCTCTGGTCGATGTGCCTAGTTCTTAGGTCCTGTTGAGAGCTGCCCTCCCTGTCAAGTCATAAGTCATACGTTATAATCGGAATTCACAGTCACCGTTCACAGCGCTCCATACCTGTTTCACTTATATACCACATCCTTACACACTTACAATAAGTTAGTTATTTTTTTCTAGCAAAATATTCTCTAGAAATAATTTATATGACAAAACAACGTTTGTCGGGTCAGCTAGTTTGTATATAAATTTATATGTGTTTTTCCATATAGTAGTACGATACAAAAATCTATGTTACTGCGACGGGATGTTTGTACGCTGCGCAGATATAAATAATAGATAAATTTATGAGTAAATAAAATAAGAATATATAGTAAGAATTATTAATTTTTAAAGTAGATTCTATGAACATTGGAACAGATAATATTATTTAGTGAAATGTAATTCATTTGCTTGAGATTTTGTGAATTCTGGAATAATATACATCCATTTGGTCCAAAATATCTGGAATTGCAAAATTTATAAATCTGTCTGATACTGTTGTGAAGCCTAAGTAAGTTTTAATCATTTTAACTTTAGAAAAAGATTGTTCCACTGATGCTACGGTAATTATAACAAAATAATCTCGAAAAACAATTAATCCGCATATAAAATTTATTCTTGCTGAGGTAATTTGGAGTAAAGTTATACTTGGAAACGTACTTGTAGGGATTTCGTAAAATTCCGTTACAATAGTTGTCGGATACATATGAACAATTTACGCACCGAAATCCGTGACCACAGTTCCCAGTTCCCATTGATTTTACTCGACAAATTTAGCGCTAAAAGGGAGGGGATGTCTCGAATTTACACCCCCCCCCCTCTCCAAATCGAAAATTACATAAAAAGAAAAATGAGTTTTCGGAAATATCCTAAAAAAATACGCTTACCTGTTTTCAACATCTTTGTACCATTTCTGGAAGAATTCTTTTAGTAGAATTTTTTGGTAAAATCTGGAATTTGCGAAATTTCCCCTCAAAATCAATTTTTCTCTTCCCCCTTAAAAATTTAAAATTCCAAAATTGCAGAAAATGTTTTTTTTTTTTTTTAAACTCAGGTCTAGTCTCTCCATATACTATTTCCTCACCGTTATGCTTAGAAACGTGTTTTTTGCCTCCTTTCTTCCTTGAAAAGGGTGAGGGGGAATTTCGTAAAATCCTGTCAGTATAGGCATCGGATGTATCTAAACAATACACCCACAATTCGTGACCGGAGCTCCCATAAATTTTCCAGGACCAATTTTGCGCTATAAGAGGGAGCTCGAATTTGTTCCCTCGTAACCCCCCCCCCCTTCAAGATTGAAAATCACAAACATCAAAAGTGGGTTTTTGGAAATATCTTAAAGAAGAGGCATGAATTCTTTTCAACATTTGTGTACCATTTTTAGTAAATTTCTACTCCAAATTCCGGAATTTACGAAGTTTCCCCCCAAAAATTGATTTTTTTTTCTCCTCCCTTAAAAATAAAAAAAATACAAAATCGTAGACAACGACTATTATTATTTTCTTTTTATTTGTACTGAAATCTAGACTTCTTGTGTGCAATTTCTTCTCTGTGAAGTAATTTGAAGCCAAGTTATGCATATAAACATGTTTTTGCCTCTTGCCCCCCATCCCCCCTAGGGGGAAGGAGGGGGAATTTCCAAAAGTTGATAGATATAATTTTAAGTTGTGTAATTCCTGCCAAGTGTTGTTGAATTCTGTCCAGCTGTTCTCACGTGATACCCAAACAAACATGTTATAGACGTGCAGACACAATAACCGCACACCCACCACACACGCGCACGGAAAAATTTCTGAAGTCAGGTTTGGCTTTCACGATGTGTAAAACATGAAGATATCGCAATTTTTTTCGAATTTGAGAAATTTACAAAAGTCTGATATTATCAATTGTTACATCGATAATGCAAAGGGGGATAAAACTACTCTAAATAAAATCTCCTGAACTATTAACTTTTCATTTTTGCGATCGAATTATGTTTCCTTTTTACTAACCTAGTGGTCTTCTTCCGGCAGAAGGGGGGGGGGGTGAAGAGATTAAGGCGCCCTTTTAAATTTCAATAAGATGCTTTGATATGTTAAAAAAGTCAAAGAAAATTTTGCTGAAGGTAGGCGCATCTTTACAATGTCATTCCACTTTTAACGTGCCCTTTCACAAAAAACCTCCTAAACTATTTGAGGAACACAAGTTTTCCCATTATATTTTTCAAAGTGCCTCATTTAGCCACACTAGTCGCATGGCTTGAGACCCGCATTATGAAATCAGATTTAATAAAGCAATATATATATATTATTTTATTTATTTTTTCTTTTTAATAACTTATAATCGGCTGGCGCCTGTGTGCGCCGCACACTTCGCACACCGGGTCGGCACGCCCCTGAATTAACACAATACATATCTCATACTTAAAAAAAAAAAGCATTCTTAATTATTGCCTTTTGTATTACAGATATGTTAAACTTTTTAATGTATTATTCCGTTTTTAATGCTTTACGAGTAAAAAAAAATTCTTTTTGTGTCTTGCATTATAATGAGAAAACAATAATATCAGTATTTTAATCATTGAATAGATCATTTTTTTAATAAATTGCTGCAAAAAATGATGTTTGTATTGCTTGTTATGGCCCATTATTATTTATTAAAAAAATATGGGTCAGAGGAAATATTTCTCTCTTTGAGAAATCTTTCCTGACTAATGAGAGGACTCTCCTCTTGGTCAGTGGCGGATCCAGAACTTAACTTTTCGGGGGGGGGGGGGCTAAGATTTTTCAAGATGTAATTCCAGATCAATGAAAAGTTTGCAAATGTACTATTCAATTGGGAATGTCAGTAATTCAGATCAATGAAAAGTTTGCAAATGTACTATTCAATTGGGAATGTCAGTACTTTCGGGGGGGGGGGCTTCAGCCCCCTAGCCCCCCCTTAAATCCGCCACTGCTCTTGGTGTTTAGTTGTTACACTGTAACGGTTAAAAATTTATAACATATAGTTGTTATATACTTGCTCTGCCAAATTGGGTTAGAGTTAACACTACTGACTTGTTTCTTGTATTTTATTTTATTCTGTGTGTAATTATTGTTTAATTATAATTGTGTATTTGATTATATTATTATTATTATTTTTTTTTTTTTTTTTAGGAGAAGCAAAAACTGCATCTGAGAGAAAATGTTTAATTTTCCTTGTTTCAGTAATCATTCTCTTTCCAGTTATACTGGTTGTATAGTTTGTGAAGTTTAGTAAATTATAAGCAAGGTGCTTGCTGGATGCATTTTCAGGCATAAAGTTATAAGCATTACTTTTTGTCTGTAAATATACTCTTGCCAGTTCTTATAGTATTATGCATCTTGAATTTTTCTTTTAAATGCATGGTGATTCACGTAACACATTGTAAGTAAGTGCATATTCAAGTTTATAATAACTTGGTTTTTCTTTACTTTAAAACTGCAGAATGCATAATATGAATATAGTATTAGTTTATCAAAAAGTTTTAATATATATATAACATAATGAATTTGTTAAATTTTTCTTATAAGTCTTTTATTATCATGTATTATTATTATTTTTTTTTTTTTTCATTTATATCATGAATATTTAATTACTCATATAAATGAAGCACTGGGTTTGTAAAGAAAAAAAGAAATAGTTTATTTGATACATTATGAAATGAAACTATTTGAATTTCTTTTTTATAAGATTACTTTTGAAAACTGCTCATTTGATTTGAATCTGCTTTTCACATTAGGAATGTTATTTACTGAGAAGTGTTTTTTATATTTTTTTTTTTTCTAGTTTGGTGATAATTTTATGTATTTAATCTTAAAAGCAGGTTGCAGGGATGGAAAATTGGTGCAGCCTTGACACCTTTATTTATTATTTTATTTTTTTTATAGTAAAACTGTATAATAATTTTCTGCATTTAAGGATTTCTGAATTAAAGAAAAAATTGTAATGATCAACAGTGGTGTGAAATCTGCACCAGATTTCACCCCCTGCATATTTTAAACAGGTAATATAAAAAGTTGCTTCATTTTACTGTAATTGAATTAAAAAGTTTATATTTTGTTATTAAAGTTGTATCTTGTATATAAAAATGTAAAATCATTTTTATTGTCAACAATCTTTCCTCCTCTGGTTTCCCAATAAAATTTTCCTGTGTCTGAATTGTGTTTTTAAATGCAACATTTAATTAATAGGTATTATTTACATGGTTTGATCTGAGAAGAAGGGGTTACAATCTCAGAAATTTATTTGGAGATGAGCTTCTGCAGGATTGCAATATACCTTTGAAGAAACAAAAATATTAAAATAACAAAATATGTTAACATCCTATCTTAAAAAAAAAAAAAAAAGGCCCATCAAGTTTAAGCTAAAACTTAAATACTAATTTGTTGTATTTCCTGCTGAACCTTGAGTGTTACACTTATTACTGTTACTTACTGTAACTTCAAGTGTTTTAATTCAGTTGTACTCATATCAAGCATTATATATATATACATACATACATACATATATATATATATATATATATACACTCCTTCTCATATTTATAAGGACACTTTGTTTTGAAATAACTAATGTAAAAATAATCATGAACAAGATTATACTAAGTACACTTAATATATGTAGTATTTTAAAAACCAAAATTGCTATAATTTTTTTAATATGAAACAAATTAATAAAAAATGGAGCAAATTATTTTTTGCTCCTCGTTTTTAAATGATCATAATTATAGGAACAATCAAGATTTTTTCATTTTATTTAACTTACTAGCAAATAAATTGCAGTTGACATGCGAATTTGTTAACTACTGGGCTAGATTAATTCATGTATAAGCCTTCAATTTTTCTTGGACGAACATTACTGATAATTCCTCAAAAAAAAGAATGTTCATGTAGTGAAGTATGGTAAATGTGTTCTTTAAGTGGAAGGATAATTTCAATCCACCGAATTTCTAATGAAATTCGAAGATCTAAAATTGCTGAAGGAAATGTGATCAAACGTTGAACTGCTGGTTCGATAGGAGAGAGATCTGATGCAAAATCAGAGTTGTTTTACAAAGATCGAGGACTCATAATTCCTCTTACTGTTCTACTCATAATGACTGCTGCAAAAATTGCTCGTAATTTTAAACGAAAGATTGGGATCTACATTTATGCATGTTTAAAATAATTAACAATATGTTAAAATGAATAAAAAACCTGTAATAATCAATAAGCATTTAATGGGGGAAAGGACGTCTGAGTTAAAGTTGAATAAAGAAAATTTTAAATGGTAAAATGTTGCATTTTCGGATGAAAAACATTTCATTCTTTAATAACCAAATGGTTTTAACAGTTACTGGCACGATCTGTAGATAGCGAAAGACAGAGCAAACTTTTTAAAGGCAGATATGAATTGGGCATTTTAAAGGTGGTGCTCTGGGGAGCTGTTTCTACTGAAAGCAGAATGAATTTAGTAATTTTTTCTGTTATTATGAACATCAAGAGAATATCCGCAAATTTTAAACTTGGAATTCTCAGATTTTGGGGAGTAATGATATTTTTTTCAACAAGACTTAAATTTTTGCTCTACTTTTAGAGCAATAGGAAATAGTTTGAAGAAAGAAACTTCTGTATTAATGCCTTTCTCGTGGAATAAAAGTTAAAGAAACCCTAACTTATCATATTAGAAAAGTGCTTGCAAGTGGAAAGCAATTTTAAACATAGTTTAAATGTATTCAGAATATCATCTATGCTATATGAAATGGTATTGAAACTAAATATTTAAAAAAAAAAAAGTATATATATATACCAGAATCCAGAGAGAATGTCTGACTGTTTCATCCTAAAAAGAGACCCCATAAAATATTAATTTAAAAAATAACTGAAAAAAAATTACTAAGATTCAAGCTGTCCTTATAATTGTGAACACCTGAAAAATCATCTTTTTGACCGTACTTAAAGATTTTTGAGATAGAAAAACGATAAATTTTTTTAAATATAGTCTATTAATGAAATTCAAATTAATAAAAAATATATTTGTTTAAATAATAGTGCTCAGTGTTTAGTTAATATAGGAAAACGGGTATCCTTATAATTAGGAGAACCAGTGTATATATATTTATTTATTGAAATATTTTTTTAATTGCTTTACATTATATAATATTTAAAAAATAAATTCAAAGTTATGTTTAAACTTACGAAAAAAATTGTAAATATAAATATTGTTGTAAAATTGTAAATATTGTTGTGTAACTAATTGTTGTAGTAAATACTGCATTGCAGCAGCAGTCATGAAATTCTAGACATTTTGTCATATCTCTAAAAGTACTGAATGAATCATCTTGAAACTTTAGGAGTGTGCAGAATATGTTATGCTTCAAACATTTCAGTGAAAGTTTTACCCCAAAAGTAAAAGCAGTACCAATAAAAAATTAACACGTCGAGTGCCATGTCAGCCATCAGTGGCTGACAGTATCAATTATGATATAAAGCTGCGTCAACCATCGGTGGTTGACAATGTAAAATAGGATATAAAGCTAGAAATACATTGTTTTAAGTAATTATTGAAAATTTGCTTAATTTTTATTTATTGAAGGAGGAATCATTATGGTATTTTAATGGGTTTTAAGAATTTGTGTGGCACTCAACGTGTTAAGGGCCCTCTTCACTCACCATTTGCTTTTCTAAAAGCCAATGTTATCCTATGGAAAACTTTCTTTGCACTTAAAACAGTGACATATTAATTGATTGAGACGCGTTTTTTTTTATTGGATTACTCTCATTTCGTAAACTGACGCAGCTTTTGTAGATTTTATGAAAGAATAACAGTTGTTTTTTAAAAAAGCTGTTTTATTGCAATATTTGGGTTGATGCATTAAATGGCTTATAAAAACTCTTTCAATTTTTTTAAAACAGAATTTAAAAAGCTGCGTCAATCTCAAAGAGTTTAATTCAGTGTGGAAAAAAATCCTGTATTTTAATAAAATTTTAAATTAATTAAATTTGTAATGAAAGTCCAAAAATTTTACAAATTTGTGCCAATTTTCCTCTTTGACACACCCTTTATCCGGCTCCACCTCTCAGACAGATGTTTTTGCTTTTCGACGAGCCAAATGTTTATATTTTTGTGGTGAAGAAACATCGTCGTGGTTTTTATTTCTTTACTACTTTTATTATTATAGATTTTTTTTTTTTTCTTTTTGTATTACGGATGTGAGTCTGAGTAACATATAGATTTAGAAGACAATCGTTCAAAGAATTTGCGAAATATATGATCGCATTTAATTTTAAATATTTTTCTTTGCACATAATACTGTTTGCACAATAAATCTGATATTTCACTCATAAAGCAATGAGTGGCAATATACAAACATCTATTTTAGCGATTCGTAAAAAATATTTTGTTGAATTAAACAGAATTTCAATAATAAAATTCAAAGTAAATAATCTGGTATGGCACCCATACGACTTTCTCTTACATAAAATTAAAATTCTATTAAGATAGATTGCAGATTGACGAGTAAGATAACAAGTTCTATATATAACTAGTGAATATGCAGATCAGGAACCTCACCGTCATATTTGCATCACGCATTATTCAACAGATTATTTTTACTTATTCCTTTTTATATATAATATATATATATTGATTCTATTGGCTTTTTATATAAACAGAAACGTTTCTGAGGGGGGTTGCAGCCCCCCTCAACCCCCTCTGCTTTTCTCTTTCTATAACTATCTCTGTATGTATGTATTCCTAATAACTGACTATCTTGTACTTGCACTAATTCCCTGTAATTCATAAGTACTTCTACCAAAATTCCTGCAAATTGATT
Source organism: Salticus scenicus (assembly GCA_963930645.1). Lineage (NCBI taxonomy): Eukaryota > Metazoa > Arthropoda > Arachnida > Araneae > Salticidae > Salticus > Salticus scenicus. The sequence continues at coordinate 175,554,432 of OZ005657.1, forward strand.
ACATAACATACTAGAATTATTTTGTGCAACCCTGTAAATTAAATACCAATTCTATGGCCACATTTTCCCACAATATATATATATATATATATATATATATATATATATATATACTTTTAAAATTCTAATAAGATTTCATCATATTTCGTGGGGTGTAACCATGTTAAAATTCAATACCAGTGTTGAAATATGAACTATAGTGCGTAATAGAACGAAATTCTTTTATGTAACTCGGAAAAGCAGCCACAGTAATTATATACACTAAAAAAATTAGAATACACCTATTTAATTAATTGTAACTCATGAATATCTCAATGTAATTTGAATCATTTGGATGATTACAGGATGTCATCCGAATTCATTTGTTCCCCAGGGGGGTACCTTCTTCAGGTATTCAGGGGGAGTCACGCACCCCGGGCCCGAGTGATCTTTCCTTTTCTCTCTCATTTTTTTTGGGGGGGTTGTTCACCCCCTTTTCTTTTTTTTCTTCTTTTTCTCATTGCCAATAAGTTCTTGGTCTGATTTTTTCCCCTGCCAATAAGTTCTTGGTCTGGTTCTTGCTTTTGTTGTTTGTTTGTTTCTTCTGGATTGTTTTTTTTTTCCCACTGCCAATAAGTCCTTGGTCCATTGTTTCATTGTTCTAAAAAAAAAAAAAAAAAAAAGAAAAAAAAGAAAAATTTTTTTTGAAAAGCACAAAAAAATTCTCCCACTCACCTTGTTTTACTAATTTACTTTTGTTGTGTTCTGACTCACCCCTTTTTTTTCTTTGTTGATTGTTATGGGAAAATAAAAAACCTTAAAAAAAAAATAAAAAACTATAAAAGGCAACAAAAAATAAATACACTAACAAATAATCCATTAACCAAGTTAAGTCAGGTGTTGTTGTGGCGCTGGCTATTGGGGCAAAGATTTTGGTGAGGGTGCCACGGTAGTCTAGCCTTGGGATCACACTGGGAGACTGGTGCCCTTGGTGAAGGTGAGACAACGGTGACTACTCGAACGAGAAACACCGGACTAACACGACTACCACATGTGATGCCTGAACTGGGTCGGCGACCTGGTAGCTGGTGAGTGGTTATGGGTGTCCCAGAGAGGATTCTTAAAAACCCTTTGCGTTTGTGTGTTGGAAGAAACACACTTTCTCTCTTATTATGGCTACAACTATGGGTATTTCGATTAATGCGTCTGGCTCGGGCCAAGCTGGTGAAAATTCAAAGGCAAAAACTTGGGCGGATAGAATGGAAGAATTTTCTTCCACTCTGAATGAGAGCAATGTCTTTATGACCTCAGAAGTTAGATTTTTTGTGATTAAAAGAAAAGAGGGGGATTTTCTTAGGACATCTCCTTTCCTTATACAGAAGGCATGTCAGTCTATAATGGGTGAACCGAAGTCAATAAAAAAACTGAGATCAGGTGAACTATTGGTTGAAGTTGAAAATGACAAACAAGCTAACAGTTTAAAAAAATGTACTCAATTTGCAAACATTCCTGTCACTGTTGATGTCCATAGAACACTAAATACTTGCCGTGGTGTCATTTCGGAATCTGACCTTCAGTTTATACCAGAAGCCGAAATCCTTGAAAACCTTAAAGATCAAAAAGTTATCGGAGTAAAACGTATATCTATATTTCGCGACAATAAACCAATTCCAACTAAACACATTATCTTAACTATAAATTCCCCAAAACTTCCAACATCAATAAAGGCTGGGTACCTTGAATGCCCCGTCAGACAATACATACCAAATCCGTTACGCTGCTTCAACTGCCAACGTTTTGGCCATTCTAAAACTTCCTGCCGTGGAAAACAGACATGTGCCCATTGCAGCGCCATTGGACATGACAGTCAAAATTGTGAAGCCACAGTGTGTTGTGTTAATTGTAAAAAAGATCACCCGTCATATTCTAAGTCTTGTGAAAAATGGAAAATAGAAAAAGAGATTCAAACCATTAAAACAAAACAAAATATATCATACCCAGAAGCCAGAAAAATAGTAGAATCAAGAACACCCATCGTTGGTAAATCATATGCTGCTGTTACTTCCACCAAAAAAACTTGTAAAACAATAGCTACACAAACTGACTCTCTAATCAATCCCAGCCCCCCAGTTGAAACTGTTTCACGTAATTCTACAAAAATACCCAATACTAGCTCTCCACTCGAAACTACAGTAAACAATTCCCAAAATTTACAATCCAAACCAAATCAGTCTTCTAACTCTTCACAGTCCTCTTCATCAAAATCAAGAAATCTAAAGAAAATTCCACAAACTGCTAAAACCTTATTGTCTGAAAAAAGTCTTAACTCTACCTCTCTAAAACATTCTAACTCACCCTCTCGTCTCAATATCAAGAAAAAGAAACTAACAAAATTGCCCACTCCAACTACAAATAAAAATAATAAAGTAAACGTTCCAAAACAAGATGATTTGATCAGCCTTCACCCTTCTGATGGAGAAGACTGTATGTCTACTGCATCAGAGGATAATGACGTGGATGTTATAATCTAAAAAAAAAAAAATCATGACTAATTTCATCTCATGGAATTGCCGAGGTTTTACTAATAAACGAGATGAAATAAGAGGAATAATCTCTGATCATCGACCTATATGCTTCGCTTTCCAAGAAACATACTTAAGACAACACGATATTGTTAAAATCCGTGGCTATCAGTGTTTCAGGAAAGATTTTACACATTCTGATAGAGCTACAGGTGGCGTAGCCCTTTTAATCTCTAATAATATTCCACATTCATGTATCACTTTAAATACCGATATCCAGGCTATTGCAGTTCAGATCCATATACACATACTTATAACCATCTGCACTATTTATTTACCGCCAAATATGACCATTCGCCCAAGTGACCTAAATAGGCTTATTTCACAACTGCCGACACCTTTTTTAATTCTTGGTGATTTAAACGGGCACAGTCCACTTTGGGGTAGTCCCGATATTAATCCTCGTGGACAAACTATTGAAGACTTAATCACTGACAATAATTTATGTATTTTAAATAATGGTGACAATACCTACTTCCATGAACCTTCCAGAACTTTTCATGCAATAGACCTGGCCATCTGCTCTCCAACTTTGTATCCATATTTCAATTTCTTTGTTAGTAACGACCTTCATAATAGTGACCATTTTCCTTTATTTTTATCTTTTTATAATTTTAATGATCATCATTCTACAAATCCACATTATATTTATGACAAGGCCAACTGGACTACTTTCTCTATAAATGCAACCATCACATACGAAATGATTGAGGGTGATATCAACAGAGCAATCACTGATGTCACAAAGTGTATTATAAATGCAGCTGATATTGGTATTCCAAAATCCTCTGGACGTCTCAGTAAACATTCAAAGCCATGGTGGAATGAAGAATGCAATAATGCAAAAAGACAGCAACAAAAAGCTTGGGGAATTTTTAGGAGGTACCCTACAACTGCTAATTATATCGCATTCAAAAAAGCAAGGGCAGCCGCCCGAAGAATCCGCAGAAACTCCCAAAAAAATTCTTGGATTAAATATGTTTCCAGCATTACCTCCAATGTAAGCAGTAAACAGCTTTAGCATCGTGTCAAGAGAGCAATGGGAATTCATTCTAATCAAAGTATTTCTTTTTTAAAGGATAATGGCCAAACTATAACATCTATTAAAAATATTGCAAACACCATTGGTAGAACTTTATCTGACATATCCAGCTCTAATTCCTACTCCGAACCTTTTTTGTCATATAAACATAATTCTGAACGTTCATCAATCAATTTTCATTCCCGTTCTTCACCAGAGTACAATAGTTCTTTTACTGAAAATGAATTACAAAATAGTTTGAAAAATTGTCGTAACTCTGCTCCTGGGCCAGATGGTGTTACCTACATTATGATTAAACATTTATCAAAACTGTCTCTTAAAAATCTCCTTCATCTTTACAATAGGATCTGGACTGAAAATATTTTCCCTGTTGCCTGGCACGATGCTATTGTTATTCCTTTTCCGAAACCAGGTAAAGATGCTACTGACCCAAAAAATTACAGGCCCATTGCTCTTACAAGCTGTCTATGTAAACTACTCGAAAAAATGGTAAATACTAGATTGGTTTTTATTCTCGAAAAAAATAATCTGATTTCTCCATGGCAAAGTGGTTTCCGACGAGGCCGTTCTACGGTTGACAATATTTTATTATTAGAGACAAATATCCGCAAAGCTAATGTGAGACGTAACCATTTGGTTTCAATTTTTTTCGATATAGAAAAAGCTTATGACAGGACCTGGCGCTACGGTATTTTAAAAGATCTTTTTAATTTGGACTTTAGAGGAAATCTCCCCATTTTCATTCAAAACTTTTTAAGAGTCAGACGCTTTCAAATTCGTATAGGATCAGTTTTTTCAGATTTTTATTTTCAAGAGGAAGGTGTGCCTCAAGGCAGTGTTTTGAGCGTTACGCTTTTTTCCTTGAAAATAAATGATATTTTAAAACAGCTGCCACAAAGTGTCCATGGGAGTTTATATGTTGACGACCTGCAAATTTCTTGCCAGGGAAATGACATGCGCTTCATAGAACGCCAATTACAACTCGCTATAAAAAATATCACTAAGTGGACAGATAAAAATGGTTTTAAATTTTCGACTGACAAAACACAATGTGTGCATTTTTGCCGTAAACGAGGTCTTCATCCTGATCCTGAGATTTTGATGAATAACAGGCCAATTTCCGTTGTTGACACTGTTCGATTTCTGGGTGTTTTTTTTTTTATAGGAAACTGAACTTTATGCCACATATTTTACACTTGAGAACTAAATGTGACAGAGCACTTAATATTTTAAAAGTCCTTTCTAACACTTCTTGGGGGGCAGACCGTCCATCTTTACTCAAAATTTATCGAGCTACTATTCGCTCCAAACTTGATTATGCTTGTCAGGTTTATGGTTCAGCCCCTCACTCTTATATTAAAAAACTTGACACAACACATCATAGTGCGCTCAGAATTTGCTCAGGTGCTTTCCGCACAACTCCAGTCTTCAGTTTATATGCTGACTGTGTGGAGCCTTCTCTCACTGATATTAGACAAAGACTTTCACTTGAATTGTACTATCGCATCCTTTCACACCCTAATCATCCACTTCATTCTCATTTAAACAGTAACGATCGTAATCTTTATGTGAATCGCCCATCTTGCATCCCACATTTCGCACTTAGAATTAAAAACTTTCTTGCTGGCACCTCTCATATTCATACCAAAGTCCGTTCTCGTTCTCTCTTAAACATGACACCTTGGAACTTCCAGGTTATTTCTTGTCTTCATCCGTTTAAAGGATTTGACAAACCTAACACAGATGCTTCTATTTTTCAGGCCCTTTACTCATCTCATCGCTCTTATTACAAGGACTATGTCGAGATTTTTACTGACGGCTCTAAGACAAGCAATAAAGTCGGTTGTGGTGTTGTCATTGGTAACACCAGTTTTAGCTATCAACTGCCTAATTCATTTTCCATCTTCTCTGCAGAGTTTTTTGCTATTGAGGTTGCCCTTAACATTATTTCATCTCAGCACAGTAGAAAATTCATTATATATACAGACTCAAAGAGTGTTCTTGATTCTCTTTCATCTAGCTCTTGTAACCTTTCTTTTATTTCAATTTTAAAAACTTATAACGAACTTCTAAAAAAGGGATTTGATATTTTATTCTGTTGGGTTCCAGGCCATGTAGGCATCAAAGGCAATGAAGCAGCTGACAAAGCCGCAAGGCAGGCTTCTGTTATTTTAAACTGTCCTATTCCTTACGATGACATCAAGCATGCAATTAAAGGTTTACTTAGAAATATGTGGCAAAGGGAGTGGAACTATCAAAGCAATAATAAATTACATGGAATAAAACCTCAAATTACTATTTGGCCTACTTTTAATCCTAGAAAATACGATGTTATTATTACTCGCTTGAGGATTGGACATACAAGATTAACACATAAACACTTACTACTTGGACAACAGGAGCCCACATGTCCTAGATGTCATTTTAATTCACTGACAATCCACCATATTCTTACTGATTGTCCTTGTCTCCGACATTTGTATAGAAAATATTTTCATTCATCTTCACCAAATTTGACAAACCTTTTAGGCACTAATCCTCATCATCTCTTGACAAATTTTTTAAATGAAGCTGGTTTTTATTATGACATCTGATTTTATTATTTACACTATTCATTTGATTTTATTATATACATTGTTCATCTGTTTTCTACTATATACACCATTCATAACTTTTTGCATCGTCTTATTTTACATACCGTCTTCTCTGTTTTTTATTATATTATAAATTTTGTCATTTCACCTATTCTTGTTTTTACTTTATTGTGTTCTTTTTTAATGGCCATCTGGATGGGTGAACCCATCCAGAAGCTATAATATATCTTTTATATGATTGTTTGGCGCAGTATGTCCCATTGTGGACCTTGCGCCATTAAAAGGCAACCAACCAACCAACCAACCGAATTCATTTGTGTGATCCCGTAAATAAATCATATAGTCCATACATATCCCTTTTATTAGAGTAAACATGTTTTTATATATCTTTATAATGTATATGTTAATTCCACTGTGTTGAATGCAGCATAAACGTTTTAAAATGTGTTTTTTTTTTTTTTTTTTTTTTTTTTTACTGTAATTTCACTTTGTTGAATGCAGAGTAACGACATTAAAATTTGTTTAAACAAAATTCACCCCGTAGGCCTTAATGATAAGAAAAACTTTGGAGTGTCCCTGTACATAGAGCATGAAAAATATACACATAAAAAATTATACAGCTATTTCTATACAGAGCTTGAAAGTGTCTACCAATTTGCAAGTTATTTGGAGAATTTTTGCAGCCGTTATTGCGGTACATGTACATTCTGTCCATAGGCCATAGTGATAAAGAAAAATTTGGTGTGTCCCCGTACACGAATTCCAGATAGAACAGATGCCAAACACAATACAGCTAATCCCATGCGGCTCGAAAACATGTGTACAAAATTGCAAATCAATAGCATGATTTTTGTGGTCGCTGAAACAGACACACAGACAAACAAAATATACACACAGACGGAACCCAAAATCTTTTTGATTCGCCACAGGGAAGCTTCCACTCACGTTTCGACAATGAACTAGTGGATCTGCAGATCAGGAGCCCCAATATCCTATTTGCATCACACATTATTGAGCAGGTCATTTTTATTTATTTCTCATTTTTTCATATATGTGTATATATTGATTCGATTGACTTGCTACATAAACAGATACGTTCCTGAGGGGGGCTGCCAACCCCTCCGAATCTAAAAAAGATAGAGCTATGAAACTTCAGATTTAAGACAGAACTGGTGTACAGATGAATTTTACAAAGTTTGGTGAAAATTGGAAAAGTGGAAGTGGGACCGTAAGTCCGTATCCAAAAACAGCTCTAAAGATTTTCTTAAAATTTACTACATAAACACTCTATTAGATGTCCTTTCGAATTATATAGTTGGTTAGTTCAGGAAAATTGGTAGGCTCGCGGTATAAATAGCTGAATTTCAAGTCTCGCAAGTGCGTTTTTTTTTTTTTTTTTTTTTTTTTTTTAAATGGCTGTACGGATTTTTTTTTTTTTTCAAACTCGCCATATTAACTCCCTTTTAAATATCTTTTTGTATGTAATTTTTGTTTTCCGATCAATAATTGAGTATGCCAAGTTTTGGTAAAAGATGGTATCTCAAAAACGGCTCTAATGATTTTCTGGAAAATTGTTGCATAAATCCATTACAGATATCCTTTCTCGTATAATACGTGGCTATTACAAGAAAATTCACAGTCATCATGCTCAGGTAGGTCACTTTTAGATCTCGGAAATTGGTGTTTCAAAAAATAACTCTACCATTTTTTCCCCCTTATTATTTCTTAACTCGCTATGCAAACTGTTTTACACGGCTATAGATAAGTTTGTCAGGCATCTACTTCGTTAGGTCAATTTTATGTTTTCTGATCACATTTTTAAAAAATTGTATATTCTAATATGTGAAATAGTGGGTAATGGAAGTAGTGTGGTTGCTTCATACTATTTTTTTTATTTTTTTTATTTTTATTTATTTATTTATTTATTTATTTATTTATTTTTTTTTTGTCGCAGATTTATGGATAGATAATTTTTTTAAATGGTCAAAATATGTTCAGGACACCTGAAATTGTGTAAATATACTGAAAGCTAGAAGGTGAAATGTTTTGAATCCAATATTTTATTTCATCTTGTACAAAGAAAAAAGTAAATAGGAGGATATTTCTACCAATCATAAAGGATTCGAAAATTTTTACGAATCCAGTATTTTTTTTTTTCTTATAAATACAGAACAAGGTGCACTGTATCAATGACTTCAGTTTTTGGTTATACTTTTCGCATTTTTTCTCGAAATGTAGGGGGGGGGGGAGAAAGAAAGAAAAAGGAGATGAAATGTGAGTAATCTATAATAATAAAAGAAGATGTCTGTCTGTCTGAACATCTATACGTTCAGCCCCTACTGAACGCAGAAGTATAAAATTTGACATACGGATGCCTAGAAGCCTTCACGAGGGATCTTTTTATAAAAATGTCTATATTAGCTCTGTATCTCAGCTTCTAATTAACATAATTTCATAAGTAATATATCATTTAAAAAGTTATTTGAATTAGAATTGATCAGTATATATTTAAATCTCTGTCGCCAGAGGGCGCTTTGATATTTTAATAATTCAATATCTAGAATTCTACTTATAACACATCATTTGAAATATTACGGACTTTTAAACTGATATAAGCCGTTAAATTCCGTACGGGAGTTTCAGAGAACACCACAGAAAAGCCAGAACACCTTTATCATAATTCTCCAATTCTAATTATGATGCAGGCTTTCGAATTCCGATACTCCTTTCACGTTTCGTATTAAGGATTTTTGTGAGCGAACAGGTTATTTCAATTCATGAAACGTAAAGCGGCGCCTTAGTCGCCACAGAGCGAAAATTTGTTTCAGTTAAAATTTTCAAATCTATTTGCAGTATGAGCGTGGAAGCTGTTGTAAGTTCTAAAACGGGGCGCCACAGTCACCACCGAGATGGTCTTTGCTAAATTCAGAATTTTGAGATCGTAACGCGGTGAGCGAACAGGCTGTTTCAGATATTGAAACTGGAAGAGGGCACCGCAGGCGCTACCAAGCGGGAATTTACTGCGATTAAATTTTTCAATAAAGCTATTTTAACTATATGTCAGTAAGGTGTTGTAAGACCGTAAGACCTGAAACGGGAAAAAGGCGCCGCAGGCACCACCGAGCGGAAGTTTCGTAAAGTCGGATTTTTCAAGGATCGCGAACCAACTGGTCGCCGAAGGCGGCTAGTTTCTAATATAAAGCTTGCAGGAAATGGGAGCAAATGTTTCTAAAATTATTTCCAAGCGAAGAAACCACATTATTAGTTACACTTTACACTCGAAGATTTCGCGGGTTGATTTTCGCGCCTGATGATGTAAATATGCAGCTGACCTTTTCAGAATGATACATGGACACTGATTATAGTTTATAAGCATTCTTTTAGAATTACGATAAAGAGAAATCACGCCGATGTATTTGTATATAATACAAACTTATTTTGAAGTTATATGTAATATTTTAAAATATTAGAGGTTTTCGCTTATTATAAGATATGCATATGCAATTTTCAGAAATAAGTTCTAGATTAAAAAAAAAAAAAAAAATCTGGTGAGAAACAACTACACGACTTCCATTACTTACTATTACATGTATTACATGCATTTTTTGGAGATAATATAATCAGAAGGTATAAAATTGACCCAATAAATTAGACACCTAAAACCTAAAAATTTTCTGGTTAGATAAAGCTTATACTTATGTAAAGATATATAAAATAGATTTACATAGCAAATTTAAAAATAGTCAGAAGAAAAACATTGGTTTAGCCGTTTTTCGAAACATTAATTTCCGACATCTAAAACTAATCTACCTAATCAAGATGACTGCTAATTTACCTTTAATAACCGCGTTATACATAAGAAAGGATATCTAAAATGGATTTATGGAACAATTTTCAAGAAAATCATTAGAACCGTTTTTGAGATACCAACTTTTGCCAAAACTTGGCATACTCAATTATTGACCGGAAAACAATAATTACGTACAAAAGGATATTTAAAAGGGAGTTAATATGGCGAGTTTGAAAAACATCCCTACAGCCGTTTTTAGAGGAACACACTTGTGTTCCTGACCGTTCCTAGTTGAGAGACCTGAAATTGAGCTATCTATACAGGACACTTATCAATTTTCCTGCACTAACCAACTATATCATTCGAAAGGACATCGAATAGAGTGTTTGTATAGCAACTTTAAAGAAAATGTTTAGTGCTGTTTTTGAAATACAGACTTACTTTATCACTTCCGGTTTCCGATGTTCCACTTCCGGTTTTCCAATTTTCACCAAAATTTAGAAAATTCATCTGTACACCAGACCAGTCTCAATTCTGAAGTTTCGTAGTTCTATCTTTATTAGTTTCGGAGATATGATAGTCAGAAGATTCCCCACAAACATATATACATACACATGTACACACTGGCCAATTGCCAAAAATTACTTTTTTGGACTCAAGAGACCTTAAAACATGTAAATCAGGTGAAAACTCGATATCGAATTTTCGAACCGAATACAATACTTTTATTAATTACGGTAGTCGGGTAATGGAAGTAAAAAACCATAACAAAACTTTTTTCTATACCATCTATATGACAGCGTCATTTACTGTCAAACGAGCGCTCAAATGTTTTATAATAGTTTCTCAGAAGGAAAATTTCAACTATATATGTAATTTGGTGCGATTTTAATCATATGGAAAATAACAGAAGGTGAGAAATAGCAGCGCTACCTATCGAACGATATACACTCAAATTAAGCTAGCTTTCGTTTTCATAATAGTTGGTAATGTCAAATATCGAGTTCAATGCATTTAGCAGCTACAGAAGTTGAGATTTAGTCTTCCTATTCACGAAATAACTTGCAGCATAGCAGCGCCACCTGTTGACCAATATGCAAATAAATTAAATCAACATAGAGTTTCATAATAGGCCTCTCATATACCAAGTTTTGTGCCATTATATACAATATAATCTAAGGCATAGCCTTCCCGTTCATGGGAAAATTACAGTGAAGTCCTGCAACGGATAGGGTTAACTGATTTATTGGGTTTTGCTTGCAACGAGAAGGGTCAACTTAAAAAAAAAAATTAACCATAATAATAAGAAAAATTGTTTGACATAATCATAGCTATAACTGATGTAAACCTGAGTCCTGCGTATTGATTTTTTTGTGCTAGATTGAGTCATTTTTTCTGTAAAATTCATAAAATTTTAATTTTTAATTTCAAAACTCTAGAGAAATAAAATGACAGACTTCCATTTTCGACTATAAACATAAACATGTCATTTCAAAGGAACAGATTTGATATCTGTCGTCCATGGCAAAATAATAATAATAAAAGATGGCCAAATTATCTGACGAACATATTTAATTCCTTTAAAAAATCATGGTTATTTTAATAAAGTACATTAAGAGAGCAATCAGTAATATATGAAACAATATTTTGTACAATATATATGCATTACGAAAATATTCATCTGGCATGTATGTTTTCATATTACGTTTTGATCGCCAAATACACAAAATGCGGAGGACGAACAGATATCAAATCTATGCCCATTTTGTTTCTAGATATTTAAAATTAAAATTTTGTCAATTTGACAGCAAAATAACTTAATCTAACACATGTGCACGAAAACTAATTTGTAATTATACCCAAATATGGGGATTAAAATCGGGAAATAATTTTCCTTGATTTTTAATAATTTTTTACAAAAAATCCGATGGACGATTAGAAATTTTTTTTAATTGGCCACAACGACGGTCAATGACGTCACACTTCGCTTGCGTATATCTTCTGCATATATAAGAAGAAAACATAAGATTTGAAAAAAAAAATTTTGGTTTTCGGTTTCGATGAATTTACAGACTTTGAGATTTCCTTGCATTTCAATTAATTGAAATTCACTACTTATTTTTAAAAAGTGGATTTATTACTAGCTTCTGCATCTATCAAAGAAAAATTTTCGATTTTCTGTTTTCGCTGAATTTACGTGTTTTGAGATTTCCCTGCGTTTCAATTAACTGAAACTGACTATTTATTTTGAAAAAAAGGGGATTTATTACTAGCTTCTACTTGTATAAGAAGAAAGTAGAACATACAGAAAAATTTCGATTTCCGATGAATTTACACGTTTTGAGATTTCCTTGCAATTTTATTAACTGAAACTGACTACTTATTTTTAAAAAAGTGGATTTATTATTCTATCCTCTGCATATATAAGCAAAAAGCGTAAAATTCAAAAAAATTTTGAATTTTCGGTTTTCGATGAATTTACACGTTTTGAGATTTCCTTGCATTTTTATTAACTGAAATTGACTACTTATTTTTTTAAAAAGTGGATTTATTATTCTGTCTTCTGTATATATATAAGGAGAAAGTATAAGATGCAGAAAAGTTTTAGATTTTCGGTTTTCGGTGAAGTTACACGTTTTGAGATTTCCTAAACATAATTCGATCTTGTTTAGAAAATATCTGTCTTTTTGCGCTCGAACACTGTACTTTATGAACCATTGAACTTAATTTAAACCGAACTTGATATTTTGTTGGACCTTGGTTTGAATTAGTGTCGATCAGCTTTTGGGTTATTTCACCGAACACGGGACGCTTCCACATTGCGATTACCTCTCATTTCATAAAAAGTTCAGCATTTACCGCTACAGCATGTCAGCATACCAAACTTAGTAAAATATATTAAATAAAACACTGCTGATTCACTTTTGAATATACACTAACCAATTGCCTCACTTTTCTGGACTCGAGGTACAGGTCATCAGGTCAAAACTGGCTGTCAAAACTAAGTTTTTCGCTGAATACAATATTTTTATTACATACAATAGTCGAGTGATGGAAGTAAAAATTCATTAGCAGATAGGATTTTTAACATTCTGTAGAGCTCGTTTTTTAATGAGATTCGATTGTAGATATATATTTATGATTTTTTGAGATATATTAGATGATATAGCAATACAAAAAAATAAATATATATGAATTTTTTCGATATAACTATAATAGCAGGGCTTCGGTCCTATTAGCTATATGTAAATGAATTTCTTTTTTAATGAATCACTTAAAAAATAATATATATATACATATATCACTTTATAAAAAAGAAATAGCGAAAATTTTTTTTTTATTGAAATCACCCCGAACTTCGTTTCGGGTAACCGCTAACGATGACATCGTTACTCCCACCCACGTTGTATCGGATCCAAATTCGCACTGCATGAAGAAACGTCTTTCCTGGACACTTCAATTTGGATATTTATCGGTTTACAAGTTGAGTTGCTATTACAATTTTAAAAATGGCTTTATCTCAGCATCCATTGAACATTTTCGTTTTGGCACCATGTAATTTATAGCCCTTGCACTGTTTACTATATTACCATATGATTAATAATATAAAAAAGTAAAAGATTTTTAATGGAATTAAATAAATATATTTTAGTTAAACTCAAGTAATTTTTTCTGCTATATTACCAATTTGAGTTAATTTAATAAACCAAGATTCAATAGTGTAACAGCCGTTGCTATGGGACGCAAGCGATTGAAATAAAAGAATAAATTTAATAATGGATAAAATCGAAATATATATATATATATATATATATATATATATATATATATACATATGTCGCTGAAGTGCACTCCTGCATCCAAAGTCCTGAGTCCAAATTACTCCTCTGCCAGGTTTTGTAACTCTGCGGTCAGTATTCTGAGCTACAAACCGCAGAGAAACACACAGATCCTTCTCTATATTTCAGTAACATTATACATCTTAGTTATTTTTTTGGTTAAATTAATTATACCAAACTACAAGTTTAATTATAAAGAATATTTTCTTTTATTAAATTTCACTGTTACATAATTCGCCGATATAAAGTACTGAAAGCCTGAAGCGGACTAAAAATAACATAAAACACTTGGTCGTATCAGGCTACGGTATTAAATTACACAATAAATAGATAAGAATAAATGAAGAAACTTATTTGTTGTCATTTGAAAATGGAAAAGAAAACATAAATAAATAAAACAGGAGCGACAAAAATAAAAAAAGAAAGAATTAAAACAAAACAAAGCTTCAGCAAAACCGCAAATACGTAAGTAGCTGATTTTTGATTTATTCTTCCAAAAAGTCAACGATTCGTCAGTGAATCTGTCAATCTTCTCAATTAGTTAACACCAGCTGTCAAAACCACGTGGGACACTTTTTATCTGGTTTTAGCCGGCATCGGAATTTTTTTTAAGTGAAGAGGGCCGTTAAAGATAAACTTCAAAGTCATATCTCTAACCCAAACTGTCTTTTTTTTTTTTTTTTTTTTTTTTTTTTTAAGAATTGAACAATTGTCTGACAAAAATATAGTGGATTTTTGGTGTTTGATTATGTGAATGAAATGCACTTTCTAATTATCTATTTGTTTTCACACACAACATATAATCCATATCCAACTCATTGTTGAAGTAATGTCTGCATTTTTTTACATATAGTGTTTTCCTCAGACAATTTCAGAAGAGTGCACAGTGTCTACCATTTGGTTTAAGAAATAGAGAAGCCCCTTCTTGCCTCTTTCCTATAAATTAACACAATACTTATCTCATACTTAAAAAAAAAAAAATACATTATTAATTATTGCCTTTTGTATTACAGATATGATTTATTTTTTTAATGTATTATTCCATTTTTAATGCTTTACGAGTAAAAAAAAAAATTAAAAAAAAACTTTTTGTGTCTTGCATTATAATGAGAAAACAATAATATCAATATTTTAATCATTGAATAGATCATTTTTTTAATAATGTACTTACTGAATTGCTGCTAAAAACGATGTTTGTATTGCTTGTTACTGCCCATTATTATTTATTAAAAAAATATGGGTCAAAGGAAATATTTCTCTCTTAGAGAAATCTTTCCTGACTGATGAGAGGACTCTCCTCTTGGTGTTTCGTTGTTATGCTGTAACGGTTAAAAGTATATGACATATAGTTGTTACATACTTGCTCTGCCAAATTGGGTTAGAGTGTGAAATTTGTGCCAGATATCCACCGCCTGCATCTTTTAAATAGGTAATATAAAAAGTTGCTTAATTTTACTGTAATTGAATTAAAAAGTTTATATTTTGTTATTAAAGTTATATGTTGTATATAAAAATGTAAAATCATTTTTATTGTCAAGAAGCTTTCCTCCTCTGGTTTCCCAATAAAATTTTCCTGTGTCTGAATTGTGTTTTTAAATGAAGATTTAATTAATATTATTGACATGGTTTATTTAATCTGAGAAGAAGAGATTACAATCTCAGAAATTTATTTGGAAATGTGCTTTTGCAGGATTGTAGTATACCTTCGAAGGAACAAAATAATAAACTATCTATCCAATCTATCTATCTATCTAGCCAATCTGTCATATCTATCAAAGTAATAAAATATCATCCCATCTAAAAAAAAAAGCCCATCAAGTTTCAGCTAAAACTTAAATGCTGATTTATTGTATTTCCTGCTGAACCTTGAGTGTTACACTTACTACTGTTACTTACTGTAACTTCAAGTGTTTAATTCAGTTATACTCATAGCCATTTTATATATATTTATTTATTTATTGAAATATTTTTTTTAATTGCTTTATATTATATAATATTTAAAAAATAAAATCAAAGTTATGTTTAAACTTATGAAAAGAAAGTTGTAAATATTATAAATATTGTTGTAAAATTGTAAATATGATTGTTGTGTAACTAATTGTAGTAGTAAATCTGCATTGCAGCAGCAGACATGAAATTCTAGACATTTTGTCATATATCTCTAAAAGTACTGAGAGAATCATCTTGAAACTTTAGGAGTGTGCAAGAATATGTTATGTTTCAAACATTTCAGTAAAAGTTTTACCCCGAAAGTAAAAGCAGTACCAATAAAAAATTAATACATTGAGCACCATGTCAGCCTTCGGTGGCTGAGAGTGTCAAATATGATATAAAGCCACGTTAACCATCAGTGGTTAACAATGTAAAATAGGATATAAAGCTAAAAATATTACATTGTTTTAAGTAATTATTGAAAATTTGATTAATTTTTATTTATTGCAGGATCAATCATTATGGTATTTTAATGGATTTTAAGAATTTTTGTGGTGCTCAACGTGTTAAAGATAAATTTTAATGTCATATCTCTCAGTGGCGGATCCAGAACTTGACTTTTGGGGGGGGGGGAGGGCTGAGAGTTTTCAAAGTGTTATTCTAGACCAATAAAAAATTTACAATTGCAATATTCAATTGTGAATGTCAGTGTTTTGGGGGGCCCTAGCCCCCCCTTAAATCCGCCACTGAATTATCTCTAACCCAACCTGTTTTTTTTTATTCTTTCTTTTTAAGAATTGAATAATTGTCTGACAAAAATATAGTGGATATTTGGTATTTGATTATGTGAATGAATAGCACTTTCTAATTATCTATTTGATTTCACACACAACATATAATCCATATCCAATTCATTGTTGAAGTAATGTCTGCATATTTTTACATATAGAGTTTTCTCAGACAATTTCAGAAGAGTGCTCCACTGTGTCTATCATTTGGTTTAAGAAATAGCAAAGCCCCTTCTTGCCTCTTTCCTATAAATTAACACAATACTTATCTCATACTTAAAAAAAAAAAAAAAAAAAAAAAAAAAAAAAATACATTCTTAATTATTGCGTTTTGTATTACAGATATGTTTTAACTTTTTAATGTATTATTTCATTTTTAATGCATTACAAGTAAAAAAAAAAAAAAAAAAAAATTCTTTTTGTGTCTTGCATTATAATGAGAAAACAATAATATCAATGTTTTAATCATTGAATAGATCATTTTTTTAATAATGTACTTACTAAATTGCTGCTAAAAATGATGTTTGTATTGCTTGTTATGGCCCATTATTATTTATTCAAAAAGTATGAGTCAGAGGAAATATTTCTCTCTGAGAAGTCTTTCCTGACTGATGAGAGGACTCTCCTCTTGGTGTTTAGTTGTTACACTGTAACAACTAAAAGTATAGTTGTTATATACTTGCTGTGCTAAATTACAGTGGCATAGTGAGGGGGAGGCAAGCGGGGTTATCATGCCCCGGGTCCCTCTCGCAGAGGGGCGCTAAATGATCTCCAAGACACAGTGGCGGATTTAAGGGAGGGGGCTAGGGGGCTGAAGCCCCCCCCCCCTTCCAAAAAAAAACAAAAAAAAAACACTGACATTCATAATTGAATATTGCAATTGTAAATTTTTTATTGGTCTAAAATAACACTTTGAAAAATCTTAGCCCCCCCAAAAGTGAAGTTCTGGATCCGCCTCTGCCAAGACAAGCAAGTTTTCCCGGAAAATTTCATTTTTGTTTTGATCAATTTCTGGAAAATATACTTTAAATTAATATGTAATATAATTAAATACTTTCTTTCTTGATTTGTCCGATAAAATGTGTTATAAGTAATGTTTGCACACAGTTCGAATCATTAAAATAAAGCACAAAAAAAAAAAAAAAAAAAAAAGATTTATAAAGATATATATGTGTAAAAAGATAAATAATTAAACAAAATAATCTAAATTATTAGGGGAAACTAGTAAAACTTGCCAACCAATCAAGAAAAATCTATGAAAAGGATGGTATGAGAAATGGGAAGGCAAAAAAACCTTCCGATTTGGGAGTCGACTTCCTTGGAAAGTTTCAGGTTTCAGATAACACTTGTTTAGGTTACACAAGTATATTCTAAGAAACCTCTTATTGGGAGACTACAAATGAGTATCCACCAGAGCTATTACTGACCGGATATTGTTAAATTGAATAGAAGGGCGTAAATTGAATAAAGGCGATATATATATACATATATGGGAAATTGTATTTCTCGGCTATCATCTCCACTGTGTGATGTCACTGTGTACGTACCTATCGTATGTTACTACGTCACTGTTTGTATCATCCTTTCACTGTATGCGCATGCATAGGACGCACGCCAGTTTAGTTTAGTTATTGAGTTGACGTGGAGCGGTTGTGTGAAACACAGACGGTGCTTTCCCGCTCGTAAAATGCATCAATTTAAATGTTATGTAATGTCCCCTTTTTGTTATTAATAAATATTGTTATGTTACGATGGTCTGTAGCCGTTTCCCTATATTTTTGGGGACTCGACCTGTCCCGAAACCTCTACCCCTAGATAGACGTTACTAACAAAAAAGTCGCTACTTTGGTTTTCAAAAAAAATAGTAGCGTGAAAATGTTGTTCTTCAAAATGTTGTTTGTTTTCAAGTAGCTGTGAACATTTTTTTTTTTTTTCTGTAGACGATATTTTACTTATTATTTCATTGACATACATTCGGACGTTTTAAAAAGCATACTTTCTGTTCTTCGTTTCATGTACTGAACGTTGTTCTATTTTATGACGTAAATTTACGTTTTTCAGTATGAAATATCAGCATTTTTCATGACGTTCTTTACTATATTGCTTCATTTTCAATTTGATTCAAGTTTTGTTCCTGCCGATGATTCGAAATTTATCAGTGTGCTATTTTCTTCATGCCCGACGTTCTTAAAGTGACACGGATTCATCATCATCTATCTGATAAAATAATTGCATGAACGCTGCATATAGGACTGCCCTTAATGTCGGGTACGAGCATGCATTTTTTTTCTCTCCTCTCTGCATGATAGTATATAAAGAAAAAAATTTTTTCATTTGTAGTTTAAATTATGATTTAAATTCATTCATTGCCATTTTTACTCCCTTTAAAATTATTTGCTTGTTCATTTTTATATAAATAAAGAATTTTTTTTTTTCTTTTCCCCCATATTCAATTACTTTCCATGAATAAAGAGTAGATATTCTGTTCCCCAATATTTATTTATTATTCCTAAAAATATATATGTTCTGGTTTTAATCCATTTTTTTTCCCAATATTTACTTTAAAAAAAAAAAAAAAAAAAAAAAAAAAGAACAATTTTTTTTTTTATTTACTTCGGTTTCCTTATTTTATTTTTCTTGCATCCAAAAAATGGCCCTTAAATTAGGCGACCTTCCGCTAGTTGCAAATTCGTTGAAATATTCTAAAACAAATACCATAAAATTACTCAACACGCTGTTAGGATACCCAACATTTGATCATCAATCGCGTAAACGTATGCGAAATTTTAGCGGTTTTGCTGCCGATTTCGACATCAACAAACATCAAGAAAACATTTTAAAAACGTTTAATTTATCCGATTTGATATCAATCGCTAATTCGCTACACTTAGAACCAGTCGGTAGCAAGGAAAATTTATGTACAGAAATTTTTAAAGCACTTACTAATTTATCTGAGTTTCAGAAAACATTACAGTGCGTTGCATGAATATAAACGCACCTTAGCTTTAAGAATTAGAATGGTATAGAAGTGTAATAAAGAAATATGAATAGGTGACACTTGAGTCAAACTCTATGTGTATGATTCAAGAAATGAAAATACGAGTCAAAACAATGAAAGACCAATATGATTTTATAGAAAATAACTTTATTGAATTTATGACAAAAATGCATGTTGCGTGAATTTAAACGCACATGTAAAAAATAAATAAATGAGTAACAAATACTGTATCTAATACTTTGTAAAGCCACCATGGGCTTCTAGAAGAGCCAGTAAACGCTTTGGCATTGACTCATATAATGGCATAAGGCCATCCAAGCTGAATGTCTTCTAAGCTAATAGAATGGCCGATTTTAGTTCATCTTTCGTGTTAAACTGCCTTCCGTTTACGTAAACACGGCGAACCAGAATACCCAATACGTTCTCCATTATGCTTAAATCGGGGCTTTTTAAGGGCCAATCCATAATTTTAATTTTATTGTCATGGAATCATTTTTTCACGATATGTGCTGTATGTACAGATGCACAATCCTGCTGAAAAATATAATTTCTTCCACCTTTCTTGACTGCTTGACGGCAGAGGTTCCTTGTGAGCATATGGACATAATCTACAGAGATCATAGTGTTCTCCACGAACTCTAATACGAAAGTCCCTTTAAAACCTATGACTGCCCACACTATGACAGACCGCGAATTTGGAAAATGCCTACTCCTCAGAACCTTGGCGAAAAAACATAATCGGGCTTTGGCGAGCGCGAGTCATGATGATAGACGGTAGGGTTGCTCGCATGTCTGATGATAAGCGGACGTCAGAATTCGTATTAGCAATAACAATAGAAATTTGTTCAATAATTTTAAATAAATTTTAGGTGCTTTTGTCTCCTGAATTAGATACTTTGAAGTATGATTTAAAACATTCATTTTGTAATTGAATAGCTATTTTTATTTTTTAAATAAGTTTCTAAACGTTCATAGCTAATTGGAAACATCCTACACGTAAACAAATTGTCGTGTTTATTATGTCGAGATAAACTTAAAAAGAGATAGATGTATATTTATTTTATATTTTGCCTATGTATGAGTTATTATTTCACATATGCATTTAAGTGAATTAGCAATTAATAATCCTGGAATCCAAATGTTTATTTTGTGTGTGTATGAAGAACTTATTGCAAGGTATGTTCACAACATTCAATGGTTTTATAATTATTAGTTTAATGTCTGTAAGTTGTATAAGTGCCTAGAATTAACATTTCTTTTATTTTTTTAATAAAAAGATAATATTTTGTATATTATTGCTACAACATATTGAAATATTAGTATCTGATATTATATCCTGATGACTCATCTTATATCAGGTAATTTGTTTAAACATTTGAAAACAAATTTGACTTAAAATTATGATATAATTGTGATCATTCTCCTTTTAATTAGTATATTAGTTAGATGTTTATTTTGTTAAATATCACCGTTTGAAATGAAATTGGTCGAACTGATGATAACATGTAATTAACGGTTCAATCATTTTTATAATGATAATATCGATGAATATATTTATTACACACTACATTTTGAATATTATAGTGAGATATATTTACATAGAATAGATTGCATTATGTAGACTGCTGATTAAGTAGTACACATACATTCTGAGTGAAGTTAATTTGAATTTATTAAAACAAAAATTAATTTTTGTTAATTGTGAATAATAATACAGTTTATGGTATGACTTAGCGTGTTTTTAATAAATCAATAATTTGGCACAATTTTGCTATTATCCTTGGAATTTACGAACCTTTAGGAAAGGAAAGTTTATCAAATAATGCCATACTCAAAATGGCAGAAAATGAAATTGCATCAAAATACATTAAAAAAAAAAATTAAATGCAAAAAATGTATAAAGTACAATTAAAAAAAAAAAAAAAAAAACAGTTGAAAAGCTCAAAATTATAAATAATCACAGTTTAAAGAAGATCGAAGAGAAATGAAGGAACAGTGTTTCTTGTAAAGTTCTCTAGTTATGAAGTTTATCCTATGCCAGCTGGACCATAGCTTCAGTGCACGAAATTGATTTTGTGCCTGTAGACATGGGCTTGCTAGCGATTTTTATTAATATCGACATCAGATAGAAGAAGAAAGAGGAAGATAAGCTTGTTGAAGACACGGTTCCTTGTGACATGCTGTAAATAAATCTAAAAATAGATCAGCATAGAAATTTGACATTTTATTTTCTTGTATCCTTTTCAGTTGTTTGCTACTCGAACTTTTGTATGTTTTTTTAATTTTATGGTGCTTGTTTATAAAAATTTTGTTATAGTTCATTTATTTTATTTATTTATTTATTATTATTTTTTATTTGTAGATAGGGTAAGTGCACCAGTGATTGACACTTTTAGAGCAATCTCTGATGTTTTTAATGTTCTAGTCATCAGAAAATATTTTCAGAAATCTTAAGTTAGTACATATGGCATGAAAGACATTCAGAACCACATATATGTTAAAATATATACATTTTATTACAATTATTTTTTTTAATGAATTTTTATTTGACACCCACTCAATGTTCCAGTAATTGACACTGCCTGTTTTTCATTTTATCAGTAATTGGACCCCTATGTTTCATTGTTTGACACTGCTAGTTATTCATTTTATCAGTTATTAGCACCCTATGCTCCAGTGTTTGACAAAAAATGTTAAAATTCTTATACGTAAAATATGATTTTATTATTTTTCTTATTTATTTATTATTTCGGGATAGATGTCAATTAGTGGAGCATGCCAATCACTGGAGCACCTACCCTATAGCTTTATCTGACGAATTTGAAATAAGTAATTTCAGTGTATAAATCTATAGTTCCAAAAAATTGCACATTATCCTTAAATATTAAAATATGTATTTATATAGTTACTGTTTAAAAAAGACTGAAGAAGAAAAGAAAGAGCAGTTTCCCTCAGAAAGTTCTCCATTTGTGAAGTCTTTGCATCCTACGCCAGCTGGAACATATCTATAGTGCACAAAATTGTTTTCGTGCCTGTATGTGGGCTTGCTAGCTCATTTCATTAACAGTGATGTCAGATGGAAGAAAAGGGAGGAAAAGCTTATTGAAGAAAGAAAGTTCATCATGACATGCAGTAAATAAATCTTTTCTTAAAATAGATAAGCATTTATCATTTAATTTTCTTGCATTCTTTTGAATTGTTCGCCATTTGAACTTTTGTATGTTTTTTAATTTTATGGTGTTATTTATTTTGCTATTGCTTAATTTTTTATGGTAATATTCAATTGTTTCATTCAAATCGAACATAGTTTGATCAATTAGCAACAATTCAGCTTTAGTCCAAAGAAAAAACACATTTTTCATTAACTGGCAACTTTTCGCTTACACTCCCTGACTCAGAATTTTACATATTACATATAAATTTAATAAGATAAAATTTTTAAAAATGCTCCATGCAAAATAATTTTTAATTCTTCTGCTGAGATCTTAATCATGAGAGACTTGGAGATTTAATCACCACACACCCGAAATTTTACAAATTTCATGAAAATTTTTAAGTTATACTTCATTTTTAACAAATTGTTTTTGAAGACTTGGCCTCATCTAGTAAATTTAAAAATTACAATTTAAGTATAAGTTTATTATTACCGCCAAGAGAGAAAGAAAAAAAAGCATAGCATCCTAAAATGTTTAAAAAGTGAAATATTTGTGGCTGCAGCTATGGGTCTGCTAGCATATTTCACAAATATCATGAAACGGAAGAAAACAGAAGAGAAAATAAGAAAGAACTGGCATTTTAAAGTAATAAGTACACAACTTTGAATAAACACCATAAAATGCTATAAATTCACAATAATTATTTTGGATCGAAAGAATACATGACCCTTCATCAGACGAACAAAGGAAGCACGAGTGCTGCAAGCAAAGTGGCAACACACGCTGCCGCTTTAATATCAGCATTTGTGCTTACCGACAGTGACACGATCTAATTAAAGAGACAGAAGAAAACATCCACTACCGATGGCATGGACCACGAGGAAGTAAGATGATGAAGGAGGAAACCCCCTCACAAAAGCAGCTATTCAGACTTCCATAAAGCTGTAATGTAAGGTTTTATTCTTTACAAAAATTTTCAGCAAATCGCTAAAATTGATGCCAAGATCAACATTTGCGTCGGCTACAAACTTGGCAGCCTGACGAGATTAGTAATCGAATTTGGTGACAAATATTGCTTCAGGAGAGCCAGAATTTGTAAAACTTTTCTCAATTTTAACAGAATTATTTGTTTTGGTAAAATGTATCATTTCTCACCACTAATTTTTGCCTACAAGAATAAAAGTAGGCAATTTATACTGAAATGATTTTCATTGAACACTAAGCTGTGTTTAACATTTAAACTTAAAAACTTGTTCATATACCATAAAATTAATAAAACCACTACCAGTTTCAAAAGGACATGGTCTTTCTTTTTCAGTTGCAAAGCACTTGCTATTACCTTGGAGAAAAAAGCAAGACTGGTGTTTTTTGTACCTGAAGAAGAAAGGCCATGTCTTTTCGAAACTGGTAATGCTTTCATAATTTTATGGTGTATGGAAAAGTTTTTTTAATTTAAATATTCATTGTACACCAGTTTTTTTTTATTTTTGTACTGTCTAAGCTGAGTATTTGCCAATGGTATTTTCTGTAACAAGCCATAGAAAATTCCTGAAAAATTTACAATTGGTGGTATATATAATCCTATCATCAGGACTGTTGTGGTTGGAGTAGCTTTTTTTTTTTTCAGGAATGTTCATGGACTAGAACCTGCCTGTTTAGTTACAAATCAATTACCTCACACAAAAATATCAATGTTTCCATAACCATATGTATATTCCAATAGATGTATAAGGAAGTTGTGGTGTCCACGTCAGATTCTTTTTTTTTTTTTTTTTTTTTTAATGCTAGCTAAGCAAGCATACATGTATGGTACCGTGACCACTGCTATACAGATTTTCATGCAAAATGTATCAGTTGTATCCAGTGATGTTTTTTTTCTCTTTTGGTTTTAATGGTTGCAAAGTGAGTTCACATGCATGGAAGTGATCACTACTATACAGATTTCTATGCATAGTGAAATAGCTCAATTTTAAATATTTGTTTTATTAATCTTAAAAATAGGCTTCCATATTAAGAAAGTATTAATAAAAAATATGTACAACTGTATTAAAATATAGCTATAATTTATTAAAATGTATGTACGTGTAACATCGTTAAGGCAATTAATTCGTCATTTAATAAAGATTTTCTTTTTCAAGTTTAAATTATTAATATAAATATGGCTGCAATATTGACAAGTAAGTTATACTAGGGTGCCTTGATAGAAAGAATGACAACATACGAAGGACTGTCATTGGCCAAAATTTCTATTTTACCAAATCTATGAAAAAAAAAAAAAAAAATGATCAGGTGTACTTTGAAAATTAAGTGAATGACAGTAAATTTTACTCTTTAAATTTTTTTTTTAATAGGAAAATGTATTATTACTAAGTACAAAACTTTGAATAAACACCATAGAAGCAAACACTCGCAACAATTGTTTCAGGTAAAAAAAAAAAAAAAAACCCTTCATCAGGCAAAAAAAGTACACACGAGTGCTGTAAAAGAAGCGACAACACACTGTTGCAGGTTGCACTGTGTTGCTGCTTTGTTACAGCACTCGTGCCTACTTTATTCCCTTGGCGAAGGGCTAGGTTTTCTTTTGACCCGAAACAACTGTTGGAAGTTCTTGCTTTTATGGTGTTTATTCAAAGTTTTCTAATTATTACTTTTAAATGCCAGTTCTTTGATGCTCTTTTATAATGTACTAGCAGGCTTTGCCTGCTTCGCTGGTCATTATATTGAAATGAATTTTCAAAACGCTATACCATTAATAATTTTAAAAAATCATTGAAATCAGTCAATCTAAGTTAAAGTTCTCGCTACCTTCGGTAAAGGTTTTTCCACTTGCCACACTTCACAAAATCCCTTTATAGTACATGTTGCATACACATACCTAACCAACACATTAAAAATCAGGATCCTGAGATTATTTGAAGCAGCACTACATTTTAAAATGTGTTTTTACCCCCTCCCCACTCTTAAATGGAAGAAGGAGGAGGGAATTTTGCTAAATAATTTTATATTATGTGTTCGATATATATAACTGACCCACACATCGAAAATCTCCTTCTTAAGATAATTTACTGCAGAGTTATGCATGAAGAGTTACTGCAGAGTTTACCCCCACCCCTAAGGGGCGGTAGTGTGGAATTTCACAAAATCACTTTGTAGTGTGTGTGGAATATGCATAAGCAGTCCACACATCAAAAATTGCCATTCTAAGATTATTTGGAACAGAGTTACGCATGCAAACATGTTTTTTAATCTCCCCCCCCCAACCCTCAAGAGGGGAGATGGTACGGAATTTCAAATAATCTCTTTGTAGTTTGTGTGTGTTGAATACACATAACCAATCGACATATCAAAAAATCACTTTCATGAGATAATTTCATAGCTGCTGTTTTTAATCTTTTAAATCAAAATTCACATTGGTGTTTTTAAATGGAATATGTTATATACATTTTCGACGATTAGTATTACTAAAATCAGCTATAAAATTTTTCCAGTCTGAAGTCCCCGCCAAAAACAGTAGACTTGGTATCTATGTACTTTGGAGCAGTTACACTTTAAAAGGTGCTTTTGCCCCCTACTCAACACCCTTAAAAGGAGGAAAGGGGAAATTTCACAAAATACCTTCATAGTGTGTGTTGGAAACTCATAACCAGCCCGCACATAAAAAATCACCTAAGATAGTTCGGAGCAGATTTGCACTTGGAAATATGTTTTCTCCTCTCCAACCCCCAAGGGGGATAGTGTGGAATTTTACAAAATCTCTTTGTAGTATATGTCTTGAGAACACATAGTCAATCGACATGTTAAAAAATCACTACCCTGAGATAATTTGGAGCGGAGTTACTCTTATAAACATATTTTTGCCTCCCTATCCACCTGCAAAGGAGAGAGGAAGAAATTGCGTACAAATCCCTTTACAGTGCGTGTTGGGAAGGCATAAACAACCGACACATAAAATTAATCTTGCTGAGATAATTTGAAGCAAAGTTATGCTTGGAAACAGGTTTATTGCCCCCCCTCCCCCCCCCCAGTTGGGAACTTTCGCAAAATCCCATTACAATAGGTGTCAGGCACACATAAATAAGCCACACACTAAAATTTGTGATTCTATATATTTCCCCAGACAAATTTAGTGCTAAAAGGGAGACTTGAATTTGCCCCCTCGTAACTTCTCTCCAAAATCGAAAATTGCAGAAAACCAATAATGATTTTTTGGAAATATCCTCAAGTTGACTCTTAGTGGTTTTCTATATCTTTGTGCTATTATTGGTAGAGTTTAACCCTCGCTTTCCCAAGATGGGTTGACCCCATTTTGAAGTGAAATTTAGTTAAGCCCGCCTCATTCAAGAAGTGCGCTAATTCGTCAGGAGGTAGCAAACATAACCAGTGGAATGTTGCAACTTCTAAATTGTACAAAAAGGTGCTGTGCTGGTGATTTTCGCCAAGCGGCACCTGAAAGCGATTTTTCTGCAGTAACGCCTTGATGTTGGGAAAGCGAGGCTTAAAAAAATGCGTATTTTCTAAATTTGCCTCCAAAAATCATTTTTACCAACATAACTAAAAATTTCTCAATAATAAAAATTTAATTTTCAAATATCATTTTTTTTTTTTGTCCACATTCAAGTTGTAACAATATAAAAGGCTACAAAAAAGGCCTCTGAATGGAGAATTGTTTGCATGAAATTTTAAAAATGAAAGGTTATATATATATACTAGCAGGCTTTGCCCGCTTCGCTGGTCACTATATTTAAAGGAAACTCTTTTCTATATAGCTTTATTAAAAAAAGAAAAAAAAAATACTGAAATCGCTCAAAAGCTCGCTTTGAGTTCCCGCTGCCTTTGGCATCGAACTGTTCGTCCTCGCAGTCTCCGGTGCCTGTCCCTATTGCCTGCGACAATAGCTTACCCGTAGGCTTCCATTTGGGTGCTTATCATATATGACAGTTTCGATACAGACAGTATCGAAAAATTTGAAGTAGCTTTTTTATATTTGAATACCAATTACATAAGAACAATATTATGCGTGATGTACGTAATATTTGCTTTCAAGTTATTTCCTATATTTATTTGATTTAATCGCTCAACCATAAAATGACAGCAATTTCAAGCCAAATTTAATATTACAATATGCTATGATCGGCTACGTCTATATAGCATGAGACAATTATTATTATTATTTTGTGGTTATATATACTTCATTCTTAGTTAATAGTAGTTGGTATATAGAAAAACTAGTATGTTGTGGCCACCACAAAACTTTCTTCTATATTTTCCTATACAAATTCACTCAGTAACAACATTAAAAAAAAAAAAAAAAAAAAAAAAATTCCCAGTTTTTTTTCGTTAAAAGTAAAAATTTAAATTATCACATATTTATAGTTCAACCATTCGTTTTAAAGGTATTGACGAGACCTTTCGAAAGATACCCATCTTGTAAATTTACCCCACCCCGGGACGTAATTCCCCCTGGGTGGGGGGGGGGGGGAAGCGATGCCCCCACATGCACAAAACGTTTTTCCTAATTAACTACTACTATTAGCAATAATTCATATTAATTTTACAATCACAGGTTAAGAATAACTCTCATTATGTACATTTATGCGAAATTTTGTCCTATACTACCATGTTAAAAATTTAGAAGAAATATGATCACAGCGCCTCCTGTTGTGCGATTGATCCCCAAATCTAATCAGCACCAGTTTATCTCAGTAGCCAAGTAAATACCAAGTTTGATTAAATTTCGAAAAAAAAAAAAAAAAAGTTTTTTTTTCGTAAAAAGTAAAAAAAATCGATAACTTTGTTTTAAATTATCACAGATTTATAGTTCAACCATTCATTTTAAAGGTATTGACGAGACCTTTCGAAAGATACCCATCTTGAAAATTTACTCCCTTCGAGGGGGGACTCCCCCGCCCAGGGAGGTTCACGAGGCTCCTACACGTGCAAAAATTTTTTCCCAGTTGACTATCTCTATTATAAATAATTCTTGTAAATTTCATAATGATTACTAAAAAATAATTCTCTTTATGCACATTTATTCAAAATTTTGCCCTATATCATCATGTTAAAAATTTAGAAAAAGCGGGATGGCAACGGAACCTGTAAGACGATTTTTACCAAAAGTTGATAGGCACTAATTTATGTCAAGGTGCAACTACATACCAATTTGTATGAAATTCTGTGCAGTAGTTCCTGAGATACAGTTGCCACAAAATTTTGTCACACACACACACACAGACAGACAGACAGACATTTTCTAAAAATGGTCAAATCGTGTTCTACAGCTCTCAAAACATGTAAATCCATCAAAAACCCGAGGTCGAAAATTTTTACGAATCCAATACTTCTCTATATTACATATAGAAGAAAGTAATAAATTAATTAATATGTAAACCTCATCATGGTACAAACTTAATATAGCTCCCCTTGACGTTATTTGAATTTTGTCACCGTTTTAGACCAAAATATAATTTATGCGATTATTGTTCCTATATCTTTCTATCTCTTTCTCTTTTTCAATACTTTATAATTTAGTTATATTTTTGATGAGCTACTTGGCTTTAAGTGGCTGTCCTAGGCGAAATATGTCCGATGTACTTCAGCATCAAAATTAAAAAATTTGTCCAGTATTATCAATAAGTAAATACCTTTAATATAATGCTGAATTATCTTTTATGCCTAGCGTAATTCATCCGTGCAATATATATACATATACAGTTGAGGTATATAAAAAATGCTATGAAATAAAATTCAGATCATATTACTATTAATATTTTATTTTAATTATAAAGGCGTTATTTTCTCATTCACCAATTTAACATTTAGTAATTTTTATTTTTCGTGTGAAAGTATATTTCATTTTATGTTGAAAAAAATAAATAAATAAATAAAAATACCTCGTAAACTTTTTTGGCAACAATTAAAAATTTAAATGGCTTATATTAAGGTAATTACCAGTTTATTATTTTCATATTTTAATTAATTTTAAAAAATCTAATCAAATAGTAGCATATGTCCTATTTCAGATTATTATCTATCTCGGTACCAAATTTTATCCAGATCCTAAATAGTAGCATATGTCCTATTCCAGATTATTATCTATCATGGTACCAAATTTTATCCAGATCCATTTAACCATTGTGACGTGATTGAATAACAAACATCCATACATCCAACGGACAACTCACGCCATCTAGGTAGAAAAGTTGTTGAAAGAGTTGGTTAAAAATTAATTAAGAAAGAACTAATTAAGTTACAACTTTCATTAATAGATAAAAACCTATTCGCAGACCTACCGAATGTACATACAAAATTTCATTAAAATAGGTTAAGCCGTTTTGGAGGAGTATGGTAACAAACACTGTGACACGAGAATTTTATATATTAGATATATATATATATATATTAAGATTATATAAATACTTTTAAATGTTTGGACATAGTTCATTTTTACTAAAGCAAGATTATTACTGAAATAAATTGAGTTAAAAATCATTTACATAAAAATAATTAGAAATTTCATTCAAAGGAAGAGATTATAATGCATGCAATTAATCATATTATCAATGTAATCAATCTATACCTGCACAAACATTTGAATTAGTTAAATTTTTAGAAAGTGAGCCTTATTTATTTATTAATCTAAATAAGTAAATATAAGAAAATCAATGTGTTGCTATTTTAAAAATTAATCAATAAATAAAACTGTGCATGCTATACTTAATTTCAGAGTTAGGCAAAGAAAAAAAACTCTGCATTAATCAAAATTAATATTACCTAACAAACATTTTACTTAATTACTTATGTTAGTAATTACTTAAGTACATCATTACTTTACCAAGGATTACAATTTTTTTTTCCCTTTACGAAAATGAGACAGAAAGAAAGAATACTTCAGAAGAAATATGTAAAAGTATAAATTAATTTATTTGAATAAAAATAATTTATATTGAATAACGAAAAATATTGAATGATAAAGTTAATAAATTAGTGGAGAAATTTATTATGATACGTTTACATATTGGTAAAAAAAGTTATCTGTAATAAATTTGTATTTTTATTTAGCACATTTTAAACACAAAAGAAAAAAAATTTCTTCTGTAAAATAATCGCTTTTCATTCAATTAAATGTGAAGAAAATTATTTTTTTTTTATTAAACAAAATGTTTTATTTTTATACTATGATACGAATGCAAGTACGGTGGATGTGAATCGATGATTCATTCATTCTTGATTCATTCTGACAGGTTTGATTCAATCAATGATTAGTTTCCACATTTTCATATTTTTCCCTTAAAATATGTTGCGCGCCAAGAATTTTCTCGCCAAGGTTCTGAGGAGTAGGCATTTTCCAAATTCGCATGACAGACCCACCTCCAGATTGACGTTTTGAACAGTACATTTCTTCGGTTCTCAAATCATGCCAGTAGCTAAGAAATCCGTTCGAGTCATCGAGATTAAACCTTTTTTCATCTGAGAAGATGACGTTTTCCCAATTTAGTCGATCTAGAATCCCTTTTCTTCCCCATTCCAACCGCATATCTTTGTGATTCTGAGTGAGGGGTGCTTTCGCCCTCTTTTTCTTAAATTTAATGAATGTTGCAGCTTTGATGGCTGTCCATAAGGTTGTCCGATGAACACCCAGCTTGTATTGAGCCTTTAACTTTGCACAAGAAATATTCTTATCCTTTGCAGCGTTGCATATTCGACGTTTGTCGTAAGTGGCGAGCTTTCCTGTTCGCTTCTTAACGCTTTTTTCCCATAATTTGCTCCTTTCTTTATATAATTTCGCGCAACACTCTCACTTCTTCCGATTCGATGCCCAGTTTCACGATTGCTAAAGCCTTTACCACGCATAAAGTCGATTTTTATCCTCTCGTCTACTGTCAAAGTTTCCCTCTTGCCATCCTGAACAAACTCCGTAAATTTTGCACTCAAGCATTAAAACTGATTTTAGAGAACTTTAGCAACACGACTATATGTGTTTTAATTTAATTCCGGTGGCTCTGTTAAATTTTAAACGCAAAATACAGAGTGCGTTTAATTTCGCGCAACAAACAAAAAACAGTGAAAAATAAGAAAATGCTTAAAACTCATTTACATAAGTTTGCATGAGCCTAAATATACGTGCTCAAAGCGCCTTATTCAGTTGTTAGTCATATGCAATAACTGTAAGTCCCATTCCTTCTATTAAAATTTTAAAAATTCTATTTCTGGTTATTGGAAAAGGTGCGTTTATATTCATGCAACGCACTGTAGATACTAGTTTTTTGTCAGACGAAGACGATCTCAGTGTAAATACACATTCTCTTGAAACCCCTTCTTCGATCGCTCCAAATACTTCTGTTTTTCAAACCCAAACCGAGAGTTTCCCTACGGAAGTTCGAAATATTTCTCCGAATGACGCTGCCGACGCGATGTCTGATTTGAGTAATCATTTCTGGTTCCTTCTCAGAGATCTAGCTAGCACGTGTAGAACTTTTTCTGGAAATGATTCATAGTCTATTCGTAATTTCTTTAATGACATTGAGGAACAATTCTGTTTATTTCCTAGTCTTACCGATCAACAAAAACTTATCTTTGCTAAACGTTTAATTAATGGTTCTGCTAAAACATTTTTATTTTCGCAACGAAATCTTAATACTTACGAGTCATTTAAAGCCGCGTTAATTTCTGAATTTTTGGATACCATACCATCCATCGAAATACATAAACAATTAGAAAACAGTAAAATGCTTCCTAATGAAACTGCTACGCAATATTTTTTAGCGATGCGCGAAATTGCTAACCGCGGTAATGCTATTATTGACGATTCTTCAGTAATTCAGTACACCATTCAAGGTATACAGGGCAACCCCTCTGAAAAAATTCTTCTTTGTGGAGCAAAATCTTTTTCAGAATTTAAAGAAAAATTGCGTATTTATGAAACTGCTCTTAATACAATAAACTTAAATCAGCGAAATTCAGTTAATTATAAACAAACATATGTCAGTCGAAAACGCAGTACTGGTCACACACAATCAGCTTTCACTCGGGAATCCAAATTTAATACTGGTCCGGCATCTCAAAATAAATTACGTTGTTTCAATTGTAACGATATCGGTCACTTATCTAAATTTTGTCCTAACCGTTCTCGTGGCCCTAGGTGCCTTGCATGTGGTCTTTTTGGACACAAGTCTACCGATTGCCGCCGAACCGCTGCAAATGAAGGACCTCCTTCTAGAGATAGAGTTAACACTGTACATGAATCGCATGCTTCTCATATGTGTAAATAAGTTAAAATTAGTGGTAATGAATTAACTGGTTTGGTTGATACTGGTAGTCAGTTAACCCTTTTGAAACATTCTGCATGGATAAAAATAGGTTCCCCACCGTTGTCAAAAATTAATAAATCCTTAATTGGTTTTGGCTTTGCGCGTATACATGTTATCGGTACTTTTAATTCTTTTATTACTATAGACGATCAAGAGTTTTCAGCAACTATTTCAGTTGTACCCGACGTGTCCACATTTTATGACCTTATAATTGGATGTGACGTCATCCAACAAGCCAACATTAGCATTTCACCCACCGGTGTTACTTTTTCTAGTTTTTCACAACAAAATGAGTGTACCGCAGATCCAAATTTTATCATGACGATCACTGACGATAATCCCAAATTTGATATTGGTCCTAATGTTTCACGACATACTCGTAACGACATTAACAAACTGTTGTCGACCTATAAACCTAATAAAATCAAAACTGCGAACATTGAACTTAACATCACTTTAACTGACGATACACCAATTTTTCACTCACCCCGACGTCTACCCTTTACCGAACGAGACATTGTAGACGCACAAGTCTCTGAATGGCTTAAAAATGGTATTATCGAAGCAGTGTCCTCCCCATATGCCAGCCAAGTGGTAGTCGTTCGAAAAAAAGATGGTAAACACAGAGTTTGCATCGATTACAGGAAGCTCAATCGTAAGTTAGTTAAAGATCACTACCCCCTTCCCCTAACTGATGATATTTTAGATCGACTTCAACATGCCAAAATTTTTAGTACGATAGACCTACGTAATGGATTTTTTCATGTACCCGTAAACAAACAGAGCCGCCCTTTCACTAGTTTTGTAATCCATAACGGTCAATTTCAATTTCGCTACATGCCTTTCGGACTTAGTTCCTGCCCTTCAGTGTTCATGAGATATATAAACGCTGTTTTTAGAGACCTTATTGCTGCCGGCATAGTACTCCCTTATATGGATGATCTTGTAATTCCCGCGAGTAACGAACTTGAGGCCGTAGAAAGTCTAAAAACTGTTCTCTAAACAGCTAGCGAGTATGGACTCGACATAAATTTTAACAAATGCCAATTTTTACATACCAAAATAGATTTCCTCGGTCACATAATAGAAAATGGTAAACTTTTGCCATCCCCTTCCAAAACTAAAGCTGTTTTAAATTACCCAGATCTGAAAAATGTTAAAGACGTACGTAGATTCCTTGGCCTTACAGGATATTTTAGGAAATTTATCCCTCATTTTTCTACCATTGCAAAACCCTTAAGTGATCTTCTGCGTAAGGACACCCCTTTTCAATTTCAAAATGAACAAAGAGCCGCATTTCAAAAATTAAAATATTTACTTTCCCAAGAACCAGTCCTCAATATTTTTAATCAAAATTCCCCTATTGAGGTACACACAGACGCGTCTATAGATGGCTTGGGGGCAGTCCTGTTGCAGAAAAACATCATTGATAATCAATTCCATCCAGTCTTCTATTTTTCGAAGAAAACATCTGATAACGAAAGAAAATACACTAGCTTTGAACTTGAAATTCTGGCTGTGGTAGAAGCCCTCAAAAAGTTTAGAATCTACCTCCTAGGAACTAATTTCAAAATTATCACAGACTGTGACGCGTTCGTCAAGGCACTTAATAAAAAAGAAATAAATTCCCGCATTGCACGATGGGCTCTGTACCTTCAAGAATTCCATTACAATATTGAGCATCGAACAGGTTCCCGCATGGCGCATGTGGACGCTCTAAGTCGAGCTCCACAATGTTTCATGATCCAAGATAGCCTTCATCTAAAACTTTTGAAAGCTCAGCAATCTGATGAAGAAGTTCACGCATTAAAAACGCTTTTGCAGTCCACACCCCATGATAATTACATTATAAAAAACAACCTTCTTTATAAAACAGTGAACGGTGTCGATTTACTCGTCGTCCCTACACACTTGCAGAGTAGCATAATTAAAGAAGCACACGAGCGTGGACATTTTGCAGCACTCCGTACCCAAGAATTGATCAATAAAGATTTTTACATACCTCACCTCAAAGACAAAATCGAAAGTTGCATCAAAAACTGTATAAAGTACATACTCTATAATAGAAAACGAGGTAAACAAGATGGTTTCCTCCACCCAATTGATAAAGACGATGCACCCCTGCACACATACCATGTTGATCACCTTGGTCCCCTAGCTACTACATCAAAGAAATACAAACATATTATGGTTGTTGTAGATGCGTTTTCCAAGTTTACCTGGCTGTACCCCACAAAATCTACAGACGCCGCAGAAGTTATCAGCCGACTAGAAAGCCAACGATCAATTTTCGGAAATCCAGCCAGAATCATAACAGATCGAGGTCCAGCATTCACTTCCACTGCATTTAAATACTATTGCCACGACCAAAATATTACTCACATACCAATTACAGCAGGTTTACCAAGATCGAATGGTCAAGTTGAAAATAAAAATTCTACAATCATCGCAGTGTTGTCCAAACTTTCATCCGACAACCCCGAAAAGTGGTTTTCCCATGTGCCTGCTCTCCAACAAATCCTCAACTCGACATTTCAAAGAAGCATAAAGACGACACCATTTGAATTACTATTCGGTACCAAGATGAAAAATAAAGATGACATCAAGATCCTGGAGCTTCTCAACGACGAATCTACAAACACATTCCAGAGGCAACGTCCCAGACAGCACATCGCTTCCCCAGGATATCTTCAAGATGTCTTCTGGATGAACAGACATCCCAGAAACGTCCTTAAGATGTACTGTGGATAAGTTAAGCCTAACTGTGCTGTTAGGGGTGAGGAGCAGCGTATCGACGCGAAAAAGCAGATTCGAATAGTGCAAGCAGAAAATCGCAGGCAGTATAACATTCGAAGACGACCAGCTGCTAAATTCAAACTCAACGATTTAGTCGCAGTTAAACGCACCCAGTTCGGGCCTGGTCTGAAACTAAAACAGAAATTTTTAGGTCCATATAAGATAACCAAAATAAAACCAAACGACACATATGACGTCGTCAAGTGTGACTTCGTAGAAGGCCTATTCAAGACCAGCACATGCGCTGAATTCCTGAAACCTTGGACCGACACTTTTGAAACACTTACTTGACATATTTCTTCAGGACTTTTTATTTATTTTTTTTTTAAAACTTAATTGACATAGTTCTTCAAGACTTTCTATTTATTTTTTTTAAGAACTCTTCCTTGGACATTTTTGTGTGCAAAATTAAACTTTTTTTTTTCTCAATCATACGTTGAACTTCAACTCATTTTAACGAACTATTTTTTTTTCATGAACAATTTTTTTTTTCTCCATGAACATTCTTCAATACCTGATTTTTTTTTTTTTTTTTTTTTTTTTGTGAAAATTATCTACCTATTTTTTTTCTACTTCTCTGTATGTATATTAACATCTTATCTTATTTTATTTTAGTATTTTGATGATATGATTCAGGTTTTGAGTAATATTTGTAATATTTACACTATTTTCCATTTGGTAATGTATACATTTTTTTTTTTATTATTATTAATGCAGCTATATTATTACTGTATCTATAATTCTATTATGTAGTGTTGTATATTGTTTTTTTTTCTTTTGTTTTTGTATAATTTAATTTTTTTTTCTTCTTGTTGTTTAATAACCTTCAGGCGAGGCCGCCTGCTTGGTCATGATGGCCGATATGGGAAATTGTATTTCTCGGCTATCATCTCCACTGTGTGATGTCACTGTGTACGTACCTATCGTATGTTACTACGTCACTGTTTGTATCATCCTTTCACTGTATGCGCACGCATAGGACGCGCGCCAGTTTAGTTTAGTTAAGTTATTGAGTTGACGTGGAGCGGTTGTGTGAAACACAGACGGTGCTTTCCCGCTCGTAAAATGCATCAATTTAAATGTTATGTAATGTCCCCTTTTTGTTATTAATAAATATTGTTATGTTACGATGGTCTGTAGCCGTTTCCCTATATATATATATTTATTCTACATGGGTGGTCTTAAGAAAAATACAAAACTGTTTTAAAAGTATAAAATAGAATCTACGAGCGAAATAAAAGTCTAATTTTGGGATACAATATTTTTAAAAAATCGCAATGCGGAATTTACACTAATGATCTATTTTTTAATGCGGTAAAAAAGACAATCTGAAAAAAGAAATGAATAAAATTTAACATTAGTTTAGTGAATAGAATCACTATTTTCACTTTATAAATAAAAACTTTAAAAAAAAAAATGTGTCAGGTGAAAAGCATTTTTATAATAAATGACAGTTTACAAAAATTGGTCAAACTCAACAAAGATTACAAGACAAATAGAGCTTTATTTACAGCTATAAATAGGTAAGAAATATTTCTTTACATATAAATTTAATATTAGGTATATGATTAATATAGATGTATAATCATGTAAATGGCATGAGATGAAACACGAAAATAGAAACACAAACACATTTTGTAACTTTGTCACTAATAATAATAATGATAAAAATTTAAAAATTTTGTCAAAGGCAGATTTTAGTTTAGTACGGAGGACTATTAATTTCAATCTGTAAAAATTTTATTTTTATTTTGTAATTTTTAGAAAAATCACCCCTTTCATTTGGTACCGAAATTGTAACAGTTGGACAGATATTGCTAATTCATTTTCCCCTTTTTTGGTGTTACACAAAACTGGTCTACAAAAACTGGAAACGATGTTTTTATCCAGGTTGAAACTAATAGTCCTCCGTCCTAAAAAGTATATTTAACACTTGTGCAAACTGAATTTCATTTTTAGCAATAAAAAATATATATAAACTCATAAGATTTTTTTTTTAAGGAAAAAATGTTTGAGTCATAGAAATATGTTTAATAACCCCCTTTCCCCCAACTTCTTTTTGCTCTTCAAATTTTGAATGTTATATGTTATTCTGTAAAAGGTAGTTAATTGAAAATAGTTAATTTCATTTCTGTTACCCTCCAAAAAAATTTTTTTGTCGACTAGTGTTATTTTTACTGAGTGAATTTGCATAGTAAAATATAGAAGAAAGTCATGTGGTGGCCACAACATTCTAGTTTTTTATTGGCTGAGTAATTGAAATGGCTGGTTATTTACTTTTATTAAAAACTGTACCTAATTAATCACACTTTTGTTCTTTTCCAGTTAAAGAATTTATTTTAATTTAAATTTTGGAAGTGAATGGGAAGTGGAATTATGACAGGTATGAGAGTGAGGGGTTTAACATTACACTAATGCTACGCAGTGGCCGGAATTATAACAGGGAGAAACTTAAATCAATATTTATTTACCTACTAAATAACTCAGATAATCAATTATTTATAAAATATACCTTTTTTAGACTGACAAAATTATTATTATTATTAAAAAGAGGTTGCGCCAGTATTAAAACCTGTGACCTTTGAGATAACGTCCCAATACTATAACCAGCAAGCTATGCTGTTTGTTATCTAAGCTGCACAATATGCTCCTACAACAGCATATTTGGCGATTTCACATTGCTAGGCGATTGATTTTGAGTACTTGGCGGAAAAGCAAAACACTGTACTGTTCGTACACGGCAATCTCGGTGCTAGCAAACATATCGCCTAAGAGAGCTAAATCGCCAAATATGCTTAATTTTGATAATTTTTTGTGGTCGCTATAATTAATTTCAGCCGATACTTTTTCCTTTTCTGGTGTTTTATGAAGAGTAGAATCACATATTTTTTTTCAATACTTTTTGAAGATGACACCTTTTGAATGTTTCCTTGTCAGTAAAAACAATCGTCTTTCTCCTTTAAGCACTACAAATTTTAATATTATAATTGTTATTAATATAAAGTATTATATAAAAAAATAAAATTATAGACTTTCCACTTGTGATTCAGTTAGTAAAACTGCTAAGTATTAAAAAGTTGGTAAAAATGCTAATATTAATGATTATAGAGACAGAAACTTACCGTTAGTGTTAACGACGAATTAATTATAATTAATTATTTTCTTCGTTCACGGAATGAACATGAACATCGAAGATGCTAGAATTAGCGGGAAGGAAAAGGGAAATGAAATTTACCCAGAAGTTAAAGTTGAAATTAATTTAAGGATCGGAGGCTGTTTATACACAAAAAAATATTTAACAAATACAAAAAT
Organism: Salticus scenicus; assembly: GCA_963930645.1. NCBI lineage: Eukaryota > Metazoa > Arthropoda > Arachnida > Araneae > Salticidae > Salticus > Salticus scenicus. The sequence continues at coordinate 175,593,546 of OZ005657.1, forward strand.
TATAAAAATATTCATAATTTCAAAATTCCCAGTTTTGGGGAATTTTCAAAATTTCCAATTTTGTCTTAAATTCCCAGGGGAAAAAAACGGTTTTTTTTTCCGGGGAAGAACCGGGTGTTTTGAAAGCCTTGCATCTCTATGAGCAAGGGTGAGATTTTTAAGCTGATTTCAGCTTTTTTGTACATTTAGCTTTTTCAGCTATTTTTTTTTTTTCAGCTTTTTTTATGTTTCTGATGTGCATTTGTTCTTTTTTTATATACTGAATATTAAAATAAACATTTATTACTCTAATATAATAGATTTTGTCATCAAAATTCTAGTATTTCATTTCAACGTCTTGTCTTTGTCTACAAATTCAGCTTTTTTGTATTTTTGCTAATCTCATCCCTGATTGTGGCGGAGGCAGTCGTATGATACCCTTGCACGAACGTACTGCTGGGCTGTCATGGGGCCGTGGATCAATATTAGGGATGACCTTGTGTCGCATGCAATGTCATCCCATACCATCACACCAGCTGTGGGTATGGTGTGCAGCTGTAAAGGATTGAGGTGTTCACCATGGTGCCTCCACAGTCCACATACGTACTTGATTGACGTTCCTGCCCAAATTAAACCTGGATTCGTCGCTAAAGACGACCTGGGCATCTATTCTCCAATCTGACCGCCATAGCGAACGTCCTTAAACAACGACCTCAAATCAAAAGTCGGAATGTGACATCATGTGATCAAAATAACGACTGTCACAGTCGGAATTGAGGTATAGTCTGGTCGGAGAATAGATGCCCTGGTTCCATTTGGTTGCAATCCAACGCCGTCGATCGCAACACCACTCCAAACGGAGGAGAGATGAGTACTGTTGGCAGCACGTGTAATGGGCGCTACGATAGCAAGTGTCCTTCAGCCAGGCTCCTTGCGATATGTGGTACGTACAGGCACAGGGACAGATCGTGTAAGTGCGGCATATGTTCAGATGGCGGATAACGAGACATTTGGCATTATATTATGCGTACGTTTCGTATGATGTGACAGTTTTTTCGATTATTGATCTGTTGAGCGCATCTTGAGTCTTGGTCGCCGTGTAAGCGGCCTTTCTCTTGTTAACTGTTCCCAACACCCCCCTCACTGTGGAACTTGTCCCACATCAGAACGGCTTAGGTGGCTTGCTAATCACTGAGCTGATCACCCGGATTCCATCATACCGATGATTTTTCCCCTCTCGGTCTCTGACAGCTGCTCGTATTGTCTTCGATGGCGACGTAACGGTATCTCTGTTTAAAAAGCGTCCCTCTGCAACAAATTATGTACAACAAACAAGCTCTGCTTACCTGTTTTATACTCCAAGAAGAACGCAGTTCAATGCCGTCTGATGGCATTAAGCAATGCGCAATTACACTGCATTTCAAATCATTTGCATATCTGCCTAGTACGTACCTTCATGCCAAGTTTCGTTACGGTCCAACAATTACTTCTTGGTGCGCAAATTTTTATATAGTAATGAGTATATATATATATTAAGTCTTCTTAAATATCTGTAAAAAAAATTAGCATTTTGGAGATCATGAATTAATGAAAAAATGCACACTGAGAAAACTCAATTTAAAGATATCAAATTTGTAATAAAAAATGTATCAAAAACCTTAAGAAATGTTGCCTGAATCTGAATATATATTTAACTGAACAAACCTAATACAGTTCAATTTATAAACATTAAATGGAAATATAAGCTTTTATAAGAAACCTTAAGTGGTGCAAATTTAAAAGTGCAAGTCCCCTATATTCATTGGCAATTACTGAAATACATAAATATTTTTCGCCGCTAGTTATAGAAATACGCAATTATTTTGCTGTTAATTGACAAAAGTCGTGTTTTTCAAAGCTCATTGTTGAAATACATTGTTTCATACAAAAATTACAGCTCCCTCGTATTTCATCTACTAAATCAGTCTCTTCTAATATCAGTATTGTTTTACCCAATTTTACCAAATCCAGTCAAACCATAGCTAAAATTCTCAAACAATATGATTTCAAAATAATATTTTCGCCTTCCAATAAACTCACCTTTTCTCAGTTAAAAGATCCCATTGATATGCATAATTCTTGGGGCATTTATAGTATTTCCTGTCAGTGTGGTTTATCATATATTGGCCAAACTAAACGCAGTCTTAAATTTCGCCTAAAAGAACATATGAATTACGTCCGCAAACAAGAAACCAATAAATCGGCTATTTCTAAACAATTCAGCTAAAACAATTTGCAGACCTAAATCCATTCATGAACTCGATTTCTTTGAAGCTTTTCATATTTATAAAAAATTTAAAAACCTTGTAAATTGTGATTTCGCTGTTCCCTATTTGTCTGATTGTTCGAAATTTTACATTCAGTCCACATTTTCTTAATTTTTCTACTGTTTACACAGCTAACATTCCTAAATTCCTATTGGCCACACTCCCCGCCTTTCCCGTAATCTTATTGAACTAAATTCGGTCCCTCTCCTATATATACGTGCACTTCTCCAGTTTCAGAATTCTTTTTGCATTGAAGACGGTACGCTTAAGGCTACCGAAACAGCAGTATGCATCTCAAATATTTTTCTTTGGCGTTTCTGACGTAGTAGTTTATTCGGGTTTTAATAATTGTTACTAGCGAGCTTCGCCCGCTAGCGGGTCAGTATTTTCAAATGAATCACTTACAGTAACTTTTAGTCTTAAGAAAAGAAATTGAAAAAAAAAAAAAAAACATTTATGATTGGGTAAAAAGTCGGCCCAGGTCCCCACTGCCTTCGGCAGCGCAGTCCCGTGCGCGCGCACAACTCAAGGGATACACGCGCTACGCGCGCGTATTACTTCTCTAACCCTTCGTGCCTCCTAAAAAAAAAAAAAAAAAATCTGATCGGGTAAAAACTCCCACCGGGTCCCCACTGCCTCCAGCAGCGCAAACCTATGCGCGTTGCGCGCGCACGTGTGAAGGTATGCGTGCGCCGCGCGCACATATTCCTTCTCAAGTGCAAATTTTATTCTTAAGAAAATTTAAAAAATCATTTCTCATCGGGTAAAAATTCGGACGGGGTCCCCGCTGCCTTCGGCAGCGCAGTCCCGTGCGCGCTGCGCGCGCGTATTCCTTCCCTGATCCTTCGTGCCTGAAAAAAAAAAATTCTGATCGGGTAAAAACTCCCACCGGGTCCCCACTGCCTCCGGAAGTGCAGACCCATGCGCGCGCACGTGTGAAGATATACGTGCGCTGCACGCACATATTCCTTCTCAAGTCAAAATTTTATTCTTAAGAAAATTTAAAAAATCATTTCTCATCGGGTACAAATTCGGACCGGGTTCCCACTGCCTTCAGCAGCGCAGTCCCGTGCGCGCGCAGAAGTTAAAGGATACACGCACCGCGCACGCGTATTCCTTCCCTGACCCTTCGTGCCCCTAAAAAAAATCATTTCTGATCGGGTAAAAACTCACACTGGATCCCCACTGCCTTCGGCAGCGCAGACCCATGCGCGCTGCGCGCACATATTCCTTCTCAAATAAAATTTTTATTCTTAAGAAAAGAAAATAAAAAATAATTTCTCATCGGTTAAAAAGTTGGACCGGGTCCCCACAGCCTTCGGCAGCGCAGTCCCGTGCCAGCTGCGCGCACAAGGTACGAGATACGCACGCGGTGCACGCCTATTTCTTCCTCACACTTTCAACCGCGCCTAATTAACCTACATATACCAATTTTGAACGGTCTAACTCAATTAGCTGAGATGAAATTTCTGTATTCCACTGTTCGATTCCAATTCAAAATAGCTTTCTAATGATGTATTACTTATGAAATTATTTTAATTAGTAGTTGAGATACAAAAGAAAACTGATTCAGGACACCACAAAACGCCCATCTTGTGAAAACTTTCGATAATATAAAAGAACTTTAAAATATCTTTCGAATGATGTATTAAAAATAATTTAATCATAAATAGAAATTGAAATATTGAAATTTGAAAATATTACAGCGCCATAAAAGAGAACTGATTCAGGACACCTCCATACGTGTAAATCTGATGAAAACTTTCGAAAAAAAAAAGAACTTTAAAATATCTTTCGAATGATGCATTAAAAATAATTTAATCATAAATAGAAATTGAAATATTGAAATTTGAAAATATTACAGCGCCATAAAAGAGAACTGATTCAGGACACCTCCAAACGTGTAAATCTGATGAAAACTTTCAAAAAAAAAAAAAAAAAAAAGAACTTTAAAATATCTTTCGAACGATGTATTAAAAATAATTTAATCATAATAAGAAGTTGAAATTTGAAAATATTACAGCGCCATCTGGCGGTAGAAATTTCTGTATTCCACTGTTCGATTCCAATTCAACAAAGCTTTCTAATGATGTATTACTTATGAAATTATTTTAATTAGTAGCTGAGATACAAAGAAAACTGATTCAGGACACCTCAAAAAGTGTAAATCTGGTGAAAACGTTCGATAATTTTAAAGAACTTTAAAATATCTTTCGAATGATGTATTAAAAATAATTTAATCATAATAAGAAATTGAAATTTGAAAATATTAGAGCGCCATCTGGCGGTAGAAATTTCTGTTATCTACTGTTCTATTCTAAAATATCTTTCGAATGATGTATTAAAAATAATTTAATCATAATAAGAAATTGAAATTTGAAAATATTAGAGCGCCATCTGGCGGTAGAAATTTCTGTTATCTACTGTTCTATTCCAAATCAACAAAGCTTTCTAATGATGTATTACTTAAGAAATTATTTTAATTAGTAGCTGAGACACAAAAGAAAACTTATTCAGGAGACCTCAAAACGTGTAAATCTGGTGAAAACTTTCGATAATATAATTCCACTTTCGATAATGTAACAGTACTTGACGTATTAAAAAAAAATGTAAACATAATTAGAATCTGAAATATTGAAATTTTAAAATATTACAGCGCCATAAAAAAAAACTGATTCAGGACACCTCAAAACGTGTAAATCTGTTGAAAACTTTGAATAATATGAAAGAACTTTAAAATATATTTCGAATGATGTATTAAAAATAATTTAATCGTAATTAGAAATTGAAGTACGCATTGAAATATTGAAACTTGAAAAAATTACAGCGCCATCTGGCGGTAGAAATTTCTGTATTCCACTGTTCGATTCCAAATCAAAAAAGCTTTCTAATGATGTATTACTTATGAAATTATTTTAATTAGTAGCTGAGATACAAAAGAAAACTCATTCAGAACACCTCAAAACGTGTAAATCTGGTGAAAACTTTCGATAATATAAAAGAACTTTAAAATATCTTTCGAATGATGTATTAAAAATAATTTAATCATAATTCGAAATTGAAATACTGAAATTTGAAAATATTACAACGCCATAAAATAAAACTGTTTCAGGACACCGCAAAACGTGTAAATCTGGTGAAACTTTGGATAATATAAAAGAACTTTAAAATATCTTTCGAATGATGTATTAAAAATAAATTAATCGTAATTAGAAATTGAAATAAGTGTATTAGAATAAAATTTAATTTGCAAGGTAAGTGTATTTGTGTTGCTATAGAAACTCGCATTGAAGCATTTTGAAATTTGCAATTTATATTCCTAGTAGAAAAAGCACGTGATGTTTCTTCCCGCATACTCTCTGTGACTGGACTGGGTCGCCATGGTAACAACGGAAACGAACGACTGCAGGATTTCATTCTGAAAATCGGTACGGAAGGAAGGGCGCAGTTTTCAATTCAATGCTTTAAAGCCTAAAATTAAAAAAATTATAACTCATTCAGTTTTTGAAATTTTCTCTCAATCTTTTGGGAATTCAAATGTTATAGCGAGATCTATATACCAAAAAAAAAAAAGAAAGAAAGAAATGACTTATCTCTAAACACTTTTGAGTTATAAAATGTTTTGTGAAAAAATCGATGTTTCGTAAAATCTAAAAATAGGGATCGCTAATCCGTATTTTGTAAAAATGTTTATATGGTTCGAAAGTGGATTAAATGGCCTTTCCGAATATACCAGTTGTTAAGAAATGGAACAGTTACTTGGTCGTACAGGGCGTTTCACAAAAGACGATCGAGAAAAAGAGAAATTTTCGACCCTTTAAAAAAATTTTTTTTTAATATAAAAAATCCGTATTTAAAAAAAAAAAAAAAATTGTACCGTAAGAATCGGTAATAAATTCTCTTTCTCGTGGTACAGGTGTATTTTCGATATTTCCAACAGATCAGCAGCGATCGCTTACAGATTTTAATAATATAGGATACTTCACTATAAATTAACAAAATTTCTCTTTTCTTTTCTTTCTTTCTCTTTTAAATCCAATATTCAAAATTTGTCATATTTTTTCAGCCGATTTTAAAAATGTGGTACCATTTTGCCACTGTTTGATTTAATTTGCTTTCTATTACCAAATTACTTTAAATCACAAGAGAAAGTGGCGAACTGTTTAATTTTTTAAGTTGCCACTCTATTTTATTCAGTCGACACGTGGCGAATTGATTTTTTTCTGTTCTAGACACAAGTGCATATTTCGTTTGATTTACTTTTACATTTTATGTGCACATGTGCTGTCTTTTCTTATTACATCTTTTTTTTTTTTTTTTTTTTTTTTTTTGTTCCACTGTGATCATGAAATTTCCTGATATTTATTGTTTCAACATCCTTCTTTGAGATATTCTTCGATTTTTAAAAAAAATCTAAATTTTCTTCTTTAGCTCAGATTGTTCTTTAGCTCAGATTCATGTGCTCAGATTATTCCTAAATTTATTAACTTTAGATATGATGCAACTCCTCCTTTTCATGTAATAAATGCTTTGAAAAGGAATCTAAATATATTGTTGCGTTTTCCTTTCGTTGATGAAGGCTCGTGTTTAATTATTATGATCCAAAACTTTTTTTTTTTTCTATTTATGGCATATGTTTGCATTTATTTTATTATTATTATTTTAATTTCATCATCATTCAATACCAGTAGTTCGGTGAAAATTTCTGCCATGAGTCTGGTAGTTTTGATTGTGTACTATAAAATAAAATACTTTTTTAGTAATTTCTTCTAACTGCAATGATATATATTCATGTTATAATGGCTAAACCTGTTAAAAGGGGGAAAAAAATAAAGATTTCAGACTTTTACTTTTCGACAAGTCAAAATATGAAATGAATTTTTCAGGACGTACTGTATGGAAACGTTTGCTTGCACCACATTGAGTCGAGCCTTATGAAAACATGCATCTATTTATGTTTCAAGTTTTAAAAATCTTAAAAATTATCATTTTCTCGAACTGTAAAATTCGAACACAGTGGTGGCAGCATTGGTATTAAAAAGGGCAATTATCTGCACTAGGGACCTAGGCTTGCGTGACTGTACTCCGTGGGAATGGGGGGAGATTCTAGTGAGCTCGGACCCGTATTCACGCAAGTTTTGGAGAAAAACTCCGAACTGCTAGGTCGGCGTGCGTTAGAGGTGAGTTCGGGCTCTATTTTGGCAATCCGAGCCCGTCCGGGCCCGAAACATTTTTGAACTGAGCTCGCCCGAGCCCGAAAAATTTTGTGTGATCAGAGCCCGAGCCCGATATTGAAAGTGATACGCTATGCAACGCATACACAATAGTAAAATTAAATACCGTTTTTATTTTCAAATTAATTTTCTTATTTTTAATCCTCAATTTAAATAACTATAAATGTTATTATAACAATTTATGATGTCTGTGTCTCTGTATACATGTATATATTTACATAATATATATTTATAGTGCAGCCCATTCTTTATAACGCGTCTATCGGGGAACAAAAAATTTATCCGAATCAGTAATATAATGAGGTCCAATATAACGAAGGAGGAAGGATTACTGTATGACACTATGACATAATATGCATCCCGTTGAAAAAAAGTTCTATTTAGAAAAAGGAAAGTCAAAGCTACTAAGGTTTGCAAGATTATTTTGTGATTTATAACCTATCATGACTATTATGGCATTACTAAAGGTGCTCTCAAAATGAATAAAATTTCTTCTTTTTTTTCTTTTTACATTTTCCAGTTAGTGAAGAATAAAATAAACGGAACTTTTAGCTTGAATCCGAGCCCGCCCGGAGCCCGAAGACTTGCGTGAGATTTGAGCCTGATCGGGCTCGGGCCCGGGCTCGGGCTGAGCCCGTCTCATCTCTAGCGTGCGTTCCAGGGTTCGAACCGGACACCTTCCATCTACGAACTTCGAGAGCAGAATTTCTAAAATTCGAAAGTATAAAGCTTATTAAATATTCGTGCAAAAATTTTGTATAAATAAAGGCCAAATAGTTTTGAAGATAACAAAATTTATTCATCTCTATCTATTTTTTAACATTGGAAATATGTACCTGTCCATTTAAACAATTAAAATTATTAACTTCAATGTTAAAAACGAATGCCCGTTGCTAAATTTATATTGTATTTTATTTAATTATATAAAATTTCATAAGGTGGTGCATCAAAAATCTATGAGAATCAGGAAAAACTTGGACATTCAGAATGTTTTTCTTAGCCATTTTATAATTTATAACACACTATTTTACTTTCATCTTTTACTAGGAAGTGCCACATTGAAATAATAATTTTCGACATCGGTTTTAAAAAATACTTCCCTAACAATTTTTTCCTTCTGTGATGGAATTCGTCTCAGAAGTGTCTCAATAATTACGTACCATGATCATGTATGTTTCGAAACAGAAATTAAACATATATAAAGCCTTAAACAAGTATACTAATTAAATATGGTCTGCCTTTCATTCTTTTCACTTCCTCGCAAATAACGAAAAACATAAATCTAATCATCGACTCAGTTCTGAAAATTATTACGTATGATTATCACTCCACACTTTTTTTTTCCCCCTCTCTCTGTCTTTTTCTTTATTTACACTGTCAAAATAGGATTTGTGCAAAGGTCATTGATTTGAAGCGATCAATGGGAAATTAGACAGGAATTAAAAAAAAAAAAAAAAAAAAAAAAAAAAAAACGGAATGAGATAATGATTGCTGTATTGCTTAAATGATATGTACGGTTAAGGTCACATTGTTTTGTTTCCAAATGAAAGGTTCATTGCTCGTGACTCTCATGGGACCATTTCTAAAAAATGCCTTATAAGGAACTTGTTATCGTTAAAAAATTGTTATAGCACACAAATACTATATTATTAGATTGAGAAAACCCACAAATAGCAATATTATGGTAATATATTTAATGTCTTCTATCAATACAATTAGAATAGCTTTCATAGAAAACCTATTTTCACAATGGACTTTCTTTTCAAAAGAAAATGGTGTAATAAATATTTTAGAAAACTTTTTTTAAAACCTTAACCCTTTAATTATCATAAGCATATTGCTAATACTGAGTGAAATTGTTCCTACTATTCAATAAAGCGAATATTTCTATTCAAAAATAGTGGTACGTGCATGGCATAGAACCATGTAATAGGTGACAAGGGTATCAGTTCATTAGCAGCTAGCGTCGTTGAAAACGATAAATGACAGGCCCAGATTTAAAATGAGTGCAGGATTTTTTTTTTTTTTTTTTTCCCTTAAGTGTCTGAATGAGGTTTTATTTATTATTAGTTTGAGTGTTTGCATGTAGAGATGGATCTATAAATGCGGGTGCCTGGTGGCCAAGCATCAGCTTCAGTTTTTATGTAGCTGATATTGCTATAACTACCAACATTCTAATTAATATTCCATAGCACTGTTAGTACCGCCTCTTTTTCCACACCACTTTATTTTTAGAGCAATTTTCTCTTAAAGTAATTCCGATTAAAAAGAAGACAAATACTCACCGAAAATACTGGTATAAAGTGAAAAAAGGTAGGTACAAAGAATATCACGAAATATGTGAAATTAGTGTGTTGGCAGATATGCGTTGCTGAGTAATAGATTAAATTTCGTAGATTTAAGCTTGGGATGCCAAGATTAATTTCGTTATTCGAGATAAGTTTTTCTCCAATATCACAATTTTTTTTTTTCCCCTACAATTAAATTCTATAACTTTATGTAACTGTTAATAACTGCAAAAATAGAGTATAGTTTTGTAAATTAAAACATTCTTACTCCTACATAATAACTTTAGTTAATTCCTGAAAAGCAAAAATAACAACTTTTGAAAATAAATAAAATAAAAAATGACCGTCTGCATTCGTGTCTGTATTTTTGTTTTTTACTGATTGTACTTAATTATTTTTATCCAAAACAATTGTTACGCACTTTTGCAATTTAAAGTGTTAGCTTACAAAGTTTACGCTAATCTTAATTATACACCAATATTTCGAAGCGTATTTCTACAATACCTTGTCACTGCCAAGTAAGCAGAGGCTCTTCAAAAGTCTCTGAGAACATGATACCAGAAGCCAAAATGTATCAGTGTTTTGTCTCCTATTTTATGACCACTAAAGCAAATTATTAAAATTATTTCTTTGAATTAAACACAATATCCTTAGAAATTCTTTATGTCATTATTTTGTTTATTATCATGACTACTTTAAAGGTTTCTCATATATTTGCAAGGTATCATTTTTACAGTTTGTACTTTTTTAAGCTGTTCTTTATTTTCTTTTTTAATCGTTAGTATAATAGCCATTGTTTAATTTAAAAAAATATATTTCGGTAATTTCCCTATTTGGGATTTTAAAAATAATTAAAAATAGTGAATAACTAACCTCATCTTCTGTTGAATAATTTAAGTGAGTGTGAGTTCTAAGCAAAGCAACTAAGAAACAATAACTCAGTCTTTTTATTCAAAGATTTACTTATTTTCCCTTAATTATTTCTAATAGAATTCTTAATTAATTTATGCGGCGATCATTAAATAACTAGTCTTTTTGATATTTTTGTTGAACAGGATTGAAATTTTTAATTTGAAACTTCAAAACATATTTAATATTTCACTTGCACTAAATTTTAAAATACATGCAATTTATTCATTTTTGATTAACAAATTTGTTTTTTAATTGATTTCATGTAAAGTAGTGGTGGATGGAGACCAATTGTTTGCCAGGACTGTGTGGGATGCCCTCCGTGGAAAGGGGGGGGGGGTCTTTCTGTTCAGAGAAAACCACGGAAAACTCCGAACGGCTTCTCCAACTAGCGGTAGACCATTCGAAAAAACTTTAATAACAAGAGAAGAATTTTTTGTAATTTATCAATGTCATAATGTTATTTACTCAATTATTACATTGCTTCACTATTAAATAATTGATATCTTTATATTATTAAAAATGATTTTATACCTCATTCATTACTACATTAAATATTCTTTGCACGTAACAATAGTAAAAAATGAAAAATAGGGCAAACTTTAACACACTTTCTCGTTTTCTTTCTTGTGAATAAGAATGAAATTTGTCATTGACGAATGAATTTCTGCTCCGAAATTCTTAACATCAAATACCATTTTAATGAAATGGTATCTAAATTGAAATATCTGTAAGTGGTGTTGGTGTTAATGTAGGAATTGATTGCAATTTGGGTCTTTTTAAGAGGTCCTAGTTCCTATTTACGCAAGTGTATGAGAAAACTGTGAAAGATCGAACCCGACACTTCCCGTCTCCGAGCTTCCAGAGCGGAACTCCTCGGCCACTATTAATTTTCTTACCATTTTACGCTCAGTTTGAAGTTGTGCTTTAAAAATAATGAAGCAAATGCAAGACAACACCATATTTGCGCACACTGACAGTAATGATACTTTCTAATTTATTATTATTATGAGATGCATTTCGTGTTTGCATGTACATAATACATATGCTTCAAAACAAACACGATAGAAAATAATTTAAATGTCAGCGGAAATGAAGATTTTAACTGGCTTAGATCGGGTGCTATTTTTATACAAAAAATGTTAATTTCAAAAGCTGGCGTTTCAAAATCGATAACACGTGTTTGGCGTAGCATTTTATTTAAGCCTTTTTTTTTTTAATCATATTACTAATTTATGTTTTATTTTGAAGACAGAAAAGTCAGTTGTTTTCTTTCTCAGTTTATTTGCGTAGAACTTTTTAATTTAGTGAGTTGATTTTTTTTTTTTTTTTTTTTTTTTTTAATGAAAATATTCATCGAGAAAATATTTCTATTCTGCATTCAAATTTGTGCGCAGTAGTTTATTTATTTATTTTTATTTTTTTAGATTTTTTAATGCTAAAATAATAATAATTTCTTTGTTATTTTTACTTATATATTTCCTGCGCAATAATGACCATACTAAATTTTGGTATGAACAATAGTACTAAAGAAGGGATCGATCTAGATCAAAATTGGTGTTAATTTCAGGCTCCTTTACGAAATTTTTTATCATAAAATAAGACTTTAAAAAATTCTATCTTATGTAATTCACCTTTTCACAAAATTCCAGTCCATAAATTATATGCATATTAAAAATTAATAAAATAGTATTCTACTGAATGAAAGATATAATGCTTTATGAAAACAAAAATGTTATTCTTTCAATATTTTTTTATATAACTAGTACATTGTAAATAGTAGTCTTTTTTTTAAAAAAAAGTATTTTGAGCATTGGGTATAAATTTAGCTCATTGCTATTTAAAACAACCATAAAAACAGTTTTATATCCATTACTATAAGTAAATCAGTAATCCTTGTTGCGATGAAAACAAAGATTCAATAAACCTAAAATTCAGTGCTGCCAGCATTTTTAACTTTTTAATCAGAATTAACACCAGTATTTTTAAATGGAATATGTTATACAGTGGAGCACCTTTTATACGTTTCTCATTTATACGTTTTTCGACTTCGGTCCCAAATCATTCCATTGAATTCTAATGTTAAAATATTTCGTTTATACGACACGAGTAAATTCTTAATTTCACTTATACGTTTTTTTTTTTTTTTTTTTTTTTTTTTCTCTTTGTAGAAAAGATGAATGCTCTTTATGTTTTATTCTTTATGTTTTACCTTTTTCGATTATTTTTTCTTTGAACTATGGTAACAAAGTGCGACCTGCATCGATAGCCTGGGGGAAAGGGGGTGTATTAGAGAAATTTTCAGAGATAAGCAGTTGGCGACTAGGTTGAATGGTAGGGATACAAGTAGCCAGTGACCACTTGAAGACTTCCCACCTCCCACTTTCTCTTTTAATTGATTCCAGGGATGGGGTATAAAAGAAAAAAAAAATTATAGGCATTTTGCAAACTTGAAGATTTATTATTCACTTCCGTTGGGCGACTTCGAAGATTTTCTTATTTCATATCGTGTTTATTTGACATTACGGTCGGAGAAACAAGTTTTTTTTCTTTTCTTCCTTTTAATCGTTTGCAAAAATGTCATCTTCGTTTAGAGAACGAAACGCTTTGTCTTTAAATGTTAAATTCGAAATCTTGAAAAAAATTTCTGAATTTCTTTATTTTTAATTATCATTTAATTTTTATTCTACCTTCTAAAAATATTTTTAATTTAATTAAAAATATATCTTATTCGAATAAATGTAAAGGAAATCGTGAAAATTGGTTAGACTTTTATTATTAATATGACACTGTATTGTGTATTAATGTTAAAACGAATTTTCAGTTGTACGTTTTTTTCAGTTATACGTTTTTTAGGGACGGTCCCTTGAAAAACGTATAAACGGTGCTCCACTGTATATATTTTCGACGATTAATATTACCGAAAACAGCTATTAAATTTTTCCGGTTTGAAGTCTCCCTTGAAAAACGGGAGACTTGGCACCTATGCTAAAATTCCATTAAATAAAAAAAAAAAAAAAAAAAAAATCTACACATTAAATTTGATACAATTTTCTCCGACACATATCAAGATATAGCTACTAATCCATAACTGTTACATTTTATAATTTTTTAGAAGAATCTAAATCTAATAGTTGTGTATTTTCCAGATTTATTTAGCACTACTACTACTATTTCTAAATTATTTCCAAGAAGCTAAATAAATCAAAACATACTTAAAAAAAAAGAATTATGAGTAATTAAAAGAAAACAGTTTGAGTAATATTTAAAAAAAAAAAAAAAAAGAAAAAGAAAAAAGAAAGAGAGAGAGAGAGAGAGATCCTGTCTTACAGTTAGAATTTTCAGGGGGAATCTAAAAATTTAGTAATTATGTCATGCAAATCATAAAAAAATTACACACAGCAACATCTATTTAATAATGTGCTGCAAAATAAAAGCAGCATAGTTTTTCATAAAAAGCATATGCAACATATCAAGTTTAGCGCAATCCCATGCATATATATTCCGAGATATAGTTATTCTCCCAGATATGGAAGATAAAAATTAAATTTTTGTTTTATGCTTATGCTGAAACAGAAATTTCATTTATAGATATATTTTATGAGAAAAGCAAATCACGTCTTTCATTTTTTTCACAGAGGAACAAAATTACAATCTCAGTGCAGTATGATACAAAAAATTGTTATTCCACAAATCATGAGAAACATGACATAGCAGTACCATTTGTGGGCAATATACACCAAAATCTAACTAACATATATTCACCTAAAGGCAAATTGCAATGGAAAATTCAATATTGAACCCTTCTTTAAGAATCATATTGAATTTCATTGAGCGTGTGTTCAATTCATAAGGGGCCAACTAAAGTTCGTTTACAGCCATTTAATTACTGAACGGCTGCAGTTATATCATCTTTAGTAAAGTGGTTATGCGCTAGTAGATGCGATCGTTTGCAGCACTATCTGGTGGAAAATAGCAGAGTTTGTATTCCTATTTCGGAAACGGTACGAAATAGGGGAAGAAGTGAATTACAAAGTTGTAGACTATCATCAATTTAGTACAAAAAAGACGCCTTTTGGACATGAAGATCAAAAACAGAATGCTTAAAATGTGCATTTATTTGTTCACAATTTTCTACTCTATGGTGTGAGGAAACGATCTTAGAAAGAGAAAACAATAAATTATCACAACATATAGCTGTCAACATTACTAATTTTTAAATCAGATTTATCCACCAGTATTAAAAAAAAAAAAAAGGAATCTGTCACATAGATTTTCGACCAATACTTAAAATTAAATAAACTGGGAAACATTTATAAAAACTTTCTGATATGAAGTCTCCGTTGAAAATAACTTGGCACTTATCTCACAAGATACTACCTTTATTTTCGATGTTGCCCGTCAGCTTCATTCAATGCACATCTGGACGCTTGTTTGAACTTTATGTAGCACACATGTCACACGCTATGCTACAAAGAATGCAACTTAAAGTTCGACAAGGATCTAAATGTGCATTGCAGCTAACGGACAGAAGTTTGAACATCGAAAATAATTGTAGTTGGTGATGAATAATTGTTTGTTTCTTTCTAAGATCAATTCGACGCACCACTGTGTAGGAAATATATGAACAAGCAAATGCATTTTTTAAACATTCTGTTTTTAGCATTTATGTCTACATTGAGCATTTTCGTACTGAATCAACGATACTAAATAACTTTGTAAAAACTAATTCTGCTGTTTTCTACCAGGTGGCGCTGTAAAACGGTCGTATGTAGAGACCCTGAATAGTAGGATCCACTGTGTAGGGTCTCTAGTCAGATGTAGTAGCACATAGCCACTTTACTATACCTAGACACCACTTCTATGACTTACACTATTGGTGCAATCGGTCAGCAGTTAAAAGGGTGAGAACTTTATCCAAATTCATTAATAAATTAAGACTTGTAATCCAGGCTTAGAACAACATTACGACCTTTTATGCCCTGAAAATCAGCTTTTTCAGTTATGACCATATCTTCAATGTGATTTTGTAGTTTAAAATTTTCCATTAATTCGGTGGTCGGAAGATCAGTAGGAACGTTAAATATAATGATCTGAGGATCTCTTTTTGAGGGAGCTTTAGCTTCGAATTTTTTACTTAAGGTCTTGTTTTTCTCGATTTCTTCAGTGATGGCTTCTAATTCTTTCTTCGTTTTGACTTGTATAAGGAAGTCTCCGTTTTTGGTGACCTTTGTACGTTTTATTCCAATTTTAAGTTTCTTTGGGTTAAGGTTTTTTTGAAGAAATTCCTTGGGCTCAATATTAACATTAGCATCTTCCTTCTTCGCAACAATGACGACGTGTTCTTGCACAAAACCTTTACCAATGCCAGAACCTTCTTTGACAACCTGTGAGAACGTTGGTTTTTGTTGCTTTAAAAGTTCAAGTTCGTCAACGAGTTGGGAGTACTCATCTTGAAAAAGATATTCTTCATGATCTTTTTGTAGATTACTGACTAACAGATTTGAAACAAGACTAGTTAAACGATTGAGATGCTTGATGATAATAGAGCCATTGGCCTTTGAAATTTTACTTGAATCAAGAAGAATTTGATCAATCTCTTTTCTCGCTTGATCCAGTTCCATCAAGATTTTTCTAAGGGAAATTCTTTTTATGCAAATTACTCTTAAAAAAAAAAAAAAAAAAAAAAAAAAAAAAAAAATGTCGGTTTCATATTTAGAAAATTCACCACAATTAAATTGATTCGCATTTTCCAAAAATTTGTTCTTGAAATTTTTAATGCTTAGTTTAAACGCTGTAACGTCCAAAAACTGAACTAAGTGCATTTATTTATTTTATTTTTGCACTTTATAATAGTTTCAAAATGAAATGTAAAAAAAAAAAAGAAAAGAAAACGAGAATTAATTTAAGGTGTTACACAGGTTTCAAATGCTAAAAATAGCATATATATAATAAATAACTTTTTATTCAAAATTCTGAGCATATAAAAGCGCAATATTTTATAAATTATTTTGGGGGAAATTTGGCCGGTGGGTCCTGATTTTCGGAGACCCTTCAGAAAATGGGTGACGCGATTTCTCAGAAACTAATGCACCAATCTTACTGAATTTTTCCACACTTCTTCAAAATGGAATTGCCATATGCTTGAACCAAAGATTTTTTTTTTTTTTTTTTTTTTAATTATTGCAACTAATTTTATAAGGTTATACGCAGGGTAAATTGTAATGTTTTTGCATATAACTCTGCCAAAAATTCAAAATATTTTCAAATCCTTCATTCAAGCACTTGTCAATTTTATTTTGAAGAAATGTCCCAAATTTCAATAAGATCAGTGCATTAGTTTTTATGAAATCGTGTCCACTACTTTTCTGAAGGGTCGCAGGAAACCAAAAGCCACCGGCTGAATTTTCCAAATTTTTTAATAAAATGTTGTTAAAGGTATCCCTGTTCTCTCAAAATTTTGAATAAAATATTTATTATATATATATATATACTTACATAAAGATAAAATATGCTTTTTTTTTTTTTTTTTTTTAAGCTTTCGAAACTCATGTAACCCCTTAACGGTTTTGAATTTCCTAAATATGAAAAAATAGAATAAAAATAAATAAATAAAATAAACTGACTCATCTAACCACTGTTGCCAGATTTAGGGCCTTTTTTTTATTCAATAATCACCAATAAATTTCAGGAGTGATATTTGATATACACAATAGCATAATACACGATTAATCTTCGAACTTATTGAGCAACTGTTACAATTAAAATTTAATGGTAGATATTGAATAAAAAAGTCCCTAAATTTGACAATACTACATCTATCCTGCGGATTATACACAGGAAATTACGATAATTTTACGTGTGAAGATGATCCGCATATAGTATAGTGAAGTTCCTGAAAATGCGACTGATTACAGAGAAAAACGGAGAATTATGACAACACCCATTCGAGATAACATATCAAGAAACGAATTATTATAGTGGAGGAGCTTGAGGCACTTGTATATTAGCTGATGCAGCAATATTATTTTTGTAGCTTCAGTCACATCAACTACTACAGAAAGAACATTTAATACATTTTCGTGGATACACAACGAAAAAAGAAATAGACCTAACAAGCAATCAAATTAACATATCTAGAACCTAGCTACTAACTGAAAATTACAAAACAGTAACAAGGAGGGTGGGGTGGGGGATTGTGAGACAATGACCCCCCCCCCCCCAAAAAAAAAAAAAAAAAAAAAAAAAAAAAAAAGCTACGAACTTTAAACAAAATATTTGAAAATGAAGAATCAAAATGTCAAGAAGATTCAGATGAAGAAGTAAACAGTCTAGTAAAGAAAAAAATAATTATGATTTAAAGAAGGAAATAATGTTTGTGATGTGAACCAACATATTTTTTTTTACATTTGAGTTCTTAACATGCTCCAATATGAAAATAAAAAACTGAATTCCTTCTTTGTGACAATAATTAATTAATCTAATTTTCTCTTGATCAGGGTTGGCAAGTTTTTTCCAAGGTGGAAAAAACTGCAGAAAAACCGGGTTGAAGGAAAAAATATTTTTTTTTTTTTTTCTTTTATGAGTTACATAAGTTTTGAAGGCTAAAAAAAAAAAAAAAAAAGCCTTTTCTTTCTCTCTCTCTCTTCTTCTTTTTTTCTCCTTCTTCTGAATATAATAAAATTTTCATTAAAAAATTTGGTCTGTGTGACGTGATTTCTGGAAACCCTTCAGAAAAGCGGTGGACGCGATTTATCAAAAGCTAATGAACTGAAAATATTGAAATTTTGCACGTTTCTTCAAAATAGAATTGACTCGTGCTTGAAGAAAGGTTTTTCCTTTCTTTCTTTTTTAATTACAACTAATTTTACAAGGCTATACATGGGTTAAAATGTACTGTTTTTTGCATACAATTCTGCAGAAAATTTATTTATTTTTTATTTTGTTCAAACACGAGCTACACTTATTATCTATTAACAGTTTATTTTTAATAATTTTAGATAAAGCTATAGGCAGCCCTGTTCACAATAATTAGGAAATAAATTATATTTAAATGAAAGCAATAGTGTTATATAGCTTCTAAAGAAACATTTAAAAAATATATTAATTATATTAATCATAACTTTTTTTTTTTTTTTTTTTTTTTTTTTTAAATAATAGTAATTTAATGAAGAATAAATTATGATGAATAAATGAAAATTCTACGGTATACAATTCATCAGAAACAAAATTAAAAATGCACTTTTCTTGTCAGAGAACTAGCTTAGTGAAAATTTTCTGGCAAGAAAGTTATTCTTTATGTGTATGTCTTTAAAGCCAAAGTAAGGAGTGTATGTAATCCACGATATTGACCTCTAGTGCAATTAAGAGATAAAAAAAAAAAAAAAAAAAAAAAAAAAAAGAAGAAGATCACACAATGTCGTCATTTAAGAAATTTTAAGTATGTATTAAAATGAAACTAAGAGTTAATTTACTTTACTATAAACTCAGCACCGTACTATTATATGACATGATCACAAAGTTCCGTTACCCCTATGATTTACATAGACGTTAATAAATTACTGTTAAACAAAAGGTTACAACTATATGTTTATAAGACAGTTGACAAACTTAAGGATGCCGTGTGACATGCATTTACCACCAACACAGCAGCAATGTAGAGGAGAATTTCATATCATATATGGAGGAGAGTCATACTGTTATGAAGATGGTAGTGTAGCTGTATACTTGTATTCTGGAATAAATAGTACAGAATAATCACACACCCTCAAAATAGTCCTCTGCTATGATCCCACATTAATGATTAATGCGACTATGCATCTGCATGAATATGTGGGCACATGATGGAGGCTAATGGGACTTTGTGATCACCCTGTATATGTGTATAGTCATTATATTTTCTACATTTAAATAAACCAGTGTTTCTGAATAGTAATTTTTTTTTTTATTATAACTTACCATGATTAAAAAGGAAAATATTACTAAACATATATGGTGGTTTTAAAAATGCGAGAAAAATTTATGCTATTGACAGTAAAAATATATAAAAAGGAATCTGAATATAATTACTACTTTTATTTTCTTTTAATATGCAAGAATGTTTTTTTTCTCTCTCTAGAGACAACACTAATACCGTAAAGCTTACCTCCTAGTAGACCGAATAATCAATATATACTCAGTATTTAGCCTAATCTGAAACTATTTAGTTAGCCGAATATATATATATATATATATATTTAATTTTAAATTATTTGAAAATTTCTTATATAATTGCTATTATCATTAAAGTGAGATTATTTAAAACAATTAAGAAATACATTACACTTCAATGAATACAAGTGTTTTATAAATCGTCAAGAGTAATATTAAAGAAAATTATTATTAAATTAGATAATTCATTATTATACATTAATCATTACAGTTAATGATATCTAACAAAAAATTGTTTCTATTATTAAGAACAATTTAACAATAATGAATTAAAATTCTTCTAGAAATAATATAAGAGAAGATATAACAGGGTTGCTATACAAATCTTGGAAAAAAAATATATATATATATACTAAGTTTTTCTTGTTTCTTTTCAAAGTAAAATCCGATGGTATGCAATTATGTAGCACTACAATCTAATGCATATAGAAATCAACTGACTATATCTAGGGTATATTAATCTTATTAATTTACCATTAGTTGGCAGAAATCATAATTGACTTCACTTCATTATAAAGAACTTAAAAAAAAAAAAAAAAAAAAAAAAAATGTTTTTGGTTTAAACTAAAAATTAGAAAATTTACAATAATAAAAATGCACCAGAGGACAGGCATTGAAAAAAAAATAAGCAAAAAAAAAAAAAAAAACTTTGAAAAACACTATAAAATGCAAAAAAAAAACTCACAACTGTTTTGGGTTGAAATAAAACATGACTCTTCGTCAGGCGATGAAAGTACGCACGAGTTCTTGCAGAACTCATGCCTACTTTGCTTGCTTGATGAAGGGTCATGTTTTATTTCGACCCAAAACAATTTTTTGCATCTTACTGTGTTCTTTCATAAAGTTTTTACTCAGGGCCCGACTTAGCCTAACTGGGGCTCGGGGCAAAAACTTCTTTGGGGGACCCCTCTGCTACACTACTTCAGTAATTAATAACTGAACTTTATGGAGGTATTTATATTTTTCACCTCATTAAAGATATATAATAAGAAAATTGACTAGAACCTAAAATAGCTATAAAGTCCTCTCCCCTCCCCTTCAATGATCAGACGAAATATCGTTCTAGCCATTTTATTTCTGATTGTTAACTTTGTCATCTAGCTGCGAAAAATTCATTTCCTTGCTGACATTATGGAGGAATTCAGCTAAATTTTCACAATTACGATGGCTCAATTAAGCCGGACTTTGCACTATACTGAAGATAGTTTGTTTTAAAAAAGTTCATTAAAGAAGGAAACGTAAAATAAACTTTCCATTCGATTTTTTTTTTTTTTTTTGGGGGGGGGGGGGGGGTATGCCCCTGCCTTAGTCAGGCTCTGTTTTTACTTATTAGACAATTTACAGTTAAAAACTAAAATTAATCTTTATTGTAAAAAGTTTTTCTTATGAAAAAATTTCTCAATTATTAGTATTTTAGTTGTTTGGGTTTAATGTCGCACTAGTACTGCGCTATGGGTAATTGGCGAGGGTCTGGAGCGCAACCCTAAGTATGGTCCGAAGACATGCCATCACAATTTTGATCCTCCTGCTTTGGTGACCCCCAGAGGTATAATTTGGATGGGAACATAGAGGACATTGCCACGATAGATTTTACATGCACCAGCCACTTTTAGTGTACACGACGGTCTTTGGCCGACTCAAGTATTGAACTTGCAATCTTTCAATTATGAGCTCTGTGCTCTACCAAAAGGGCTACCGCTATCTGAATTTTAAATATCACTAAATTTAAACAAATTCAACGAAATTAAATGAATTAAAATTCATCACTTTTAATTTAGAAATTAATTCATCAGCCATGAAAGTTCCCTACTGGAGTTGTGCCATGAATATTAATGTCACTTGATACAGCTGTATTTACAGACTCGGTGACTTTGATAACGTATGTTATGTGAGAAATGCCTAGCTGGTAATCAGCCAGGGTAGCTCAATGGTTTGAGCATCCGCAAGTAAAGCAGAAAGCCCGGGTTCGATTCCCGGCTCTGGTATTTTTCACATAGTTGGTATAAAAAATCAGCCTTCCACTCCAAAATTTCTTGAAATTCATCACTTTCTTCTATATTTTGCTGTACAAATTCACCCAGTATAAATAATTTTATTAAAATGTTTATTTATTAAAATTTATCTTCCATGACGAATGCAGAAAATTTTTATCCTAGAAAAATATAACGTTAAATATACAAAGAAAGTCAATTTTATGCTCTACAAAAAAAAAAAAAAGGATATTTTAGGATTATTATTTCTTTTTTAATGAGAAAAATAGATAGCTTTATTTTAACCTTTATACAGAGAATTTTTAAAAAATCTATAGTAAAATAGGATAACTGCTGTCACAGCCCTTGTCTAAATTATTACAGATCGATGGTTCAACTATTTGTTTTTAAAGGTATTGATAAGTTCTTTTGAAATACACCAAATTGAAAACTTGCCCCACTAGGAAGGGGGAGGAAGGGAAGCAATGCTTGTGCATATACATTTATTATTATTATAATTTGATAATGATTCGTTAAAAATAATTCTGGTTGTGCACATTTATACAAAATTTTGTCCTATACTACCACACTAAAAATTTAGAAAAAATGGTATAGCACCACCACCTAATGGACAATTTAGACCAAAAGCTGATACGCATTAATTTATGTCAAGGTGTAACTACATATAAATTCATATGAAAATCTCTGCAGTAGTTCCTAAGACACAGTAGCAAAAAAGTTTGCCATACACGCAGACAGACATTTTCTAAAAATGGTCAAATCATGTTCTAGACTTCATTAAATGTATATATCCATCGAAAGCCTGAAGTCAAAAAAAAAATTTTTTTTTAATCAATACTTTTTCTGTTGAATATAAAAAAAAAATCTGATGTGAAACAACCACACGACTTCCATTATCCACTGTTACACACATTATAAGCATTTTTTGGCGATAACATGATCTTACAGGGGTGATTGTGACTCAAAGGTAAAAACCCTGAAATTTAGAGCCTCAAATAAAAAAAAAATCCAAATATCACATAATACTCTAAGTGTTTAGGTCAGAAGCCCTCAATCCTTTTACATTTCATTCACATATCACCTGGATAACAAATGAACAACCAATGAAAGCAAAAAATAACTTTATAGGAAATATGCAAATACAGATGGGTTAAAGTAAAAACCCTGAAATCAGGGGTAAACCCTGAACACAAACACCCCTGTGATCAGAAGACATAAACTTGGCCTAACGAAGACATAAAAATTTTCCGGTAAGAGAAACTTGATACCCATGTAAAGACATAAAATAGAGTTCACATAGCGAGTTAAAAAATATGAAAAAAATTTATAGAGTTATTTTTTGAAACATCAATTTCTGAAATCTAAAACTGACCTACCTAATCAGTATGACTGTTAATTTTCCTGTAATAACCATGTAATACATGAGAAATGATATCTAAAATGGATTTATGTAACAATCTTCAAGAAAATCGTTAGAGCTGTTTTTGAGATACCAACTTTTATCAAAACATGGCATACTCAATTATTGACCAGAAGACAATTACAAACAAAAGGGTATTTAAACCCTTTTATTCCCATTTTTTCACCTCCATAAAACAAATTTATATTTAGTCATAAATTTATTTCAAAGGTAAGATGAAGAAAATCGGTTTTTTGAAGAAAATCGTTACAGCCTTTTCTGAGGTACAGATTTATGTCCGAATTCCAGTTTCCGATATCTCACTTCTGGTTTTCCAATTTTCACCAGAATTTGGAAAATTCATCAGTACACTAGACCTGTCTCAATTGTGAAGTTTTGTAGTTCTATCTTTATTAGCTTCGTAGATATGATAGCCAGAAGATTCTCCACATTCATACATAACTGACCAATTACCAAAATTCACTTTTTTTTTACTCAGGAGGAGACCTTAAAACATGTAAATCAGGTGAAAACTCGATATCGAATTTTTGGATGGAATACAATACTTCCATTACCAATGATAGTCGGGGAATAGAAGTTAAAAAGTGATAAGTAATATAATGATATAATAAAAATATTAAAAGAGTAATCTTTATTATTTTCTGCCTATTTGTCTTAAACAAAATCAGCAATTTCTTTTATAAATCCAATCTGAAATATTTTGATTAAAATTTTATACAACCGTCAGTTTTAATTGGCTTTTTATAATTTTTCAATTATAAGTTAATTGTATCTTTATTTTGAGAAATATAACTTTATTCCTACTTTTCTTGTCAGGGAGTTGATTTAGTGAAAACTTTCTAATATAAAAGCTATGTGAATGGCTTTAAAGCCGAATTAACAATGAGCATGATGCATAACCCACATAATGTTGCAATCTAAGAAATTTTAAGTGTTGATTAAGAAGCTTAACCGTTAATGATTTTCTTTGCTGTAAACTCAGCATCGCACCACTACTCATGCATAGTAATATTTTCTAATAATTTTCTACATATTTAAATAAATCACTGTTTCTAAATCTTATTTTTCTTTTTTATATTATTTAATTTTTCATAACATTTGCACATTGACGCTTGAATATAAGAGTAATCAGCTAGCCAAATATTAAATATTTAGCCAAATAGTTATTATTTGGCTTTCACAATATTTAGCCAAGCAATTAGTATTCAGTTTCAGAATATTTGGCATCCAGTAGGCATTCTACCAAATTTACTATTTGGTACATACCTATAGCAGACATGGCCATATATTAGGAATAAATTACTATAATAAAGGGAGAAATTCGCCCTCTCTTTAGAGCAGTCAATTTAGGAAAAATTTTGTTCATCAGAAAATTTGACCTTCATAAAAATTAAATCTTAAAATGAAGTTTTCACAAAATTCAGCAAATTTCAGTTATAATAGTTTTAAAATAAATCTCAGTTTAACAGATGATTTCTTCTTCAGGAGTAAAATAGCACATGTATTTTTCTCATTACATCAAAGAAAGAAAAGCTGACCTTGTTTTTAGCAAGGTACATCTTCTGCTTAATTATGATTCCTGAAGAAGAAAGCATCTATATTTAAAAATTATTATATCCATTTTGCTTTTGAAACAGCTGTCGAGGCTTTCTTAATTTATGCTGTTATTACTGAATTAAATATTTTTATTATTTCAAAGCCAGTATTTTGGTGCTTCATTTTCTAGTATGAAACAGTATCTCTGGCAAATATTTTAGAACATTAGTTCATTAAACTGATCATATGATTTAAAACAATTTTCGTGCTTACAACATTGTTTTAATTATTATTATTTTTTTTTTTTTTCAAAATAATGTTCTTAGAAATTGCAGGAAAGACATGAATTTCATAGTGAATAATATTGGGAAATTGAGAATTAAAAAATTTTAAATTATATCCGAAAAACTAATAAGTTTTAGCAATAAATTAAAAATTATATAGGAATTTATTTTCTCTGAAGGTGGTAAAAATCATGGGGAAAACATATTTTGGCTAAGATGGTAAAAACCATGACATGGTAAATACCATGCCATAGAGGTCAAGACTTAAAATTTTTAGAAGTGGTCAGTGGCCACTCATGATCGTCGTCGTTATACATCGGATTCATACACATAATATATATATATATATGATA
The DNA here is from genome assembly GCA_963930645.1 of Salticus scenicus. Lineage (NCBI taxonomy): Eukaryota > Metazoa > Arthropoda > Arachnida > Araneae > Salticidae > Salticus > Salticus scenicus. Next base: position 175,619,056 of record OZ005657.1, read on the forward strand.
TATAAGTGTGTGTGCATAAAAGCATAAAAACACAAGTGATATGGTCGGAAAGTTAAATAGTGCTCTTTATACAATAAACGTGCATATATAATATATGTGTGTATTTCTGCCAATAAAAAAATAAAGAAAAAGAAGGGGAGATAAATGAAGGGGGGGGGACAAAAAATAATTACATCAGCAAGAAATATTTAACAATTCTATTTCTTTAGATGTTCAAGAATCTCATAAAGCAAGTTTGAAATTAATAATGACATTTATGTTATGGATGGAGAAAGATTGGAAATCAGGAGTTTTCGTAGAATACTTGGGTTTTCTTTTTAAAACAAACGATATCCGCAACGGAAGATTTCATCATCTGTCAGAAGAAAGGAAGATACGTTAAAAAAACGGAAGTCTTCCAGGAAAACCGGAAAAGTTGGCAAGTATGCTAATATATGCATTTTGCTACGGAAAACAGCAGGCTATGATGATGATATGATCTGACAATGTGATTTCTCATACACAATTTGTGTTTTACAAGAATATTCATTTTATGTCCCATTGCAAAAGAAATACAAAAAATTGATTCATTTAATAAATTTCACCTAGTCTGGCACTTCCATCTGCAAATGGAAAATAATTATGATCAGAATCAGAATTAGAGGAAAACAAAATTATTTTGAGTCTGAGGAGAGGGTGGGGAGGCAAAGAATCTGTACTAGCCTATTATCAGAGGTTTAATTTTATTAACTGGCATTTGATTGCTAAAATTAGAAATTTTCTGTAAATATGATTGGTTGGACAGACATTATTAGCATCATTTTCAAAGAAGAAACTAGTTTCTTCCAGGACAGTGGAAGAAACTGGAAAAAACCGGAAGAAACTGGAAGAAATGGAAGAAACTAACCAGAAGGCAAAACAGTAGTTCGAAATTAAAATTTATGAACTATATAAACCCAAACTCCAAAGCATAAATATAATGTCAAATCTGAACTATAATCCAATTAATATAAAAAATATTGTTAGAAAAATAAGTTATTTTATAACAAACACTAAATATATATAGGTGATGGGTTTTTACTTTTTAATGCTGATATTTTTAGAACTTTTTGCATATATACTATCTCATTAGTATACATTCAGACAGTACAAGTGATAATAACACTGTAAAAAAAAAATTTCAGTATTTTACAACAAAAGGTGCTGGCACCGCGGCTGCCAGCACAGTTGCTGTAAAATTTACAAGCTGCTGTTTTTTATGGTGCTGTAAAATTTACTGCACTTTGCTGTGAATTTTACAAGATGCTGTTTTTAGTAGTGCTGTAAAATTAACTGCATTTTGCTGTGAAATTTACAAGATGCTGTTTTAAAAAGTGTTGTAAAATTTACAGCAAAGTGTAGTTAATTTTACAACACTTTTTAAAACAGCATCTTGTAAAATACACAACAAAGTGCTGTTAATTTTACAGCACTATTAAAAACAACATCTTGTACAATTCTCAGCAAAGTGCAGTAAATTTTACAGCGCCATAAAAAACAGCCGCTTGTAAATTTTACAGCAACTGTGTTGGCAGCCGCGGTGCCAGCACCTTTTGTTGTAAAATACTGATTCTTTCTTTCTTTCTTTTTTTTTCTTTTTTTTTTTTTTTTTTTTTCAGGGAGGCAGTGATGCCAGATTGGGGGTTTTGTCCCCATTTTGGGGATTTTCGAGGCAATTTTGGGGACCAAATGTTTGTGGGGACATTTTTGGGGAATTTTAAAATTTTGGGGACAAATCTGGGGAGTTCTTCAACTTTCTGTCAATGTTGGCAACGTAATGATTTATCGCTACGACTAGAGACTTTCAAAAGCTTTATTGTTATTTGAGGATTTTTTTCAAATATTGCCTTCATTTGGGGAAAAATCTGAGCTCAAATCATGGAAAAATCTGCTTGATTTTTTTTTTTTTTTAAGAAATTTTTATTTTCCCTTTTTAGTAGAAATCAAGCTGGGGATTTTTTTTTCGAAAAAAAAAAAAAAAAAAAAAAAAAAACCTGATTTGGGAAAACTTGAAGACTTTTTGGGGAAAAATTTTTCGACCATTTGGCATCACTGAGTGTAGGCGCCCCGCGCCATCAAACACAGAAAGATCAAAAGAGAGAAAAGACGTTTGTTTGTTCCTTCAAAGAAAACATGATGCTGCTAGTTGGATCTAGCTTCTAGGTGCTAGAGATTTGTTTTCTCCAATATAAATATCAGAAATATTTTAATGGCAAATTTTCGGGATGACAAATTTGTGATTCATAATCGCAAAATAGGTGCCAACTGTTTCCATTTGAAGACAACTGTCATTCTACTGGCTGGAACCATTCATTTTGATTTCCTTTCTTTTCTTTTCTTTTTCTTTCTTTCTTTTTTTTTTTTTTTTTTGTATTATTTTTAGAAGTTTTTTTATTCTAAGACTTTAATTATAAATTCATTATTTCTAGTACGAGAAAAAAACCACTTAATAAGTTTTCTTAAAAAAAAAAAAGAAAAAAAAAAGAAAGAAAGAAAGAAAGAAAAAGAAAGAAAGACAAAAAACCTTATAAATTTACTTAAAAAAAAAAATAAATAAATAAAATTAATTCTCTGTTACATTATTTTCAAATAAGGGATATATAAACGATGAGGATATGAAATATATAAACGTATATATAACAATAATAATTCATCATTGCAATGATCGAACACAAAAAAGTAGGACTTGACTTAATCAATAAAAGATTATATATGTACTGATAAAAATATCTGTAACTGATATCTAGAATCTAAATTGTGTCTTCAGAAAAAATAGTTCCATATCATCCTTATAAATTCTAGTCGCCTTTGAAAGGGCGTTCTAGAAACCCCTATCAGAAATCTAGAGCGTTTGACGATATACTCGAGGGCAAAGTTATTTAAAAATATTTACAAATAAATGCGAATACACGAGGCTGGTTTCAGCAACCTATAATCTTAGTTACCCAATTCTAGAAAATCAAGCGAGAATTTCTCGCAATACTATTCAGACTATTGTTTCACCGTCTAGAAATGTGTAGACTAGAAATTCTCAATCATTTCGTCTATACAATTTATTGGCGTGCCTTACGCGCATAGCTCGGAAATCAATATGTCTAGTTAAGGGATTTAGAAAATGACCACTTATTCATTCTAGATGAAGGCAGTATATATATATATATATATTTTTTTTTTTTTTTTTTTCTGAGTGTGAAAGTGGAGCCTTATATAAGGCAAAATACAGGGTTATTACAAAAGAATCATCGGGTTTCCGAAGCACCTATTTCAAAACATAATTGGGTTACAACAATAAGTTATACATGAAAATAAACAGAAAACATCCTAGATTGACGTTCATACTATAGATGCAAGAAGTCTGTGAGGACGATGACTTTGCAAACAAGTTTGTTTTAAGTGACGAAGCTACCTTTCATCTTAGTGGCAAGGTCAACCGACACAATGTACGGATATGGGGCACTTCTTCGTTTGGGAATATGTTAAAGACTGCGTCTACGTACCACCATTACCTACCACTTTCGCTGAGTTGCACAACGACTGCATTCGCGACCATCGACGCGACCAATCTGAGTAATGTGTGGAGCGAACTGAACTATCGCCTTGACATCTGCCATATCACTCAAGGAGCACATATTGAACATTTACTTATATCGGGTTGGCAAGAAAGTAATTTCGGTTTTCACGCATAGATGGCGTTGACCATACTTTTGAATGACTTCTGTCAACGCCATGTTTTTGATCTTTTGACATTTGTTAGCCGTCACTCTTAGCTTGCTTTAGAAAAACATCCCACGCAATTTCATCAACAATTGTTAGTTTAGCATCAGTTTTAACATGGAGTGTAAAAACGAACATTTTCGTCATATTTTGTTGTATTATTTCCGTAAAGGGAAAAAGGCAGCGCAAGTTCATAAAAAGATATGCGAAGTTTATGGTGACAATTGCATAACAGAACGCACATGTCAGAAGTGGTTTACCAAATTCCGTTCTGGAGATTTTTCGCTGAAAGATAAGCAACGTTCGGGTCGTCCAAATGAAGTTGAAGATGACGAAATCAAAGCCATAATTGAATCAGATCGTCATGCAACTGTGAGAGAGCTTGGAGAGAAGTTAAAAGTATCACACACAACAATTGAAAATCATTTGAAGCGTCTTGGACTAGTCAAAAAGCTTGATACTTGGGTTCCTCATGAATTGAAAGAAATTCATTTAACACAGCGCATTAGTGCTTGCGATTTACACCTGAAACGCAATGAAATCGATCCTTTTCTGAAACGAATCATCACTGGTGATGAAAAATGGATTGTTTATGATAACGTCAGTCGAAAACGATCATGGTCTAAGCATGATGAACCACCACAAACCACTTCAAAGGCTGATATTCACCAAAAGAAGATGTTGCTTTCAATTTGGTGGGATTGGAAAGGTGTGGTATATTTTGAGTTGCTCCCAAGGAACCAAACGATCAATTCGGACGTCTACTGTCACCAACTGGACAAATTAAATGCAGCAATTGCAGAAAAACGGCCAGAATTGGTCAATCGCAAAGGTGTAATTTTTCATCAGGACAACGCTAGACCACACACATCTTTAGTCACTCGCCAAAAACTGATGGAACTTGGTTGGGAATTGATGTTACATCCACCATATAGTCCGGACCTTGCACCATCAGATTACCATTTATTTCGATCTCTGCAGAACTACATGAATGGTAAAACTTTCAATGATGATGACGCTGTAAAATCGCACTTGGTTCAGTTTTTCGCCGATAGAGACCAGAAGTTCTATGAACGTGGAATCATGATGTTGCCAGAAAGATGGCGAAAGGTCATCGACCAAAATGGAAAATATATCATTGATTAAAGTTTATTCTTTGTATTCTAAAATTCGTGTTTTATTTCATGAAAAAAACCGAAATTACTTTCTTGCCAACCCAATAGTATGGACGTCAATCTTGGATGCTTTCGGTTTATTTTCATGTATAACTCATTGTTGTAACTCAATTATGTTCCGAAATAAACGCTTCGGAAACCCGATGATTCTGTTCTAATAACCCTGTATATTGAAAAAATTAATGAGTTCTTTCTAAGACATTGATATATGAGATCATATAAAATAAATATGAAAGAAGTATAGCAGATTATATATAACTAGAAGAAGGAGAAGAGGCTACCACGACTTAAAACGAGTGAAGTAGGTTGACCTAGTTTGGTGATTATCCAATTTCCGGCAAATCCTCTGCAATACTATATGATAACAGAAATTTTTAATTCCATTACCCGACTACCGTAAGTAATGGAAGTATTGTATTCGGTCCAAAATTTCGATGTTGAGATTTCACTTGATTTACATGTTTTAAGGTCTCCTGAGTCCAAAAAAATGGTTTTTGGCAATTGGTCAGTGTGTGTGTGTATGTGTGTGGGGAATCTCCTGCCTATTATATCTCCAAAACTAATAAAGATACAGCTCGAAACTCCAGAATAAAGACGGAACTAGTGTACAGATGAATTTCGCAAATTCTGGTGAAAATTGGAAAACCGAAAGTGGGACTTTCGGAACCGGAAGTGAAGCTGTAAGTCCGTATCTCAAAAACGGTTCTAACGATTTTTCTTTAAAGTTGCTATATAAACACTCTATTAGATGTCCTTTTGAATGATATGGTTGCTTAGTTCAGGAAAATTGATAGGCGTCCTGTATAAATAGCTGAATTTCAGATACTACGAGTGGATTTCTTTCAAATCTTTAGAGCCGTTTTTGAGACACCGATTTTTACCAAACTTTGCGTATTCAGTTGTTGACCGGAAAACAACAATAATATACAAAAGGATATTTAAAAGAGTGTTAATATTGCAAGTTTGAAAAAAATCTATACAGCCGTTTTGAAAGGAATCCACTCGCAGTACCTGAAATTCAACTATTTACACAGGACGCCTATCAATTTTCCTGAACTAACCAATTATATCATTCGAAAGGACATCTAATACAGTGTTTATATAGCAGCTTTGACGAAAATCTCCAGAGACTTTTTTTTTTTTTACTTACGTTTCCACTTCCGGATGTCCCATTTACGGTTTTCCAGTTTTCACCAAAATTTTGAAAATTCATCTGTACACCAGTTCTGTCTTAATTCTGAAGTTTCGTAACTGCATCTTTATTAGTTTCGGAGATATGTTAGTCAGAAGATTTCCCACACACATACACACACACACTGACCAATTGCATAATCCACTTTTTCGGACTCAGGAGACCTTAAAACATGTAAATCTCGATACCGAATTTTTGGACGGAATACAATACTTCCATTACGTACGGTATTCGGGTAATGGAACTAAAAATGGTAGAGTTACTTTTTGAAACACCAACTTCTGAGATCTAAAACTGATCAACCTAAACAGGATTACTGTTAATTTTAATGTAATAACCACGTAAAATAAACGAGAAAGGATATCTAAAATGGATTTATGTAACAGTTTTTAAGAAAATCGTTAGAGCCGTTTTTGAGATACGGAATTACGGCCCCACTTCCCGTTTTCGATGTCCCACTTCCGGTTTTCCAATTTTCACCAAAATTTGGAAAATCCATCTGTACACCAATTCTGTCTTAATTCTGAAGTTTTGTAGCTGTATCTTTGTTATTTTCCGAGATATGGTAGTCAGAATATTCTCTGCACACATACATACACACACACTGACCAATTGCCAAAAAACACTTTTTTGGACTCAGGAGACTTTAAAACATGTAAATTAGGTGAAATCTCCATATCGAATTTTTGAACCGAATACAATGCTTCCATTACCTATGGTAGTCGGGTAATAGAAGTAAAAAAAGTAAAAATGAATGTAAATTTAATTAATTAAGATAGTAATTATATAACCAAAATGTAAGGAGCATATTTTTTTTTTTTCCTTTTAGATTTGAGTTTAATTAATAATATTAAAGGTATCTATAATTATGTCAGGTAACATTTTATAATATTTAAAAATCTGATGTAAAACAACAACACGACTTCCTTTATCCACACGTATTATATGTTTTTTTTTTTTTTTTAAGATAATATGATCAGAAGACATCAAATTGACCAAACGAATTATTGAAAACTAAAATTTTTCCTGCATGAGAAGAGTGAAGACACATAAAACAAAGTTTACATGGCAAGTTAGAAAATAACAGAAAAAAATGATAGAGCTATTTTTTGAAACACCAATTTCCGAGATCTAAAATTAGCCTACCTAAGCAAAATGACAGTTATTTTTCCTGTAATACCCATGTATATGAGAAAGGATATCTAAAACTGATTTACGTAACAATTTTCAAGAAAATCATTAGAGCAGTTTTTGAGATACAGGCTTTCATCAAAACTTAACAAAATAAATTTTTGATCAGAAAACAATTACATATAAAAGTATATCTAAAAAAGAGCTATTATGCCGAGTTTGAAAAAAATCCGTACAACCGTTTTTAACGGAACGCACTTGTGAGACCTGAAATTGAGCTATTTATACAGAACGCCTAACAATTTTCCTGAATGAACCAACTATATCATTCGAAAGGGCATCTAATTGAGTGTTTATATTGCAACTTTAAAGAAAATCGTTAAAGTCGTTTTTGAGATATGGACTTACGGTCTCACTTCCGGTTTCCGATGTCCTACTTCCTGTTTTCCAAATTTCACCAAAATTTGGAAACTTCATCTGTACACCAAACCTGTGTCAATTCTGAAGTTTTGTAGTTCTCTCTTAAATAGTTTCGGAGATATAATAGCCAGAAGATTCCCCAAACACATACACTATACGCATACATACACACACACACACACACACACACACACACACACACACACACACACACACACTGACCAACTGTCGAAAACCCTTTTTTTGGACTCAGGGGACCTTAAAACGTGTAAATCAGGTGAAAACTCGATATCGAATTTTTGGACCGAATACAATACTTCCATTACCTACGGAAAAATTAAATTAATTTCAACCACTGTATTTGAATTACATTTAAATTTTTGATATATTTCATTCTGCATACTATGTCCATGTATTATATTCTGCCTCCATACTTATTTGGTTTTAAAGTATATTACAACAAATCTATCTTTAATAATTACCATTACTATATAACATTTATGGATAAAAAGATATATTCAGATATAAAATGAATGTAATAAAAATAATTGATAAATAACAAAAGATTTAATTAACATCACTGAATTTGTATATTTTAAAAAGTAAGGATGTATGTGAAGATGATTAAGATAACGGATTATTATGTAAATTTGAAATCAAGTAATTAGTAGCTTTAACTAACATGAAACATTATCTGCGTAATTACTGTTATCTTTAACATTACTCACTAATCTCATTTGAACCAAATAAAAAAACTGTGTTTTCTACATTTTGATCATATAATTATTTTGTTAATTAATTAAATTTATCTTCATTTTAATTTTTTCTTCTGTGTAATCACAGAGATTTGCACACATTTGGTAAAATTGGGCTTACGCCAAATTGGCATAATACGCTCTAAGAGCTCTTATGCCGTGGTAGTCCTTCTTCAAGTTGCTATTTCATTTTATTTTATTTTTCATTTTTTGTCATATTCATTACATACGATCTTATATATCAGTATCTCAGTAGAAATTTATAGTAACTTTTTCAATATTTTTTACTTTCTATAAGGCTTCATTTCGTATTAATTAATTGCCTACTGTGAGCACTAGTGGGACGTTAAACGCAACCAACCATACGTAATTGTTTATCAATTAATTCAAGGCCCCTTTCATGATGTCTGATCATTGTTAAGATTAATTATTATCATTACAGATGGCATTATAATTAATAATTCTGCTATTGCGCTAATTAAATTGAAATTTTTAAACGACCGTTGGTACATTTAAAAATTACCAGGCTTTATAAAAAAATAATAATAATAATAATAATAAGTAAAAAATAAATTCCCGAACATTTCAGTGGTCAGACAATTGTAAAAGTTACAATAGCGTTTTTAAAATTTATTCCCATGTTTATAGCTTTTGCTATTACATCTTAATTGTTTTGTGTGTCACTGCAAAATATCTAATTGGGAACCTGTAATTTCCAGTAAAAGCGATACTGTAAAAAATTAATAAAACCTATATCGGTTTCATTCTTTTTTAAATAACTTAATGCACTTTAGGAAATTAGTCATAGGGTATAAATACTTGTTAATATTTGTTTCCCTGTAAAAGAACTACAAATAATATGCATGTTTTTTTTTTTTTTTTTTAATAGTAATCGTACTTTAGCGAATGAAAGATTCAAAGTAACGTATATCAGCCCTATTCTCTTTAAATAATTTAGCATCATTAACACTAATTTCAAATTATTTGAGTCTATATATCGTATTATATAAAAATTCGACTCCGTATCCCTAAGTAAACTTTGTCCCGCAATCATAAAAGTCTCTATATTTCTGTCAATGGTGACCTGTAACAAGCCTTCTCAATGTTACCTGAATCGAATGTTTAGGTTAGATGCTAGCATACAAATATTTTGAGCCATTAGGCCATAATCAAAAAAAAAAAAAAAAAATTACTACAAATTAAATAAGGCAGTTGATTATCTTTTACTTCTAAAAACAAATGCACGCTGTTGCTAAGCGGTTTTTATAGCCATCTGCTGTCATATAATTGATGATTCATCTAAATATTTTACTGAAAAACTTACACATCCGTTTTAGATCAAATATGTTTTGCTTACTTAGACAGAATTTTTTTTTTATGAAGACAAGAGATGTTTTCAGCTGCACGTTTAAAAGATTCAACTGAAAAATTATGCGAAAATTAAACTGAAATTAGAAATTTATTTTGTGCACACATTTTAGTGTCTAATATTTATTTTATTATTTATTAGTGGTAGTAACTTTAGTGATTACATTTTTCAAAAATAGAAAAAAGCATTTTTATTTTTTATTAAGAAAAAGTACCATTTGAAAAAAAATAAAAATGCAGAGTAAAGATTGAGTATCTCGAATACTTATTTTTAAATGAATACTATTGTAAATTTACAGAGACTCTGGATAATTATATTATCGTTATAATGTTAAAAATAATCTTTTGTGACGTTGGCACAATTTTCTTTTACTCTGCAGTATTTTTTTTTTTTTTTTTTTTTTTTTCTGAGAATTTTTATTATTATATTATTCATACACTAGCTGGTTTTACCCTCTTAAAGCAAGAAAGAAATAAATCACTATTTTTCATATCACTTTATACAAAGAAAACTTAAAAAAAAATAATAAATAAAAAGTAAATAATCATGACCTCGCTTAAAGTATCTGCTGCCTACGGTAGCATCTTTCCCATTTGCGCTGTGTCCGGTCAAGGTTACTGACTGCAGCAACTTAATTTTTGGGCACTTCAATTTCGGTATTTATCAGATAAGTCGTGGAGCTTCTATTACTCAAGAACTACAATTTTAAAAAATGACTGTAGCTCAGTATCAATTACACATTTGAGTTTTGAAACCATGTATTTTATAGACCTCGATCTCTCTAAATTATTACCATTTGATTTCAGTTAGCATAATATATATATATATATATATATATATATATATATTACTTTTCAAAAAAATTAAATAAAAACAAATACATTTTAATTAAATTTAAAATTCAAGACGTTTAAACTTTTTTACACACTACCATTTGTTTCTGATATATACAATAAATAAATAAAGTATCCTTCTCAAAGGAATATATATATATGTATATATATATATATATATTATAAAACATAATGTAACAACCGTGCTGCTAAGAGATGCTGACGAATAAAACTAAAGAATAAATTTAAGAAAATGAAAAGAAAAAAGATTAAAATTAGAAATTTGAAAATATATCAGTGAGGTGTACAGTCGTCCTAGCTATCTATTTGACAAAATGTGTAAGCTGTGCGATTAATAGCCTGAGCGCAAAAGCACTCACAAACAAACATTCCGCTTTTTTCATAAGTTTACATTTAATGTATGTGTTAAATAAAAATATCTGAAACAGGTGTATATTTAATACTCTTACATATTTTATGCAGCTACATTTATATTGAACGAATTTCTAATTACTATAGTTAAAAAAAAAAAAAAAAAAATGTTCACAATTTGACTTGGCTAATCAAAGAATAACCAGACCATAATCCGATTTCCAAGGAAAGTAATTATAATAATAATAACAAATTCGCCTCACAAAAAAAAAAAAAAAAAGGGCTTTAAGGGCCCTCTTCACTCACCGCCGCCAGAAGCCGAAGCTAATGTTATTCTATGGGAAATTTTTCTTTACAAATAACTTATTAAAAAATAAATATTTTTAAATTCTGTTTTCACATTCTGAAAATTCTCAGCTATTAAATTGACGGACCTTTTTAAAAAATATATTTTTTAAATTTTTTATATTTTATTTTGAAGCTGCAAAATACGAATTTTTAATATGTGAAATTTTCTCATTTTGCAAGTTCAAAATAAAATATAAAAAATATTAAGTAAAAGTACCATTAATCAATACAAAATATTAATAAAAAATTAATAGCTAACCTTTTTGATGAACGGGAATTGCTCGTTCCATGATCTTCTCTTCATTCATTCATCGTGCATCTGCATCTAAGTTCAGAGACACAGATTTTATGTTTCAGCGCAGATGTTCGCGTCTAAAGTCCACAGGAAGTCGATTTTACAACATTTAGTGCTTGAATTTATTAAAAAAGCGCCAATGCTTGAAAATATACAACAGAAAGTGCAGGCAAAATTACAACATTTTTTTACAGTGAATTACGGAATTAACCATAATATTTGCACTTTTTTTTTTTTTTTTTTTTTTTAAGGATACAATTTTTTGTATAAACTCGAAGCCGGTAAACTGTATCAATAAGTAATATACTTACTTTTAAACTCTCCTGCAAGTTCTCTAGGATTAAAAAAAAAAAAAAAAAAAAAAAAAAAAAAGCATAGTTTGTATTTATCTATTTTAAGTTGAAAAATAAAGTGCAGTATTGAACTACTCTAAAAAACATTTCATTTGTTTTACAGTTTTTAACTCCCTCTAATTCTCAAAAATTTTGTCTAGAGGTTGTGCGGATTATAGGAATTTGTAGATTAGAGATCATTGCCTTTGTTTACACCTTTACAGTTTTCTTTTGCAGATACAGAGTCAGTTATTATTAATTCATGAGAATAAACATCAGAATGGAAAGACGATTTCTAATAAATTTTAGAATAAAGTATTTCTTCAATATTAATAAAACTAATCTATCACATTCATATATGATAAATAATTTAAGCATATTCAAATAATAGGTACCTATAAAATGTAAACATATTTAAAAAATATGAAACTAAATATTTTTGCAAGTTTAGAAATAATATTCATCACTGATTAATTTTGTTAAACATTGATGTAATAGTGATTTGTTTCATTAAGCATTAGTCTGTATGAATTGCAGGATAATAAATACAAGAATGCTACTCCCCCCCCCCCCCCCCCCCACCACCACCCAAGTTGAGTTTCAAAGCAAGGATTAAGCTAAAAATTTGATTTAAAAAAAGTAAAAATGTGAGAAATGTGAATTTATTTCAAATATGAGATGTAAATTTCTTTCTCACTGTACTGTATTAGGAAAATGAAGTTTTTGATGACATTTTGTAATACAGTAATTATTGAATACTGGCTCTTTTAATTAACTGAATGTTTGTTAAGATCTGTTTTAACAGAAAGTATAAGCAAGTGATACAAACTATTATTTATTACCAGTTAAAGAAATAAAATTGTCTAAATAATAAATTATAAAACTTTACGCTTTTTAAATTGAAATTGATTTTTCTACTGGATTTTGAGTATTTTGGAACGTGATTATCAGATACCGAAGATCACTTCGGTAAAAATCTCATAATTATTAATTAAATATGTAATTAAATTTTTATAGGTATAATTAAAGTTACTTAAAGTTGTTTATAAGACAAATGCATCCATTGTATCTTACAAATCTGCAATTTATAGGATAAATTTTTAAGAAAAACAGTTTCTTCCATTTCTTCCACTTGGAAGAAACCTATTTCTTCCAGCCGGTTTTTTCCGCGTTTTTTTCCGCCTTGGAAGAAACTTGCCAACCCTGATAAATTGACTACCTAAACAGTTATATATAGCTTTTATCTACATTAAACATTTTCAGGATTATTTCATTAACACAAAAAAATTCTTTAATATAAATGCAGTTACTTTTATATCCACATAAAACCTTATAAAAATTTCATACCATCAGAAAAACAAATTTTTCAAATGTATATAGAATAAAATTTTTATGTATGTACATTAATCATACATTTATGTATATATATATATATCAGTGGCGTATTCTCTGGGTATGCTAGGCATGCGCCGCATACTGCTAAAAATTATCTAAACTTCAAACATATTTTGATTAAAAAAAATAATAATAATAAAGAAAAAAAAATAATAATTCAACAACTGATTTTATTAATCACTCACTTTCATCCATCAATTAGCCATCATTTAATTTTCCAAAACTATTCTGAAAGAAAATGTCTTCTGTTGCATAGATAATTCGTGGAAAAACAGCTGTTTCCTGACCGGTTACTCCGTAAGGCATGCTACTTTTCTAAAGTATACCCTTGGATAGGGAATTTTTGTTGTGTGAGGAAATTTTCATTGCGTTAATTTCCCGCACAAGGGGATTTCCGCTGTTTAAAGGATCGAAGTCATGCTATCCGTCGACAGCATGTCCTGGAGTTTTCCCGTACTGCTAAAGTATTAGGGATTTTCATTTTCTTATCTTCCGTAGAAGTGTTCGCGTAGTCAGTGAGAACTAGTTTTTCCATTTTGTCCAACTACTCAAAGACAAGAATGACTGAATAGATTGACGATGTTGCTAGTTAAAAAATATTATTGATAAAGTAAAATTTAATGCTTCATTTTACAATGATAATTACATCATTGAAGAAAGAAAAAAAAAAGAAAGAAAAAAAGAAAGAAAATAAAGAAAAAACTGAAGTTATTTATAAATTATGGCTCAACTATAAAATAAAATTTAAAAAAAATTCTGAAAAAATATCTCTGCTATTTTATGCAACAGGAAAATTACTGCAGTTTTATTTTTTTTTTTATATATACTTTTCTTAAATAACTCATACCAAACGAGAACTTCCGAAAGAAGTAAAATTATGATCAAAATTTTATTTATTATGTTGTCTCTCTATGAATAAATTGTCTGTCTCTCCCTGTGTGTCTGCGTGCACTCTGGGCAGAGATTCACAAATAAAAATTTAGATACCATAATTTTTATACAGTATTTTATTTATTTATTTATTTATTAAAAGGTAAAACGAATATCAACAATTCGTCAAGTGAGAAACTGCAATATTATAAAAATAGTTGTATTAAAATTTCCTTTTGTAAGAACTTGGCTCTGAAGCTCAAGCCTTTGATTACAGAGCTGCAACATGTGGCAGAGGTGTAGCTTGGATATTGGTAAATGAACACCTCATCGAGATTTTTTTTTTTTTTTTTTTTTTTTTTTTGAATGAGAATATTTACCCTCTCCCCCCCCCCACCCCTCCGAATTTTTCCATTTCATTTTCTTAAATTTTATTAAAATTGTCCAATTTTATTTTTAGTCATCCCCATTCCTTAGCAATGGTTACTAGCTTACTACGGTTACTACATAGCAACACTTTCTCTATCAGGCGATGCCTTTTAAAAAGCGAAGCTATCGACAAATTTTTATTTTAATTGAACAAAATAAGGTATTTTATTTCAATAGTTGCCTCTTCAAAACAATTTTTTATTTGGAAACATAAAAATTTCTTTGAAAGGGAAATGTTTATTCTTTTTATTTATTTATTTATTTATTTTCACTTTTGGAATCAAATGTCAATATAATAAAAATAATTAAACTTATTACGTTTTAAACTTTATTAAAATGTGCAACAATTAAGTTCATGTATAAGAACTATTTGTGGTCCGAGTTAAAGCGTAATCACAAGCAGTGGGAACCTGGATCTGATACTGTAAGGAAGTTACTGCCATAGTTTGCGTGAGTTTAATGAAATTATACATATGTATAAAGCAGGGGTCGTACTCTCCGCCCTTTTTTCAGGACACTCTCAGAGATAAGAAATTTTCAAATTTATTGTCCCCACTTTTTTTATACAAAAGTTTCTAGCCTGTATAATCAGGGAACATTATTCTAAATATATCAGAAAAATTTCTGCAAGATATTAGTGGTGGCGAAAAAGGAGAAAATTTCTTATCCCTTGGAGTGTCCTGAAAAAAGTGAGGAGAGTACGACCCCTGATAAAGTGATATATAAAAAATTAGTGATTCAATTTCTTTGAGAATTCAGTTTTATATAGTAACCAGTGACGCATGTAAAACCTACTAGTCCTTCAATAAATTATAATAAGTGGGATTTAAATATATGCTGTCAAGATAAATTCGTAAAATTCGAGTATAAAATTATATTTATGGTTTGGAGAAATTGGAAATTTACGTACTTAAATTATAAGAAATGATAACGAATTTAGGAGTAGTGCTCTTTCCACAGTTGCTTTAGAGCATGCCCAGATTCCAATATCACGCTACGCCACTGATATATATATATATATATAGTATTTAATTATCAGTTTTAAACACATATGAAATCAACTGAGCATTAATTTTCTTAAACTGATTTAGAAAAAAATTTCGTACCTAAAAACCAGTTTTTCATCCCCCCTCCCCCCTGTTTACACATTTGGTATAGATATGAAATATAAATGTACAGGGGCGCGCCGACCCGGTGTGCGGCGCACACAGGCGCCAGGTAAAGAAAGGCGCCAGGTAAAGAAAGGCGCAAGCCTAGGATAAATTATTTGAAAAAAAAAAAAAAAAAAAAGAGAAAAAAAAAAAAAAAAAAAACTATATATTGCTTTATTAAATCTGATTTCATAATGCCGGTCTGAAGTCATGCGAGTAGTGCTGCTAAATGAGGCGCCTTGAAAAATATACTGGTAAAACTTGTGTTCCTCAAATAGTATAGGAGGTTTTTTGTGAAAGGGCACGTTAAAAATGGAATAATTTTGTAAAGATGTACCTACCTTCAGCAAAATTTTCTTTGACTTTTTTAACAGATCAAATTATTCCATAAAATTTAAAAGGGCGTCTTAATCTCTTCCCCCCCCCCTCCTCTTCTGGCGGAAAAAGGCCACTTAGTTTACTAAAAAGACAACGATTGCAAAAATAAAGACTTAATATAGAACCGGAGATTTTACTTAGAGTACTTTTTTCCCCTTTGCATTATCGGTGTAACATCTATATTAATAAAATCGGACTTTTGTCTGTAAATTTCTCAAATTCGAAAAAAATAATTGCGATATCTTCACATTTCACACATCGGGAAAGCCAAAAAAATTTCTGTGTGTGTGTGTGTGTGGTGCATTGTACGGTCGTTGTGTCTGCATGTCTATAACAATTTTGTGTGGGTATCACGTGAGAGCAGTTGGGCAGTATTCAACGACACTTGGCAGGAATTACCCAACTTAAAATTATATCTATAAACTTTCGTAAATTCCCCCCCTGGGGGGGGGCAGGAGGTAAAAGCACGTTTATATGCAGAACTTGGCTTCAAATTATCACAGTGAAGAAATTGCACATGAGGAGTCTAGATTTTAGTACAACAACAACAACAATAATAATCATTGTCTACAATTTTGAAATTTTTGACTTAAAAGGGGAGAGGAAGAAAATTGATTTTCGGGGGGAAAATTCATAAACTCCGGATTTTTGAGTAGAAAAACACCAAAAATAGTACAAAAATGTTGAGAACAGCCATGTATATTCTTTAGGACTAGAAAAGCCTCGGTTCGGAAACGAACAGAATTCTGAATGCGGGAAAATTTTTTAAATCAAACTCGAAATGTACAAAAGCTGTTTCCTACTGTAGGAAACAGTCAGATGCTGCTTGCGTACCAATAGATTAAAGTTCGTTAATGAAATCATTTTTAAATTTATGAAATTAGTGAATGTAGTGAATCAACGAAGGCTTTGCCCGCTTCGATGGTCACTATATTTAAAGAACACTTTTTTCTATATCACTTTAAAAAAAAAAAATCATGAAATTGCTCTAAAGCCCGCTTTGGTACCCCGTTGCCTTTGGTAGCGACCCACTCATTCGCAGACCCTCAGGTGCCTGTGTCTAACACTAGGATGTCAGTTGTTTGTGACAATAGCCTATCAGTGGGCTTCCATTTGGGTGCTTATCAGATGACACTTTCGAAACGGACAGTATCGAAAAAAATTGAAGTAGCAATTTTATATTTGAATCCCACTTACATATGAACAACACTATTATACGTGGTGTACATAATACTTTCTTTCATGTTATTTTCTATATTTATTTGATTTATTCGATGAACCATAAAATGACAATAATTTCACGCCAAATGTAATACTATTACAATGTGCTATGATCGGTTACGTCTATCACATGAGACAATTTTTGGGGTTATAATAGTACCAAAACAAAATTCAAAACTGGTGTACAATCAATATATAGATTTTAAAACTTCTTTACACATCATAAATTTTAAGTCATTTTTTTTTGTGTGTGTGTGTGTGTTCCTCTCTGATTGGTCCTGCATGATGCTTCTTATTGGTTGTTTGTGTTGCTCCTCCCCCTCTGGTTTTTGCCCTGCTTTCAGTATTGCTTTTGCCTCCAAGGTAAAAGCAAGATTGAAAGCAGGGCAACGTGCACGTGTTCTTTTGCACCTGATGAAGAAAGGCTACCTCCTTTAGAAACCGGTTTTTAAAAAAATGCTGGCTTAAAAGGTTATAACAGTAGTTGAGTTATCAATAGTAGTTGGTATATAGATATAATAACAGAGTAAGGAAATTGTCAGAATCAATGCTCTTAGAAGAACAGTCTGGCTTCAGACGAGGAAGATCTTGTATAGACGATGTATTCTCTTTAAAACAGATAATTGAAAAGCGTAGAGAATTTAACCTGGAAACGCATACTATTTTTATAGACTTCGAAAAAGCGTTCGACCGTGTGAATAGAGAAAAGTTATGGTCTATCATGGAATGTAGGGGATTCCCCCGACACTTGATTCAGGCTTGTCAGTCCTTATATCAACATACAAAGATACTCATCGGCACACACAAAACCAACGAAGTAGACACTAACCAAGGAGTCAGACAGGGATGTAGTCTATCCCCAACTCTGTTTAATCTCTACATAGACGACATCATCCGAACATGGAAAACTTCAGCCGCCCCAGGAATTAAGCTAAAAGTAGACATGTCCATCAACACGCTACTGTTCGCGGATGACCAGGTTATCATTCAGGAATGTGAAGACGATCTACAGAGATCAACGTATAGCCTACACAAAATTTGTCAAGACTATGGAATGAAAATCTCGATAAAAAAACCCAAATCTATGGCTTTCAAAGGGAAAGAACCTATTCGTACAAAAATTGTCATTGAAAATGAAGTCATAGAACATGTATCACACTTTACCTATCTAGGTTGTGATCTCACTTATGACTACGAGAACGAGGTACAGCAGAAATTGCACAAATTCCAATACATCTGTGGAACTTTGAGAAAAACCCTCAGGAAGAAGACACGAAAAGAAACACAACTTAAATTCTATAGGGTCAGGGCCACACCCGTCTTACTTTATGGCTCAGAGACATGGACCTTGGGGAGCCGGGATCTATCGAGAATCCAAGCAACAGAAATGCGACATTTGAGACCTATAAAAGGCTGCACAATTTTCGACAAGATTCGGAATGAAGACATCAGGAAGGAGTTAAAGATCTTCAACTTATGTGATAGAATACAAGAATATCGTTCTAAATGGAAAGACCATGTACAGCGTATGCCGGAAACACGGTTCCCCAGAGCTGCCCTCGACTACTCCCCAAAGGGCAGGAGAGATCGAGGACGACCGAGAAAGCGGTGGACTGAACAATGAAGCCGGAACAGGCACTATGCCTAATCCTTGAAGTTGATGATGATGATGATGGTATATAGAAAAATAAATAATGAAATATGTAAACCTGATCATGGTACAGCCTTAATATAGCTCCCCTTGGCGACTTTTGAAACTTTATCGCCACTTTAGACAAAAATACCTATGTGACTATTTTTTCTGTTTTTCTTTTCGTTTTTTTCCTTACCTGTTCTTTCATTTCTGTTTTTCAATATTTTATAATTTATTTATATTTTTGATGCGCTACTTGGCTTAAAGTGGCTTTTGCGAAAGTGGAGTCCTCATAGAAAATTGTCCGATCTGTTTCAGCATCAAAATTTTAAAAATTACCCAGGATTATCAATAAGTAAAGCTCTTTAATATAATGCTGAATTAGCTTTCATGCCAAGCGCGATTCATCCGTGCCAAAACATACTATTTAAACACTAGAGAAAAGAAAAAATCTAAAATTCAGGTATATATATATATATATATATATTTTTTTTTTTTTAACTCCATTTTCACAGTTTTATTTTTTTATATGCATGAGCAAATTTAAAATTTTATATTTTTTTATTTTTCGCGTGAAAGCATATTTCATTTTATGCTAAAAAAAAAAAAAAAAATCGTTACAAATGAGGTACAAAATAAAAGGGACGATTTTTCTGAATCCGTCAGATTAAACAGCTTATTATCGTTCGGACAATAAGATTTTTTAAAATTAACTAAAGTATGAAAATTTGGTGGCAACTTGCGTCCACACACAGACAGAGTCCAGGGAAATCTCTTAGCCGTTTTTATATATAGATATTTCCCAAAACCCATTTTTTGGTGTTTGTGATTTTTTATCTTGGGTGGGGAGGGGTGGTGTTACGAGCGATCAAATTCGAGGACCCCTTTTTTTGTGCTAAATTAGTCCTGGAAAATTTATAGAAGCTCCGGTTACAAATTTTGGTACGTGTATTGTTTATATGCATCCAATGCCTATACTGACGGGATTTTACGAAATTCCCCCTCACCCTTTTCAAGGGAGACAGGAGGCAGAAAACACGTTTCTAAGCAAAACTCAGCTCCAAGCTACTTCACAGTGAGGAAATTGCATATGGGGAGACTAGACTTGAGAGCCCCCCCTTCTCCCCAGCAAAATAAATAAATAAAACATTTTCTGAAATTTTCGATTTTTAAGGGGGGGGGGGATTCGATTTTGGGGGGAAATTTCACAATTCCGGGTTCTACTAAGAGAGTTCTAATAAAAATGGTACAAAGATGTTGAATTTAGGTATGCGTCTTCTTTAGGATATTTCCAAAAACCATTTTTTATTTATTTATTTTTCTTTGTAATTTTCGATTTGGGGGGGGGGGGGGGCGTAAAGAGGGGGTAAATTCAAGACCCCCCCCTTTTTAGTGCTAAATTTATCGTGTAAAATCTATGGGAACTGCGGTCACATATTTTGGTACGTAAATTATTTCTGCGTATCCGACACCTATTGTAACGAGTTTCTTCAGATCTGTTAAAGGCTGTACAATCCCCGATAGAATTAGAAACGAAGATATACGTAAAGAATTAAACATATTTTGCCTAGAAGATAAAATTAGGGAATACAGACAAGATTGGTTAAGCCATATCCGACGTATGCCACACGGAAGACAACCTAGAGCCGCGTTTTATTACAACCCACAAGACAGACGAGACCGAGGTAGGCCTAGAAAGCGGTGGTTTGACCAAGAAGCCAGAACAGGCCTTCGGCCTAATCCTTGAAGAAGAAGAAGAAGACAAAATTGACTTACTGAATGATAACTTTTTATAAAATGATTTTTTTTTTTTTTTTTTTAAGGTAATATAGGGCGCCAACTGAAACTCTGCACACAGGCGCCTGACAGTGCTGGCGCGCCCCTGTAAATATATAATTTAATTGAGAAAAAATAAATATATTCATCAAGTTATTGAGCATTTGTGTCGCTTTATTATTTCTAGAATTGATCATTTATTACTATCTAGAAATGGGGAAAGGAGGGGGGGGGGGATTAAAAAAATAATTACATTAATAAGAAATATTAAATTCTCAATTCTACTTCTAGAATCTAATAAAGCAAGTTTAAAACGAATATTGCCATTTATATTATGGATGAAGATAGACTGAGAAACAACTGCAGAACATTTGATATGCAATCGCTAGTTGGAAATAAGAAAAGGGGAAGAGAGGCAAAAAATAATTACACAAACAAGAAATATTTAACAATTCTATTTCTTTCTAGGTTCTAGAATCTCAAAGCAAGTTTTAAATGAATATTGACATTTATGTTGTGGATGGAGAAAGATTGGAAATCAGAAGGTGCAATCATCATTGAAATCCCATTAACAATCGCTGATCGTTAATGGGATTTCTTTTTTTTTTTTTTTTTTTTTTTTTTTAACGAACGATATCCACGATTTTTTTAAAAACGGAAGAAATATTTTCGCGATTTTGCGGAAAAAATGGCGATCATACCAATTTTTTTTTGATCGCCACTTTTTCAAATTAAGTCGCCACGTGGCGAGTGGCGACCATGAGTCTTGACCTCTACCATGCCAACCCTGGCTAAAAAAATTATAAAAAGGAAAAAAAGAAGCTATGTTTTCTTTGTTTAAGATGTACAGAAAGGCACTGTCTATACATTTCTCACTTAGATTTTTTTTATGTGTATATGTGTTGATTAAGTATAGTCCCAATTCCTTCTTGTTTATTTTAATATAAAAATGTTTCATTTATATAATATGCACATTGGTTATATGTTGTTTTCACCTTTTAAATATTTGTAAAGATTTACATGTTCATGTTTACATTTTATTCGTCAGTTTTTTTTTCAAAGAACGGTGTTTATCTGTAATTGAAAATCATATATATATGTTGCAGAATGCATTATTATTCTTATTTCTCTCTCTCTTATTTTTTTTTTATTTCTCCTCATTAATATCAAATTTAATTATTATTATTACTTTGTGTGTGCATCATACTGATTAAATCATTCAAGGAACTGAATTAGATGCTGTATTCAATACTGACAAACAACCAGCACTACAAATTATTATTAAAGATTCTTTTGTAATTAAAAAATTTGTACATATCATATCATGCTTTATTAAAGTAATTTCACTAATCGCATGAATCATTTAGTTTGTTCACATAAGGAAAAAAAAGAGAGAGAGAGGGAGAAAATGGTTATTTTAAAGGCACATTTTGTAACAGCAATAACAAAGGCAGATAAAATCACTATTCACACAATTGGCAGAACTTAAATTATATTTTTGAATGTAAAATTTCTCTTTAGTATTGATTCCAAGAGAGAAGGTGGAGGAGAGAGAGAAAGCTATCTGTGGAATGTATTCAAGAGAAGGTTTCATCAAGTGAAAAAAAGTACTAACTTGTTAAGTAAAATAACTATTTAATAAACGTAGAACTTTTTTTTTTTTTTTTTTTTTTTTTTTTTTGTATAAAAATTGCTTGACATAAAAGTTTAAACATTGTTTAGTTAAATTTGCTTAAATATTTATACAATAGTAAAGGAAAAATTCCAAAAGACAATGAATATTTAGAATCACTATTGCAGTAATGTTTATTTAAAAAAAAAAAAAAAAAAAAACTATTACTTAAATGATTATTTGCATTCACATTATTAAATATTTAATGAAGACAATTTTAATCTTCAGAAAAAATAATATTAAATATGTATTTTTTTTTTTTTTTTAATCTACTTAATTACCCATTTTTTAAAATGTAGAAGAAAAAAAACAGCAGATACTATATCATTTATGCACTTTCGCAACAATACAAAAATACTAAAATATGAAACATTTATTAATATAATTATTAAACAAGGATGAATAAACTTCAGTATTTTTTAATAGATAAGTATTATTATTTTTATGTCATAATAAAGATTTTTATTTAAGAATGTTATGTATGTGACATCAATGCTTTTTAAGAAGTATACAAGTCCTTACAGTAAGAATTTTACAAACTATTCTTTCCTGTGCAGCAAAAAATTTTTTAAACAAATATAATAAAAATGATTCAATTCGACAATGAATCAAAAATTCAATTAATAAATGCACTTGGAGATTGTAGTTATACAGCAACTCCCGATTATCTATAAAATTGAGTGTCACGGGTTATGTGGATAAACTGCAAAAATGCTAGAAATGAAGGGTAAATGAGATAAAAAATATTCTAGCTCATGAATGCTAATGTATTGTATACAAAACATATTATATAAAATGAAAACATTAAAAATGAGTAAAAATACTTTCTATGTCATTGGACGTAAAAATAGTAAACAAAAAAATGCATTTATGATAAAGCTAAGCTAGAATCTAGAAGCTAATCCATGCACTAAATTAAACAGTACACTGCAGACATGCCAATATTTTAATTTATTCTGGAGCATGGTAAACACCTGCTCTTTTTATACACCTCTTTATTTGAAGTGAAAATTTTCTTCAATATGTAATTATGATTAAATAAGAAGAAAAATAGTCTTGAAAAAAAAAGGTAGGTGCTGACAATGCTCGAAATAAATTAAAATATTGGCATGTATGGTAGCATACTATGCTGTACAAAAATAAAATAAAAGCAACATATTAAAACTCGAATAAACGACTACATCAGAAATGCCAAAGAAAAATATTGGAAATGCATACAGCTGTTTCGGCAGCTTTAAGCGTGCCGTCTTCAGTGCAAAAAGGAGCTGCCGAAATAGCTGTATGCATTTCCAATATTTTTCTTTGGCGTTTCTGACGTAGTCGTTTATTCGAGTTTTAATATTCCAACGCCAAGTCTCCTGTTATTATTTATTAAAAGCAACATAATTCTTTATAACATTTACATTTTTTTTTCTTTTCGTTAAAAAAACAAAGCAATAATTTGTTTTTGTTTCTTGTTAAAAAAAAAATCCTTTCTGTTGATCCTGACCTTTTCCTGCACCTGTGGATAATCCGCTCACGGATAATCGGGAGTTTAATTTACTTTAAAAAGTGAAGCATTTTGCAAGAAGTTACTCTCAGACTTCAGCCGCATGATGAATTTCACCGTATGTTTCTGCTGCTATCTCTGAAGGAAAAAGGCTAGACTCAGTTCCTCACAGTAATTACCAAGGCACATGCGTCTTCCGAATACGAAACAGTATTAATAAGTTAAATTGGAAGGCTTTTTCTCTAAAGCCTCCAACACAAGGAGAAAATTGAAAGAATTAAAAGAAGAAAATGCACAAAAACATATATAGCATTATTATTAATATTTACTACAGAAACATAGAAAGTTAAACTATATTAATAATAAAATATCATGCAATTTTAGATTTTTTTTTGGGGGGGGGAGGGGGGGAGGGAGGGGGGAGGTCAGGCCCTGATCATGACTGTTTGGGGCCCTGGGCAAAACAAAATTACAGGCCCTCTCGAAACTGTCGATGTACAATAGATGATCAGTTGTATGTACAATGCATAAACAATATTTTCGAGGCTAAATATTTAAATATGTTAATAATTTTTACATTTTCAATTATTATTTGTGTTATACAGCTACATACAATTGAATATAGAATGAGTTTGTTCTGCTGATCCCTTCATGATATCCTATCTGACAGGCGACAGTAAAAAAGTGCTGTGTAATATGTTTAATTAACACCACTAAACAGAAACTGATATACAAATTTAGTATTCATAGATTTGCCAGCTTTGGATTATCGCTCTACTGCCATTGTTTACACACTAGGATTAATTACAGTGGGATTTACTGATTAAAATGATTTCTGAATCACCTCGAACTCCCTGCCTGAACAAACCTGGCATATGCTGATTCAAAGCCCACTATTTAGACACTAGATGAGCCAGCAGAAATGGTAGAAAGCAAAATATATACAAAATGAAAATTCTATTCCCGAGAGCATTCAGTATTTTTTAAAGATAAATTTCATATATGTAAATATATATGTAGATTTGAATTTTTACTAAAATAAAAGGGAATATTTTGCAATTTAATGTTAGGGCTTTTGGGGGCCCCTCAATGTCTAGGGCCCCCGGGCAAAGTCCCGACTTGCCCATTCGATAATAGGGGTCTGGGGTAGGTTTAGCCCAGGGACGTGTCCCTTTTAGGACAGGGGGACGTGTCCCCCCCCCCAAAATTTCATCTACATGGGCGGTCCCCTCCAAAAATATTTCTAAGCCCTCTAATTTTAAACTTAAAAGAAGGTTAAAATTTCTTTGAAGTGTGAGACTATTCTTCAAACCCCTCTAAATTTTGTGTTTGTGAAACACAAAATTAACTCTAAATTGTGCGTGTATGTGGGGAGGAGGGGGGGGGGGGATGACTGGAAAAAGATTTTTGTCATCATCGCATAGGAAAAGGAAATCAGCACTAAGTTTTTTAACCAGATATATGCATACTGTCAGTCGATCTTATTGTAATTAAAACGTTTCTGGAATCCCCCTTCCACTATGTGTTTTTTAGGGGTTTAAAAGGCATCGCAAATTTAAAGTACCTTTCTTTTAATGAAAACACAAAAAACCTTTTGCCTGGTACAAGGAAAATCTATTACGCAGTTATCATGAATTATCATCATTCTAGGTTGGAGATAATGGTTATAATTCTTCATTTGCTTTTCCTGGATAAGGGTGAAGAAGAGAGAACAAGTGTAGTCTTCAAAAGCCAGGGTATTTTAGCCCGTGGGTCTTCTTTATCCTTTTCTTTCCCTATAATGAATGTTTGTTACTATCTTGAATAGCTTAAAAAGCAATCAACACAAGCAGCTTGCTTTGTATTGAATGACAAACTATTGATAGAAAAACGAAAATCTGGGGAGGTCATTATCTCCTAATGATTACAAATAGGTTTTTAAATTATCGGGATAATTTGAAGTAACCTCTTTGGACATGTCTAAGTTATTAACGAATTTGAATCACGACAACTTTGACAGAAATATTGAAATAAATTGTCTTAAATAGATATGTTTAGTTTGGTTTGGACATGCTATGATCATTTTTTCCACATTAATGTTAATTAGACAAGTACTTACTGATTTAGGATGTTACTACGCTTTAATTTTCGGAAATCCAACTTTGTGTGTTACCTGTTTAGTTTAAAGAACTTGTTTTTTTTCAACGGCAAAATTGTTGCATATGGTGTATCTACCCCCCCCCTCTTCTGGTTCTCCATGAATTTTAAAGAAAGGGAGATAAAAAAGTAGGTGATCTGATTAGGCTAATGATCATCATAGGCGACAGTTTGGTGTAGTATTTTTGTTTTGAAGTTAAGGAATACCAGAATTTTATGGCTATGTATATTTTTTTAATACATAATATTAAACTGAAGCAAGGGTTTATTGAAATGGATAAGTGTGTCATAAAATCTAGATAGAAAATTTTTAAAACGCATTGTGAGCTTGACAGTGTTCTGAAAAATGATGAACAAAAAAAAAAAAAAAAAAAGGAAGAAGAAAAGAAACTGAAAATGTTGAATCGATTACAACTAGTGAGAATTTAAGAAATGCTAATCAAGATCCAAGGCAAAAATGTAAGGTATTCCTTTATTTATTTATATTGTGAACCAATTATAAGTTCAGCTATCACAGGAATAAAAAATAAGAAAAAAAAAAAATTACGAGCCTGCTGATCTGAAAGCCACATCAAATATTTAAATAATCAGAATTTCTTTATTTTTTCCTTTACCTAAAATTTTTTTTAGGCATTTGAAGACTTAAATTAATTTCGAAATTGTAAATCTTTCACCTTCTCCTAATAATTTTTTGTGTTTGATGTGAAATAACGCTAGAATTTTAAATGTTCTGAATTGTTATTGCTATTATTATTTTCTGTATCTGAAATATTAAATTTTTCTAATTGCCCATATTCTCTTCTTACATTTTTGGATTTGAAAGTTGGAATACTGCCGAAATTTAGAAAATTCATGAATTTTCTGATTGTGAAAGCGAAATTTAAAATTCTGTGTTATTTAACGAGTAATTATAAGGATTTTTCAGGTCTGGATGATAGAAAATAACATTCAGATTATAAAATTTTTGTCCTAATTTCTAAATTCATGAAAACTAAAATTAGTCACTTAATTTAAAGGTATTCTTTATTGAAACTTAATTTGCTATTAGTGCTGAACTGCAGAAAATTAAGATATTATATTTTCTTTATATTATTTCAAATTAGTGTTTAGATAATTATTTTATTTATTTTTCAAATTGATATTTTTATATCTTAATTCAGTTTTATTAAATTTTTTTTTTTTAAATTGATTATTTTTAATTGCTTCGACGAAATTTGTAATATGTTGTTTAAAAAAATTATACAGGATTTATTTTAATTACGAACTCTTAAGTTTATTTACCCAATTTCGTATTTTTATTATTTTTATCAGACTAATCATTTCAGATTTATTTTGCAGTTTCTATGTTTAGTTTATTCATGTGTTTCTCCTAATACATTGTGTGCAATCAAACTATTTTTTAAAATTTCAAAAAGACATTATAAATTTTATTTTGAGAATTTGGAGGGGGGGGGGGGGGGGGTATGGATAAAAAATCAACTAATTTTGTTGTATTCATTACCAGCAAGATACACACGCTATATTTAAATGAATCTCAAAAACATTGAATTATTCTAAATAAAAACTATAAATAAAAACAAAAACAAAAAAATCCATTGAAATCTCTCTGAATTTCGCTTCAGGTACACGCTGCCAACGGCAGCTCTTTTCACGTCAGCGCTGCATAGGGTTTCCACTGCCTGTAGCAACGTTTTCTCTCGACACTTTGTCTCAATATCAACCCGCTCTTTTTTCTATACTACCATTTGGTTCAAAACATCACAATAAATAAATAAAACGTTCAACACACAATGCAAAAATGTTTTAAATAAAAAAATATTTTCTAATAAAAAAATAACATAAACAAAATAAATAAAAAATAAAAATAGCTATATTTTTATCCCTTCTACAATATTACTATTTTTTTCTCATAAATACAATAAATAATAATAATAATAAAACATTTCCCTTCGAATGAAATTAAATAAATTACTAAAAAAATCATGTAACAGCCATTGCTAAGTGGCGCAGATGATTGAAATGAATGCAAAAATTTATGGATAAAATATTTAAAAAAAATACTCAGATTCGAAAAAAAAATCTTGATGAGGTGACCCCAGCAGAGTTTAAGGTAACCCTTTGTCAAGTTTTGTAGATCTGTGATCAGTAGACTAAGCTCCAGAGCACAGAGACAGTCATTCCTTTTTATGTACAAAGATAAAGAAATATATATATGTATGTGTGTGTATTCAGTTAATTATCAACAATATGCACATAGAAAAAAAAAGTCACTCGATGAAATTTATATTTGTATGTAGAAATACTTAATATTTAATAAGCGTGTTAATATAGTTATTTAATGAATGCCCAGTCCATGCTATTATGATACATGCACCTCATTATGTCTGCTTAAATTTATTTTGACAAAGAATATTCCTCCACTTTGCATATATCTCAGATAGGACCCGATTAGCTTCATGTGAGTCTCGGGACACGCATACTTTCGTGGGCCCCCTTGCACTTTGGAACAATCAGCAAAAATACATACAACTGTATATGGGTCTAACATGACAGAATTCTGCATTTTATGATACTACAGTCGGTAACAAAAGTCTCCGAACACTAGCAAAAATTCCTATATTAAAAAAGTACACTTAATACAGTTTTGTTAAATAAATCCTTGTCGAATCCTGTTCTTAGTCAGTCTAAGAACAGGATTCGACAAGGATTTATTTAACAAAACTGTATTAAGCGTACGTTTTTTACATAAGAATTTTTGCTAGTGTTCGGAGACTTTTGTTACCGATTGTACTTTTTGTCATTTCTAGGGGCAAGAAAAGCGGCAAAAAGGGCCTTTTTAGAGTCAGTTTTAGGACCCTCTCCTACTCAGGGCCCAGACATGTGCATTAATAGGGCCCTGACTTCAGATGTCCCCCCCAATATTTCGAAGCCAGGCACGCCTATTGGTACATACACCAGAAAACCTGCATTAAAAATTGTGGTTTAGGTCTCCGAAACTTTAAATACAACCCTGTTCATGATTAATTAACCTAAATCATTTTTATTCCTAATTATTTTAGTCCAAAGAAATTGATTTAAAATGAACTTAAAAGCTATAAAAAAAATATGAAGAAGTAAAATGCCAATGAGACAAACAATTATTAATTATTTCCAATTTTTATTACTGTTTCAAACAATAATAGTGGAACTTCAGCAAGATATAAGTTTCAAATATAAAAATTAAGTAATTGACTTAACAAATTACTACAGGGCAAAAAAAATACTAAATAATTTCAACAGATCTGAAAAGATGCTAGATTTCTTAGTATACAGCACTCATATTACTATTGAAAAAAAATTCCAGACATGTTCTGATCAGTTTAACACAATATTTGTGAGATAAAAGAAAATATCCTACATAAAATTACACTAAAAATAAATAAAATTTGTTTATAACATGACCAATTTTATAAAAGTTATAAAAATTTTGGTAATGACTTCAGTCATTCTTAAAAATTCATTATGAAGAAAACAATATCGCATTCTACATAAAAATCAGTGACCAAAATTTCATGATTATAAATTTAATCAGCTTTAAACAGTAACAGACAAGGCAAGGAAGAAAGTAAATAAATATTCTACTTATAAATTTCCCATTTGTGCGACACTAAGAATTGCATCATCATCTAAGAAAGTGACTGTTACCACATATGGGTTTCTCTAATTTCACTGATAATTTGGTTAGCTTTTTGTAAAGCTTTTAGCATATCAGCAGTTTCTCTGCGTCTTACAGCAATATGTTCAGATTCTTGCAAAAGGGATGAAAACTGATCATGTTTATACAAATGTGTTACAAGTTCACTTTGTAAATTATCCCTAACATGATTAACAAGAAAATGCATAATTGCTTTAGGTACTGTATCTTGTATATTTTTACGAACAATCATAAAATATGAATGAATCAAACGTTCAATCACTTCACAATCTTTCTTCTCTTTGGCAGACAGCTTTCTTGTATGGCTGTTAGGTACTTCAGGTAGTAAATTTACAGCTTTTACAGGGCTAGCTGTCATGCTAAGATTTTGAGGACTGTGTACATGCTGCGTATTTGACTTTCCATTTAATGATTCAATACTTTCTTTAGAGACTTCAAACTTTGATATTGAAAAGTTTCCAGGATGATTTACTAATTTACTACCTGGACCCTGGGCTAAATTTGAATCACTTCCACTAAATTTACTCAAATGCAGACTTGAATCTGTGAACTTAGATGTTTTCACAGCAAATTTATTATCAATTTTATCAGACATATCTGAATTCATATCAAATTTTTGCATTGCAAAATTCATATTAGGATTATCACTTTTTTTCATCATATTTATATCTTTTTCTTCAAACTGTTTTGCTAAAGTATCAACCAAGGCAGCATCATCATGAAAATCAGGATGTTTTGTGTTTATGTATGCCAATTCTATAGCCACTAAATTTTCAACCATTGCATTGGTGTAAGGCAAACGACGTCTAAGCAACTGAGTTACTACGTCGACAATTTTTTCATGCAATTTAGGAAAACGAAATATTTCTTGTTGAACTTCAGTTCCACAATGTTGTATAATTCTTTGCATTTCTTCATGTACCAATTCTACACATCTTAAACTAGGTTCTTCTAGTCTCCTAATTTGACGTTTGACTAGCAACTCAAATGACACTTCAGGAACAAAAAGAGCAGGTCTAGTGCCAGTGGCATTTCTAATAGCTGTTAGTATATCCCATTGAGTCAGCCCACTCAGTGGATCTAAACTACTCAACGTACGCCCGAACGTTTCATGAAATATAAAGCAAATTCTAGCACCACCACACAATTCAGACGTTTCTATATTTCTGGCAGTTCCTTCAATTGTAGAACAATAAGAAGATGCAAATTTTGTGATAATTTGTAACAAAGTTTGTCCTTGGTCATCGACAGCTTCACCATACGAATGTAATAAAGATTGAAATTGTGATATCATAACATTTACCCGGGTTTTTAAATCTGGTAAGCAATCCCGTATATGATGCATTAAAAGTCTGTTTAAGGTTTTTGCAAGAAAGGCTGTCCCATTTCTAGCAGCTAAAGCTGGATATTTTCTTTGTAAAAACAAAGCTTCATCTTTAACAGCTTCTTCAATACTTTTATTATTAATGATATCTTGCTGAGATCTATTAACAACACCAATAATCCCAAGTTTAACAGGAATGACTCTTCCACATAAAACATCAACAGCATCAGTTCCAGCATCCATCAAATCTAATTTGGTTACAACTGCTAAAGTGCGTCTGCCATCAGGATCAACTTCACGAGCCAATTTAAGAGATTCTGATGTAGCAAAATCAGTATTAGCTGGAGAGACAGCTAAAATAATAGCATTTGGGTTACTAATGTGTTGCAAAATTAACTCTTTTATTTGTGTTTCAATATCTTCAGGCTGATCACCAACAGGAACTTTTGTAATACCAGGTAAATCAACAAGAGTTAGATTTACAACATGGGGAGAGTAAATTTTTAAGTTAATTGGTTCGGGACAAATGCCTTTGTTTGATCCTCCCATTCTTTCAGTTTCACCTTCAATTTCACGGCGAATTTCATTAAAATCAGAAAAAACTTTATTTTTCGTGTGCAGAAATTTACCCCATTCTTCCAAATTCATTGTTCCTTCTTCAGCTGAACGAGCTGACGTATCGTCTTTTGGCGTATATACTAATTGTAAAACTAGTGGTCGCCTAGTAACAATTCCTGCTCCTCTAGGTAAAAAATCTCGACCAACTAGGCTTTCTAAAACTGAACTTTTCCCAGAGCTCTGAGTACCAACAACAACTATTTGTGGGAGCTGTATAGAATCTGTACCAATTGTATTAAAGACATCGTGCAGTTTATTCATAACAGGAATTAACGCTTCCATTTTATTATTTATTTATTTTTTTCAATATATTTCAACGTTCAAAAATTCAAAAAATTTTCCTTACTTGAAATTTGCAATATCAATTCTGCAAACAAATTTCATGATACAGAGGTCAAAGATCTTTTCACTGATTTCTTGTTCAATAACAAATATAAGTTCTATAAATATTCACACGTAAAATAGTTAGACAACAAACAGCGGTTCCCATAAGTTGAACCGCAAAAATAATCACTTTACTTCAAATTTATACTGATTATGTAAAAGAACTAATAGTACTTTGACTTATAAATAACCGCTCCGCAGATTATTGATTTCAATTTTTCAACACAGAAATCAGTTGTAACTCCTATATTCAGTGTTGCCAACTCAAAATTTGCCATGTCCCTAAACAGCTCAAAATATCTATACACTGATGATACAGAAGTCCCTACTTTAGGGGAAAATTATTAAATACAGTAGTAAATCAACATAATCCATGCATAATCTCATGAAATTTCTTACAAAATTACTCCCAAAAAGTCTTTACGAATTCAAAATCCGTCCCTATATTCTAAAAAACTACTAAAAGTCCCTATACATTGAGACTAATCCCTACAGCACGGATTAAAAGAGAAGGATGTATTACGAATGTTACGGATAGGTAGTAATTTTCATCTGACAGATAGAGGGCGACAAATCTCGAAAATACACCAATCAGCGCGTTTTTACATTTCTGGCTGTTCGTTCGTTGGATGACTGAAGCCGAAGGGGCGGGCTTTCCCTTTCTTCCGATAAGTTTCAAAGATACTACACCAGGCGGCGATCGAGCCCTACAGTCTACAACATTGTAGGTATAAACACGGAGTAGAAAGAATTCGCAACTCTAGAGCTCGAATACGCCCTCTGGTGGACAAAAGTCTAAGTTATTGTGTCGGATGTCTATTTAAAGTCCCATTGATACACATGCGTTAAGTGATTAAATTAAAAATCATTTTTTAGTAAATATTTAAAAATTTGATTCATATTAACCATAAATCATTGTTATTAACAGGTACTTGAGTGCAGTTCATAAGGATTTTATTGATTTTGTTCTAGCATCGATTAATTTCCATGAGTTAAATATGTCTATCATTGCAGTGTTGTAAACAGTGGATATGTATTTTTAATTATCGTGTTAAAAATTTAAAATACCTCAACCAAGCTCAATGAAGTTATTTTCTGAATCGGCAGTGTAAACGTGTAATCTGTTACGAAAATATGAAGACATATGTTAGTATTTAATACTGTAAAATATTGCAATTCGATGTAAAAAAGGTTGTTTGTATATTCGCAATGTAATTATGTAAACAAAAACTACGGTACTGGATTGAAAATTTGGCATCCAAAAGATTTTCTAAAGCAATATGGAAACCTTTAAAACACATTTATGAGTTATACCTTCCTATTATGCTATTTGTTTTTAATGTTATCTTTTCACATATATAATAAAACTGAAAATAAATGAGACTAGTTTTTTTTTCATTGAAACTCCAAAGTATTCTGAAAATATGTAAATTGTATTGTTGTTTGTCATATTTTACACATTTTTTTGTTTAATTAATTGGATAATTCTTATTTTTACTCGCAATAATTAACATTTTAATAAAATTATATTTTTTATTTACATTTTGAGTTTACTAGAATACATAAGTTTATTCTTTAAAAAACTTTGTGTAATATTACTTTCATACTTTCACAATATTTAAGTTACTTTCTTCAAAATAAAATCCCTGACCCTTTATTTTTTTTATCCACACCAGAAATATTCTTTGTGGTGTGGATATGCAATATAAATGAATTGATAAAATATGGAAATTCAGTTTTTGTTATGAGTTGAATTATCTAAATAAAGAGTATATATCTATGCTGCTGAGTTAGCATACAATTTGAAAGGCTTCAATAACTCCATCGAGAAAACACACAGTAAAACTTTATTGTTGGATGACTGTTGAAATAAATACAATTATTGATTATAATTTTATGTTAGGAATAGAACAATTTTTTCCAATTTCTTTAGATTTGTTATTCAGCAATCCACAAGAGAGACTAAAGCAAATCTTTTTTTTTTTTTTTTTAAACAGTATTTGAAAAAGAAGATTTGGTTAAGTGAAAGTGTATTTTGTGAGGAAGTAACTCATTCTTAATTTTGATTTTACAATTATATCACTTGGCATGCAACTGATTTTCAACAACAAAAATATTCACTCTAAATGTAATGTATGTAAAAATTCTTTAATAATTTTATATTAGAAGTATTTTCAATGTAATATTTCTTATAAGAATTAAGATATTAACGTCATGGGATACATCTGTTACCATTTCTAACAAGAAAAACTTTATTCTTTTTAAAGGAGTTTTCAGATTTTTAAAATTTGATACCTTGCACAATTTTGTAACTATTTTTCAAGAAAAATTCAATAATTTTACCTTTAAGTAAAATTACATCTTCTCTTAAGATTTTTATATTTTACTTGATTTTACATTACTTGAATTTTCTAATTAAAACTCATCATCATAAAAGAAATTTTTAGGTTTGGGCTCATAAAATAAAATCTTCTTTCCTTAAGAAAATCATAGAAAAATAATCACTAAGGGAATTTATTCAATGCTAAAAGAAATCTTTTCAAATATATAAGAACTTTTATCCCATATGTAGTTTTAGAAGAAACATTAAGAGTTATTAATTCTAAAATTTACATTTTCTAATCTAACAGATGGTAGCATATTTTTCTATCATTTTATTAGAACTCAACTATCCCATTATGCAACATTCATTATTAGCAAACTAAATAACATTTGTGAAATTAAGTAGTCTAATTCATATTTATAGCTTTGACCATGTTTTTTGTGACACTGGAAGAATATTTGCACATGATGACTCAATGAGTACAATGTTAAAACAGGGGTAATATTTTTTGTATATTTTCTCTTGTGGTCGAGAGAAAATAAGTGATAGGGAAGGCAGAATGACTGTATGATTACCAAAAACAACCTGTCTGTCAATTTGATACCCTTCCAAGCCTTTAGAATCGTCCTCTATGCTAGGTGCATCAAACATGGTCATCATTCATAGCAGCATCAAATACTCGTTATTCAGGTAAACATCCCTATCCTAACCCTTAACACTTTGGATGATCAGTAAATCCTTCTCTTACTATAAATAAAACTTCATTTTTAAACTGCAGCTTATTTTACAGCAATTATTAATGTTCACTCAAATTTCAAGTAAATTAACATATTACCAGTGTTGTGCAAGTTCACGAAAAAAACGAACTAGTTCAAACTCAAGTTCATCGTGTAAAAAACGAGCTAGTTCGCGCTCAAACTCATGTCTGAAAGAAATGAACGCGTTCAGTTCAAGTTCATTTTTAAAAACGAGCGAAGCTCACTAAAAGTTCATTTTTACGTACATTTTTTTTTTTTTTAAATAGATCTTATGTGACACTTTTATAGGTAATTTCCCTTTTTTTTCTAAAATTACCAATTACCATGAAATTCTTTTTTAATTTTACGCTTAATTAAACTTATTAACTTATTCTTAATTATAACTTATTAATTTAATTGCAGTAAAAATTTATTTAGCAAACACTTCTGAATAGTGTACCCACTGTTTTTGAATGGTTTTTTATTCTCAAATTTTCAATACGTTTGTTTATGCGCATGAAAACTTATTAATAGGAGACAAATTCTATCATTTAGAGGTTCCGTTGTTTTAAATCAGTGTTGTGCAGGACCGCGTTCATGAGTTTAATTAAAGCTTTTTCAGTTTTGAGCTGAATTTCGCTCGTTTTTTAAATTGTGAACTTGAGCTGAGCAAAGTTCGTTTTCTCATGAATTTGAGCGAGAAAAGTAATTCAAACTCATATGAATTTCATTCCTTTGGGAAAAAAAAAATTATATTCTTGGTAGCAATACTTTCTACCCTTTTAAACGCAAGATAGGACGCATTTCTCACAAGAGAGAAACGCATCGGGTCGGGTAATCGCTTATTAACTGCATTGCTGGTCGGGTGCAGTTAAAATTTGCATTAATTTTTATTCACAAAATGCTTTCTCCGAAGATTGTTTTATGCTTTACTTATGAATCTAAACTTTTAAATGAAGAGATTGGGTGACATTGTCTTCCTTCCTAGTAATTTAAATACATGACTGATAACAGGAATTTAATTACATTTACCTAAATATTAATACTTAACGTTTAAAGCTTTATATGGAAAACTATTTTTTTTCGATCTATATTTGCTTCCTTATTTTACTGTCAAAATACTTGGAACCGTGGATTTTTTAAATATATGTTTTAATATAGCTAAAAGTTTGTTTATAATTAGATAAATACACTGTTGTAATATTTTTATACCATATTTAATTGTCTGAAAGATTTCTTCAATAATATAATTGTAGTTTATTTAAAAGAACTTTTATTCAGTTTATTATATAACACAATTTTAACAATATAGCGGGTCAGAAGCTGCAGATTCAGTTCGGGTTTAAGGACAAAAACAATTTTGCAGTTCGGGTCGGCTGTGAGTCAAGTTTACTCGAACCACGCAGGACTCTAAGCCAGTCCTTTCATAAGAAGAAATATAAATTCCGCTGATCACCTAATACGATTGAAGACTTAAATGCCCTATCCAGTAGGCTACCCTTTTCCTTGCTACTGTAATTTTTTTCGTGCCCAGTTTTCCACGATATTATACTGTTGTCAATTTTGTATTTCAGTTTTTTCCTGCAAGCAAATCCATGCTATTTTAATAATGCAAATTTTTGCGAAATACCTCCTATATTAAATATTATGGAAGTTCTAAGAGTAATTTAAGAAAAGTTTTAAGAAAGCCTTTTATTATAAATAAAAATATAAAGATTTAAAAGTATAATATTTAATCCCAATAATTAAATCCTGTTTGCTAGTAACCTAAATGATATTTTAAAACTAGTTGTACATTAAAAAAAAAAAAAAAAAAAAAAAAAAAGGAAAATAATCTTTAGTTCAATACACGTATATTTCATTTTTTGTGGATGCTTTCGTAGATATATATATTCATGAAAAAAAAAAAAAAAAAAAGGAATAAGAGAATTTAAATTAGATTATAAATAGCTTGTTGTAATAAGGAGGATTATAATTCTGTTTTTATTTATATTTATTTTTATCTTATTTTTTATTTTATTTACTTATTTTTACTTATTATTATTTGCATTTCCCAGAAACCGCTGAAATTAAAATAATCATTGATATAAAATCTACATCTCTGATATGAAATTATTTCAATAACCTGAATACATTTTTATTTTTAATATTAAAAATATAAATAATCATTAAAAAATATACTATTATTCTATTTAATGTATGTGTAACATGTGTTAAACCAGTAATCTTTGTTTAATCTTTTATATTTTAAAGATGCTTATCTTTCAATGCAAGAGTTAAATAAAGATAAGAATCATTTTCGCAAATAACAGGAATCTCATTTTTAAAGAAAAAAGAGAATATGTAAACATGGATTCACGCCTATAGAGCAAGATGTGATAGTAGATCCTTTCATTGTTTGCATCGTCTATCAGCCAAACGAAATGTCCATTATACTTTTATGAGAGGCGGACAATTTGTCACACTGCCTCAGGGCACGGCAGTCTGGAATAACATCTAAACAGCCGTGCTCAGGGCTAGCTCTGGGAGGTCTTGCCAAAGATCTTTGCATCGTGGCACCAGCAGCAATGTTACTAGTATTTATAGTATTGTAGAATGCAGAACGTTGTCTGCAGCCGAAGTATTGTACTACGTAACAAAAGGTTCTCACGCTTTTTTCTTTTGAATCCAATACAATGTTGCTGGGTATCCTCTCACTAATTAACTTTAACCTGCATGTTCGAATTGTGCTGAAAACACTAAACAAATCCATCTCTTCAAAAATGGTTAGGAAACTTACCATATAAGTGTTATTTATAAAGTGTATTTATTCGCAATAATTTCCAAGAAATTTTATGAACATGTTTAATTTGTTGTGGAAAAAAAAAAAAAAAAAAAAAAAACTTCAGATTTATCAATATATATTACTATGTAAAAAGATGCTTTTTTATTTATTTATTTATTTATTCTTTTAAGCTTTTATTAAGATTTATTTTTAGTTCTGTAATATACATTTAATAAAGTTTGAGCTTTATAAATCAAAGATTAAATTTTAGGATGTATATTCAAGATGAGGTTCAAGATATGAGGTTCAAGGTATGAGGTTGAAGATATAACACTTTCAGATCATTATCAATTGATATTTCTTAAATATATATTCTAAAATTAAAAATGGTTTGAATTAAGAAGTTTTGTTTATATAATTTTGGAACAAATTAAAATAATAATCTAAAATATTTTTCTTGCTATAGTAAAATTTTCGTGTACATGCTATTAACAATAGCAGAGATTCAATTCATGAGTGAGAAAATCGTGCATTTGAAACTATTAGATAGTCCTATGAACACCTTTTAAATTGATTTCTTATAAATATGTTCAGATTTTGATACCTAGTAATTCCACGAAGATTTGAGAAGTTTACAAAAAGTACGCATTTTTTCTCGCTAATATTTCTGAATAAATCTTAAAAACTATTAAAAAAGTGAGGAGGAGGGGGGAGACTAATTCTATTTTTAATACGTAGTATTTTGTAGACGAAACTTATACAAAAATTTTGCTAATTTTTTGAAAGAAGACTTTATTTCATGTTTATTGGTTATTGATATAAAGCGATTTCTTCGAATTTCTGGAAAATGCAGATAAAGGCAAACTCATCGTTTTTTGTCAACGCTTGCTAACGAGAAGTAAAAGGGAACCTTCATCCCTCCCTCAAGTCCTACACACACAATGTTAAAACAAACTGGCACATTTGGTAAATTTCAAACTTAGTTGGCAAACTTCTTAAACACTTTTCAGTCAAAAACTATAATGCATTTACAGATTCTAATTTTGCATTTCTTTCCCCC
This sequence comes from Salticus scenicus, assembly GCA_963930645.1. Classification (NCBI taxonomy): domain Eukaryota; kingdom Metazoa; phylum Arthropoda; class Arachnida; order Araneae; family Salticidae; genus Salticus; species Salticus scenicus. The sequence goes on from OZ005657.1 coordinate 175,658,064, forward strand.
TCCCTTTTTTTTTACTTTATATATTCAATAAAAGAAAGTATTGGATTCGTAAAAATTTTCGGCTTCCGGTTTTCGATGAATTTACACGTTTTTAAAGGTCCAGAACACGATTGGACGATTTTTAGAAAATGTCTGTCTGTGTGTGTGCGTCAAAAATTTTGGGGACTGTATCTCAGGAACTACAGCACAGAATTACGTGTACATTTATATGCAGATGTACCTTGACTAAAATTAGCGCCTACGAAATTTTGATATCAATTTCTCAACAGGTGGCGCTGCTAGGCCGCGACTTCCACAGTTTCATGGAAGGCTATATCTCAGGAACTGCTGATCGAAATTGCATATAAATTTATAAGCGGACGCAGTTTGATCCAGGTTAGTGCCTTTCAACTTTTGGTGATCATTACTCAGCAGGTGGCGCTGCTATACCGTGATTTCTACAATTTCAGGGAAGGCTATATCTCAGGAACTACTGCACGAATTTGCATATAAATTTATATGCAGATGCACTTTTTCATTAAAATCACTAAGAAGGTAATATAAAGAAAATTATTATCTTTCAATCTGCTCCTTGACTCCCCCTTCCCCCAGGTATATTACTAAGTGAAAATGGTAACAATTTAATTGATTGAAATTTCTAAAAATATATTATGAAATAATTCTTTAAATTTATTCTTTGATGTTTATTATTTTTGCAAACTGCAAAAATGCCTTTTTTTCCGGGTGTGCTTTTTATGAGTGCCTTTTTTTCTAAGTGCCCTCTTTTCCTGTGCTCTTTTTTCCGGGTGCCCTTTTTATGAGTGCCTTTTTTTCCAAGTGCCCTTTTTTCCGGGATCCATTTTGCACATTTATTATCTTTTCTGTCCTTTTCTTCTTCTACTTTCTTTTTTATATTTCAGACAGAAATATTTAATATGAGTTTGAGTTTGAATTGCTTTTTCACGCTCAAGTTCGTGAAAAAAACGAGTTTCGCTCAACTCAAGTTCATAATTTAAAAAACGAGCGAAGTTCAACTCAAAACTCAAAAATTTTGAGCTACGCTCATGAACGCGTTCAAATGAACGCGTTCGTGCACAACACTGCATATTACATTATGACATAATTACATCCATAATCTTTTAGTGCATAATGGTAATTTGATATCAAATTATGTGGTGGTCTGCGAACATAAGCCAACCACCTTCATGCATGTATTAGATAGAATCCACGAGCTATAATATAATATGTTATTTTGCTTACATTTGAGTTATTTACTTCTGTTCACATATTGTAGTTAAATTTTTTAAACTCTTCATTATCAAATGAACATATATACTTCAAAAATTATCCTGCACTACACAAAGTCTGAATAGAAGTTGAACTCACTGAGAATTTTGTTAGTAGTTTATAGAAATTTTGAGTTCTGCACTAGAAACAAACACATTCGCTGCTGATCTCATGGGACTGACATTTGAAACATTTCACATTACGTACTGGCATGAGATCGGCAGCGAATGTGTTAATCATTCTGGAAAATTCTATAACTCAACTAGTGATTTGGGGTGAAACATTTTCCACTATGTTTCTCCGAAAAATTTTCAAAGCCTAAAAAATAATTTGATAAATTAATGCACTACTGTACTTGTATCTGTTTTTCAAAATATTCTTTTGATAAATAATAATACAGCAATGCTTTTCAAAGTCAGGCAACAATTCTGATGTAAGTCACTTTATGGTCTCTGGTTTTAAGAGTGACGTGGAAAGTCAGAATTTTGTCATAATCTTCATTAAATATTCGATCAAATAATAATAATAATTTAAAAAGAGGGGGGGCAAAACATTTTAAGAAATACCTTTAATCACAAAATTGGCATTTAAAAAAATTTTAGAGAAAACCTTATGTATAAAAACACAATTTTGTTGTTTTAAATCACTCTTTATGCAAGCAACAGGAAATACAATAAATTGTCTAAATAAATAAAGAGCTCAATTTTGAATAAAATTTAAGGAAGTCTAATAGATAAAATGAATGATGTCATAACTTGTAACTGGAGATCCTGTTGAAACAATTTAATATTTCTTTATTTGCTTAAAATATCTAAAATTGAATTGAACTTGGAAAATCTCATAGTAGGTGTTACATTTAAAGTAAAAAAAATAACCTCCAGATTAATTTTTTTTTTTTTTTAAATAGAGGATTATATCAATCATCCAGTATTATCAACTGTTAAAAATAGAGCAAATTAAAAAAAGCAAAGATAAATAAAAATCAGAAGAATTTTAATGGAATTAACCCTTAAACATGATCCGAGCCATACCTTGTTAATTATCTTGTACAACTTCTCTACTATTGGTTGCTAAACCCCATGTTATTCTATGGAAAAAATTGTGATGAGATTTTTTTTTTTTAAGTCTATATTTAAAATTTACAATTGTGAAATTTGTTCTTGTTTTCCAAAAACACTTTTTTAAATATTTCATTTTGAAGTAATAAACTGCAAAAAGGCACTTTGTTCTTTTTTTTTTTCCCCCAATTTATAGCTTCAAAAGGAAATATTAAAAATTCAAGAAATAATTTTGAGAAAAACAAAGGCAAATTTAAATATTCTATATATTTTAATAATGAAAATAGAATTAAAAAAAAAAAAAAAAAATCATTAATACTTATAACATTTTTCCTTATACATTAATGTGGGATTCAGCTGTTGGCAATGAGGGTCTCTGACTTTGATTCGTTATTATTTTTAACTGAAATTTTCATTAAAAGTATATTTCATGCTTTTTTTTTTCTCTGACTTATTTAGACAGAAAGTTAACTGTTTTTTTTTAAAAGGGAAAAGTTATATATTTTTTTTTTTGTTAAAAAAAAAAAAAAAATCTGTTTGAAAACTTATTTTTGGAAAAATAGTTTTCATTAGTAACTTGCTCTTCATACAATCAAAAAGTTATACAGTCTAACCTCATTAATGTGAACTGCTTCCACAATCCTTGTCAAAATGAAGATTATTTTATTTATATTAAGGTTAGTTACGGATAGCTTGAACAAATTTTTTATCCTCCTTCAGATTTGCATTAACAAGGTTTGACTGTAGTATTCATAAACTGTTTCGATTAGTTGACAGAAAATCAAAGATTAGAGGGTTTTTTGTGCATTGAAATTGATCTGATATTACAGTGAAATCCTGATCTATCATTCCTGCATTGATCGTTTTATTTCTATGGTCCCTGCACAAATATATTTAAATAATGTTAACGAAACCCGCATGTATCATGCTTCAAAAAGTCATTTTCCTGCATTCATCGTTATAAATTTTTTCTCCTGACCTTGTAGAAATTTTCCTCTGAAGGTCAAGCAGTTCCATATGGCATGCAAATTGGAATTGCTTCTTTCATCCTAAAAACTCTTTTCCCCATATATATATGGAGGATTAAAATTGCGATGCCATGTCTCTGGATCATCTATTCATTTTGTAATTTCAACATGGCAGGATGTAGCCTCTTCAGTAATCCAGAAAATTGTTTCGTGAAATGCGGTTACATGCGAAAAAATTATGAAAAATATCAAACAGAAGAGCAAGAAAATGATGATGATAATACAGATGAAGAGTGGTTGCATGTAGCAGAGGCAGAGGATGCGTCGGGTACAGAATTTAGTGATATTTGCATTAATCAAGACGACATGTGGTATTCTAAAGCACAGAAGAAATATGCGATTTCAGAAACTGAAAATAATAGTGAAGAAACAGAGTTTAATTTTCACACCGATGACGTAAGCGTAATTATGGCATTTGAAAATGTACAAACTTTTATATATTACAGAAAATGATCAGAAAAATGCTGTAAATCTGGAAAAATTCCTGTTTAATTGATAAAATGAATGAAAAACCTGATATAAAATTACACATTTTTAAAAATAAATTTTACTTAATGTTTTGTAACATTGATTTATTTCTTTGACAGTTTGGAAAGTAACAAATTTGTTTTTATTAATAGTGTACTGTGTACATTGTGTGTATTAATTTATAAACATTGTTTTCTTCGTGTTTTGACAACCTGCATTCATCGTTTTAGTGCTTTCATAGTTTTTTTTCATGCACCTCAACAAAAAAAGGATGGATCGAGGTTCTACTGTATAATGTTTTTGCGATTGCCACAGTGCAAGAGATGTTGTATAATTCCTCCTTTATTGCAATCAATATGCCCTTAGCCCCTCCCCCCCTGCCGTATTTTGTTTTGCTTATGCTTATTTACAAACCTATAAATTTGAAAAAACCTGCAACAAACATTTCTGGTCAAAATAATGGAGCACGACCCTTTATTAGGTGGAGCAATGTAAGTGCAAATGCAGCGTGAAAGATTCAAGTATGTTGTTGCTTTTATACTTCATTTGTGCCTACTTTCTGTTTAAAGATGATGAGTCAAGATTAATTATTTTGATCCAAAGCAATTATTACAAGTTTTATCTATTTATGAAGTTTGCTTACTAAGCTTTCTCTCATATTAACTCAACAACACTGATTTGGTACATTTTTTCCCCTTTGAGAATCAATATGTATATATTTTAAAAACAGATTTTATATAGAAAAGATTTAACTGGAAATCAATGAAATTTCTGCTTTTTAATGTATAATTTAAGAAATATGCCATATTTTTGCTGACTGATTCTGAAATATGGGATATTTTGATGTCACTTGACAAAATTTATTTTTAATTTCAGAAATGCACAATGTTTACATTGACAATGGAATGATATTAATTTTTATGATGGTCATGAGAGGGTAGCAAATTGTTAAAGTCACCACTTTATCTTGTTTAGCCGCTATGTGGCAAGCGGATATTTTTAAGTAGTTCATTCAATTGTACATTAACCTCCAGAGTTAACATAAACTTTGATAATGTGGCATTAAAAAAAAAAATCTACTTACCTGGATACTGTAAGACGTACATTCCCTCTTACAATTTCTCCATCTTCAGTCATAAAATCGGATACAACTGCGTGGCAAAATTTGTTTATAGGATAACTCACTACCTAACGTATTTTTAAAGACTTTTTTTTAGCTTACATTCTCTGTCATAAACCGTCTGCCGAATCTTGGTTAAAAATGGAAATGGGAAAAAAAAAAATTTGGAATATCAGTTCTATAGTTACAAATTCAGTACTAAATGAAAAAAACGATTTTTCTGAATCAAGGGGTGCAAACAATTTTTTGACGCAGATTTTTTAAAAATAATTAAAGTATGAAATTTAGGTGGCAACACTTCATCTTAATTCATTTCAGTCATTTAAAAAAGTATGTGGCTCCTTACAAATTCGGTACCAAATGGAAGGGGCGATTTTTCTGAATCTAGGGGTATAAACAGTTTTTCGACATGACAATTAAATTTTTTAAAATTAACTAAAGTATGAAATTTAGGTGGCAACACTTGATTTTTTCATACATTTCAGTGTGAATCAAGCTAGTAGAAAAAGACTTTTTTTTTTTTTTTTTTTTTTTTTTTCATTTTAAATTCAGTTTTCACATTCAAAAGGTTTAAACTAGTACTCATTTTCAAAAAATTGATTTTTTTTAATTTTAGTATTTTATCTTTCAGCTAAAAATAAGAAAAATGCAATTAGTTATTTTGCATTTTTAAAGTAAAAATTGTAATAATATTTTTTTTTTTTTTTTGAAAATGAGTATTAATTTAACGATGTGAATTTTCAGGATGAGAAAGGGGATTAAAAAGAAAAAAATAAGAATTTTTTGGAAAATGTATATATCTTCTGTGGCAGAATTTGTTCCTGTTTCCTGCAAGAAACTTCACCAGAGAGCTAATTCCTATCTGCAAGACGATATTATTCAATATCAATAATAAATATATACGTTACTAACTGGCAGTAACAAACTTTTTTGTTTCTAAAAATTTTAATATGCTATTATTCAGCTGTTAATCGATAAAGGTTGCATTTTCTTAAAAGCTGACAGATAACACGAGTGACACAAAAATTCTTCAGCATTGTGGCATATGGGCACAAATTATTTAAAGTGTAATAGACTTTGAATGCCTCATTCGATTTAGCTGAATATTTATATAAATTGTTATAGGTGACCGTCACATGATCAGCATAGATTTTAGTGAGTTTAGCATTAATAGATTTTTACAGGGACACAACAAAAATTTCTTTTATCATCATGATCAATGCTCAAAATATTTGAAGGGTAATTACATTAATTTAAAGAACATACTACATAGAGAAAAATACTTACACACCCTTTAATTTTCTCTTTTGTTTATTTACTGACACCTCTTAATTTATTTAAACAATTATTAATTACTTTATGCTTGGAAAGTCGAGTGGAGTCACTCCAAATTTCAAGAGGGAAAAAAAAATGCTATACTGCTTTTAGTACAACTGAAATATATGGATCGTTCATTGCGAAAGTGAATTATCTCCTTGGAAATTTATTTTGAAATAATGAGCTTTTTACAAATTTATGCGTAGAAGGAAACGTCACGTCAAGATTCAGTAAGTATTATCAATTTTTGTGTTAAATACAAATGATAGTCATAAGAATTTATACATTCTATTAAAAATAATTTGAAATAACTTAGAAACTTCATTTATATAATGAATATTTTGAAGTTTTAGTTTTGTGAGAAAAACATGTAATGCCATTTATGGGTCTTTAGTGCAATTATTGGAGTTTTCTTTTTTATAATGAAAGGTGTGACAAAATGTGATACAATTAAGTAAAAATATACATATTGAAAAAATATGGAGTTACACCACTTTTACAATGAGCCGTCCATATATAAAAGAAAAAAACTTGGCAAGTAGACAACTCAAAACTAACAGCTACATATATTTAAAAAAAATAATAATACAATTTTCTACAAAATGTAAATACACATTAATTCAGAACCCCAGTGGTAGAAAGTTTTTGTAGCTGTCTGCAACAGGCTTTTAAAATTTCATAGTCTGTCTGCAAAATTTGTGTGTAATCAGGGGTAAAAACACTCAAAAAGCCTAAAAGCTGATTGGGGTGGGGAGGGGGCGCTTAACATCAGTGGTGATCTTGTGCAACAATACACGAATACAATTTTACTGAAGAACAATATTGTATAAAGAATTATGTGTATTCATTCAATTAAATATTTTATAGCAATGTTTGACACAGCACAATATAAATAATAAAAGTATTAGTTTTAGTTTTGACACAGAAATTTTTTTTAAATGAATTGTTATTCGAAAGTTGCAGACAAATTTTTTTATCAGTACAGACAAAAACTGTCCACAAGCAGTTTTTCTGTGTCCACGACTATGTTGCCGTGTTTCTGCCACTGGGTTCAGAACTTTATGTGTTTATTTATTTATTTGTATTTTTCTGCTCACACATTCATTTTTAAAAACCTCAGTTTGTTAGCCCACCAGCAGCTAAGCGGTTTTGCACTCAAAGCTGGTAGATGGGAGGTGCCGGGTTCGATCCCAGGTTGCACTCATCGACCTAGTTGTTTGGAGTTTTCCGTGTTTTCCTCCAAAACGCATGTAAATGCAGTTGATAACAAAAGTCTCTGAACACTAGCAAAAATTCCTATGTACACCTTGTCCTAAATAAATCCTTGTCCAATCCTGTTCTTAGTCAGTGTAAGAACATGATTCGATAAGGATTTATTTAACAAAACCGTATGAAGAGTACTTTTTTTTACATAGGAATATTTGCTGGTGTTCGGACATTTCTGTTACCGACTGTACAGGCTAGGACCCTTTAGGAAGACCCCCATGTAGAGCATCCCCCCTATAGACCTAGAACACTTGTGGAGTCAATCGGCCTTAAAACCCTACAACCAGCCTCAGTTTGTTTCTGAGTAACACTGAAAAATCATCACCCACTTTTTTATGTCTGATGAGAATCCTATAACTTAAATTTACTATCATTTTCATTCAGTTATTTCATAGCAGGGTTCATACTCAAATATGGGAAAAACAGTCCCTGAGTTTCCAGACAATTTCAAGAAAATAATAGCGACATATTACAAGAAATGCTCCTCTAGACAGGACAAAATATAGCTACTTTCATGTATGATGTCATATTACTGCCAATCATGATAGAAATTCATGTAGAAACTATTATTTACGTGCGTATTTTCATAATACTTAATCATTTAAATTTTGATACGAAGCTGAACAAGAAAAACATAACTTGAGAGAAAAAAAACATTTGTTTTTCCAGGTTTTATAACTGCTTTTCCCTGACTTTTTTTTAACAAATTCCAAATTCCCTGAGTATTCCCTGTTTTCCAGGTTTTCCCTGTGGAGTATGAACCCTGCATAGTTCTATATAATTAATTTTATATTTATAATACAAAGAAAAGTTTAGTACATTTATTAATATTTTTAACTAAAGAAGGAAAGAAAAGTTGCTAATAGTTTAAAAATTAGCTGGACTTTGAAAATATAAAAAATAAATTAGTCAATTTAATAATGGTGGTTAGATTTAATGAAACAAACAAATATAAATGAAACATATTCTTACAAATATAAATCAAACATAAATCTAAGTATGTAAGTAATAAAACCAATGTTCATAAAAGTATATATATCAAGTTAAAAGAAGAAAATCATAAAAATACAAACTGTAATTAAAAAAAGAAAAATTAACATTACCTGGAACATCTTTTTTGTGGCATGACTGTTTTGATTCCGATTTAAAAACAAATTGTATAAGAAAACTTTCCATACAGCATAGCATATATTATCAAATCATACTATGCTGCAGGCAGGTTCACTTAACTTTGATAGTTACAAGTTTGTGTCCAACATAGAATTGGAAGAAGTTGCTGTTGATTCCACTTGATGTTCTAATTCTTTCTACCTTCAAACTGTGCTGTTTCTAAAAGCTTTCCAATGTATTTTTAATGTTAACATTTGTTGTCATTTACATTGCAGAAATCTGAAAGTGAGACCAGTATCCTTGCTTTTCATAAAAATAAACAAAAAGCATTCTTCCAACTTAAATATATATATATATATATATATACTGCTTTTAATACAACTGAAGTGAAATATATAGTATATAAAAATAAGGAAGAATTTTAACAGACTACTCAAAACTAGCAGCTAAATACAATAACAAAAGAAAAAGAAATGCAATTTTCATTAGAAAATAAATATACACAGTAATTAAATCAGCTCTGAGCTCTTACTACTAAACAATGCAATTTTCATTGAAAAACATCATTTTCTTCTTTATGAATTCGTTAAATTTGCTAATAGTTTAAGTATTAAACGAATAAAAACATTCAAATCTTTCAAGAATTAACATTTAGATAAATAATTGAAGCCGTTATTTTTTATTAAAATCATTGCATGATGTCCATTACTGGTGCATTCACACTCACTCTATTTGCTTTTCACTTAAAAAATCGTGATCAAAAGAACAGGAAAATAAATAACGAAAGAAATTAAAATAATAAAATCACTTACGAAATTAACTAATCAAACAAACAATGCAAAATAAAACGTTGCATTGACGTGGACACATCGAAAGCAAACAATAATTATCAAATGAACTTTCAAAAATTGATCACTTTCCGGGAGAAAAACAAAACAATAAACAAGCTGCTTTTTTACCGTAACACAATATAAAAAACCGCCTACTGACGCTTGTATCTTGCACTGCAGCTTTACAGGAAGATATAAACACACATGAAAATATAAACTGCGAAATTATAAAATCGAATTTAGCAATCTAAATCTTTTATCATTAGTTTCTTTCATACTATGTAGAATTTTTCATTGCACTTACTTGTAAGGAAATCATCACTTAACATCATTTTTGTTTTCGGTTGCTTTGGTTCCTCCAAAAATTATAATCCTTTCTCATTTCAAAAGCACTTCCGCATCAACTAAATTTCTCGAATTCGGCATAATATTTGCATAATAATAATGCATTGAATACTTAAATTAGCCATTCCTTACTATTGTTGCATGTGTAGAACGTTAGCATTATCCGACACAACTTTTGAAGCAGACGACAATAGAACGCCCTCTATAGTTCAATTGAGTCGCGAATAGGAGGGGAAAGTCTAATGGTGCCCAGCCTTTGAAAGTGGAAGACGATATTTTTGAAAATATTGAGGGCGCTGTAGTCTACTTTCTCCCGGTTTTCCTTAACAGGAATTTTCGGTTTTCGGCTGCTATTACTGCAAAATAAACTATTATTATTACTAAAAGATATTTTAATCAACACAATTTTATCGTTTTCTCTTTCAACTTTTTTTTCTTTCTTGCTTATATGTTATGATCTTTTCTTTTCGTTTATTTATCAAACTCTAAGTCCGTTTTTAATATTTTGCCAAATAGTATACAGTCGGCTGCAAAATTATTCGAGCACTAGCCAATAATTCCTATATTTAAAAAGTACACTTAAGACTGTTTTGCTAAGTAAATCCTTGTCGAATCATGTTCTTAGACTGATTAAGAACATGACTCGACAAGGATTTATTTAACAAAGCTGTATTAAGTGTACTTTTTTTTGGGCAAGGATTATTGCTAGTGCTCGAATAATTTTGCAGCCGACTGTATATGTTTTCCATAAAAATTCAAAATAAAGTTTTTTTTTTCGTTTTCCTTTTTCTAGTTGTGTTGATCTGAAGCCATGTTTTAAGCATCTGCAACTTTCTTTCATTTTAATTCTTCCTGTATTTGGATTATTATAATTTTAATTCTTGCTGTATTTGACTTAAGGATTTTTTTTTTTCAAGCTCTAATATACATATTATATTAATAAATGCTCATACAATATCGGAATTTTTCGTAATGTGTGAAACTGGATAATAAATCAATAAATATTTTTCAAAATTGTTTAGATTTTCTTCCTTTCATCAAAAATATGTTATCTTAAAATAGATTAAAAATATTTTTTAATTTATGCCTTTTCTTCTAACATTGAAAGCTATGACAATGAAAGAAATAATAATAATAAAACTTGCGACATTTATTTTAAGGTCATTTATATTTTTCTCTCACTTATTTTCTTCATAGAATTTGCTAATGATTTTAAGCTCAATAATAAGTTATTATTATTCAAAAGTGCAGATCACTTAGTAATGCATTAAAAAAAAAAAAAAAAAAAAAAAGAAAAGAAAGAAAGAAAGAAAAGAAAATGGAAATGGAAATGGAAAAAAAAAAATCGTGAATTAAATTTGATTTTAATCGAATAAAATTTTCAGGGATTACATTTTAAAAATTGCAAAAGAAAATTTTTACGTCGTTTCCCCTTTAATAAAAAAACACCACAAAACTGGCGTTGTAAAAAATATTACTTACAAACTTTGAATAAACACCATAAAATGCAATAAACTCGCAACAATTGTTTCGGGTCGAAAAAACACACGACCCTTCATCAGGCGAATAAAGTAAGCACGAGTGCTGCAGTCAAAGCGGCAACGCACCGCTTTGCCGCAAGTTATAAGAAGAAAACGGCCAAATCAAAAAAAGTACAAATTGTTTCAGTTAAACTAACATTATTTTAAAACTAATGGCCGGGATTATTTTTTGTTAAAGGGTTTAACAGTAAAGGATTATAACTCCCTTCCTGGACATTGCTCGAATCTTCAAAATTTTTAGGTAGCTTATTTTCCGAGTTTAAAATTAAAAGTGTCCACTACTTGCACAGGATCCACTACTGGTGCGTTTACCTTATATTTATTTATAAAATATAAAAAATCTTATCGATTTGACATAATATTACTTTCTTCTATATTCAATAGAAGAAAGTATTGGATTCGTAAAAATTTTCGACCTCGGGTTTTTGATGGATTTACACGTTTTGAGAGCTGCAGAACACGATTTGACCATTTTTAGAAAATGTCAGTGTGTGTGTGCGTGACAAAATTTTGTGGCAACTGTATCTCAGGAACTACTGCACAGAATTTCATACAAATTGGTATGTAGTTGCACCTTGACTTGACATAAATTAGTGCCTATCAACTTTTGGTAAAAATTGTCTTACAGGTTGCGTTGCCATCCCGCTTTTTCTAAATTTTTAACATGGTGATATAGGACAAAATTTTGTATAAATGTGCATAAAGAGAATTATTTTTTAGTAATTATTATGAAATTTGCAAGAATTATTTATAATAGAGATAGTCAACTGGGAATTTTTTTTTTGTATGTGTAGGAGCCTCGCCCCCCCCCCCCGGGGGAAGTCCCCCCTCGAGAGGAGTAAATTTTCATAATGGGTATCTTTCAAAAGAGGTCGTCAATAACTTTAAAACGAATGGTTGAACCATCGATCTGCGATAATTTAAAATAAAGTTATCGATTTTTTTCATTTTCACAAAAAAAATGTTTTTTTTTTTTTTTTTTTTTTTTTTTTTTTTTGTAATATTGACAACAAAATTGACTTTTTTTTTTTTTTTTGGATATTTAGTGTTATACTGCTTCTATAGTATGGAAATCGTCTGCATTATCATGGAAGACAATTTTTTTAAATAATAATTTTAATATAAATTATTTTTACTGAGTGAATTTGTGTAGGAAAATATAGAAGAGAGTCATGTGGTGGCCACAACATACTAGTTTTAAGATAGTTCAGAAAATTAAGTGGTAAAATTGTATATTGGCATATATATGTGGTGGAACACAAAATCGGCGACAATGCAAAATCTCAGATCGAAAGAAATAGTCCTGCCGTACTAAAAAGCATTTTCCTGTAATTTATTAAATGAAAATAAATTTAATTATATCTATATATAATTTTCAAAAATTTCGTTCAGTAACGTACATTATCAGGAGTTTTTCCTTAATATAATCGTAATTAAAAAAATGGTATTATACATATCTTTTGGACCATGAGAAATGCCGGGTTCGAACCCAAGTCGCATTAGTCATTTCAGCCGTTTGGAGTTTTTCATTGTTTTTACCAAAACTTACATGGATATAGGCTAGGCGTTCTTGGTTTCTTAGAAAGATCTCGACAGAGGATATTCTCCCCACGCCTAGCTCCTTAGTGCAGGCAATCTAGCTTCACCAGCACACCACTCCTCTATATATTTTAAAAATCTTAATAGAATTAATATACAGATACAGAGTTATAATATAAATCAAAATATTTAACATTTGAAACAATAATTAAATCAATTAAATCATGTAGATTGAATTAGACCTGAAGAAATCCACTTACAACACTCGCCACATGGCGATTTAAAAATTGATAAAATCGCCATTCCCCGCTTCCCAACTTTTATAAGCATGAATTTCCTTAACCGATTATGTGGTTGAGAGGTTCAGCTCTCAAAGCTGGAAGACAGAAGGTGCCGCGTTTATCGCAGGTTACGCTCATTGGCCAAGCCATTCAAAGTTTTCTATAGTTTTCCCCGAAAGTAGCGTAAATAAGCATTAATACACCTTAAAAAGATCCCCACAGAAGGCTTCCCTAGGAACTATAGAAAAATACGAATGGTTTCGTCGATAAACGTAACCTGTATTCAAACCCGGCACTTCCCCGTCTACTAGCTCTGAGCGCAGAACCGCTCGGCCACTGTTAATAAGGTGGTGGTGATGCTGGTGTGAAGGTTAAGGCCAATAGACTAGACGAGGTTCTTAGGCCTGGGTGGTGTACCCTACGAGGGGTGTCTTTTTGAGGGTACTAGCCCGTATTTATTCAAGTTTGGGCAAAAACCACGGAAAACTCCGAGCAGCTAAATCGACGAGCGCGACCTGGTATCAGGCTCGGCGCTTCCCATCTACCAGTTTTGGACGCAGAAACATTCGGCCACTGTTTAATAAGATGGCGGTGTTGCTGTATGAAGGTTAAGGCCATTTGACTACACGAGGGTCCTGGGTCTTGGTGGTGTGCCCTCTGTGGTGGTCTTTCTAAGGTGGTGCCAGTCTGTATTTACGTGTGTTTCTTCGAAAATCACGGAAAACTCTGAGCAGCTAGGTTGACGAGCGAAACCTGGTATCGAACCAGGCACTTCCCGTCTATCAGCTTTGAACGCCAAACTGTTCGCCCACTGTTTAATAAAGTGGTGGTGGTGGTGATGTGAAAGTTAAGGCTGATTGACTACCCGAGAATCCTAGGGCTGGGTAGTCTGCCCGCCGTGTTAGTCATTCTTAGGAGTCAAAGCCCATATTTACTCGAGTTTTGGGGGGAAAAAACACCGAAAACTCTGAGCGACTAGGTCACCGAGCGCGACTTGGGAACGAACCCAGCACTTCCCGTCTACCCGATTTTTTCTACTCAGAACCACTCGGCCGATGACGGGGTTTTTGATAAAGATAAATAACTTACCGAGACATATGTAAATTAAAATAGTTAAAAAAAATTTTAACATTAAAAAACTATTGATAATTCAGTCAGATATTTACATATAGCACATTCGTTAAAGATGAATGAGTTTTAAAATAGAAATAATACATAGTTTTAAAAAATCATATTTAACCTTTATAGTAAAAGGAGGTGCGGATGAATTTCCCTGTAATTTGTTGAAATGAAAATAAATTTAAATATATCTCCACACAATTTCTAAAATTCCTCAAACAACAGAAATTATCATAAAATTTTTACTTATATTTACGTTTAAAAAAACTAGTATGTTGTGGCCACCACATGACTTTCTTCTATATTTTCCTATAAAAATTCACTCAGTAAAAATAATTTATTAAAATTATTATTTTAAAAAATTATCTTCCATGATAATACAGACGATTTCCATATTAGAGAAGTAGTATAACACTAAATATCCAAAAAAAAGTCCATTTTATTGTCAATATTACATTACAAAAAAAAAAAAAAAAAAAAAAAAAAAAAAGTTAAAAATGAAAAAAAATCGATAACTTCATTTTAAATTATCGCAGATGTATGGTTTAACCATTCGTTTTAAAGGTACTGGCGAGCTCTTTTGAAAGATACCCATCATGAAAATTTACTCCCCTCGAGGGGGACTTCCACCCAGGGGGGGAGGAAGCGAGGCTCCTACACATACAAAATTTTTTTCCCAGTTGACTATCTCTATTATAAATAATTCTGGTAAATTTCATAATGATTATAAAAAGAAAATAATTCTCTTTATGCACATTTATACAAAATTTTGTCCTGTACCACCACGTTAAAAATTTAGAAAAAGCGGGATGGCAACGCAACCTGTGAGACAAATTTTACAAAAAGTTAATAGGCACTAATTTATGTCAAGGTGCAACTACATACCAATTTGTATGAAATTCTGTGCAGTAGTTCCTGAGATACAGTCGCCACAAAATTTTGTCACACATACACAGACAGACAGACATTTTCTAACTAGTATGTTGTGGCCACCACAAGACTTTCTTCTATATTTTCCTATACATATTCAATCAGTAACAATATTAAAAAAAAAAAAAAAAAAACGATTTTTTTTTTTCTAAGGGTTTTTTTTTTTTTTTTTTTTTTTTTTTGTAAAAATTAATACATATTCAATCACTAACAATATTTAAAAAGAAAAAAAAAAAAAAAAAAAAAGCGAATTTTTTTCATTTTTTTTTTTTTTTTTTTGGTTAAAAGTAAAAAAAAATCGATAACTTTGCTTTAAATTATCACAGATTTATAGTTCAACCATTCGTTTTAAAGGTATTGACGAGATCTTTCGAATGATACCCATCTTCAAAATTTACCGGGGGGGAAGTACCCCCATGCACAAAATTTTTTTCCTAGTTACGTACTACTATTATCAATAATTCATATTAATTTTACAATCACAAGTGTAAAATAACTCTTATTATGCACATTTATACGAATTTTTGTCCTATTCTGCCATGTTAAAAATTTAGATAAAATGCTATCACAGCGCCTCCTATTGAGCTATTGATCCCCAAATATAATCAGCACCAGTTTATGTCGGGGACCAACTAAATACCAAGTTTGGTTAAATTTCGTTAAAAAAAAAAAAAAAAAAATTGCGATATTTTTCTAAGGTTTTTTTTGTTAAAAGTAAAAAAAATCGATAACTTTGTTTTAAATTATCACAGATTTATGGTTCAACCATTCGTTTTAAAGGTATTGACGAGATCTTCCGAATGATACCCATCTTCAAAATTTAACGCCCCCGGGGGGGTACTTCCCCCCAGGGGGGGAACCGATGCCCCCCCATGCACAATTTTTTTTCCTAGTTAACTACTACTATTATCAATAATTCATATTAATTTTACAATCACAAGTTTAAAATAACTCTCATTATGCCCATTTATACGGAATTTTGTCCTATGCTGCCATGTTAAAAATTTGCATAAAATGCGATCACAGCGCCACCTGTTGAGTTAGTGATCCCGAAATCTAATGGGCACCAGTTCATGTCAGGGTGCAACTAAATACCAAGTTTGGTTAAATTTCATTCATTGGTTCGTGAGATACAGCGTCCACAAAAAAATGATACAGACAGACACACAGACAGACAGACGCACAGACAGACATTTTTTAAAAACTATCAATTCGTGTTCAGGACATCCCAAAACGTGTAAATCCGTCAAAAAACGGAGGTCGAAAATTTTCGCGAATCCAATACTTTCTCTATATTACATATAGAAGAAAGTAAAAATGGTCAAATTGTGTTCTACAGCTCTCAAAACGTGTAAATCCATCAAAAAACCGCGGTCGAAAACTTTTACGATTAAAATACTTTCTTCTATTGAATATAGAAGAAAATAACAAGATCTTTTGTATTAACTTAAAAAAAATTAGTAGGATAATTAACTTACTGTGTTACAAATAAATCAAGATAACTCTTATTAAATTTAAAGTTTAAAAAAATTATATTAACGGGAAAAGTACACCGTGTTATATTTATTTATTAATTAATATTTCTTTTTTTCTTTCTATATTATGTTCTTTTCGTTTTCTTTTCTTTTTTTATTTAATTTGTAATTTTCATTATTTGTGACACTTTTAATTTTGTACCATCACTTTGTACAGTAGTGAAAAGTTTTTAATAGCTTTTATTCGAATTTTGATCAATACGATCTCATATTTTGTATAACCTCTTACAAAGTCATAAAAATTCTTACCGTTATAAAAAAAAATAATATGTTATTAGGATGATCTTATATAATATTATTTCTGTTTTCCGATTTTCTTAAAGTCAAAACTTTCCATAAACAAATTAAATTAAATTATGATTTTCCCCATTGAAATCCATTACGGGAGCTTTTGGAGCGGGAGGTTCGCGACGGTGGCGCCATCTGTTTTTCTGAAAAAGAATATGCCAGATTTGAAAGCCTCTTTCCCATTCTATACTGTTAATCCGTGGTATATACAAAGCTGATTACGGAAAAGTTAACACTTTAACAACACGGCTAAAAACAAGACATTATGGGAAACATAGTTTCAAAATATGGCGCATTCTTTTTTGAATAGATGGCGCCACATGTGACAAGTTCCCTTTTATTTTTTATGGGAAAATTTTTCAATATTGTACAAAGTAAAAAGTGTCAAAAAAATAAGGAAAATTACAAAATAAATAACGAAAGAAAATTATTACAAAATAAATAAATAAAATATGGTGAATTTTTCTCCTTAATAAAATATTTTCAAATTTTAAATTTATTAAGAAAAAGTTTGATTTAATTACAACTTTGAAAGTAAATTATTAAATTTTTTAAGATTAAAAAAAAAAAATATCATAAATATATATAATATATCATAATTAATCAAAATTTTATGATAATTTTTGTGACTAAAGGAATATTTACAAATTGTATGGAGATATATTTAAATTTATTTTCGTTTAATAAATTTCCAGGAAATCCCACTCTCCCCCACCCTTTTTGTCCCTTTTACTTTATGGAGTTTCATTATTAAGATTTTTTGAACTATGTATTATTTTCTATTTTAAAACTCATCAAACTTTAATGAATCTCCATTTCTATGTAAATATCTGAGTGATCAATGGCTTTATTTAATATTGTATATTGTAGTAAGTTAATTATCTTTGTCCTGGCCTAGCTGTCTGTCTCACGTGAGTTTCAGGGAAAACGATGAAAAATTCCAGGCGACTAGGCTGACGAAGGTGACCGGGATTCAAATCCGGCATCTTCTGCCTATTTCAAGACATGTAGATATCATGTTTTTTTATTGTAAATATATTAATGAAAAAAAAAAAAAATGGTAATGTATGTAACTAAACGAATATTTTGGAAATTATAAACAGATATATTTAAATTTATTTTTTTGTTTAATGAATAACAGAGAAATCCTTTTTTCCTTTTCCTATTTTCTTATTCGGGATTTGTTACATTAATAAGTTCACGCAAGCATGTACCACTGAGTACTGATAGGAAATAGAGGACGGATTCCCTATACTGGCTTAAGACTACTATATAACAGGCTGAATCATTCGCCGCCATTTGTACATCAAGTCCGTCATTGCTAAATTTAAGATTACTATATAATTGTCTTATATAGTTACATGTAATAGTCTTATATGGTAGTCCGTCATTGCTAAATCTAAAATAACTACATACTAGTCTTATATAGTCTCATAGTCTTACAGAGTAGTCTTAAGCAGTGGCGGATTTAAGGGGGGGGGCTAGGGGGTTGAAGCCCCCTCCCCCGAAAGTACTGACATTCCCAATTGAATAGTACATTTGCAAGCTTTTCATTGATCTGGAATTACATCTTGAAAAATCTTAGCCCCCCCCCCCCCCAAGTTAAGTTCTGGATCCGCCACTGGTCTTAAGTTAAGCAATGACGGACTTGACGGACAAATGGCGACGAATGATTCAGCCTGTTATATAGTAGTCTTATACTGGCTGAGGCTGAGGAGGAAAATTCCGCATCATCATCACACTGCTTGTTTTAGTGTTCCTGGGAACGACGTTCCCTCACCACTAGTATTAGTATGTGAATCAGAAAAAAAACATTAACCATAAATAGCTACAGAACACTGGTGACATAAAATGGAAGCGGAATAAAGCCTTCAAAATTTAGGAAATAATAACAATAATAATATAAAAGAAAAGGACAATGTACAGAGAATGATTAAATAAAGAATATAAATATGAAAAAGAACGTAAATATGAATTATGAAAAAAAAAGTTATGATAAAAATAAAATAGTAATATTTACATGATAGAAAGATAATGCCAAGAAAGGTGTTGAAGTTCTAGCAATAGAGAAATAGAAATAGGAGCGTATAACCAGGGTTAAAACCTACTGGAAGGTACAGGGTAGCACATGGTCGTCTATAACTCGCACGAGCATCATAATCAATGATGCTGAAAATCTCTTCGTTAGGAATACAGGGTAGATAATCGAAAAATTTAGTAGCCTGCATTTTGATTGTTGTACGGATAGTATCAATATGAAAATCATGGTGGATAACTGAAATATTACAGTACCAGGTAGAGGTGTGCACGGGCCGGGCTTTTGGCCCGAGCCCGAGACCGGCCCGGCCCTCGGGCCGGGTTCGGGCCGAATTTTTCAATTTGCTCTAGGGCCGGGCCGGGCTCGGGCTTAAAATTTTTTTGTAGGCTCGGGCCGGGCCGGGCTCGGTCTCAATACTTTTTGTGTGTACTCGGGTCGGGCCGGGCCTGGAGGATATTTTAAGCCCGAGCCCGGCCCTGCCCGAATCTTTTTCTAAATTCCTCGTTAATCAACGAAAAAGGAAAATAATAAAATACTTTTTCAGTCATTTATTTTACATAATTTTACCGTCTGGTATGTCACATAAAATTTTATTTTGTTAAGGTGTCTGTAACTACAATTTAATTGCCTATCAACTTGACTAATCGCGATCTGATTTTCCGCAAATATTTTAAACATGTCTCGAAATTAATATATTTTATTTAAAGTAATATTAGATGGTTTTTATTCAAAATAATATGCATGTTACTACCAGTTTGCGTACATGTAACAAACAATAGAAATTAGATACGTTACTGTATGTAAGGCTTTGTTTTCTATGGTCTGTAGTGTTTAGGTGGTATGAAGGCTATAAAAATCCTTCCGCTGTAACTTTTCCTCTAAGGCTTCTTTTTCTTTTCTCCGGGGCCCTGGATGAAAGTAGCACCAATTTTAGCATATGCAAAAGCATCTTTTCTATTGAATATGGTTGGATTAGCATTAAAGTTTTGTTTATCGGATCACATGAAAGATTTGGATACATTACGGTATATAAGAAGTGGTTGAAAGTGTATTTTTAGTACTGTTAACCATTTTAAATATCATCCTATATTGTTTGAGGAATGCTAATATTTTCGATTTGACTTTCTGTCAGTCTTTGTGCCTTCTGTACGTCTGTAATAATGAAATACAGTTTTTACATAAATATCTTGTAAACATTCACCAGTTTTAAAACCCGAATAAACTACTATGTCAGAAACGCCAAAGAAAAATATTGGAAATGCATACAGCTGTCCCATTGATATGCATAATTCTTGTGGTATTTATAGTATTTCCTGTCAGTGTGGTTTATCATATATTGGCCAAACTAAACGCAGTCTTAAATTTCGTCTAAAAGAGCATATGAATTACGTCCGCAAACAAGAAACCAATAAATTGGCTATTTCTAAACATTGCTGGGAGGAAAATCATAATTTTTAATTTAATTCAGCTAAAATAATTTGCAGACCTAAATCCATTCATGAACTCGATTTCTTTGAAGCTTTTCATATTTATAAAAATTTTAAAAACCTTGTAAATTGGGATTTCGCTATTCCGTATTTGTCTGACTGTTGGAAATTTTATATTCAGTCCACATTTTCTTAATTTTTCTACTGTTTACACAGCTAACTTTCCTAAATTCTTATTGGCCACTCTCCCCACCTTTCCCGTAATCCTATTGGTTGAACTAAATCCGGCCCCTCTCCTATATATACGAGCACTTCTCCTGATTCAGAATCCTTTTTGCACTGAAGACGGTACGCTTTAGGCTACCGAAACAGCTGTATGCATTTCCAATATTTTTCTTTGGCGTTTCTGACGTAGTAGTTTATTCGGGTTTTAATATTCCAACGCCAAGTCTCCTGTTTTTATTCACCAGTTTTGTTAAAGAACATTCTATTGCTTAGCTATATAAAACCTCTGCAAAACACATACTAAAAATCTTTTTAGTAGAAAAGGCATGTTTTTTTTTTTTTTTTTTTTTTTTTGATAATTTTACATATTTTTGAATCGGGCCGGGTCGGGCCTGATTTTATCGCTTTTTGTCCGGGTCGGGCCGTACACTTGTAAAAATGAAACGGGCCGGGCCTGAAAATTTCCGTCCCTGCAGACCTCTAGTACCAGGGGGCTTGCCGAATTATGCAAAGAGTTTTGTTTTGTAAAATCTGGACTTATATAGTACAAGTTTTATATAGTACGGTTTTATATAGTACAAGTTTCTTACCCATGCTCATGCCATTACCATGTAGCGACGCCATCAACACCATTCAAATGTAGATAATCCTGACTTACCGATGGACAATGGGTTAACCTTTTGTCCAGAGGTACGGCGCTGGATTACTACCAAAACGACCTCGGCTCGAATACAACCTACCGCAACACGCACTTTCCTTCAACCATACAGAAAATAAGCAAGGTCATTCTTTGCTTTGTAAAATTTTTGGACGATATAATCGATATGCTTGCGCCAAGTAAGTCTGCTATCGAGGTATAGACCCAAGTATTTGACTTACCTTCCGAAGTCAACACAGGAACAATACAGATGAAGTGGAGGAGGCAGGTTTCTTTTCCGTGAGAAAAATACTGCCTTGGATTTATTCGAATTTATTTTGATTCTCCATTTGTTAAAATGATTTTCAAGCTGATGAATATAAGGAAAGGGCATGTTTACAAACAAACGCTCCGCCAATCAATCTTTACTACTCTCGAGTGGCAAAAGATCAATCTTTATTGGTGGAAATACCAATGTTTTGCCACTTTACCCATAATTTGACTGCCAGTGACGTCATGTGCCCTTTCCTTATATATGAATACTGATAGAAAGTAGAGGACGGATTCCATATACTGGCTGTGGAGGAAAATTCCGCGAGCATCACAACGATTTTTGGGTGAATGAGCGCTTTTTTTGGCAATCATCACTTTCTTGGCAACTGTTCGATAGTTGAGAGGTGGAGGAAACTAGAGAGCCTCCAAGGAGAGAGATGACAGATGATGAAATTACGCTAAGGCGCGTGCTCCTAGCAGACATTTTTCCTACCAAACTGGATTTTGATAGAAAAGTTCGGACACTTCTCAATCGTATATCAGCAGCAAAATGTTTACAGATATCATTGTTCTTTGGTAATAACCCTTTATTTTAGCTATAGTTTAGAGCACAGTGCTTGAAAGACATCAAAAACAATTTTAAATGTGGATTTTTGTCAAAAAAAAAAATTCAAGCCAATGAGAAGATGGCTTGCTATACGGTTGTCGAAGTGATAACGTCAGTGGCCTTAAAATTTCTTCTGCTCGGTACTAAGACTACTATATAACAGGTTGAATCATTCGCCGCCATTTGTCCGTCATTGCTAAACCTAAGATTACTATATAATAGTCATATATAGTCTCATAAAATAGTGTTATATCATATGGCAGTGGTGGCTCGTGGCAGGGGCTGCAAAGCTGCAGCCATCCCCCCCCCCTTCCCCCAGAAATAAGTAATTATGTTGAGTTACAAAATATTTTGAGAATAAATATTATTATATTATATACACTCCTTCTCATATTTATAAGGACACTTTATATTTTGAAATAACTAATGTAAAAATAATTGTAAACAAGATTATACTAAATGCACTTAATGTATCTAGTATTCTAAAAACCAAAACTGTTATAATTTTTTTAATATAAAACAAAATTAATAAAAAATAATGCAAAATGTGTTTTTCTCCACGTTTTTAGATGTTCATAATTATAGGGACAATCCAGATTTTTTCGTTTTATTTAACTTACTAGCGGATAAATTACAGTTTACATGCGAATTTGTTAACTACTGAGCTAGATTAATTTATACATAAGCCTTCATTTTTTCTTTGACGGACATTACTGATAATTGCTCGAAAAAAAGAACGTTCAAGTAGTGAAGTACGATAAATGTGTTTTTTAAGTGGAAGGATAATTTCAATCCGCCGAATTTCTAATGAAATTCGAAGGTCTAAAATTGCTGAAGGAAATGTGATCAAACGTTGAACTGCTGGTTCGATAGGAGAGAGATCTGATGCAAAATCAGAGTTGTTTTACAGAGATCGAAGACTCATAATTCCTCTTACTGTTCTACTCATAATGACTGCTGCTGAATTTGCTCGTAATTTTTAACGAAAGGTTAGGGTCCTCATTTATGCATGTTTAAAATAATTAATAATATGTTAAAATGACTAAAAAACCTGTAATAATCAATCAGCATTTAATGGGGGAAGAACGTCTGTGTTAAAGTTCAATAAAGACAATATTAAATGGTAAAATGTTGCATTTTCGGATGAAAAGTATTTTATTCTTGATCAACAAAATGGTTTTAACAGTTACTGGCACGATCTGAAGATAGCGAAAGACAGAGCAGATTTTTTAAAGGCAGATATGGATCGGGCATTTTAAAGGTGGATCTATGGTGCTCTGGGGAGCTGCTTCTACTGAAGGCAGAATGAATTTAGTAATTTTTTCTATTATTATGAACATCAAGAGAATATCCGCAAATTTTAAACGTGGAATTATCAGATTTTTGTTAGATTTTAGGGGGTAATAATATTTTTTTCAACAAGACTTACATTTTTGCTCTACTTTTAGAGCAATAGGAAATAGTTTGAAGAAAGAAATTTCTGTATTATTTCCTTTCCCATGGCCTAAAAGTTAAAAAAACCTTAACTTATGATATTAGAAAAGTGCATGCAAGTGGAAAGCAATTTTAAATAGTTTAAATGTATTAAGAATATTATATATGCTATATGAAATGGTATTGAAACTGAATATTAAAAAAAATATGCATATATATACGCCAGAGAGAATGTCTGACTGTTTCACCCTAAAAAGAGACCCCATAAAATATTAATTTAAAGAATAACTGAAAAAAATTACTAATATTCGAGCTGTCCTTATAATGAGGAATTTGCACACATGGGGGATTTGAACAAAATCCTATTTTTCTGGTAGTTTTAAGCCCATAAATTTCAAAAAGTTTATTAAAAATGCAAAAAAAGTTCTCATTAATTTAAAAAATAATTTTAAGAGTAAGTAAAAATCACGTGACTTCAAAACTCTGCCTGACGTCACACTTTATGATGCTTCAATGTTTACATTTTTTTAGACCGGTTAGTAAGCAGCAATTTGTTGTAACTTTCGAAATTATCAATTGTTTATGTGATTTCTGAGCATTTCTTTTTCATCTTATGATCATTTAATATCATTATCATCATTTTCCATTATCATTATTTTCAATTGTTTTCTGTTTATGGCGGTTGTCCAATGTTTTAGTTTAATAGGATCCTGTGGAACACTTTAAGAATAAATTTTGAGAAGCATTAGCCGTTGTATTAGTGCAAAATGGTACAATACAATATTTATACTACGATTTTTCAATATCCGTCATTATTATAACATACAAAACCTATTTCACTGATTCAAGAAGCAAAGCAAAGCACGAAATCGAATGTAAACAACGATTACTTTCGTTTGTTGTCATAAAGAGTGACTTCACGATATATTACACTGCGTTTCCTCGATAGAGTAAATAGTGCGATGTTAAAATTGTTATAAATCAGTCATTAGATTTCAAATAAAGAAAATGTATGCATTTATTTTCTTACCTTTGCATTTTCTATTATATAAGAATAAAATCAGAAAACGTGCAAATTGTCTATTGTGAACACCTGAAAAATCTTCTTTTTACCATATTTAAAGTTTTCTAAGATAGAAAAACGATAAAACTTTTTAAATATAGTCTATTAATGAAATTCAAATTAATAAAAAATATATTTGTTTAAATAATAGTGTTCAGTGTTTAGTTAATATAGAAAAACGGGTGTCCTTATAATTTTGAGAATGAGTGTAGTATATTATGCATACAGAAGAGCAGATTACTTCGTTATCATGATAAATTATTTAAAAAAAATAGGAAAATCAACCAGTTTTAAGCGTAATAGTGCTTCCAAAGTTCCGAAAGGGGCTGCTCATTCATGCAGCTCTCGAAAAAAGGGATTTCTTTAGGGAAAAGACGGTTAAAACCGCCGCTACTCGTTTTCCCTACCAGTTTCGACCTTATGAAACTAGGCACGTTGGAGCTGCATCTGATGCAGCTCCGATCTTATTAGGGATTTCGGTAATGCTGGAAAAGAACTATTTCCTTTTGTAATCTACGGTTTTTCTTCATAGTTTTTAATGCGGTAATCGCTGTGTTTGAAGATTATTTATGTATGAGAGGCAGAAAACTTAGCATGAAGATTATTCACGATTATGTGAGAAAAGAGAAATCATTTTTATTTATGTTTTCAAACACATTTTTAATTTATATTATATTAAATTTTCACACGTTTTTTCGGCTTCTTGCTTTTTCAGTGGCAGAAACGTCGAATAGACAGAATCTCAATTTTTATACAAATTTTGTCTTCCATTAAATATAGTATTCAAAATTTATCAAGTGTTTAATCGCTTTGTTAATAAGGTTATTATTATATTTTTTCTTTCATTTTTATTTTAGTAACTAATGTTTTTTATTTTGATGAGAAATATTAACAGTCGAATCTTTCTTAAAAACACAAGATTTCTAAATTTTAATTTCCGACATTTTCCTACAGCGAAGTTGAAAGACATTTTTAAACATTTTTTCATGTGTTCTCGATTAAGATTTTTCATAAATATGCATGGAAATTTTAGAATTTTAACACCTGTTATTTAGCTTGACCACACCATTTTTCCTATTGAAAAAGAGTATGTTTTGTTAACAGTTCATTTAAAGGAATGCACGAAAATTTCTTATACATTACACTTTATAAGAAAATTAATTTAAATACACTACTGGCCATTAAAATTGCTACACCAAGAAGGAATGATAATGACGGAATGAAATTTGTTGGAACCATACATTATAGTAGGAAGAAGAATTGATTAAAATTTCAGGAAATTTGGAGTAATATGTTCTGAGAAAATAGTACAGAAAGCAGCGACCTCTGTGAGCAATAACAGCACTTATCTACCTAGGCATTTAATCGAACAACGATTGGATAACATGTACTGGTAGAGCACTTCATAAAGCTTTAACACGATGCCACAATTCATCGATCGAAGTTACTGGTGGGGGGTGGGGGGGTCCAGTCGCTTTTCAACGATTAAACAGTCATTTTCATTGGTGCGAGATCAGGAGAACGCGCTGGCAAGAACAACAGTCGAACACATTCGGCCTCAATGAAGGTTCAGACAATATGGACAACTTGCGGTCATGCATTGTCCTGCTTAAATGTTGTGCTTCGGAGGCCTTGAATATAGGGCAGAGCGATGGGCCTTAACTCGTCAAAAATGTAGTGGCTAGTATTCAGAGTTTCGGGAATGAAAACAAGAGGTGATCGGGACGTGTATCCAATGGTACCACATACCATCAATCCAGGTGGTGACCCAGTATGCGGCTACCAAAATTCTGATTACCCTCAACATTGCATCACTGATATGGGCGCCTTTAATGTGTGATCAACGATGAACCTGGAAGCAGGAATGGTGTAAAGTCACCTTTCAGACAAATCACCATCCTGTTTACAGCATCAAGATTGCTTTATCCGTATTTAAAGGCATTATGAATAATGCACATTGCCAGCTGGGATTCAACATCGTCATACTGTCCATCGCTTGCAATGATGTTATGGGTTCCCACTGAATAAACGTCTCGATTACTTCTTGTTCGCATTCCTGGCATTCTGAATAGCGGCCATTAAATTTCTGATGAGTTAAAGCCCGTCCCTCTGCCCTATATTCGAGGCCTCCGTAGCGCAAAATTTAAGCAGGATAATGCAAGACCGCATGTTGTTTGTATTGTCCGGACTTTCTTTGATACAGAATGTGTTCAACCGTTGCTCCGACCAGCGCGTTCTCCGGATCTCGCACCAATGAAAATGACTGTTTAATCGTTGAAAAGCGATTGGCCCGCCACCACTCACCAGTAACTACGGTCTATGAACTGTGGCATCCTGTTGAAGCTTCATGAATTGCTGTACCCGAGTATGTCATCCAATCGCTGTTCGCCTAGACAGATAAGTGCAGTTATTTCTCCTAGAGGTCGCTGCTTTATGTACTGTTTTATCAGGATGTATTGAAAATGTAATCAACTGTTCTTCCTATTATAATGGAAGTGTCTAATAAGTATCATTCTGATATTTGGATTCCTTTCTGGTGTAGCAATTTTAATGGACAGTAGTATACATTTTAGCAGTGTTATTCTGCTGCAGAATCGAGGAAACTTATATAAGTTAATCTAATGCATAACGAAATTATCCGTTTAAAAAATGTTGTATTTTTAATTTACACTTCTTTCACTAGGACACACAAAACATGCAGAATGCAATGCTGGCTTGGCTATGCGTAGTTTTAATTTTGTGATAATATTTCAAACCAAATTAAATTGATATATGCTGTTGAAGTGTTTAAATACATATATCTAAAGAAAATAGTGTTTTAATATTTATTTTTAATGCACGGTAATAC
This sequence comes from Salticus scenicus, assembly GCA_963930645.1. NCBI lineage: Eukaryota > Metazoa > Arthropoda > Arachnida > Araneae > Salticidae > Salticus > Salticus scenicus. The sequence goes on from OZ005657.1 coordinate 175,685,657, forward strand.
AGAAGATATCGAGTGTATTAGTGACTACATGCAGCAAATTTTGGAAATTCTTTTAATTAATATTTCAAAGGATGATTCTAAATAAGTTAAAGAAACGCATCATTATAAGTGCACTTTTAAGATATGGGCATCGTATTACTATAAAATATAAGACAGAAATTTTAAAAATAGATAGATAATTATAATTCGGCATAAATGCAGCATTTTTTTTTTTTCTTTTTTAATTCTAAAAAAACTGTCAAATATTTTATATTATGACAATAGTTTCAAGGAAAATTATTTATTATAAATGTTTTCAAAGATTTTAATTTTTTTAAATTACCAATATTTTATTCATTTATTTTTTAAGAAAAAATATATAATTTTAAAATATCTATCTTAAACATAATTTAATCTAATACCGAAGTACATATTTTATTTAGACGTTACGTATTCCTAAACTCTTACATTCTGTAATAGACTATCTCATACGTTAAGTTCAAGATAGTCTACAGCAAATGGCGATGAAGCTATTTTTCCTATCGAAAAGAAATGGGATGGAGATCCTAATATTTATATTTGTCTAATATTTCAAATACATTCATTTAATAAACATTACTGTTCATTTAATAAACATAATTGTAAAATTCACGCGCCGAAAAGAATTCCCTAGGGACAAAATGATGAAGAAAAAGAAAACAATCGTTATTCCACAATTCTCCTATGAATAATATATTAAGTAAAGATACAGTCGGAAACAAAAGTGTCCGAACACTAGCAAAAATTCCTATGTAAAAAAAGTACGCTTAATACATTTTTGCTAAATAATTCCTTGTCGAATCCTGTTCTTAGACTTACTAAGAACGGGATTTGATAAGGATTTATTTAACAAAACGGTATTAAGTTTTCTTTTTTTATATAGGAATTTTTGCTAGTGTTCGGACACTTTTGTTACCGATTGTATATATAAATAATTTATTTCTGTTGTGTGCATGTTTTTTTTTTTTTTTTTTTTTTTTTTTAATGGAATTTGGTTTATAATTTCAAATATTCAAATAAAATTTTCAAATCGTTTCATTTTATGTAGGTCTTTTTAACTTCTCTGGTGATCGTTCATATACTTTACTTACAGAGAGGAGAACTTTGAAAATATTGTCTTTGAAATTGTCATTTAACTAAAACAATTTTGAACTTCAGAAATTTTTTCTTTGTGTACATTTATTTGCGCTGTCTTCTTTGTTTTTAAATGATTTATTAGTTAATCTTTGTTTCAAATACTTTGCATAGTAAAGCTGTGTGAAATACACTTCTCTTCTTTTTACTTTCCGAGCATACATTACATAAGAAAAGTTTTGTAATCATGAAAAAAATCCACTGTGAGATTTTGGTATATCTATACGTTTTGAGGTCTCCTTAGTTCATTTTTGCTATTTTTACAGTACAGTCGGTAACAAAAGTGTCCGAACACTAGCAAAAATTCCTATGTAAAAACGGTACACTACATACGATTTTCTTAAATAAATCCTTGTCGAATACTGTTCTTAGTCAGTGTAAGAACATGATTCGATAAGGATTTATTTAACAAAATCGTATGGAGTGTACTTTTTTTACATAGGAATTTTGGCTAGTGTTCGGACACTTTTGTTACCGACTGTACTATATGTATGGTGTGAGTACGTGTATATATGTGAGTGAATACGATAACATCTAAACGCTTCGTTCGATTGAGCTGAAAGTTGTTAGGTATGTTAAAGGTCATCATCACACGAACTGTATTGAATTTGATGGATGTGAAACTTTAATACTTTTAAAAAGACACAAAGAAAAATTCCTTATCATTTTGACTAATGGACTTAAATTTTTGAAGTGCGATAACGTCTAAATGTTTTATCCTATTGAGCAAAAAATTTGTAGGTAGGTTACAGGTAATCGTCACACGATTTGTACAGTTGTGATGAGTACAGGACTTTTACAAATTTTTATAAATACACAAAGAGAAATTCTTTATCATTATGGACTGTAGATTCGAATTATTTGCAGTTATTGTTGCAAGAATCGTACAGTTTTACATAAGTATAGTAAGTTCCTGGAGCTCCTTCATTATCTGAAAAAGTACCCCCCTTCTCCAAATTTCCCTCATTAGAAATATTCAGTTCAAAATTGAACACTTACTCTCTACACAAAATACGCATTCTCAATACGCTATGGAAATGATGACGTCAGTAACATAAAATTTCTTCTGCTCGATACAAGCGAAACTATTTATTATGGAAATTTAACTTATTCCTTATTAACTCCAGAGTACGCTCATACTGAGCAGAGGAATTTTCAGGCTACGTACAGTCGGTAACAAAAGTGTCCGAACACTAGCAAAAATTCCTATGTAAAAAAAAGTACACTTAATACTGTTTTGTTAAATAAATCCTTATCGAATCCTGTTCTTAGTCAGTCTAAGAACAGGATTCGACAAGGATTTATTTAACAAAACCGTAAGAAGTGTAGTTTTTTTTACATAGGAATTTTCGCTAGTATTTGGACACTTTTGTTACCGACTGTATGTTTTTTCATGGCTATTGTGTGGATGTACTGGCGATAAGATGTGTTGTTAGGATTATTTCTGTCTGCTTTATATACAAATCATAACTTTTTTGAAAAAAAAAAAAAAAAAAAAAAAAACTTACAGTTTAAAAGTTGAAAATCTTTATTTATTTACTTACTTTTTCTGCTATTTCTAGCATACACTATTCATTTAAACGAAACTTAAAATAAATTGTAATTACGACACAGAAATGAAACAACTTTGGCGACCCCAGTAAATGTCACCAAAACTCAAACGCACAGTAATAAAAGGTCTTTTTTAATTAATTTATGGTTATTAACATAAATATTATGATTAAAATTGCACATTCTTCGTACATTTACGTTTGAACATGTGAAAAACACAGTGAAAAATATAAGTAAATAAAAGTTATATTATTATTTTTCCTAAAAAACCTTATGGATATCTTATGGAAAGTGATGTTTAGGAACAAATAGGTTAATAGTCCAGAGTCTACTCTAATATGTAGTCAATGGTTTGGCGAATGAATTGATGGATTGTTGGGGATATGATGTTCGGGAACAAATAGGTTTCTAGTCCATTGTTTATTCTAATATACAGTCGGAAGCATAATTTTTCGAGCACTAGCCAATAATTCCTATATTAAAAAAGTTCACAAGACTGTTTTGTTAAATAAATCCTTGTCGAATCATGTTCTTAGACTGACTAAGAACATGACTCGATAAGGATTTATTTAACAAAGCAGTATTAAGTGTACTTTTTTAGACAAGGATTATTGCTAGTGCTCGAATAATTTTACAGCCGACTGTATGTAGTGAATGGGCCCTCCGTGGCCGAGTGGTTTGTCACCACATTGCTAATCGTTTTCGAGCGTAGGAGAGCGGTTTCGATTCCCGTGCTGGTCCTGGGAGTTTTTACAATTCTTCGTATTGTAATTCTGTCATGTGATATCTGTCTTTATCTGACGCAGATTTACAAGTGGTCTTCGAGTCAAGCACACATATATGATGTATATGTGTTATCAATCAATGTAGTGAATGGTACTACTGATGACTCACAGCTTGTTCAAGATACGGAAAAATCTTAAAAAAGAGGCCCTGAAAGGCTTGTTTACGTTTGGCGGTTTTTTCATACTCGCCAAAAAACGATATAAATTTACCACACAGCAATTGAAGAGATTGTTTCCAAATGGCGTTAAGTCATTTTTTTCAGTTCTTGAAAAAACGCGATTTTGTTATATACAGTCGGTAACAAAAGTGTCCGAACACTAGCAAAAATTCCTGTGTAAAAAAAGTACGCTTAATACAGTTTTGCTAAATAAATCCTTGTCGAATCCTGTTCTTAGACTGACTAAGAAGAGGATTCGAAAAGGATTTATTTAACAAAAACGTATGAAGTGCACTTTTTTACATAGGAATTTTCGCTAGTGTTCGGACACTTTTGTTATCGACTGTATGCCCATTACAGGAAATTATAAAATTTGTGGTGCCAGCAGTGCACACCTATAAAAATGTTGTATGCTATTACAAAATTTTAAAAAATTAGCCAAAAAAAAATTAATTCTTCATACTTATTTCAGTCATGTATGTAAAGACATAAAAATTCAGCTCGAAATAAGCACATGCTAAATTCCGTTCGCATTCACATTCCCTTCCGTTTTTGAATTTGTTAGGATGCGGTCCTGTGTCCAATACGAGTTCTTCTGCTCAAAATACAATCTACATAAAATTTAATGCGTACGTTCTTTTCTTTTAAATGTAATTAATGGAGGCGCTTTACTTAATTTTAAAAACTTCAGAAAAATTGCTGCGGATTTATAATTACTTGTCATATCCTGTAGTAAACAAAGTATATGTTTCGGGTCCGAATTTCAACACTGATGTTCATTTTTCTTTTTGCTATAACTAATTTTTGGATCACTGTAATTAAAAAAAAAAAAAAAAAAGAAGTTTTTAGTGGATTATTTGTGTATATACCTGATATCAGTATATCGTAGAAACAAATAATTGCAGGAAATTCTAATTGGTTATTTAGGAATGCCACTTAAAACATTTGATAGAAATTGTTAAGTTTTAAGAGGTGGTGTGAGTAAAGTTTGACTAAATAACTTGGAATCAATTTTTAAATTTAATAACAGCTCTAAATTTTTATAAATGTATATGCTATGCTTAATCGGAGGTTGTAGGTGCGGTAGCGCCCCCCACCCCCTCCTCACACAGAAATATATATCTGATAAGACTGTTTCTTAAATTATTTTTAACTAATTTTAAAGTACGTTTATGTAGTACATAATTTTTAGCTTACCAATAACCTATAACTTACCTTTATAATATACAAATGCTGGGTAAGAGAAAAGAGAGTCGTGTGAGTGATAGGTTATATTATATATATATATATGTATATATATATAAACATTATTTTCTTTTTTATTTATAATTAATATAACATATTTCATTTGTGATAAATTTTACTGAGAAACTTGCATGCGTCTTGCTTGAAGTTTTTATGGTGATTGTTTTAAATTATTACTTTTTGCTGTTTCATTGGTACATCAGTAGTAGTAATAATAAAAACTTAATAAACTGGCATAAATATTTGCTTTCTTGTATATGTTTAAGGCCATTGTTATGAATTATTATTGGGAATGGAGTGGGAGCGAATGGCTTAAAATTATCAAGCTAGTTTTCGATTTTTATCAATTTATGATCGAATTTTATCAATTACTGTTTTCCCCAACATATTAAAAAAGAGAAAGTCAATTTTTCTCTCTCTCTCTTTTTTTTTTTTTTTTTTTTTTTTAACTAAATTAAAAAGCGTTTATGATTTCTGTTTGTCTGTCTGTCCACATTCTAATTTCCATAAATATACTTAAAATGTTACAAAATTTCTGTATCTCATTATCCCCGCTGTGAGTCCATCTCAACCCAAAATCAACTTACATGAAAATTCGCATTTTATGTACAGAATACATTCCGTAAAAATCAATTGGAATTCTTACATAAGTTGAATTAAAAAATAGAAATTGAAAGTATGGATATATATTAAAATTAATAACATTGGGACCGTTTGAACCTCATTTTGGTACAGTCGGGGGGGAAAAAAAACGCAACGCCAGCTGTAATTTCGTTATTAATTGAAGCAGGAACATCTAATAGACATAATTCAACAGGAAATTAAATGCACTTTCTGAAAATGTCGCCAAATTTTCAATTAGGGGTCATCTACATATTGAAATGAGCGCCAACTTTGATTTTTTTTCAATAGCAACACCCAATTTTGACTTCATATTCGAATTTCTAAGAGTCTGGCAGTGCGGAAAAGTATACTGTTTGTATACTTTAACTTTAGTATTTATAGAGTTACAATAAAAAATGTGTTAGGGGGTTATCTGTAAATGCAGAAAAATAAAATTAAGATCCTTTAAGAAATAGACAAAATTTTAATGTTTCCCACCGGAAATCTTTCAGGAAAAAAAGAATTATAAAAATTAATAAAAACATTTACATTTTACAGTTTCTTAATTATCCGGAATACCGGAATTCAGTTTTTTAGATTTGTATATACTTCAGTACTTTTTTAGATAATTTTAGGTCTATTTAAAATCTATTTCACTTGCGATTGGTCCAGACAGTATTCTTTGAAAAAAGTGCAATATTTTTCAAGTAAAGGTGTCTTATGGCTGTACTGATCACCAATAAAGCTTAAATTTCCTTTCGTAGGTGTAACATAATATACGAAATGAAATAATATAGATACAACGCATAAACTAAATCTTTTCGGATAAATTATTGTAATGTAAGGGTTCATGAAGTAAATATTAAACAATTTTAATCGCACTTGCCAGTTTTGGATCAGTTGAACTCGTTGGAACTGTGTGATTCGTTTTATAATATCTATGGAAATATAATTTCTTAATTTACCCTTTAGCGATTGTTGACGCAGAGATGGAACACGGGCGCAGAATTCATACCACTATGAATGAAGCAAAAATTTCTACTTCTTTAATCAACGATATTATAGGTACAGAAATTTCTTAAACAAATACTGGTATGAGTTCTCCGCCAGTGTTCCATCCCTGTTGACGTAGATTCACATCATTTGAAAATCTGTAACTCTGTCAGTGGACGTTTCTTTCGTAATTTGTGTGTTACGTATTTCTTAGATGTGAAACCAGCATTCATATTTTTGCAATAAAATATACCATTGATAGAACTATATCGATTAGAAAGAATATAATTATAATGCATATCCATTTATAATATAATTGTGAATACAGAAAAGTTGTTCTGAAATATTTTATTTTGAGAGAATAACGCCCGTAGGTGGTTCTTACTGTCAGAAAGACAAAATCCTGCGTTCGCAAAAAGTGTTAAAATATATTTTTAAAAGTTAAAGTATATTTTTAAAAATATATAAAGTTAAATTATATTAATAAAATTTTAAAGACTAAAGTATCTTTAAAATAATAATCCTCCCACCTACAAAATAAATAAATAAATAAAATAAAGCACTATATGAAGCAAATGACTTTAACTATGACGGTAGTTAAGAAACGATTTCACACATCTGTCTTGCATTCCAATTCCATTCTTTTTTTTAATGGAAATTTTTACATTAAACCTATTTTTCTATTTAAAACAGTAAACCCCACCTATTTAGTTAATTTTTTCTTCTAGTGTCCGTTTAAAAGATTCAAAATTTATCACCAGTAATCGATGAAGTAAATACCACTTGTGCATATTTTTTGTCAACATAAAATAAGGAGTTTAACACGAATTCATCACTCAATGTCACATTTACTTTTCTTTTCTGTATTGTTTTGTTTTGAAGAACGATGAAGGCGGGGCTCGTCTTCTTTAGAAAACAGGAATTCTTGATGCTAACACTATTGTCTAAAAATCATCATTTTTGTCTCATTTCTTTGCGTTTGACGTCGTTCGTACATAATTTGACACGTAAATAAAAAATAAAAATATTTTGTTTAATTTTCTTTGTTATTTTTTAAGATTTGATTCGTTATCTCATGCAAAACTTTATAAGAAACGGCCCCTTAAAGCACTCCAAAAGAAAGATTTATTTATATCTAGGAAACTAATAACTGGAATGAGCTGCAAATTTGCACACCCATATTTTTCAGCATTAGGATTCATTTTATGTAAAAATTAATATAGGTCATAATTCATAATTTTTATGAATATGAATTTATTAATATTTTTCAGAATTAAAAATATTTTTTAGAATCAAAAGTAATGATGGATTATGTTTGGGTTTCTTTACTATATCTCGTAAAAAAAAAAAAAAAAAAAAAAAAAATTATATCGATCAAATTATTTTTTGTGAAGATATTAATAGAAGTTTGAAATATGAATTTAACATTAGCACCTTCAAACTTTGAAGACTTATAACTCTGTGAAAAAAAATAGTAAAATATACAACCAATATACTTTTTCGCGTTGTCGCGATCCCAGGAATTCAAATATAAAATAAAAATGGGGCATTATCATTGAAAAAATCAAAGTTGGTGCGTGTTTTAATATGTAGACGACCCCCAATTCAAAATTTCAGTTTATTTTCTGAAACTACTCACAATTTCCCGTCGAATGATACCTATTACATTTTTCTACATCGATGAGCAATGAAGTTACGTTGAGTGTTGCGTTTTTTTTCCCCGACTGTACATTCAAAAATCAGTGTTTATTTCGTCGTTTCGAAACGAGCACAGCGGCAGAATTAAGATTCACTGCAAGTTCCTTACTGTAAATAAAGTATGTAAAATTTACAATCGCGTTTTTTTTTTTTTTTTTTTTTTTAACATTGACGTTTAAAAGATTTCCTTTACATTCTTGATGATTCCATATACTTGTTCATCAACTTACTTTCGGTTTTAACACAGTCATTTGGTGGTTTATTTTGAGATTAAAAAAAAAAAAAAAAAAAAAAATGTGTATATGCTCTACAAGTAGCACACACACACTCTTTTTTTAAAGTACACTGTAAAAAAATAACTATTACCAGCTGCAAGAAACTCTCTGTGATTGGAGAAAATTTTCTCCAATCACAGAGAGTTTCTTGCAGCTAGTAATAGTTATTTTTTCACAGTGTAATGACAACTTCTAGAGTGTTAGGTGTAGTTTAAAGAACGTTTCTGTTAACTCATGAAGTAGAAAGCAATGTATTCGACTGCTTTTAAGTAGCCTTGTATATTGCATATAAGACATACAGTACACTAAATAAAATAAAAGCAACATAGCACAACTTATATATATATTATTCTTAAATCTCATGATTGTGTGAAATTATGCGAGAAATTCGGGGAAGCAATTAATTTTGGTGAAAAAGGCCTCGCAAGAGATTTCGCACCAGGCCTCGTTAGCCGTCCTTAAGGGTGTGCGACAGGGGCGGTCGCACAGGGCCTAGCGCTCTATTTTCTAAAAAATAAAAAAAAAGTGCACTTGTGTTGTTAATACGTGTTTCTTTATAAAAATTAAATTTTTCTATAAATAGTATAATATTAGAAGCGATAAACAAGTGTTGTAATTCCTTTACATATCATTAAAACGGGATCAGAACCAGCATACATTGTTTTTAGGCTATATAGAAACAGTAGTAATCGTTACTTAGGCATTCCCCGCTGAGTATCGGCGACACTCAATTACTACTGTCTTATATCTTTTCTTACCAATACATATTCATTCAGTAACCACTGTTGATCCATTGCAGGCCCTTTTTTATGTCATGGGAAATTAGAGTGTTATAATACTCAATATTATGGTTTATGCACTCACAGTACTCAGTAACTGGTCGCCAATACTTTTAGGTCTGAGCGCTTGCCTCGGCTACTTCAGACCCCATTCTAACTTAGTACTTAATCTAGCAAAGAACAATAGGAGACTCTTTAGGTTAAAATAAAATTAATAATTTATTTCGACTCGAAATATTGGGGAGGAATTTCTCGTGGAAAAACTAAGTATACTTAATCAGATAAATAAATTAAATAAATATAAAGATAAATCTCACCGCTGGAGAAGAACTAGGTCTGGCGAAAAGCTGGCTGCTTAGCTCTCAAAAGACATTGTCAATTCAAAGCTCCGACAACGAAGAGAAATTCTCAAACGTCACACTACTTATTCCACACTAGCGCGACAACGCTTTGACGATCACTAGATTCGTTCAACGCTCTATCTCATAATCCTCTACTCCGTAAGCCACCAACAACACACTCCCTTTTCTCACTTCACTATTATACTACTTTGAAAACCTAAACTCATCACTTCAATTCACCAACTTCCATAAACAATCGTATTCACACACCTTACCCAAACTGCACGAGTCCTACTTTCCTTTTAGTGACTCCATGCCAGCATAAACTCATCCCAGCTCCAATCTATTACGTCATTCTGTGCTGGGCCTAGTCTTTGCGTTTCGACCTCCGATTTACTTCCACTTTTCTCCATTGGTTACATTATTTTGTCTCAACTCAAGCGCTACGTTACGATTTTACTTTCCATACTGCTTACCTGCAATTGACTCAACCTATTTTACCTTACAATACTTGTTCTACTTTTCGACTGTAATTTAAAAATTCTATAGCTGAATTTTGAAAATTACTTCTGAAGCTTAGATACTTATCAAATGATTTTTAAACATCTAGAAAAGCCCCGGTTCGGGAACGAACCAAATTATGAATGCGGAAATTTTTTTTTAATCAAACTCGAAATGTACAAAACTCAGTCAGATGCTGCTTGCATTAGAGGTCTGCAAGGGCCGAAATTTCGAGGCCCGGGCCCGGCCCGGACAAAAAACGATAAAATCAGGCCCGACCCGGCTCGGCCCGATTCAAAAATATGAAAAAAAAAAAAAAAAAAAAAGAAGGCCTTTATATGAAAAATAATTTTAGTATGTGTTTTGCTGAGGTTTTATATAACCAAACGATAGTACGTTCTTTAACAAAACTGCTGAAATTTTACAAGACAATTATATATAAACAGAAATTCATTATTACAGACAAGGCACAAAGACAAACAGAAAGTCCAATCGAAAATATTAGCATTCATCAAACAATATAGGATGGTACTTAAAATGGTTAATACTACTAAAAATGCACTTTCAACCATTTCCTCTTATATACCGTAATGTATCCGAATCTTTCATCTGCTCCGATAAACAAAACTTTAATGTTAATCCAACCATATTCAATAGAAAAGTTGCTTTTGCCCATGATATAAATGATACTACTTTCGTCCACTGGAGAAAAGGAAAAGGAGCCTTAGAGAAAAAGTTACAGCGGAAACGGAAAGAATTTTATAGCCTTTATACCACCTAAACTCAAAAGATCATAAGAAACAAAGCCTTATACAGAGTAACGGGTCTAATTTCTTTTGTTATGTACATGTACGCAAACTGGTAGTGACATGCTTACTATTTTGAATAGGAAACGATCTAATTTTACTTTAAATAAAATATATTAATTTCGAGGCATGCTAAAAATATTTGCGAAAAATCAGATTTCGGACAGACAGACTGATAGACAATTAAATTGAAGTCACAGACACTTTTTTAACAAAATAGAATTTTATGTGACATACCAGCAGGGCCTGATTATCGCACAGGCTGACTAGGCCTCGGCCTAGGGCACCAAATTAATATTAAAGTTCTTTTTTTGGCAAAGATTTCCTTTGGAAAATTAACAGAAAGTTATCTAATGATAACAATTTTTAATTAAAATCCATTCCCATCCATGGAGAATCAAAATTGTATGGCATGTCTACGGAACTCACATAGGGTAGATCCCAAATCTTCACCATTTTCGTACTGCCATTCTCGAATGCAACGCAGGACCCACTGAATCTAAACTTCAAGTTGGTATCCAGTTACATTTTCTTAACTTTTTTATTTCTTTAACTTTTTGGGGGGAAAAAAAGGGGGGATGCTTTAATTTGTTTAGGGGGAGGGGCATCAAAATCGTCTTAGGCCTTGGGCCTCATCAGGCCTTAATCGGGCTCTGCATACCAGCCTGTAAAATTACGTAAAATAAATGACTGAAGAAATATTTTATCATTTTCCTTTTTCGTTGATTAACGAGGAAACCAGAAAAAGATTCGGGCCAACACGGCCCGGAGAAAATTTCATTCAGGCCCGGCACGGCTCGAATATACACAAAAAAACTGAGCCCGAGCCCGGCCTGGCCCGAGAGCAAATTCAAAAATTCGGCCCGTGCAGACCTCTAGCTTGCGTGCCAATAGATCAAAGTTTGTTAATGAAATGAAATCATTCTTAAATTTATGAAATCAATGAAGGTAGTGAATCAACGAAGGCTTTGCCCGCTTCGTTGAACACTATATTTAATGGAAACTCTTTTCTATATTGTTTCATAAACAAAATAAATAAATCCTGAAATTGCTCAAAAGCTCGCTTTAGTTCTCCGCTGCCTTCGGCAGCGACATTCGCAAACTCTCGGGTGCCTGTGTCTATTATCTGTGACAATAGCTTATCTACCCAAATAGCTTTCATCTGGGTGCTTATCAGATGACACTTTCAAAACGGACAGTATCGAAAAATTTGAAGAAATTTTTTATTTGAATCCCACTTACATATGAACAACACTTATACAGTCGGTAACAATAGTGCCCGAACATTAGCAAAAATTCCTATGTAAAAAAAGTACACTTCATACGGCTTTGTTAAGTAAATCCTTATCGAATCATATTCTTAGACTGACTAAGAACAGGTTTCGACAAGGATTTAGTTAACAAAACCGTATGAAGTGTACTTTTTTTTACATAGGAATTTTTGCTAGTGTTCGGACACTTTTGTTACCGACTGTAGTTGAGTCAGTTAATAGTAGTTCATATATAGAAAAATAATTAATGAAATATGTTTACCTGATCATGGTACAGCCTTAATATAGCTCCCCTTGGCGACTTTTGAAATTTTATCGCCACTTTAGACAAAAATACATCTCTATATGATTATATTTTCTCTTTCTTTCTTTTCTGTTCTTCCATATTTTATAATTTTATATTTTTGATGCGCTACTTGGCTTAAAGTGGCTTTTGCGAAAGTGAAGTCCTTTGCGAAAAATGTCTGATCTAATTCAGCATCAAAATTTTAAAAATTATCCGGCATTATCAATAAGTAAAGCTCTTTAATATAATGCTGAATTAGCTGTCATGCCAAGAGCGATTCATCCGTGCCAAAAGCATACTATTGAAACAAAAGGGAAAAAAAAAATAATAATATTGAGGTATATTATTATTTTTCTTACACTCCATTTTCATATTTTTATTTTTTCATATGCATGAGCAAATTTAATATTTTATAATTTTTTATTTTTCTCGTGAAAGCATATTTCATTTTAAACTGAAGGGAAAAAAAACTTCGGCAACATTTAAAAGTTTAAATGTCCAATTTTTAAGCTATTACCAGGTTATTATTTTCATATTTTAATTAATTTTAAAAAATCTAGTCAAAATTTCATTACAAATAAGGTACCAAATAAAAGGGGCGATTTTTCTGAATCCGTCGGATTAAACAGCTTATCGATCGGACAATTAGATTTTTTAATATTAACTAAAGTATGAAAACTTGATGGCAACTTGCGACTACACACAGACAAACAGAATCCAAGGAAGTCTCTTAGCCGTTTATACATATAGATTTTTATCAAGAAACTGAACTACATGGGAATTTATGGTGATTGCTTTAATTTATTATTTTGGTTGTTTCATTTATACTTTAGAAGTAGTAATATCAATTTAATAATTTGCATTATTATTATTTCGTTACCAAGTTTGATTTTCACAAAATTATTTTCGACTTTTACGAATTTAAAGTTTTTCATATTTCGGGAAATGTCTCTGAAATATCACGAATTTTATCGATTAACGGCGAAATAATTGCATATTTTAGCAAATAATTGTGTTATTAAACGTAAATTTTGACAGTTAGAAGAGAAATGATTCCATATTTCAAAAATAGGACGCAAAATTATTGGAAAAATTATTTTTAGAAAAGCTTGCAAGGAAAAAAAAAAAAAAAAAAAAAAAAAAATTGGCGAAATTTAGAATTTTGTGATGAAATAATCTCCAGTTTTAGAAGTTGTTTGATATATAAAAAATAAATTTGACAATTTACTGTGAAATAATTCCGTATTTCTTAACTCGGCCCTAAAATTATCGCGTTTTTCGAAAAGCAATTTTGAAATAATACGAAATAAATCAGTCTGCGATGAATTCTCACGTATTTCAGCAACTACTTGTATTATTAAACGTATATATTTTCAATATTAGCAGATCGATGGTTCTACTCTTCTATAACAGGCTGTAAAACTATTGCATATTTCGGAAAATATCTTTTTTAAAAAAGCGTAAATTTTAATGATTAGAAATGGAATAATCTATAATTTCGGTAGATAGTTAAGTTGTTAAGCTTAAAGTTTAGCAATCAGTGGCGATATCGATTAAATGTTTCAGTAAAAGGTTGCAAAATTTTCCCATATTTTGTGAAATGGTTTTGAAAAAAAGCGGGACTATAATAATCGCATATGAATTTCTCTTCTCGCAACCGACTGCAAAATTACCACATATTTCGGAAATATTCTTTAAAAAGGAAAAAGGCGCAAATTTTATTGATTTAGCGGCATCCTTTTATCTAAAAGTAGATACCAAAGGTGCAAAAGTGGCTATCATTTTTATGGCTCTGGTAGACAGCGTCTACTATTCATATTTGTCAGTCTACAGCATTATCCTAAGGAGTTTTCTTTCTCCCCCCTTCATAAATAAACAAGTAAAATTATTTTAACAAAAGATCAGATGAAAATTAACTCTACACGAAGAAATGTGTTCATAGCACCTAAGGTTATATTCATTGTGGTATTAGACAAATTGTTCAATTAATAAAATTGCTACAATGTCATTGCTTATCTACTAATAATTAAATAGAAATACTTATAAAACCAGATATATGCATATATATATATATATAAATCTCTGGTTGTATTATAAAATACTTAGCTATTTAAAAATATATTTTTACTTTCTTCTCTATATATACACGTTTTGAGATGTTCTGAACACGATTTGACTGTTTTTAGAAAATGTCTGCCTGTCTGTGTGTATATCACAAATTTTGTGGTCGTTGTATTCTCACGAACTTCAACCAAACTTGGTATTTAGTTGAACCCTGACCTAAACTGATGCTGATTACATTTGAGGATCAATCGTTCAACAAGTGGCACTGCGATTTCATTTTCTTTAAAATTCTAACGTGGCAGTATAGGACGAAATTCTGTATAAATGTACATAATGAAAGTTATAGCATGTAAAATTATGTGAATTATTGATAATAGTTGTAGTAAACCAGAAAAAATGTGTGTGCATGTAGGAGCATCACTCGTACCACCACCCAGTGGGGTGTAAATTTTTAATAAGGGTACCTTGCGGATAAGGTCGTCAATAATACGTTTAAAACGAATGGCCGAATCGCAGATTTGTGATAATTTAAAACAAAGGTATAGATTTTTTTTTTTTTTTTTTTAACGAAAACTGATGTTTACTCACTTTCGGCATTTCATGTTATATTTCTTCGAGGTAAAAATTGCAGGGTTGCCACAAAAGAAATATAACAAAAATAGTTGCTTTAGTAGCCTAGAAGCATTAACACTAGATTTACGGACCGAGCCAATTTGACTCATTAAAAATTTTAACACTATATATATATAACTTTAATATTACTTTTTAAAAACATACGTTGGTTTTTAGTTAAGTAATGAAATATATGCAAACGTTCATTTCTCTTCCCCGCAGACCCCTTCATTTCGCATTATCGAATGTGGTATACCTATTTTCACGGTTGTGAACCAATTTGACTCATAGAATGGTTTAACAATTAATCGCATAACATGAAATATATTGGTCCTATCAGGCCTGGGCAACAGCCAAGTCGCACATGATTTGTTTCTCTTCTCATTTGGCATTCCTCACATACAATATTTGTGTGTATGTGGGAGCCATTGTCACTTGTTTTCGCTACTCCGCTACATTATTACCCACTTCTGTCATCATTTCGATTTATACATCGCGTGTGAGCAGTGCAGTGAAGTAATATATAATTTATAATTTTATAAAATTCATTTTTTGCCAGAAAGATTTGATCCAGAAATTAGGTAATTTTGTAATTTATTTGTAAAAGGTATTACAATTGATATTTATTTTATCTGGTTATCTACGGTTTCTATTATGGGAAAAAATCAGAAAAATTGTCTTTTGTTGAAAAAACTAATCAAAATAAAGAAAGATCAATCAGATAATGAATGGGATGCAATTGATACAGACCAATGTGATAACGAAATTGAATTAGAGGAGGAAGTCAATAAAATTGAATCTTCAAGCAGTGAAGATGAAGATCTTTGTTATATAGTTCCTAACAAAAAAAGAGCCAGGGTTATTTCTGATTCTGAAACCGAAAATGATTCAGACGCTATCGATACATCTTCTGATAAAGAAATTTCAGCCGAAAAAGCTGCTGATGGGACTTTATAGGAAACGTTGAACGAAGGCAGAAACGTAGGTAGATCACCAATTTATATCATATTCAAAGACGTTTCTGGTCCAACTGCCTATGCTAAAAGGCATATTATACTTGGTTCCGCAAGTAGCACATTCAATTTGATAATTGACGAAGGTATGATGGCGTATATAAAATCATGTACCGAACTCGAGGCTCGTCAAGTTTTGAATAATAAGGAATGGGCGGTTACAAAATCACAATTGTGGGCCTTTGTAGCAATTTTATTTGCTAGAGGAGCATATGAGGCAAAAAATTTGAAGTGTTCATATTTGTGGTCTGCAAAGTGGGGTCCGGCTTTTTTCGCCCAGAAACAGATGTATAAACCATTGTGCTAAATGTAATAGAAATGTTTGCGGAAAATGTGTTTCAAAAACAGAGTTTATATGTAAAAAATGTTTTCCATGAATTTTTTGATAATAAACATTTCATTTAAATTGATTTGGAACTATTTTCTTTGCAAAAAACTTCAATTTTCTTGTATGAGTCAAATTGGCTCACTTCAGTAAAAATAAGTATATAATCAACATCCGTAAATCTAGTGTTAAAATAGTTGCCTGAATAGTAGCCTAGCGACCAAAATACTAGCTTAAATATCACATGCTAACGACCATTAAAGGATAAAAACCATATGCATTTTCTTACTATTCAATATAAATATACCAGTATATATATATATATATATATATATAAAGATTTTTGTTTTAATGTCAACTTATTTACACATTTTAATTCATGTCTGCATCTTTCGGTATTTAGAAACATCATCATTAACCATTTATTTCGAATTAATAATTTATGCTCTGCAAAGTTTAAAAACAAGAATATTAATAAACTGATCACAGCCACTGCTAAAATGGGTTTTCCTAAAAACTTTGTATTTTCTATTTTATATCCTTAACCATGTCTCTGTCAGTACAAAAAAAAAAAAAAAAAAAAAAAAAAGCTGTGTACACTCTTGTGTATATCAACAAAAAAATTATAAAATAATAAAAGACAATAAAAAAGGTGGCGGTTGGGTGGGCAGATGTTTGATTACGGAGGTGGGGTGGTGTTGTAAGGCTGGATGGTTGGGTGGGTTTGTGAAATTAAATTAAAAAAAAAAAAAAAAAAAAAAAAGTAGAAGGCTTGTTGCATTTGCTTTGTATTACTATGCAAACTTTCATTTTCCAATAAAATTTC
This sequence comes from Salticus scenicus, assembly GCA_963930645.1. Lineage (NCBI taxonomy): Eukaryota > Metazoa > Arthropoda > Arachnida > Araneae > Salticidae > Salticus > Salticus scenicus. The sequence continues at coordinate 175,702,941 of OZ005657.1, forward strand.
AGATTTTTCCTTTTTGAGTTGTCAACTATATTTAATGTTCTAATTATACTGTTAAACACAATGTGATCAATCGGTGAATTTCATTGTGGCTTCGTGGTTTCATTGTTGTTCATCTGCTTTGAAATTTTGCATTTTTAAATTCATATGGTTCCTGTTCTGGTTGTGGCAGGCTGGGGGAGTGTTGCCGGCGTAAAACTAGTGTAACCCCACAGGCAAGTCACAAGTCTTGCCGCCTGCCTCCTTCTTCCTATCTTGTGTTTCTTGGGTTGTTTTTTCATTAATTTTGATAAGTTTATGGTTTTAAGTTAAGATTTGTTGTTTTACTTTATTGATTCATTTGTTTTGCAGACTGTTAATTAATAAATCTGGTTTCTTTACATTAATGTATTTCATCCACTGATGATTTTTTTTTTTTTTTTTTAATCTTATTGGCCATTGGTGTTTCAGTGATCTTGTATCTGTTGCTTGGCTTCTACTATGCTTAATAGATCATCTTTATTATATATATATATATATTTAAAAAAAAAAAACATTAGGCAATGAGTCATTGTGGAAACAAATTTTCCCGTAGAAAAACATGGGATTTGGTTGTTGAAAAGATCAAGTATTGTTCGCTCTTAAGAGCTTATTTTTTTGCTGTATATTTCTTTTTCTGATTCACTAAAAGAGCTTTCTTTTATAGTTTTATTTTTTATTACATGAAATCAGAGTGAGGAAGGACATAACAGGTCACAGGAGTGTACTAGTAGTCATTTGCAATAAGCAAATTGGCCAGCTTAATAGCAGGGCCGGCTCTAACGTTTTTGCCGCCGTAGGCAAACCTCAAAAGTGCCGCCCCCCCCCTCCCCAAAGCTTTAAAAACTTTCAAAAAAAAAAAAAAAAAATACTTTTATATTAAATAAAAAAAAAAAAAAAAAATCACATAAATGGTCTAATAGAATTGAGCTAAGTAAATAATACTCATGTAATATTTACTACTATTTCTTTTTTCTTTCTCTTTTTTTTAAGTTAAAAACACAAAATCTTTGGAAGTAATACTAGTACAGTACAGACAACATTTTCTAAACAGCGAAGAATAAAGAATGCTAGTACAGTATACAAAATTTAAACCTGAATAAAATAATCTCTTTCGAACCTTTTTTTGTGCAAATCTCGAATAACTTCTTATCTAATTTGTTACTCAATTCATATTCAATGTCCAACATTGCTAAACCATTGAGTCGATTTTGACTAGATATGATTTTAAAATATTTTTTTATCATTTTTACTTTCTTTTACCCGTAAGGAAGAGAAAGTGTTGTTTTAGGGTCAAATTTTCGAATGTGAGTTTTTGTTATATTTACACGTTTTAAGGTCCCCTGAATCCGAAAATCATATTTTTAGCGGTTGGTCTGTGTGTCTATTTGTCTGTTATCAGCATATCTCAAGAACAAATTGTAGCAGAAAGTCCAATCTTGGTATTCTAAATGTGTATGGTATGGGGATGCTACACTAAACTTTTTTGTTGAGATGATGCATATAGTTCGTGTACAGGGACACCCAAGAGAATTCAAATACATTACGTCTATGGGGGAAATTGCAGTGAAGTAGAGTTTAACATCTATAGACTGCACTAAACCAAAATGAAATGAATATATATATTTTTATATGCATAAAAACATGTCTCATGTAGAATATGGTAAGGAAATCCTTCACTGTTCATTTACAGGGCTACACAAAAGAACTTGATTATAGTGCGACAATAGCTGAAAATTGATGGAACTGTATTTTAGGTTATGCCGTGTATCACTACCAGGGTTTAACCTGGCAAAAAAATTACTTTAGCATTTTAGCGAAAATAGGCAAGCACTATTTTAGCTTTTTCAAAAGTTAATTCTTTGGATACCATTGATTTCTTTTACTTAGCTTTGTTATCCTCAGTTTTTTTTTCTATTCTTTTGTTCATTGATGATTTTAACCAAGCATCCATATTTATGACTTTAAAAATATGAATCAGGGAAACTATGTTTTGATTTTAACAATAGCAAAAGAGGTACTCATATCATATGTGTAAAATGAAAAAGCAATTGAAAAATTAAGTAAAGTCTAGTGGTAGATAATTGTGAAATACTAGTGCTAAGAATGCTTCTATGAATGAAATTCTGAATTCTGACATACTTTTAAATATTTTTGCATTTAAATTCAATCATTAAAAATTAAAAATAAATCCAAATTACTACATAAATATAATCATTCCCAAAAATTTCAGTCCTTTCGTAGTTTTGGTCTGCAAATATTACAAAAAAAAAAAAAAAAAAAAAAAAAAAAAAGATCCGAGTTATTATAGAGATATTTTATACAGTTATCCAGTTTTAGCTTTTTAGCGAAATTCTGACCAACATGTTTTAGCAAAATATGATACCTTTTAGCAAAATGCTAAAAAAAACTAATGGCAGTTCCCTGATCACTACTATAAGATTATATTTAGGTGCGCCATGTGGTATGTACATAATCTTCAAATGATATACAGGGCTGCAAATATTATGCGATAACATTCTTTTTTATTGTTAGTGGAAGTGCTTTACTGTAATATTTTACCATTTCCACCAAAGCTGCTCAGAAATTAAAATAAATTCCTCACAGATATGATAAATAATGTATGTTTTTAAGCTAAATATTCATCTCCTGTTTTTTGTATATTTACACGTTTTAAGGTTTCCTGATTGCCGAAATAAACTTTTTTACAGCTTGATTTTTGTCTGTGTCTCTTAGAGTAACTTACAAATGAATAATTTCAGGATATCCAAAAGTTGTATTTTCAAGTTAATATAAGTTTGTTGCTGGAAAAGTTTCAAGGAATGTTACGCGTGAAAATTATCTGTATAATTTTAAGCGAACTTTTAATTTTAATAACAGATTTCAATTCTATATAAATGTAGGTGCAGTAATGAAACGGGGGGCTGAGGGGACGGTAGGCCCCCTCACATAGAACTAATTGTCACATAAAACTTTTCCAAAGCCAACTTTGAATTGTTTTAACATAAGTTTACATAACAGTACTCGTTGTCTTACCTCTTAATCTCCAACCTGTATTTATGGTATAAAATTTCAGGGTAAGAGAAAGTTGTGTGAGTGACACACCAGATTATTAGTTTAGAAAAATATCTTTCTCCTTTAGCAAAATTTATGGGCAAGGTTAACAAAGTTTTTAAAGCAGTGCTTAAATTCGGCCCAATGTTAAGGAAGGTAATGAATTTAAAGACGTCAAAACTGGACATTCTTTTTTTTTTTTTTTTCAAAAGTGAAGAAAATAAAGTATATTTTACCAGCCAATTTTAAAATGTTGAGATTTAAACGACTTAACAGAGGAATCGCGATCTGTTAAGTCGTTTCCCAGATCTTTACAGTGTGTCAGTCTCAGTAATTCCTTTTTGCACATGTCTTTAAGTTTGTGGGCATTTCATAAAAATTCAAAAGAATGGTTATGATTATTCAATAAATTTAATCTCAGCTTCAGTGCACTGATCGCTGAAAAGAAAAAAAAATCTATTTTATATTTCTCTTTTGAATTTTCTATAGATTCGTCTACACTTTAATAAGAAAAATTTCATTTTTAAGATTGAACATGATGGCGTGGTGTAGTTAATTCAAAGTTTTTCTACGTCTATTACATTAGCTAACTTTTCAGCTTCTAAGATAACGTTTTCAAAGGATTCAACTGATCATAATTCTTAAAATAATAATAATAATAATAATGAGCTATTTAATAAATTAATGGCTTGGTATAAATCAAGAACTTTTGTTTCACATAGCTTACTTAATCGGATTAATATAATTAAAAATTCTGTGTCAAATGACGATTAAACATAAAAAAACTTTAATTGTTTTATTGTACTGTCAGCAGAAAAATTATTGAAGCATACATCCACATTTTTATATATATTTTTTTTAGTTTGGTCACTAATTTTTATCATCAACTTACTTTTTTATAAACAGCGTAAGACTCGACAAATATTCATGACTCGACAAATATTCACTTAACAAAGCAGTATAAGGTGCCCATCTTTTAAGTAGGAATTATTGCTACAGCTTAAATAATTTTGCTGCCTACTGTAATCAATAAACAACTGCCTCATTTTGAATCATATTATCTATCTCTACATTTTTGTAATTGCTTAATAAAGCATCATGAATATTTTCTAATTTAAGAAATAAAGATATTAGGGAATCTATACATTTTTTCCAACTTCGCAGTAATTCATTAACTTTAATAAATGGCTGCTGCAATGTGCGTGAAATGCTCTGGAATTTGAAAGTCCCTACAATTGGCAAACTCTTGACTTTCTTTAATTTGAGGTCAAAAGGAGCTTGGTAAAATCAGCGGCGAGTGTGCATTCCTCCCTTCGTGTCACGGCTGCGCATACAATACATACTGTACAGAACTTACAAGTTTGTCTATTCTTGTCTGCATTTCAAATTATAGGAATAGGCAGAGAAGCCTGTAAATTCTTGTTATGATTATTTACTTATATTTTTACTTATTTATTTTTCGATTTATTTATTTTCTACATTCAATAATCGAAGTATTTTATTTATTTATTTTTTGTGTCCAACTGATTTTGCCGCCCCTAAATTTTGCCGCCGTAGGCAGTTGCCTACCTTGCCTACCGCCTGGAGCCGGCCCTGCTTAATAGGTACATATGTCCGGTGCTATTACTACATTCTCATTGGATGTTCTACCTGTTTCAAGGATATACCATACTTTATGGTGGTAAAAAAATAAAATAAAAGTGAAAAGGTTAAGATATGGGATTGTTTATAAAATGCATAGAAAATATTTCTTTCTGAAAGATTTTCCTGATACAGTTGGTTCTCTGTTTAACGACGCTCTACTTAACGACGATTTCTATTTAAAGACGATATTTCAAAGACCCTACCCCCTTTGCCGCAAAAATTTTCTATTTAAAGGCGACGATGTTTCTATTTAACGACGATTTTTTTCTTTTTTTTCTCTTTGAAACTCTTATCTGTAATAGAGAAATTTCCTGTAGGAGAAAAAAAAAACTTTCAACAAATAGAAAAATTTTATTTCATACATGCAATGTTGCAATCATAAAAGTGTTGCAGGTTGCAGGGCAGGGTTTACAAGAAAAAGGGGTTGGGGTTACTGTTTCTTGGAAAATCGAATAATGGAGCTGTGCGGGAGTGCAATCACACTATTGTCCCTAACCCTTTGTCATGTGACTTTCTGTAGCAGTTGCCTCCCATTTCCTTCCGATAAAGCCGTCTTTGCTTATGTGTGTGTTGTGTTGAAGTACGAAGTGAGCTGAATATTATGGCATCAAAGCGAAAGCATCTCAGTTTACACGGAAAGGTGAAAATTATTGAAGAATGGGAAAAAAGCATTGGAATTACGAAAGTGGAATTTGAAAAAAAAATTGAACTACCTGAGTCTACTCTCAAAGGCATTTTAGCAAGCAGAGAAAAAATTGTTGAATCAGCATGAAAATTCTGTTTCGGATCCACATCCAAACGTAAGAAAGAACCCAGCCATTAGACTTGGGTATCATTTGCAGCATGAAAATTAGAAAATTTACAATCTTGGAAGCAATGCACATGATAACATCAGCTTGGAAAGAAGTTTCTTCATACACAATAAAAAACTGCTTTCGCAATGCCAGCATTCACAAAGAACTGCAATGTACGGATGTAGAAATCAATGAAGATGACATTACCCATGATCATGAAGAATGGAGAAGTGTTGTTCAATGTGAGGATATTTCAATCGAAGATTTCTTCCAGTGTGATGAATCAGTTTTAACAACAGACTGTAGAAGTGTAGAACAAATTTATGAGGATTTAGTAAAGTAACTATAGTGTCAGACAAAGAAAGTGAAGTTGAAGAAACGGAAAATGAGATACCGCCACCATCTTACAAAGAGGCAACTTCGGCTGTAGATGTTCTCCGACGTTATATTGTCTCATCGAATGTGGAAGACGACACGTTTAATATTTTAGACAATCTTGAAAAAAGAATAATGAAAACCAGGCCAGAGTTGAAGCAATCAACACTTTGATTTTTTTTAAAGTTAATTTATTGTATTTTTTTGTACCCATTTTTAATGTAATTTTTGAAAATAAAGTACAGTAATTGTTAAAAAAAAAAACATAACATTTTTAAACACGCCAATATATAAAGAAATATATTAACAGTCCTAAGCTTGTTAAGTGTGAAGGAAAATGTTATGTACATAATTTTTTCACATATTCTGTTTAAGGACGTTCTCTACTTAACGACGATTTTTTACGGTCCCTTGAAAGTCGTTAAACGGAGAACCAACTGTATTTCTGGAAGAATTTTGCAAAAGGTGAAAAATAGTCTCTCAACAGTTGCCTTTATGTGAAAATAATTGCTTTTTCAAGCTTTTTCGGTAAAAAAAGTTGCCATAGTCTCCTCAGGCTGAAAATGGTTGCCTTTTAGTAGCCTGTGGCAAGCCTGAAATTGTCTGCATTCATCAGAGAAAACAGTTTTAATAAACGATAATGTAATAAATAATTCGTATCGCGTGAATTTGCATAAGATTTTATAGAAGAAAGTCTTGTGGTCGCCACAATATGCTAATTAAAACTGACTCGTTAAAAATGAAGTTTTTCGCATGTGCAAGTGTTTGAGCGTAGATTCACTATTTCATGTTACCCCCCCCCCCTTGCAGGGGTGGCGCCAGCTAGGGGGCCGGGGGGGCACAGGCCCCCCCATCGGGGAGTCTGTGACCCCCCATCGGGGCATACTCCTAAAACCTCTCGGGGGAACAAATACAAAATTTTCAGTTTTTCTACTTTTAACAACATTTTTCTTTCCTTTTACAAATTTGGAGCATTCCAGTTTTTCCATTCTATATTCAATAGAAGAAAGTATTGGATTCGTAAAAATGTTCAGCTTCCAGTTTTCTATGAATATACACGTTTTGAGAGGTCCAGAACACGTTTTGGCAACGATATTTTTAGAAAATGTCTGTCTGTGACACGATGATCTCCACAACCATGAGGAGTACTAACAAATGGAATGGTACAAATATTAACATTAACAGTAATATTATTAACAGTATTGCACTTTTTGATAAATACTCATATAATAAACTCTCTTTATGTAGTGCCCCCCTGTCGGGGAGGTGATGTCCCCCCGTCGGGGAATTTCTGGTGCCACTACTGCCCCCTTGACTGGTAGGTTTGGCTCTTTGCCAAATGGAGGCGAAATTTTTCTCTCTGAGATGTTTTTTTTTTTTTTGTTAGTTTAGTTTTCGGTCTATCTTGAAACATGAAGTGTATTTTTTCTTGAACCTGAAAAAGATTAACAACATCTACTGGCTCCCTTTCTGGAGAAACAATGTATTATATGAATAACTTGAAGAATTTAATTATAAATTGTGAATCCGTCTTTAAATATTTTGCAAATAGTACATATACGTATTTTTCATAAATTTTGATGTCATTGGTTTTTCAGTGATCTTGTATCTGTTGCTTGGCTTCTACTATGCTTAATAGATCATTTTTATTATTAATATATATATATATAATACTTAACAGAATAAAATGTCAACTGATTAATTAATGTTGTACATTCCATCAAAATGGCCTTGAAAATCGATCACTGAACATGAATTCAAGATTGTATTGCACAGAATCAAGGATAAATTTTGGTTAGAAAATAAAAGCACAAAAAAGAAAAGAAAATAAGACATATTTTAGAATCACGTTTTTCTTTTTGAATTATTTTCTTTTACTGGAAATTTTAATTTTAGTATACAAATACTGCAGCAAATGAATGTTTTTTAAGTTAATTTTTTGTTAACTTATTTAATTTATTGACTTAATTTATTTTTGTTTATTCAATTTGAAACAAAAAATGTAAATAAAATAAAAATATGAAACTAAATGCTTATGAATCCTAATATTTAAACTTAAATTTACTTATTTTCCGAATATTTAGACATGTACATATAATTTTTTTTTAAGAATGGCTAAAAATCCAGAATTATTCCAGTTCCGAGCATTTCAAATTTTCAGCTTTGTGCTGTACAATGAAATGTATTCTTAATAATAATAATAATAATAAAAACAAATAAACACATTTCAAAACATTTTATTAATTGTTTTCAATTTTTACATGTAACAGTTAAATTTGTTTTATGTCTTCCAATTTTAAGGTAAAATATAAGGGTGGTTGATGAAGTTGCCACAGGACAAGGTGACAGGGCTATTTCCTTTATACTTCAGCAAATACAACTATGGAGAAAAATGAGGAAATTCTTCAATTATTATTCTTTTGTCTCTGTAAACTATGCATTCCAAGATTTTAGACATCTTTTTTTTCTGAATAGCCTGTTTTACCCATATACAGATGACTTCAGAAGATCCCACATTCATATCATATACTATTTAAAAACACCATGGTTTAGTATAGAAAAAAAAAAAAAAAAAAAAAAAGTTAAAAAAGGGATAGGAGGAAAAAAAATGATACTCAGAGAGAGAGAGAAAAAAGGTAAAATGTATCAAGGGTAATCAGCAGATGTACTCTTCAACTACATTTCTTGCGACCATGGAAGCCTCTGCGCAAGTGCGGATTCAACGAGTCCACTAGTAAAATAGGGAGACAAGCTTTTCATTGAGAGAAAAATAAGCGATAAGGGAATACCGAATGACTGGATTCTTACTAAATTCAAACCTGTTGGTCAACTTGGAAACCCTCCAAGATTTTCGACTCATCCTCACTGCTAGACGTAGGAAACGTGGTTACACTATATCTGAATTGTCATTCTGGCTTGCAGCTTGGATCTTACCTTTGTACTTGTATACAAAATATTTCTCTGGTATCTTATAGTAATATAAATACTGATTTTTTTTTTTTAAATTTTTTTTAGTCTTTCAAAGCCTTTTAGAATACAAGAATAATGTAGGACTCTGACCACAGTTTATCCTGGCAAAAAGATTTCTTTAACATTTTAGAGCTAATATACACAAGTAATATTTTATCCTTTTCAAAAGTTGATTCTTTGGATACTATTAATTTCTCTTGCTTAACTTGGTTAGCATAAATTTTATTTTCTACTCCTTTTGCCAACTGATGATTTTTAACCAAGCATCCATACTTGTGATTCGTGAAACATGAATCAGTGAAATTTTGTTTTGATTTCAACAACAGAAAAAGAGGCAGCAGCTATATCATATGTGCAATGCAAATTCTGAGTTTTGACATATTTTTAAACATTTTTGTATTTAAATTTAACGATTTTAAAAATCTGAAATAAATCCAAATTATTAAATAAATAATGATTCCTAAAAATTCCATTTGTTTCATAATTTTTATCTGCGAATATTCAAAAAAAAATTAGGGGTTGTTATATAGAGACATTTTATAAAATTATCCAGTTTTAGCTTTTTAGCGAAATTCTTATCATTACATTTTAACAAAAAATATCTTTTAGCAAAATGCTTTAAAAAAAAAAAAAAAAGCCTGACTTTGAGAGACTTAATTTGAAGCCTCTGAATTTTTTTAAAAACTTAAACACTTTAATAATCTTTTATCTAGAATTCTAGATAACATAAATAATAGAACAAAAATCAATCTTAGATTTCTGTGATTTAGAATTCTTGGTACTATCTTCACTGGGATAACACCTGTTCTTTTCCCTTAAATTTTGTCCCTTTTGAATTCCTTTTTTAAAAATATCTTTTCCATATTCTTTCTGAAATGTTGTACAATATGAGAGTGATAATGAATAGCAAAGACAACAAATTATGCTACTTCATTGCTTAGACTACTGTTATACTGTTTGCCATACAAAACATTTTAAAATCTTTTAGAAACGATGTTAATAATTCATCATAATACCGTGATCTAAGATTCATCCTCAAAAGAGTAATTTTAAATGGACAAATGTCAGTCATTTATGATATAAATTTTACATACTGTAAAAGCACTTATTTTCGCGAGGCTTTAATTTTCGCGATTTTCGCGAGCCCATTGTAATCGCGAAGATTTAAGCCTCGCGAAATATATATTTTTTTTCAAGTTATCTTAGAAAAGTGATTTTTATATGTAGGTCAGTTATACGTATCCAAAACGTAGTATAAAGATATTTTCCAAAATTCCCCTTATTTTCTCCCTCTAGGATCGGCCTAGAGTCTGTGTAAAAACACGTTTTCTTCATAACTCTGCTCCAAATTATCGGAGGAAGACGATTTTTTGATGTATCGGTTGGCTGTGTGTATGCAACACTCACTCTAAAGGGATTTTGCAAAATTACTTCCTCCCCTTGGGGTAGGCGGAATAAACAATTTTTTTTTTCCTTTGCCTCAAATAATAATTAAAAAATCAGAAATTTTTCACTTATCAAAATTTAATGATTTATTGCACAGTTACGAACTCATTTATAACAACTTTCTTTCTTACAACTATTTCTTGAATATAAAACAATAATACAACTAATAGAATGCAACTCATTTACTTACAATATTTATACCAGCTCCTTTGAAGCCATTCAAAATTATTCCAAGAAAAAAGTTTATGTATAAACACCTTTGTAAGCACAAGTTGTTGTTAGAGCGATGGGGAGGGGGTGAACTTTTCGGACAAAAGGAAGTTTCTTAAAATGCCTTATGCGGAAAGTGTTCTATATTTAAGTACTTTCGAGATTTTTCAATTTTCGGTTCTGTTCATATAAAATTCGCGAAATCACCGATATCTTCATTTTCGCGAAAATAAGTGCTTTTACAGTAGTTTAAGCCAGTAATGAGAAAATTTAAAAGTATGAAAGCATGATCGATATCACAAAATTCAAACCATAGGAAACATTTTCTTAAATATAGTAACACAAAAGATAATATTAAACTAATATATTTACGAGTACAATTTATTTTAATTAGACCAAAATAATAAAATTTTAACTTTTTTCAAATTATGCAAGTGTTTTAGAATTAGCTTACATTATTTTTTCACAATGTTTTTGTGGTAAATTTGTCAGCACTATACATGAAGTGCTATAGTTGTTCTTTCTTAACCCTTTCCGGCGCAAGACAATTCGGATCATTTAAATTATACTGCCACCGGAATTCATGAACTAAATTAAACTAAAAGAAATTTTAAATTTTAAGGTTAAAAAAACAGGCCTTTTCTGATATGTTATAAACGTAAATTTTTGCAGCTGGATCTTAAATTTTGCGTCCTCGCAGCGAGGACGCCGCGCGTTAAGGGGTTAAAATACATAATTTTTTTTTAAAATGTTAACAATTCTTTGTAATACAGTGAGCTAAGAATAATCCCCCAAAAGATCCATTTTAAATGTAAAAAAGTTACCGAAGTTTAAGCCAATAATAAGAAAAATTAATGGTATAAAAGCATTATTTAATATTACAAAGATCAAAGCAAAAGAAGCATTTTCTTAAATATAGTAATCTAAAATATAATTTTAAACTGATATATTTATGAGTACAATTTACTTCAACTAGACCAAAATAAAAACAAAAAATAAAATTTTAACTTCTGCAACTGTTTTAGAATTTCTTTACATCAAAATTTTGCAAATTATTCCAAATATGACAGTTTTTATAAAAGTTCTAGTATAATTGTTTTTTTAATCATAATTATTCTTAATTCACATGTATATACATACTGAGTTCTCAACTATTATTTTCTACTCATGAAATTTTTTTTTTTTTAAACTGCATCTTGGTTAATAACTTATCATAAAATAAGAAACTATTTTTTCCACTACTACACCTTAGAATGTAAAAAAAGGGGGGAGGGGTGGGGGTGGGGAAGAGGGAAAATTTCATAGAAAAATGGGAAAGAAAAAAGAGTAAAAAATCAATTGAAAATTGTACAGGATGAAAACATAAAAACTTGCAATCACAAGCGTGTGAAAAAAAAAAAAATATATATATTAATGATAATAAGATGAACATCGGAAGGAACATAATGTAAAAATAGACTAAATAAAAGTAGCTGAAACTCGGGAAAGGATTGGGCCCGGGGTCCTGAAGCTATTCATCGAGGGTTTGCTACGTCTAGCCTAATATGTGACTGCGGTGGCGAGGGAGGGTGGGTGGAAGTCCTCACACTTTGGAATATAGAGAAAAAAAAAAAAAAAATAATAATAATCCATAAAAAATAATATGGGATGAAGATGAAAAAAAATTCACAATCACAAGTGTGTGGAAAAATAATAATAATAATAAGGCTAATACTGGAAGGAATATAAGGTCAAAATAGACTAAAAAAAGTAGTCAAAGCTCTAGGCCTTGAAGCTATTATCAAAGATTTGTTATGTCTCACCTAATATGTGACTCAGTGGTGGCAAGGGAGGGCGGGTGGGAGCCACTGCACTTTAGAATACAGAAAATGGGAGGAAAAAAAAAGCAAAAATCCATAGAAAATAGCATGGGATGAAAACAATAAAAACTCAAAATCATAGTGTGTGAAAAAAAAAAAATTAATAATTAAGGCTAATACCGGAAGGAATATAAGGTAAAAATAGACTTAAAAAGTCTAAGCTTGGGAAAGGACTAAGCTCGGGATCCTGAAGCGATCATAGAGGATTTGCTACGTCTCGTCTAATATGTGACTGATGATGTTAAATGTTTGTGGGCTGGCAAACAGTCTTTAAATGACGGTTCCCTATCAATTTTTTTTTTTTAATAATGTCTGTGTAGTAAATTTGTCAAAATTTACCAATAGCAAATTTTTCAGTACTAAACATGAAGTGTTATTTGCAGTCATTAACTAAATTAGAGTATATATATAAAATAACTTGCAATTTGCCTAATTATAGAAGATTTTTCTCAAATTGGTTATATTAGATGCAAATTTTTTAAATATAAAAATACAATGGTATCAATTATACAAACTGTGCTATATACAATTTCACAAACTTATAAATAAAATCAAAATAAATTCACATCATGTGTGACATGCAAATGACACTACTTAGCAAAAAGGGTTGACAAAGAAAGATGCAAATAGCTTAAAATTTATATCATACTCAGAGCCTGATTACGACCTGCTGGGGCCCAAGATGATTTTGGTTCCCCCCCCCCCCTCCTCGAACCAGTTAAAGTTTTTTTTCTATTATTTTATTTAATTTGTGCACTGAGTTTGATTGCTGGCAACAAAGTAAAGCCCATCATAAGAAATTAGTTTTCACTTCTTTTGCAAAGAAACCTCAAATCATTATTATTATTAGAGGAGGAGATATTTTTCTCCTATGACTGTTGGAAGTCACTTCCATAAAAATGTAATTTTTTTACATTATTTAATACTTTATAATGCTGTTTTCTTTTTTATTCCTAATCTATCTCATTCGTAACCATACAAAGTCAGAGGGTATGTAAATATTAACACATGACCAAATACTATTGAAAATGCAAAGATATTTTCCATTAGTATGCTACAAAGTTCTTTAATTTATATTATATAACTGTAAGTATGTCAGTGAAACTTTCTCTGGATTTTTAGATCCGCTGTAAAAAATTATACCCATTCAACCGATCTCCACGAAAACTGGTACATTTCATAATCTGGCTAATGTTGTATTTTTTAATTTAATCAGAAAATTGGTCAAAAGGTATTTAAAAAATCCCTGTTTTCAACTAAAGATTATTATCGTTAGCTAACTTTCAGTTAAGTTTTTTAAGGAAATCTTTACAAAAAATAGCACTTTAAATTAAAAAACTGTTTTGATGTCCCTAGATAAAGGTGCCCTAGGCCGAAGCTTAGTCGGCCTGTGCGATAATCAGGCCCTGATCATACTACATATACTTTAAAAGTACTATTTTTTTTTTTTTTTTTACATTTTGTGCATAACTTTTAAGCATATGAACATAAAACTGAAATGGCAAGCTTATTATGTAATAATTAATTAGATTTTACATAACTTTAACATAGATAGGTAATAATCTTTTAAATGGTATTAATTCTGTTTTCCTCAAAAGCAGACACCGAATAAAATATTTAAAAAATTTTAGGGAAAAAAATTTAAATAAGAAATGGTGTTAAGGATGCATTAGACAGATAAAAGTACATATATTTTCAAAATTATTATTATTTTTTAAATATTTCATTTAAAATTTCTTTTCTTCCTGTTTCCTTATTTTTATTTATTAATTTTGTTAACAAATAAGATTTTCCCAAAATATACATACAAGTCTGAAATTTGGATGAGCTGTTAAAATTAATGTCATTATAAAAAATATTTAATGCTATTTTAAACATTATTTTTCTTTTAATCTTTTCTATGCTTGTTTAAATTTTTCCTTTCTTCAAAAGCATACTTAGCAGAAAATTTAGATATCAGTTTAAAAAATATTATGTAGATTAAAATTTGATTAATTATTAGATAACAAGCATGTCATTCCAATTTTATATTCATTTGTTTAAAAGAATGCATAAAAACAAGTTGTTCTTTAACTTTTGGAAGCCAGTATAACTTGAAACTTTTTAGGTATGACAAATGAAAACATACTTAAAACTGCTAAAAATTTTACTTCTTTTACATCAAGTAGTCAAGCATTTATAGTGTAAATACCTTTAATTTTACTTCATACTAGTTGGATGCTTATCAAGTATGACAAATTAAAAAATAAATAATAAATGCTAAAGAAGGAAGGTGTTCACTGAGTTTGCTAAAAATAGCCTTTACAATTAATAAAATAAAACTGGAGTGGCTTTAACCCTTTGCGGCGCAAGACAATTTGGATCATTTAAATTATACTGCCAACGGAATTCATGAACTAAATTAAACTACAAGAAGTTTTAAATTTTAAGGTTAAAAAATCCGGCCTTTTCTGATATGTTATAAACGTAAATTTTTGCTATAAAATTTCCGGGATGAATTTTTGCAGCTGGATCTTAAATTTTGTGTCCTCCCAGCGAGGACACCGCGCGTTAAGGGGTTAACTAAACAAATTACATTATGTGTAACTTCAGAGGCTCTCTGTGATAAAATCAAAATAGAATATTTATATGTTGTTCAACACATGTCTTGGTTGATAACAGTTAACAGAGATTTACTCTCATCCGTTATTGGTATAAAAAATTGACTTGACAGGCAATCGATAGGGAAATATACAAATAATTTAAAATTAAGATCATTCTGACTTGAATCTTGACAGGTATAACAAAAACACACTTTAAAATACAAATTGGAAAAAAAAAAAAAAGGATGCTGCATTTACTAGCCTTTGCAATTATAATATATATATTTTTAAATAGTTTTATTTAGAATTAGTCTGAAATTCTATTAAAATTGTTTAAATAAAAAAAAGTATTTTTAGACACATTCCTATTATTTCTTTTTTTAAATCTTTAATTTCATTTGCACTAACATATTTAGCTTCCAGCCCTGCCAATTAACTTTAAAATTTTGTTTTAAATTTTCTGCGGGAAAAAGCAGTTTCCTTTCAGGGAAAAACTGTTTTAACAGCTTTCTAATAATGGTTACTTTACAATAGAAATAACAAGCCAAAACTGATTATATTTAAAATAATTTACTTTTAAATTTGGCACTAGTAAGGGCCAATCATAGTATGTGAAGGTGAGGACGTGTGATATGCTATTGAAAAGCTATAAGTACAGATAATGAATATATATAAAAGTCTTTAGAATAGGAAATTCCTTCTGAGGTATTTGGGAAAGAAAATTAGTACTTCTGAGTTCACACGTGTTTGCAATATCTTGCAACTTTACAATGTATTTAACACATTTGGCTGTAATGGTTCCACTGCTTCAGCTCTCACTCTTCATGAAAGAACAAAAACAATGGGTCTCTATATTGTGGGCAGACCACATTCCCTGCAAATATTTACACTTCACAGCAGAATTACACTTGTCATCTTATTTTGATTACTATATCCCAATATCTCAGCAGCAACCCTCTATACCAGTTTCTGCTGTTTTTCTACATTCATTATCTGTGTGTTTAGCTTTCAAAAGATATCACCTGCCCTGATCCTCTGATGCTACGACTAGTACTCCCTTTGTAAATTATTTAGATAGTTATGAAGACTTCACAAATAAATTTGCATGATTAACAAACAAAAGATTTCTTATTTGCATGCACAGACATATGTTTTGTCAAGCTACTCTTCTGAGAAAATGCTTTGCTGCAGATTTCACAAACAAATTGCTTCTCATTTGTATGCACAAGAAAGTGTGTATTCAAATGATTCCTCCGTGTGAATTTTTTATTGCATACTACACAACTAAAAAGTTTCTCTTTTGTATGACTGAGGGAATGTATACTCAAACAGGTTTCTTGAAAAAATCTTTTGTTGCATATCTTACAAGTAAAAGCATTTTCATTTGAATGTACAAGGAAATGTAGATTTAAATGACTCTTTCGAGAAAATCTCTTGTTACATTTCTCGCAAACAAATGGTCTTTCATTCCTATGCAGACGAACGTGTGTTCTAAGGTTACTCTTTTGTGTAAATCTTGCATCACATACTGCACATATATAAGGCTTCTCATTTGTATGTACAAGAAAATGTCTATTTAAATGACCCTTATGGGAAAATTTTTTATTACAAGTTTCACAAGCAAATTTCTTTTCTTTGACATGGGTAAGAAGATGATCATTATAGCTACTTTCCAATAAAAAAGTTTCTTTACACATTTCACATGTGAATGGACAATCTTCAATATTAATATAATCTAAGTTATCATTCTGAGAAACTTTATTACAGTGTTCTTCAAATGCACATGAATCTTCTGCGGTATTAGTGCGATTCTTTAAATTCTCTTGAGGCAATTGATTACATGTTAAAGCAGCTTTTTTTATGTTTTCTGATTGCATGTTTTAAAATTCAAATATTTACCTCTCTAATAACTGTAATAAATTCATTAAGCATGGAAATTTTGTTTGAGTTTTCAGCAAGTTATGCATTTATTTGCATTGCAACAAAAATTAGTGATTAATCAAACTACTGAAAAAGGACAAAAAAAAAAAAAAAAAAAAAAAAAATGTTTAAATTTTTTTAATGCTTGCTTGAGCAAATGAATCTTTCTCTTTTATCAATATTTGTCTCCTTAAAAAAAAAAAACTTCAACATTTAGATACTATTTCTCCATATTCATCATATCAGATTTTTTTTCTCTTGAGATGACTTCAGTAATGATACGTTCTGCAATGAATAAAAATAGATTACTTTTATATTGCATTTAACCATAACAAACATTCAAAATTATTTATTGATGATATTAGCACAAATAACTGAATAATTGAAATTCACAGTAGATAGACACACACAAAAATAAATAAATAATAATAAATAGTAACATTATTATAGGAAATTCAAATCTCATTTAAACTTCAGGTAAAGTTTTTATTGTTATATTTTAGTACATAAATTCAGGGTAAAAATATTTATCAGGATGAATAAAAATAAAAATTAATCAAATTGAGACATATGAAATTGGACTTAGATCCATTTTGTAACAGGGTGTCTACTGACTTGAGTTAAAAAAAAAAAAATTCATGCCCTTCAATGAATCATAACCAGGACTACAGATATTTTGGAAAAAAAAAAAAAACTGGTCCCCAATTTCTAGTAGTCAGTATAAAAATATCTCATGCCACCTTCTTTTTTACAACTTTGAAATTTATTTGAATATAGAAATTAAAACTGAATGCAGAAAAATCAAATATTTACTAGGATTGGTTGATACACCAGGAAACACATTTTTAAAATATTTAAAAATCATTACGTCTCGTAGTAAAATTATATTTTAATCACATTAAAACTGAGACAGATAATACATATTAAAAATATACACTTTTAAATATTAAAAACACAAAAACATAAATTTAAACGTTTCGAGCCTATTACAGGCTCCTCATCAGTATAAACATCAAGTGCAAATGATGAGATGAACAACAGACTTTATGTGAGTACAACGTATTCATCAGGAAGGCATGCACAGTTCCTGATGAATACGTTGTACTCACATAAAGTCTGTTGTTCATCTCATCATTTGCACTTGATGTTTATACTGATGAGGAGCCTGTAATAGGCTCGAAACGTTTAAATTTATGTTTTTGTGTTTTTAATATTTTAAAGTGTATATTTTTAATATGTATTATCTGTCTCAGTTTTAATGTGATTAAAATATAACAGGAAACACATGTTTAAATTTTACATTGTCAAACCAGTTTTATAATTTTCTCTAAACAGTACATCTTACACCAGCACAGTAATTCAGTACTAGGTGCAAAGAATACACAAATGGGAGCAGTGTAAACCAAATTTCCCAAAACAGTGCTCTGATTCAACACTGGGTTGTAAAAAAACATGCATGGAGAAAAGTAGTATAAATTTCTTAATGGTGTATCAATAAAATTAAAAAACATAGTCAGCAGTTAAAATATATTGGTCGCCAATGGTGACCAAGCAACCATATTTCATGAACATGCTCCCTGTTGTTGATAGCTTGTTGTTGTTAGTATTTCGAGGGTTTCACATTTTAAAGTGTATTGATGTGAATTGTAGAATGCGATTCTTGTAGTGGTTATTGTAAAAAATCGCACTCTACAATTCACATTAAAATGTGAAGCCCTCAAAATACTAACAACTAACACTGCTATCAAAGACCAGGACATGGTACAATACCCAACGAATGGCAACAGCTGATGTACAGGAAGAAACGTAAAGATGGCATAATAAAAGAAGTGAAAGAAAGATCCAGCGACGATGGTCAAAGCAGCACTACTAACATCTGATGACCGCAATTGATAGCTTGTCGAAATATATTATGAAAATGCTGTATTTCAAAGGATTTTAATATAAGATATTTTAAATAAATAAAACATTTTTCAGCTGGATGAAATTTTTTTGTTGAACTTTATACTTTCAAGGACACTATATCCAAAATTAAATTAAAATGATTTAAATATACAAATAATTAAAATAACCTTACTTCTACTCCTCGTGTGTTACGCCTGAGTACTTGCGGGAGGGCTCCCCTTCCCCCCCTTCGTCAGAGGCAGGTTCGTGGTGGCTTGCTTGCTCGGTGCTAGTCTTTCTTCGTGTGGCTCTCAAAGTCCGATAGCAGTTACGGTTAAGATCTTGTGCCAGGTTGTTACTATTACAGGTAAAAGGGTTTGATAAAATTTCAACGGTTTCGCGATTTGTGGGATAAGTTGCATTGTTATAGTCAGCAAGTTTACGAGTTTCGTTGAAATTGATGTTTATCTGTTCTTTCGCAGTAGTTTTAGCAAGAGCGGTAGTAATTTTTCCAAATTTTATATCTGTGATGTTTTCTTTAATGCTATAAACTTCATGATATAAAAATTAATCAATCACATACCCTCGTAAGTTTTGACATAGTTAATTTCCCAGGTAACACATAACGTTGTTATATCGTTGCAAATAAGTCTGAACAGTGAAAAATTGGTTACGTTATTTTATGTCCGTTGAAAAATAGTTTTTATTTCGCAATATTCTTACTGAACAATTTCGAATATTTATTCAGTAATAAAGAAAACCTATAACAAACGTTGTTTTATGGTTGTACTTTTCCTGTTATTTTTTCGACGTTTAAAAATATGTATTTTATTAGTTTTTGTTTTCCTTTTTGATTCTAATAAAAAATATGTTTTTTCAATGAATTAATAGGTACTTTTTATAAGTCATTATTTCCGTCAAATAACGTTGAATCTCTTCAGCTTGATACTGATACACGATTGTGAATTGGCGGGATGTGCGTATTATAATTTTCTTTAGAATTTTAGAAGATGGTGTGCTGCGAAAGAACTTCTAACATAAGAAGGGGAAGCTTTTGGCAAAGTAATTAACTAGTAGTAAGTAGATGTTCTTTGGCTTTCAGAAACAGTAACTAACGAAGCGTACCATATTGCACGCTTTTTCCCATTCTACATGCAAAATCGCCAAGTATATTGTGGCAAACCTTAAAAGTGTCTTACGACGCGTGCCATTTTGAAAGTGAATGTGATGTGAATGAAGTTATCGCTTTCCTGTTGTTAAATTGGTATGAAAGTTTTCTATGAAAGAATAATTAATTAAACATAATTTAAAACTCTTTCATCGAAAGAGTAGTGAAAGGTAACAAAACTTGCTATCTGGTTAGCTCCTTAAAAGCTCAAAGTTATAATATTCTTTGGCTTTGGGTTTGTTTAACCTGCTTGCATAACATTAAAAATTCTCGTGTAATTGATAATGGTGCATATTTATTTAAACAAGGTTTTTCAAGTAATGAAGTGTTTCTTTTTTCCTTCTTTAATTTTATGTTTGAATTCTTGTCTTAAATATTCAGGGGTCGGTCTAACTTTACATATTTAATACTCTTTTTTTTACTTTTGTAAAATTTTACTTTTTTCATATTTACTGAAAAAATATATCTGCATATAATGTAACGCTACTATTGTTTTATTGAACAAAGTATATGCAGTAATTTTATATTATTAAAAACAGGTCTTATGTACACAAAAATTATACTTTTTGAAAAGCTTGTTTTCTACGAATTTAAATTTTGTGCAGGGAGCAAAACTGACGTTCACAATTTCAGCTTAGATTTATTTTATTTTATTATTATTAATAAAATTATTACATTTTTGATTTTCTTCTAATTGAAGATTTTAATTCTTGTTTACATTGATTAATATTCCCAATTTCCGCTTTGATTTATTTATTTAATTTTATTAGTAATAAAATTATAACCTTTTTGATTTTCGTTTAATTGCAAACTGTAATTTTTGTTTACATTAATTAACATTCCCATTTTCTGCTTTGATTTTATTTATTCTATGATTATTAATAAAATTATTATCTTTTTGATTGTCTTTTAACTACAAATTTTAATTTTTGTTTACATTAATTAACATTCCCAATTTTAGCTCAGATTTATTTATTTTATTATTATAATCACAAATTATTATCATTTTGATTATCCTCTTAGCTAATAAATAGACAATCACAGGGATCTAAATGTTGGTTTATGGAAATTTTAAATATTCGATTTTTTAGCTTTATTATTATTAAATTGTGTGAATTAAAACCAACTAGAGTTTACATAAATAAAATAATTTTAAAACAATATGTATAATTAGTATAGTGTTTTTTATTGAAATCTATGAATTTTATCTATGAACTGTTTTCCACATAGATACAACTCAGCATCTGTTGATTAAAATTACACCAAATTTCATAAACAATTGATTAAGAAAATTAGTATGTTCTATCTAAAAGCGCCACTTGCAGTTATTTAACATGCACTAAAGTTTTATATAGCTTCTCAGAATAAAGGTTTTATATACAGAATTTGCAGCAATTTTAATTAACAGATGTTGAGATGTAGTCATGTAAAAAATCTCTGAAAGTGAGTAATGAGAGCATCGCCTGTCAGCTGATGCACACTCTTAACTAATTCAGCATTCGTTTTTATATTGGTTGTCTCACATATCAAATTTAGTGCAGTTGTATGTACTATAAAATTTAGCTTTCCTCGAAAAACAGAAGTAAAAATTTTTATGTATCTAATATTTTCGCATATTGAGTATTAAAAAAGTAATAAAATTAATCATAAAAAAAGTCTAAAAATTAAGGAAAAAAGAATGTTCCAAAACTTTTTTAACATGGGAATTTTGTCTTTTTAAATTATTAGCAATATTTTAGAAACGAAAATTCAATGCATATATAGAGCTAGCCATTTTTCTTGGATTTCAACGTTTATAAGACATAAGAAAAACCGTTGAAAACTGATATAATAAAAAACGAGAGTATTGCGATTTTGAACAGCCCTTTTACAACGTTTTTTTTTTATGTTGTAAAATGTATTAAAACAACCATTGAAAGATGAGGAAATCAACGAGACATATTTTCAGATTATTAACGTTACGGAAAAACGATAATTCAATGGAATGCATTGCTGTTTGTTCAACGTTGAAAATACCATACTGTGCTACCTGGGTTATATACACTAAGCGACAAAAAAAAAGCCGCACTTGAATATTTTCCTTTGTACCTTCTACAACCGCCAATTTTATCGTTTAAAAAGCAAATTTTCGAACAGATTTTATTATGTTGTCCTCCACTTACACTTTAGCATTGAGTTCAGTGTTAAAAACAAGATGCAATTGTCAGAAAAACTGTAATTTTGGAAATTATTTCAAAAATGGTAAGTATAAGGCAGTTAACGATGCCACAAAAAGTATTAATTTTTGAATGGAAATCAAAAAATATTTTAATGCGTGAGATGACAAAATAATTAAATGTTAACGAAATATTGGTAAAATGGATTTTAGCAAAATATAAAATTTTTTGGCCGTTTAAAATGGAAATATGAGTTTATGCGGCCATGTTGCTCATCCAAGCAAGATAACCGCAAGTTAAAAAGGATTTTAAAAAATGGTTTAAAAATGGATTTGTATCATGTTTAAAAAATGGATATGTTGTATATGTTTGTATATGTTTAAAAAATGGATTTGTATCATGTTCAGAACTTAAAAAAGATTTTAAAAAGGTGTATAGTAAATTACTTTCTTCAAAAACAATGCGGGAACAATTAAACAAAGAAGGTTAAAGAACAGAACATCTGCGAAAAAAACCATTATTAAGGAAAAGAATTAGAAAAAACAATACTTTAGTTGACCAAAAATTTAAAAACATTATTAGTTAATTATTAGGCTGAACTGGTTTTCTCTGATGAATCAAGTTTTCTTTATTTCGAGCAGCTGAAAAAAGCTAGAATGAGGACGAAAACGTGACCGACTTAATGAAAATCGCACTTTTAAAACAGTGACATTTTTTCCGTACATTATGGTACGGAGGTGCACAATTTTTCAAGTAATCGGGCAAATTTTCATGCTCAAGGGATCAATTAACTCAAAATAAAACACGGTGATTATAAAAGTGGCGCCTGGCCGACTAATTTGGAGGTATTTCAGACTTTCCTTCAAGAACCATTTCATGATGTTAATGCGCCTTGCTGTACGGCGTCTGTGGTACGTCAATTTGAATCAAATTGTTAAAATTACCTATCCATTACCATGAGCACCTATAATTCTGCAAGTAATAACATAATTTTCACTTTATGTTAAATCTCACAAAGAATGTCGTAGAATATCTTCTTTATTAGACTGGAAAACCGGCCTAATCTCAATTCGCTTGAAAATGTTTAGTCTTAAAAAGGCGCGGGAAGAGATAGAAGGATTAGAAATTTGCAGCCTACAACTTTGCAAGAACTAGAAAAGTTATTTACAATATTTAGCACAGTGAAATTAATCAGATTTATATCAAAAACGGTGTAATGCTATACCACTCTGCATTTCAGCAGTAATTCCATATAAAGATGGAATTAACCCAATGCAGAATACATATTTTTATTAAAAAATTGCTTAGATCTAACAAATAAATAGTTTTATTTCATATATTAAAA
The DNA here is from genome assembly GCA_963930645.1 of Salticus scenicus. Lineage (NCBI taxonomy): Eukaryota > Metazoa > Arthropoda > Arachnida > Araneae > Salticidae > Salticus > Salticus scenicus. The sequence goes on from OZ005657.1 coordinate 175,726,363, forward strand.
TATAACTTGTTTATTTCATATAATAATTCATAATAGAATACAAAGTGTATGGTTATTGCATTATGTTCAAAAAGAAAATTTTATGTAGTTTTTTATAAAATACTTCGTAGAGTGTAATAAAGTGAATTATTAATTCGAAAATCTACATAGGTATCATTTCTGGCCTTTGGTGTTATGCAAACATGACAGTTTTATTTTTTCAAACCATTAATTTTAAAGTTATTACAAATAAAAAAGGTATAAGTCATCTTTTCTGCAGTGCGGCTTTTTTTTTGTCGCTTAGTGTACTTCAATAGATCTTAATGACATTTCTGAAATTATTAATCATAAAATCAAAGATAAATTTAACGTCTCGGAAATCACAAACACCTTAATAGCCGCAAGTAATTTGGTTCTCAGAGAAAACTATTATAGATTTAATAATATTTTTTACGAACAACTTAAGGGCATCCCAATGGGCTCTCTCATTTTGGGTGCTGTCGCAGAACTAAAATTAAGAATTCTGGAAGAAACTATTTTGGACTCTTAACAATGAAATTTATTGTTAGTATCACTACATTGACGAGGTTTTCACGATTGCCAAAAATAAAAATAATATTCCCACCCTCCTTAATGAACTAAATAAATTAGACAATAACATCCAATTCACCCATGAAGAAGAAAATAACGGCATTCTCAATTACCTGGACGTTTGTATGATTAAAACTGATAGCAACATTCTGGAAACTACTGTCTATCGAAAACCTAACTCTAGCACAGAAATTATAAACAATAAAAATAAAACTCCTTATCAATACAAGTTAAATACAATTCAATCTTATATCAATCGCACCATTATTATTTGCTCCAATAAAAATCTACTTAAAAATAAACTTAACATAATTAAAGAACATGTTACTAAAGCAGGCTACAAGAAAGACTTAGTTGACAAACTTTACTATAAAAGATGCAAAAAACTCAATGCAATTGACTGTTTCCAAAGACATAAACAAAAATTTACCCTGGCTATTACTTACGATCATGGAATTTCACAAAAAATTAAAAATCCTGGTAATAAAATTAATGTTAAAATCCCCATAAAACCTAATAAAAATATTTATCAATCAATATATAACGAAAAAGATAAAATTAATCCTCTCGAAACTTCTGGTAAATGAAAATAAAAACACTGGTTACTACGTCGGCATAACTAATTGAAAGATCACGAACCGCATTAAAGAACACATCGCAGATATAAAATTTGGAAAAATTACTACCGCCCTTACTAAAACTAACACGAAAGAACCGATTAACATCAATTTCAGAAAAACTCTTAAACTTGTTGACTATAACAATGCAATTTATGCCTCAAATCACGAAACCGTTGAAATTTTATCAAACCCTTTTACCTGCAATGGCAACAACCCAGCACAAGATCTTAACCGTAACTGGTATCGGACTTTGAGAGCCACACAAAGAAAGACTATCACTGAGCAAGCAAGCCACTGTGAAGCTGCCTCTAACGAGGGGGGGGGGGGAGGGGGCTCCCGCAAGTACTCAGGCATAACACACGAGGAGTAGAAGTAAGGTTACTTTAATTATTTGTATTAATATGCTTCTCACTTTAAAGTATTAAATAATTTAACTGTCTTTAAAATCATTTTTTAAATATACATTTCTGATCATATATACACTGCATAAAAAAAGTAGACGGACACTTCTTTACAATTTTTTAAAACCCCGACTTTGTTTAATAGGAAATGCCAATTAAAATTCTTTAACATGTTTATACTTATCAATCCTCATATTTTTGACAGACAAATAAAAATATTCAACTATTTATAATTTTAATGTAGGGAAGTGCAGAAGAGAGAAAAGATATGCATTTGCACAATATTTTTTTTTTTTTTTTTTAAGTAGATGGACACTGGTCAAAAACTGCAATTATCTAAGTGGATGTTTCTTGCGGAATACCAGTTTTGCATGTACATGTACATGTGGCATTTTACCAATTGCTAACGTGCTTGACAAGATGGTTTTACATAGTTAAATTTCTTGGAGATGAATGCGTCATGCCACGAGGAATTCCTCTAACTGATTATCAGAAAGGACAGATTATAGTGCTGAAAAATGTTAATAAAGGAGTCAGAGAAATTAATAGGCTATTTCTAATATGCAAAAGTAGCATCAGTGATTTTCTACGTGCTCCTGAAGCCCATGGCATAACGAAAAAGAGTGGCCGGCCAAAGAAACATTCGCTTAGAGACCACAGAAAAATTTTTACTGAGCTGAAAAAAACTGCAGCATCAATTCCCAGAGTTCGAATAAGCACAGGAATTACTAACGTAACTTCTCAGACAATTTATACTACATTAAGCACTCGGAGCTCTTTCAATATAAGAAGAGAAAATATCATCCATGCTGGAAGGATCACCATGTGCCAGAACACCTACAGTGGGCTCAAAGCCATATGTCTTGGATTACAGAATGGATATCTGTAGTTTTTTCAAATGAGAAAAAATATTATTTAGATGGCCCAGATGGATATCAATATTATTGGCGCAGTTTGGAGAAAGAAGACGAAATGTATTCTACTCGGCAAATTGGTGGTGGTGGCGTGATGGTGTGGCTAGCTGTTGGCTATGGTGGAAGGACAAATTTAGTGTTCCTAAGTAAGAAGCAGACTCACAAAGATTATATTGAAAAACTAAGCAGTGAGCTTTTGCCATTTGCGTGTGATCTTGGAGGGGAAAACTGAATTTTCCAACAAGATGGAGTGCCAATACACATCGCTAACAACGTTAAAAAATGGTTTCATGAGAACAACTTCAATGTTTTACCCTGACCAGCCAAGAGTCTGGATATGAATCCTGTAGAAAACATTTGGGCTATACTTGATCATAAAATTTATGAGGGTGGATGCCAGTATGAATCAATTCACCAGCTCAAAGAAGCTCTTACAAACATTTGGGAAATTTTCGGTCAAAAAAAGATTCAGAATTTCATTGATTCGATGCCTAACAGAGTATACAAACTTATTAAAGCGAATGGGAGACGAACCCCTTACAAAAAAAGTTTTATTTTAGAGATACAAGATGTGTTTGTCTACTTTTTAAAAGAAAAATCACAGTGCAAATATGCACCATTTTTGTTTTCTGAATTTTTCCACTACATAATTCAAAAGGATTGAATCTATATCAAAAAATAATAATATATGATGTCTCAAGAATATAATTATATTAGAGAAATAAACCTCATATCTCTTATTAAAGAAATAAACGGCTTTAAAGTATTACAAGTAAGAGTCATTCTACTTTTTTTATGCAGTATATATATATATATATATATATATATATTTGTTGTTGTTGTTGTAAAATTTCTTATTCTTACTTAACACTTTGACCACCTTTGAAAAGGGCTAAATTGTAATGCTGTTTTCACTGTACAGTTTTCAGATGTACTAAAATAATCCTCATTTTACCTTGAGATGTAAAATTTAACTATGCACATGATTATAATGCACATGACTAGCTCTTAAGACCTTATAACTTGAAAAAAAAAAAAAAAAAAAAAAAACTAAAAGTCTATAAATATATGAAATTATAAGTGTATTGTAGAAAAAGGAACAGATCAGTGACTGGATATATTTGTCAGCGACAATCAGATGGTTAAGAAATGCACCTTTTTTTAAGTAATATCATCAGTCACATATAACAAACAGGTATAACTAAAAATACTAACTTTTCTGAAGGTGCAAAACAAAAATTACTCTAGCGAAAAAGGTAAATTGTAAGATAAATCATAAATCTCTTAAAACTAAGCAACCATTGTGAACTGAATTATGCCAAATTCACAGCTTGTACATATCATCTAGCTTTTCCAAAAATGCCTTAATTCAAAATCGCAATTTTTTTTCTGTCTTGAGAGTGACTATAGACAATACCCATTTAACAGTAGAAATGGTACATTTGTAAGCATTTCTATGTATTTTTATAAAATTTCATATTCTTGCTAAAGAAATGCTATTTTTTAAAGTAATATATGTTTACTCATTTAACAATAGAAATGGTACTATTTTTTTAATAAATCCATTTTAAAAGATGATGTAACATCTTAAAACATACAGACCAGACTTTATGAGCAGTTATGCAAAAGAATGTAGCACTGGAACTAGAGACAGGGTGTCTACTGATTTGACAGAAAAAAAATTCATGACCCCAAAAAAATTTCCATGACCTTTTTTTATCGACATATCCAACCTTTCTTTTTAAATTAACATATTCCCCCTTTTTTTACTTCCTTATACAAAGTATAAGGAAGTATAGTAATCTCGATTTGCGAAATGGATTTTGCATTTCACATTGGTCGAAAACGAATGATCGATGAATGTTGCCAATTTATACGTATGACTGTCATGATGTCTAGTTGTACACCTGCAAGTGTCATCTTAACACGAGCTCTCGTTATAGAGATATAAGGCACTTTACACGATTTTTCGTGACGTCTGTATGTATGTATGTGTGTGTGTGTGTGTGTGTGTGTGTGAGAGAGAAATTCGCATAATAAAAAAACGGTTGGACGTAGAAAGTTGCGAATTGGTACATAGGTTTGTTATAACATCTAGTTGTGCACCTCCCCCCTTTTTGGACTTTGTATGATTTTCCGTTTTGGAGATATTTAGGAAAATTAGGTTCATAATGGCTAAAATGTATCAAAAAATGGTAATAACTCAAAAACAGTTTGGACAAATCTTGCAATTTAACTGACTTCCTGACTAGCTAGACATTTGAAACTTTTAGAAAAGTTCAGAACACATTGACAATGCATTAAAAAAATATTTTTTGCCAACTGTTTCTAATACCTGCTGCCTTCAGCAGCGTTTATGTGATTCAACAGAAAATTTATTTAACTAACTTCTCAACTAGCTAGACTTTTGAAACTTTCAGACTAGATCAGAACACGGTGAAAATGCATTTTTTTAAATACTTTTAGCCAACTATTTAGGGTCCCTGCTGTCTTCGGCAGCGTTACCAGTACAAATCTTGCAATCGATTTTTAACTAATTTCCCGACTAGTTAGACATTTAAAACTTCTGGAAAAACTCAGAACCCGGTGACAATGTATTTTTTAAATATTTTTAGCCAATTGTTTCAGGTGACTGCTGCCTTCGACAGCGTTTATATGGTTCAACAGAAAATTTATTTAACTAACTTCTGGACTAGCTAGACATTTGAAACTTTCAGAATAGTTCAGAACACGGTGAAAATGTATTTTTAAAAATACTTTTAGCCAATTTTTTTCGGGTCCCTGCTGCCTTCGTCAGCGTTACCAGTACAAATCTTGCATCGGTTTTTAACTAACTTTCAGAAAAGCTCAGAACACTGTGATAATTCATTTTTTAAAATATTTTTAGCCAACTGTTTCGGGTCCAATGAATGTTTTTTAACGCTATGTATATTTCTAAAAGTATATAAGGAAGTCATGTGGTGCCCACATCAGATTTTTTTTTTTTTTTTTTTAAACCGATATATCGCCTTGCTTTAATTTTAAAATTATTGTTTTACAACAATATTAGCTGTTTAAAAAAAAAAAAAAAAAAAAAAAAAAACTGAAAACTTTTTTTTTTATATACAATCTAAGTAAATTGTAATGGAAATCAATCTAAAACAGACATATATAACTACATACATATGTACACTATTTGTGCAATGTTATAATATTCTAACTATTAGTTTTTTGGGGGATTTGAAAGTTGTCATTTATTTTCCTTGCAGTAAGGAGAGGAATATATGTATCAATTTTTTCTTCAAATCTACAAACATTTTTTTTTTTTTTCCCATGAAAAGACTAAGAATAGAATAGAATTATAACTAAAAAAAGTATATAACTATACATTTCAAACTTTGCATTTCGATGCCTTTCCTATACTTCAAAATATAATACATTCTGAATTAGAAATAATTAGTTCATTCAGTTATACATTAATACTGTTTTGATTAATAAAATATTTTGAGCATACATATATTTTAGAAAATTTAAATGTTAAGTAATTTTTTTTTTTTTTTTTTTTTTTTTTTTTTGGGGGGGGGGGGGGGGACAAAAGTTAGAATGATTGTAGATTTTCATAGAAGATAATTTTGTTTTTTAAAGATACAAATAACTATACTAGGTTTATGATCATGCTTATATATTTATGCTACTAAATAGTAGTAACCTGAAAACCGACATGAATCCATAATAGAGAATTTTAATGACCTACACCCATTTCAAAACCTAAAATGAAAATTAATATTTCATCTAAAAATCTTGCAATTTAACTTATAAAGTAAATTTTTATTGCCACACAACTGGTAAATAATTTAAAATGTAATTACTAATGCACCAAGTTAAATGTTTCAATATCTGAAAAATGGATAAACAATGATTTTTAAACATTTAGGTGTGTTGTGTACTTCAAGTGTACAAAATGTTCTTCAAGTTTAGTAATAAGTACAAAACTTTGAATAAACACCATAAAATGCAATAAACTCACAACAATTGTTTCGGGTTGGAAAAAACATGACTATTTATCAGGCAAACAAAGTGGGCACGAGTGCTACAAGCAAAGCAACAATGCACCAAAGGATGCGTTGCTGAATTATGTTTTTGCCCGTTAAAGAAATTATTTTGAAAGATATTCTCAAGTCAACCTGACTCGTAGGAAAAGAAAATTCAATCAAGGTCTCCAGATTAAGCAAAATGGGGATCCCAAATTGTAGATCCTGTTATTTGACAATATTGTTCAATTATAAAAAGGCACAGTAGAATGAATTACACAACTATAATTTCTAAATTATAGGACATCAGTTTATAGAGTGTATACATATGCATTTAAAATTGGATAATTTCATATATCGTACAGAATACTGGCTTTTAGCAGTTTGCATTTTGGTACAATAATAAGCAAAGTTACTTGTGTATATTGTACCCAATTCTACCTAATTATGATTTGTGTTTAATATTTGTGTCATATTTGTAAATTTTTCGATGTGTTTGTATATGTCTTTAGACCAAGCTATCAGCTCAAATGGGTTTGTGCTTTCTCTCAGATGAAAGGTTAATCGGGCCTGTTAAATGTGGTGTATTTAACTGTCATCACACAAATAACTTTGGACTGTAACTATAACTGGACAGTTAGTCTAGCATATTAACCTAAGTATTGTTTAAGTTATTCTATATTTGTGAATATAACTGTAATGTATCATGTGAATTAAAGTAGTCTGTTGAAACATCTAGAGTGTTAATCTGAACACACCACAAACAAATTCTACAGTGGTAACATTATGATGGTTTTGATTTGCGACTTTCGTTTTTGGATTCATCGATCAATAATATGAAATATAATGTATATGCCCATATTTTTGGATAAATTAAGAAAATCTGAATTTTTTGACAAGACTTTGCATGAAGATGGCTCAAGGTAAAGAAGTTTCATTTATTTTGAAATCAGAAAGAATCATGGAACAGCAAACAGCTGAACTATTGAAACAAAATCAAGAATTAATAAAAGTGTTACAAAATAAAGATAATAAAGTAACAGTTCATTTTGCAAAATTTGATGAAGAAAATGTAAACTTTGATAGTTTTATCAAAAGATTTGAAACATACTTGGATGTACAGAATGTGCTTATCGCTAAAGCCGCTATCAAACAAAGAACCATATGATAGTCTTTAGCACAAAATAACTCATAAACAGGTTTTTCATGCGGGAAACGATCCAAATATGCCGTTTGATACAAATTGCCGAATGTACGTTCGTCAATCATGCATTTTCGACTGTTTAAAGCACATACGGTAGTCTTTAGAACAAAATCCTCCAATCAGAAAATCCCGATTACAGAACACCCTCTGTTCTTTTCTCTTTTAAACATCCTTGGGGGGAATAATAGCCAAATGTTGGGTCCGTTGTTAACATTTCTGATTTCGTTCTTCCGTTTATGCTTAAAAACAACCCTACTGAAGTCGTTTGGTCACTTTTGAGTGGCAATAGCTTATATTTTAGAATATATCGTCTTCTGTCTGACAGTACCTTAACAGAGCAAAAGTTTTTGTTTCATCGCTCAGCGCCAAATTATATCAACTTCTAAAAAGATTTGCTGGCACCTGACATTCCTTCTGACCAATCTCTTGATTGATTAAAAAAGGTACTGAAAAAACATTTGAACCCTAAACCCTTAATTATACCCTCTATGCATAAGTTCTTAAATCAAAAGCAAAATGAAGGTGAAAGCATTAATGTATATAATGCTGAGCTCTGAGCGTTGGCTATGAATTGTGATTATGGTGATAATAATGTCAAATATTATGATTGTTGAAGGATGTATTTATAACCGAGTTACGCGACAAAATGATTTTAGATGGATTGTTTGAAGAAGATAATATTGATCTTGAAAAAACATTACAGATAGCTTTAGCTATGGAAATAGCTTTTAAAGGTGCAAGTGATATTATAGGCCGTGGAATTAATTCAGTGTAAGCATTTAAAAAACAAATAAATCCTTATATTGTTCATGATGCACAGATACAGACCATGTAAAAGAAAAATGCAAGTTTATTTCGAGTAAATGCAATTTTGTAATAAGGTGGGGCATAGCCAAAAGGTGTGTTTTTCTGTTAAAGCAGCTAATTCGAAACCTGTTAAGCAAAAACAGATCACTCTACAAAACAGTGTTGTGAACAAAAATGAAGTTCCATTATATGAATTAAATACTAACATTAGTGCATTACATGAAGAAGAACTGAAACAACCTCCAATAATGATTAATTTAAAAATTGAGAAATTTTTTTTTTTCTATGGAGTTAGATACGAGAGGGGTAGTCAGTGTAAGGAATTTAATTTCAAATAAACCAATTAAATCTACCAATGTAATTTCTAAGACCTATAAGGGAGATTCATTACCCTTGGGATATGTTACTGTAAAAGTTCAATATAAAAATCAAAACTTGAATTTGAACTTTTATATAATTAAAGAAAACTTAAATACAATCTTGGGTCGTGAGTGGCTGCACAAAATCTGCTTGGATTGGCCAGCTATTAAAATAGAACAAAATCTAAATGACCTTTTAGAGGAATATAGAGATATTTTTGATGATAAATTGGGAGAAATTAAAAACTACAAAGTTAAGCTAAAATTTAAACCAGAAGTAAAACCGGTGTTTTGTATGGTTCAAATAGTACTCTTTGGGTTAAAAACTAGAGTTGAAAATGAAATTGACAAACGAGAAAAAGAGGGGATTATAGACAAGGTTGAAAGCTCGGAATGGCCAACACCGGTAGTTCTAGCTGTAAAAAGTGACAGTAGTATTAGACTCTGTGCTGATTATTCAGTAACCCTAAATTCTAACTTAATTGTACCTCAACATCCTTTACCGAGATTAGAAGAGATTTTTGGTAGTTTAAATAAGGGGAAACAACTTTCAAAGTTAGATTTTAAACGTGCATATTTACAAATGAAAGTCCACCCAGAAAGTCAAAAATTAATGTCAATAAACACAGATAAGGGATTATATATTTGTAAAAAGCTTATGTATGGATTAACAGGCATGAGATTTTTCTGCGGATCTGCGATTTTCTGCTTTTATGTGATTTCCGTTAATTCCGCATTTTTATTTTTTATTTTTTTTTTTTCCCTTTTTATCAAACTCCAATAACAATCAGTGTTCAAACGCTCCATGAAAGACTTTAGAGTCTCAATCTTTCTCCATCCAAAATATAAATGTCAGTATTCATTTTAAACATGCTTTATCAAATTCTTTAACTTATACAAAGAACAGAATTATTCAATATTTCTCACTCATAATTTTTTTGTCCTGATCCCTCCCCGCCCCTATTTTTTCATCTCTAACCATCGCCGATCAAACATTCTGCGGGATACCTTTTATTTTTGAATATCTATCCATCCACAATAAAAATATTAATATTAATTTTAAACTTTCTTTATGATATTCTAGAACCCATAAAGAAGTAGAATTGTGTTTAATATTTCTCACTCATTAACTACTTTTTAACCCCCCCCCCTTCCCCTCACCAATCAATGATTAAATGTTGATTGCTAGCTAATTTTTTTTTTTTTTTCTTACACATGTTTTATTGTGTTCATGTGCATTATTCTTTTAGTTTAATTTGTCACAGTTAAAATATTTTGTATAGTTTTTCCCCTGTGCAAATTATTTTTCATTTGAAATAAATTTGATGAACATATTTGTATTAGTTTTCCCTGCACGTGTTATTTTTCATTTAAAATTAATTTTATGAACACGCATGTTTCCTCTTTTTTTAATTTTCTGCACTCTCATGCCTGGATTAAATGGGGCACATTTGGCAGCACTACGCCGATGGATTATTCCAGGGTATGGATGGAGTTAAGGTATTTATGGATGATGCTAGAATAACTGGGAGCAATGATATCTCACATTTCAAAGTGCTAGAGGAATTTTTTTAAGAAATGTAGAGAACATGGACTTAAACTAAATTTAAATAAGAAAAATTTTTTCCAAAATGAAGTAAATTTTCTTGATTATAAAATCGATGCTAGAAAGGAAGGTGGGGATTGACTTGGCATCAAATTAGGCAACTTGGCATCTAAATTTGGCGAAAAGTGGTAGCATAGAATTTCCAAAGTTTGAAATCCATAACTTCAATAGAAGTTGAGTTCTGATTTTTTCCAGAATGATTCGTTAGTTTCCAGCACAGAACTACCTTGTAAAATTCTATAAATGCTGACAAATTCACATTCTATTCAGATTTTGATCTGTGCGGTTGATCAATGTTTCTAAATTAGAAAAAAATCTGCTCATTAGTGTATTTAACCCTGTTTACTTGACTTTTGTAGAACAAATTATTGTTTGGTAGTATTGTTTCCAGAATATTCACTGGTTATCGATTTTTGTGATACAAAAAAATATTTTATTAAACTATTACCAAAATATTCATTAAATAAAGAGCATTTGTCGACTTAGAACCTATTTATGTCTTTATGAAATATGTTGACAACTTTCATAACAATATCATTACGAGCTCAATATCACTGGCTTTTTTAAAATCTCTACGAATGCAGGTCATATATAATACCCAAAAATCTTTGTATTTTTAGTCATTATGAATATAATTTTCATAAATATCTCCTAAAATCACAGAAAGATAAAAAAAGGGAAGTACACAACTAGATATAAAAAAACCTACATACCAGTTTTCAACATTTCTAATAGAGGTCAAGACTCACGGTCGCCACTTGCCACGTGGCGACTTAATTTGAAAAAGTGGCGATAAAAAAAATTCGTATGGTCGCCAGTTTTTTCCGCGAATTCGCGAAAATATTTCTTCCGTTTAAAAAAAAATCGCGGATATCGTTAGTTAAAAAAAAAAAAAAAAAAAAAAAAAAAAAGGAGAAAGAAATCCCATTAACAATCGCCGATTGTTTTAATGGGATTTCAATGATGATCGCACCTTCCGATTTCCAATCTTTCTCCATCCACAACATAAATGTCAATATTCATTTAAAACTTGCTTTATGAGATTCTAGAACCTAGAAAGAAATAGAATTGTTAAATATTTCTTATTTGTGTAATTATTTTTTGCCTCTCTCCCTTTTTTTTAATTCCAACTAGCGATCACCGATCAAACGTTCTGCAGTTGTTTCTCAGTCTTTCTTCATCCATAATACAAATGGCAACATTCATTTTAAACTTGCTTTATTAGATTCTAGAAGTAGAATTGAGAATTTAATATTTCTTATTAATGTAATTATCTTTTTAATTCCCCCCTCCCCCTTCCTTTCCTCATTTCTAGATAGTGATAAATGATCAATTCTAGAAACAATACAGCGACAGAAGTGCTCAATAACTTGATGAATATATTTATATTTTCTCAATTAAATTATATATTTATATTGCATATCTATACCAAATGTGTAAACAGCGGGGGAGGGGGGATGAAAAACAGATTTTTAGGTACGAAAAGTTTTTCTAAATCAGTTTAAGAAAATTAATGCTCAGTTGATTTCATATGTGTTCAAAACTGATAATCAAATACTATATATATATTAATACTATATTATATATTAATGTATGATTAATGTACATACATAAAAATTTTATTCTATATATATTTGAAAACTTTGTTTTTCTGATGGTATGAAATTTTTATAAGGTTTTATGTGGATATTAAAAGTAACTGCAGTTATATGAAAGAATTTTTTTTTTGTTAATGAAATAAACCTGAAAATGTTTAAAGTAGATAAAAGCTATATATAACTGTTTAGGTAGTCAATTTATTGAAAGTGATGCTAATAATGTCCATCCAACCAATCATGTTTACTGAAAATTTTCAGCAAATATCTAATTTTAGCAATCAAATGCCAGTTAATAAAATTAAACCTTTGATAATAGACTAGTACAGATTCTTTGCCTCCCCACCCCCTCCTCAGACTCAAAATAATTTTGTTTTCCTCTAATTCTGATCATAATTATTTTCCATTTGCAGATGGAAGTGCCAGACTAGGTGAAATTTATTAAATGAATCAAATTTTTGTATTTCTTTTGCAATGAAACATAAAATAAATATTCTTGTAAAACAAAAATTGTGTATGAGAAATCACATTGTCAAATCATATCATTATAGCCTGCTGTTTTCCGTAGCAAAATGCATATGTTAGCATACTTGCCAACTTTTCCGGTTTTCCCGGAAAACTTCCGTTTTTTTAACGTATCTTCCTTTCTTCTGGACAGATGATGAAATCTTCCGTTTTTAAAAAAGTCGCGGATATTGTTAGTTTTAAAAAGAAAACCCAAATGTTCTACGAAAACTCCTGATTCCCAATCTTTCTCCATCCATAACATAAATGTCAATATTAATTTCAAACTTGCTTTATGAGATTCTTGAACTTCTAAAGAAATAGAACTATTAAATATTTCTTGCTGATGTAATTATTTTTTGCTCTCCCCCCCCTTCATTTATATCCCCTTCTTTTTTTATATTTATTTATTGGCAGAAATACACACATATTATATATGCACGTTTATTGTATTATTAAATGACTAATAATACAATAGTCATTTAATAATAATGACTATTGTATTATTATTAAATTAAAATAATACAATAAAGAGCACTATTTCTTAATTTAACTTTCCGACCATATCATTTGTGTTTTTATGCTTTTATGCACACACACTTATATATATATATATATATTTATTTATTTATATACATGTTATGTGTATAACGATGATGACTCATGAGTGGCCACTGAGTTTCTCATGTCCAGTGGCCACTGGCCACTTCTAAACATTTTAAGTCTTGACCTCTAGTTTCTAAGTCCAACCGTTTTTGAGCTATTCGAGATACATAAATACATACACATATGTACATACAGACGTCATGAAAAATTGTGTAAAATCATAAATATCTCTAAAGAGGGAGCTTGTGTCAAGACCATAGTTAAAGGTGTACAACTAGATGTCATGACAGTCAAAAATATAAATTCACAACATTCTACGATCATACATTTTTGAGCTATGGCAGATGCAAAATCCATTTCATGAATCGGGATTACAATACTACTTTATACTTTGTATAAGGAACTAATAAAAAATTTAAAGTTATGTTTTACTTAATTTTTTAATTCTTCTATAAGTACCTTGTTCTTGTATGAATAATACATTTAATGTTGTGTTTTTCAATTTCACAGAGACGTTATATATATGTAAAATATCCATGTAAGGGATGACACCATTTATAACTGCCCCGAACAGGGATGGAACACGGGCGCAGAATTCATACCGGAATCTGTTTAAGAAATTTTACTACCTATAATATCGTTGATTTAAGAAGTAGAAAATTTTCTTACATTGATAGTGGTATGAATACGGCACCCGTGTTCCATCCCTGCCCGAATGTCACCCATTGTAGCTACGCCACTGAGAATTTTTTTTTTTTTTTTTAAATGTAGACATTCATCATGCAGATTAGTCTGTTTAAATTAACATTATGTTAAAAGAGGAGGGGGAGGGGAGAAAAACATATTACTGAAAAATGAGGAAAATTTGTAGGATATGTATATATTAGAATGTTCCAAAATAAAATAAATAAAAGTAAAGTTCTGGAATTTATTATGCATACCAAATAATATTGTCACAAACAATAATTTAAAATTGTTCTGAAATTTTTAAACAATTACATTAAGATTAAAAGACCTCTCCAGGACATCAAAAACTGATTTTTTGCATATTTTTTCTTATAGAGGTGCCAAGTTTCAATAAGAGCTTTAAGTAATTAGAGTTATATATTTATGAAAGATGAACCACCTTACGGAATAATTTTTATGCACAAACTCGCATATAATAACGAATTGCACAGTTTTATTATTTTTTAATAGTCACCTGTTTTTATAGCATTAAATACTAAAACATTGTTTTTTCTTTATGCATCTTGCATATTTTTTGTTTGGTGATACAGTATGTATTTTAAATTTATTAAGGAAAAACAAATAGATTCATCAAGTTCAGTAATAAAGCCTAAAAATAATTGCATATGTGAGAAATATTGAGCACTTCTAGAACTTTTTTACTTTCTTCTATATTAAATAGAAGAAAGTATTGGATCCGTAAAAATTTTCGACCTCAGGTTTTTGATGGATTTACACATTTTAAGAGCTGTAGAACACGATTTGACCATTTTTAGAAAATGTTGTGTCTGTCTGTCAGTCTGTGTGACAAAATTTTGTGGCAACTGTATCTCAGGAACTACTGCACAGAATTTCATACAAGTTGGTATGTAGTTGCACCTTGACATAAATTAGTGCCTATCAACTTTTGGTAAAAATTGTCTTACAGGTTGCGTTGCCATGCCGCTTTTTCTAAATTTTAACATGGTGATATCGGACAAAATTTTGTATAAATGTGCATAAAGAGAATTATTTTTTAGTAATCATTATGAAATTTGCAAGAATTATTTATAATAGAGATAGTCAACTGGGAAAAAATTTTTGTATGTGTAGGAGCCTCGCCACCCCCCTGGGGGGGGGGAAGTCCCCCCTCGAGGGAAGTAAATTTTCAAGATGGGTATCTTTCGAAAGGTCTCGTCAATACCTTTAAAACGAATGGTTGAACTATAAATCTGTGATAATTTAAAACAAAGTTATCGATTTTTTTTTTACTTTTAACAAAAAAAAAAAAAAAAAAAAAAAAAAAAACTTAGAAAATAAACCGTAATTTTTTTTTAAAACGAAATTTAACCAAACTTCGTATTTAGTTGGCCCCTGACATAAATAAACTGATGCTGATTAGATTTGGGGATCAATCACTCAACAGGTAGCGCTGTGATCATATTTTTTCTAAATTTTTAACATGGCAGTATAGGACAAAATTCCGTATAAATGTACATAATGAGAGTTATTCTTAACTTGTGATTGTAAAATTAATATGAATTATTGATAATAGTAGTAGTTAATTAGTAAAAAGAATTTGTGTATGTGGGGGCATCGCTTCCCCCCTGGGGGGGAGGTAAATTTTCAAGATGGGTATCTTTCGAAAGGTCTCGTCAATACCTTTAAAATGAATGGTTGAACTATAAATATGTGATAATTTAAAACAAAGTTATCGATTTTTTTTTTTAAATGTAATATTGAGAATAAAATGGACTTTTTTTTGGATATTTAGTGTTATACTACTTCTCTAATATGGAAATCGTCTGCATTATCATGGAAGATAATATTTTTAAATAATAATTTTAATAAATTATTTTTACTGAGTGAATTTGTATAGGAAAATATAGAAGAAAGTCATGTGGTGGCCACAACATACTAGTTGGTTCTAGAAGTAAGCCTTGATCACTAAATGGGAAGTGCCAGTCAAAATATAAATAAATTAGATGAATGAGAAATGAAACAATTCTACTTCTTTATAGGTTCTAGAATCTAATAAAGAAAGTTTAAAATGAATATTGACATTTATGTTGCTGATGGAGAAAGAATGGGATACTAAAGGCTTCTGCAGAGTTTTTAGTAGTCGATGGCTAGTGGGAAATAAGAAAAGAGGAGGGGGGGGGTTAAAAAAAATTATATCAGCAAGAAATATTGTATAATTCAATTTCTTTATAGTTTCTAGAATCTAATAAAGAAAGTTTAAAATGAATATTGACATTTATGTTGTGGATGGAGAAAGATTGAGAATTGGAAGGCTTCTGCTGTGCATTTTATCATCGATCATTAGTGGAGATTCCCTTTTTTTGACGATCGATATCTGCGATTTTTTTAAACGCATATAATCTGTAATTTTTATATGTTGTCCGTAATGCTGTAATTATTGCCATAAATCTGTAATAATTACGGACAAATCGTAATAATTGGCACCTCTATATAAAATATACCTTGTACATTTACAATAAATATATAAAAACAAAATGTATTCATGTGTTCATATTTCATAGTAAATACTTACTTCAATGGGCTATCTTTTGCCAAACTGTAAAGATTACTTCATAGTACATTCTTACAAATCTATCATTATTCAGCATGAAACAGATGACTATACCATACTTGCCAACCTGAGACAGACAAAAATAGGAAGATCTGTAAAAACCTGAAGCTTTCATAAAAAACAGGTAGATCAATTAAATTGTACAATTAAAAAAAATAAATGAATCTCTTTCAATTCTAAAGATAACATTTATTTAAAAACAAATTTTCAACAGTTTGCAAATTGCTCTTTAAAAACAAAATATTTAATATTTCATGGCAAGTTTAAACATTAAAAAAAAAAAAAATTATAATTATAATAATAAAAGTTTAAACAGGTTTTTAAATGGAGCATATTAAACAATTATAATTAATTAAAAAACCTTTTTAAGCTTCATACCTTTATTTACAGAGTCGTTGCTGTAGAAGCTTTCGCTGATGGATCCGCCATGTTGTCAGCAAGCTCTGTTGTTATAATGTTGACATCAAGTATTGTCTTTTCTTTGCTTTCACTCTCTCTTCCAAAAGGTATCGCCATAACTGTTTCGAACCTGCATGTGATTTGTGTCTATTACACGAGTCTCTGTTACTCATGATTGCAACAGTTTCGCAGTAAAAGACATATTCACGATTGTTAAAATTTGTGATTTTCGTAATTTCATTAAATGTTGTGTTGATGTTATTGCTTTGGTGGACTTTAGTTAACGAGGTGGTAGTTTTTCCATATTTAATATTGTTCATATGTTCCCTGAGTCTAGTGCTAAATTTTCTTTTTGAAACTCTGATATAGCAACCAGTATTGTTATTAGAATAGTAAAATAGAATTTTATATATGCCTGCAGTTTCAAGAGGGGGACAGGATT
The DNA here is from genome assembly GCA_963930645.1 of Salticus scenicus. NCBI lineage: Eukaryota > Metazoa > Arthropoda > Arachnida > Araneae > Salticidae > Salticus > Salticus scenicus. The sequence goes on from OZ005657.1 coordinate 175,743,698, forward strand.
TTTATCACTATGAATTAATTGATAAATGTTGGAATTAGGTTTTACGGGTATATTTAAGATATGTTTTTTGGCGTTGTTTTTTATCTTGATAGAAGCTCCTTGATTGTATAGTATTGATTTTTTTTCTTGGGTAGAGGGGGAGGGATTTTTTGATGGTTTGTAATATAATAGACTCACATAATAGCCACAAATCATGCGCAGGTTTGTACCAGCTATGGAGCCACTTTTTGGAAGAGAGAGTGAAAGCCGAGAGAAGACAACACTTGCTGTCAACACTAACCCCAACAGAGCTTGCTGACGATGCGACATATACGCCATCAAGAGCTGCGATAACATCGTCTCCATAAATAAAGTTATGTATTTTAAAAAGGTTTTTTTAATTAATTATAATGATAAAAGTGTTTAAAATTTGCTTGGTCAGATTGTAATACATGAAAACAAGAACAAAATCCAACTTTTTAAAAATATCTGAAGCATGTATATATATTTTTTAGTCAAAGTCAGTGTTTCTGAAGAAAACTTACAGTATTATGAACTGAGGAAAAAAAAAATAATAGTCTATTAAAAATCTGTATTGCGAATCTCCTATCTTGGATTTTCAGTTACTGGTGTCATGACTTTGCATAACAACTAGTATACTCTTTGTTTGATGACACAGTATTTTAAACTTATTGATAAAAAATAAACAAATTCAACAAGTTTAGTAATTAAATGTTACAATAATTACATATTGTCAGAAATATTGTGCACTTTAACTGCTTTATTGGTTCTAAAATCTAACAAAACAAGTTTATTATGAATAATGATTCTTTTGCTGCAGACTAAGAAAAAACGAGAATCAGACATTCAGGGCTCCCAACATATTTTAGCTACCGAAAAGGGTAAAAGAGGACCATTTACAGTTCAAAAGAGGACTTAGGAGGACCATTTATAATAAAAAAAAAAAAAGAAGACTTCAGAGGAATTTTTTTTAATCCAAAAATTATAACAAATGTAAACATTTTACACTATTATCATTTTAAACACCTCGTTAAACAATCATTTAATCATAAAACATATTAAATATAACATAACAATAGCTAATACCAACGAGAAAAAATATCCAATAATTTTTATTTACCATTTATAAAGGCATCTATACTGCTGCACTGGAAACTTCTTAAATTTATGGGGGTGGGGGGGGGGGGGAACCATAGTAGTAGTAGTTATTTTAAGAAAAAGTAAGGCAGTTTAATTCCTGAGTAAGTTTTCCAAACTTATTTAATTATTAAAGATTTATTCTTATAATTCTACAACGATACACTGGGAGAAAAAACAAAAAATGAAAATTACGCAGCAGATTGTGAGATTATTTGGAAATTACACAGATTATGAAATAACACATTTGATTTTCTAAATGATATAATGAAATTCCAAAAAGAAAATATATATATATATATATATACAAGATTATTTGGAAGTTACACAGATTATGAAATAACACTTTTACTAAATGATATAAATAAATAAGATGGAAGATTGTCAGATTATTTGGAAATAATCTATAATAATAAAAGAAGATGTCTGTCTGTCTCTCTGTCTGTCTGAGCATCTATATGTTCAGTCACTACTGAACGCAGAAGTATAAAATTTGACATATGGGTGCTCAGAAGCCTTCCCGAGTTGATAGTGAAAACAGAATTTAAAAATTTTAATTAGTTTCGGAGATATTAATTAAAATGTAGACCCATGTCGATCGAAAAATGATCGAAAAAGAAACATTCTATCAGCAGACGATTTTCTAAGCTGTCTCGATCGGAAACAAAACATATGCGAGACAAATGTCTGCGATAAAAAAGGAAATGAATGTAACCAATTAAGATATCACATGTTTTGAAGTGGGGATAAAAATTGCAATTTTCAAACTTTTTCAAATTTTCATTCACGTTACATTTAAATTAATATTTGGCCTAGACAGCATATTATAAAGCTACTGTTCAATTTTCATGAAAATATATGAATAAATAAAAAAATGACGTATTTATTGGAAATAGATTAAGTTTTCTTTTATACTTTACAGTGTTTTAAATTGAGATATGCCGTTGAAATTTCGTAGTATTTGGTTTTAATGCCCGATAATTTGATTGTGAATATTTTTGAAAGAGTACGATTATTAGGAAGGGCATGAGGGAGGGGGAAAAGGGGCAAAAAAAAAAAAAAAAGAGTTACTGCGTTTGAAATTGGTTGGTATATTCAGATTTTAAGGCAGGGTAAATCGAATGCGAATATTTTCGAGTGTAAAATTATTATCGTTGGAAGGGGGGGGGGGAGAGCGAAGGGGCAAAGATGTAGAAAAGAAACGAGAGTTTCGGAGAAAACAACGGAATACACCTTTATTCTTTAATATTTTGCAGAGTTTCGAATTCGAATTTCTGCTCACATATCGTACTAAGGATTTTTAACGTTATATAGCCCGGAATTATGCAAGTTTCTTAGAAAATCAGGGATAAGTCGGATTACTGAGAGAATTTTCGGAGAATAAAAAAAAAAAAAAAAAAAAAAACAAAAAAAAAAAAAAAAAAATGCATTTTAATTTACATTAAATTGCAAATAAAATTTTATTCTAATATTCTAATACGTGTATTTCAAATTCTAATTATGATTAATTTTTTTTTTTTTACTACGTCATTCAATACACATTTTAAATTACTTTTACATTATCGAAAATGGAATTAGAGATTTCACCCGATTTACACGTTTTGAGGTCTCCTGATTCGGTTTTCTTTTGTATCTCAGCTACTAATTAAAATAATTTCATAAGTAATACATCATTTGAAAGCTTTGTTGATTTGGAATTGAACAGTAGATTACAGAAATTTCTACTGCCAGATGGCGCTGTAATATTTTAAAATTTAAATATTTCCAATTCTAATTATGATTAAATTATTTTTAATAAATCATTCGAAAGATATTTTAAAGTTCTTTTATATTATCGAAAGTGGGATTCGAGATTTTACCCGATTTACATGTTTTAAGGTCTCCTGTTTAGGTTTTCTTTTGTACCTCAGCTACTAATTAAAATATTTTCATAAGTAATACATCATTTGAAAGGTTTGTTGATTTAGAATTGAACAGTAGATAACAGAAATTTCTACCGCCAGACGGTGCTGTAATATTTTAAATTTTTAATATTTTAAATTCTAATGAGCGAGGAATGTGTATGTTCTAAAACGGGGATAAGACGCCGCCGAGCGGGACTTTGCTGAAGTCAGAAATTTGAAAGATCATAACTTGATGATCGAACAGGCTGTTTCAGATATTGAAAGTGGAAGAGGGCGCCGCAGGCTACCGAGCGGGAATTTACTGCGATTAAATTTTTCAATACAGCTATTTTCACTATATCTCAATAAGCTGTTGTAAGATGTAAAACGGGAAAAAGGGAGTTTCATAAAGTCGGATTTTTCAAGGATCGCTTACCAGATGGTCGCCGAAGGCGGCTAGTTTAAAATATTTGTAGTCCCTGAAAAAAATCTTTTCTTATAGGTTCTGGGGTTATAATAAACTAAATTTAAAAGTAGCATTTACATTGTGGGCGGAGAAAAATTATTCTACAATCATCATCATCATCAAAATTAACTTTTCAGAGTTCCTAGGAACGGCGTTCCTTCACCTCTAATAGTGTAGTATGTACAATAAATAATATAGTAGAATATATGGCCAGGTAGGTCTTTCTAGATTCAGGCATGAGAGTGCAGAAAATTAAAAAAAGAGGAAACACGCGTGTTCATAAAATTAATTTTAAAAGAAAAGTAACGCTCGCGGGGAAAACTATACAAATGTATGTTCATAAAATTTATTTCAAATGAAAAATAATGCTCACAGGAAAACTATACAAAATATTTTAAAAGTGACAAATTAAACTAAAAGAATAATGCACATCAACATGATAAATTATGTGAAAAAAAAAAAAAAAAAAAAAAAACGTAAGCTAGCAATCAACATTTAATCATTGGCTGGTGGTGGAAAGTGGGAAAGAAGGGGGGGGGGGGGGGGGGGGTAAAAAGTAGTTCATAAGAGAAATATTAAACACAATTCTGCTTCTTTATAGGTTCTAAAATATCATAAAGTAAATTTAAAATTAATATTGTGGATGAATAAATATTCAAAAATAAAAGACTTCCCACAGAATGTTTGATCAGCAATGGTTCGAGATGAAAACGGGGGGGGGGGGAGGACAAAAAAAATTACACGAGTGAGAAATATTGAATAATTCTGTTCTTTTATATGTTATAGAATCTGATAAAGCATGTTTAAAATGAATATTGACATTTATATTTTGGATGGGAAAAGATTGAGAATCTAAAGTTTTTCATGGAGCGTTTGAACACTGATCGTTATTGGAGTTAAGCATTTTTAAAAACTTATTTTTAAGTCATTCAAAAGAGGACTAAACAGACCAAAACATTAAAAAGAGGACAAAAATGGACCTCACTATGAAAAACGGACTTTGGAGGGAAAAGAGGACCATTTGGGAGCCCTGGACATTTGATCTTCGAACACTGGTTGTTGATGGGGAAGGAGGGAGGGGGGAATAATTACATGAGTGGAAAATATTGAACAATTCTACTTCATCACAGGTTCTATAATCTAATAAAGCAAGTTTAAAATTTAAAATGAATATTGATATTTATGCTGTGGATGATGAAAGATTTGCAATAACAATTTCATTTAAAACAGGGTTGTTGATTTTTTTCATTTTTTTCAAAAAAATCGATTTTTTTGATTTAAATTGGATTTTTTTTATTTAAATCAAGATTTATTTGATTTTAATGATTTTTATTATGTAATCATACATTATTGTACAACATTTGTATTTTATTATGTGTATATATGCGTGTGTGTGTATATATGCACAATATACACACTATCAACTACTTTACTTAAATTATAAAAATATAAATAACATTCTATTCCCATAGAAAAAATCCATGTAGGCATTTATTACCAATATTTTTATTCAACATGGTATCTTCGTAATAAGTGTAATTTTATGGCAATCATAAATGCGGTAGTATGAGTCACTCAACTTGTAACTTTGACTTGTAGCTACAATAATGTATTGAAATAAAGTAAAATCTTACCCACAGTATTGAACACGTAAAGCAACTTTGGAAAAGGATAATTCAATAGAAAAAATGACATAAAACTGAAGCAATGGATTAAGAAAAAGAAATTTTTACTCATAGTTTCTAATCAAAATAAAAAGAATAGGGAATTAAAGGGAGAAAAAAATATTATGTCCTAAAAAATTCAACAAATATCATTTGAATCAAGAAAATTTTTTCACACTTTACCCATTAACAGAATTCACATTTTCATTACCGTCTTAATACTTTCACTTATTCTTTTATCTTTTTTTATATTTCAGGGGTCTGTTCAGAGGCAAACCTGGGTCCATTAAAAGACCTTTCACAAAATTTTATATCTTAAAAAAGGACCCTTCAAAAAATTATTTATCACAAAACAGGACCCTTCACAAAATTTTTATCATAAAACAGGACTACTCACAAATTATTTTAGCCTAAAAAAGAACCCTTCACAAAATTTTTCTCCTTAGACCTTTGATAAACCTCTCATTTTCAAAATTAATCTTCAGTGGAACGAACATAGACTGCCTGAATAATCGGATGTTTTTGTTGTATTTCTCCCGAAAAGCTGATACTCAATTTCTCATTTATAAAGGACTTCTGTGCATATGTGTGAGTTTAGTTCTATAAAACTGAACTGTCATTGTCAAAAATTAAATCTTAATTGTAATTTTATTTTGCAAAATTACATTTTTCCCAATTTCACAAAAAGAAAACCCTAGCCAAAAGTTTGTGAAGAACATTATTTTCACACTAAATTTAGATTTACGAAATTACATGTAGAAATTTTCACAATTTCACAAAAACAGGACCCTGTGTGAAAAGTCTGGACAGACCCCTGTATTTAGAGGGTACAATTCATTAAACAAGCAGTGAGAGCAGCCTCGAATTATAGTTAACTGGTTGTAGTTGTTAAATTAAAAGGTTATGATGTTTTCAAAACATTTTGGAGCCTTCAAGGGCTTTTTAAACACTACAATGTAAAATATGCTATTATTTTTAAAATATCATATGAGACATTGTTAGATGACATAAACTGGTATGAGAGCTAAATAAACAAGGAAATATTTTCTTTTTGAAATATCACACACAAGGTGGGCAAAAGTGAACTGGAATATATGAAAACATCAATTAATGAATTGTATACTAATTAAATATTTACAATTCATACACCAGTGCTTGTATAAATAATTAAAATATATAATAATATGTATAAAAATAATTTTAAAAAGTTAAGGTATAATTTATTTTTGTGTTTATTAATGTTGCTTAGTAGAGATGAATCTAAAGTTAAGAAATGAGAAATATTAGTTCGTCTAATGAAATATTACGAACTTTTTTTTTAAATTTTCATAAGAACTAATTAAAAATCTCATTTTTTAAAGTTAGATAAAAAATTTCATTCCATTAAAGCCAATAACTTTGGTATTTAAAAAAAGTGATTTAAATCAGTGATTTTTTTCAAAAAAATCAATTGATTTAAATCATGATTTAAATCACTACAACCCTGATTTAAAATATACCTTGTACAACTACATATAAAAACAAAATACATTCACATATGTTCATATATCATACTATTTTTCTCACTTCAAAAGATTACCTTTTGCCAACCTGTAAAGGGAACTTCATAGTACGTTCTTACAACTCTGCTATCTTTACTCAGCCTGAAACAGATGACTATACCATATTTGCCAACCTGAGACAGACAAAAAACAGGACGATCAATTAAATTGTAGTAAAAAAAAAAAAAAATCAATTATAGGTCTTTCTATTCCAAAGATAACATTAATTTAAAAACATATTTTTGACAGTTTTGCAATTTTTATTTATTTATTTTGTAACCTAAAATATCTAATATTTTGTGGCAAGTTAAAACTTCAATAAAATAATAATAAAAGTCTTTAAAATTTGCTTGGTTAGATTGCAATACAATGAAAACCAGAAGAAAAGCAAGCTTTTAAAAATATTTGATGTATATACATATATATAAATATATATTCATTGTTGCCAGATTTTGGAACATTGTTATTTGATATCCACTATTAAATTTTAATTGTAATGGTTGCCTAATCACTTCAAAGATTAATCATTTATTATATATATTAAATACAACTTCTTAAAATCATTGGTGACTATTGAATAAAAATGTCCCAAGTGTGGCCAGCAGCCGAGAAGTTCTGAGCTCAAAGATGGTAGATGTGAGGTGCCGAGTTCGATCCCAGGTCATGCTTGTCGGACTAACTATTTGGAGTTTTCCATGGTTTTCATTGAAACTTATGTAAATACAGGCTAGGATCCCTTAGAAACCTCCTCCCCCCCCCCCCACACACACACAGAGAAAGGGACCTTTCAGGCCTAGGACCCTGGAGTAGTGAATCGGCCATAATCGTCACACTAGGGGTGTGCCAATTAATTGATTTATCAGTTCGGTTAATTGATCAATGCTTAGTCATGATCAATTTTTTTTTATCCAGTTAATCGGCTTGATTAATTTGATTAAAATTTTTCAAAATCAGAATAAAAATTTTAAACTATGAATTAAAGTAAAAATGCTGTTCAGCTTAAAAAACATTTTTTCACATATTTTGCTAACAAACATTCTAAGAAACTTCCATAAAATAATGAAAAAGAAAGTAAAAAAAAAAAAAATAATAATAATAAATAAAAATAAAACCTCTCAAAAGAAGAAGTTGTACTTTTGTTGATAGAAAAAAGGGGGAGGACAGTTATTAAACAAAATGTCATTTTATGCCCATCAGGGGCAGTGTTTCCGCTGCGGTAGCATTTTGCGAAAAATGCTAAACGACTTATCCAAAATGCGAAAATGAAATAACATGTTTTCGCTTTTTTGCTAAAGTATCTTACTAAAGACAAATTGAAAAAAAAAAAAAATCTCCGAAAATATTATAACAAATCTTTCATGGGAAAAAAATTGCAACATTGATCAAGAAAAATCCATCGTTTCATGCATATAAGGAAAATCAAATGCCGAACTATGCATAAGAATCGCATACAGGAAATCAATTTGTAAATAAGCATGAGGCACTTAAATAAATTAAAAAACCTTTTACTACCTCGTTGTTGGCCGTTAAATCTTTCGGTCGGGATCCCGACTCTCATCAGACGGCTTCTCTGTGAGTGATTCTGATTCTTCTGTCGGTTTCTGCCTTCTCAAAATATGGCGCCACCTTCTATTTGGAGTTACTGCACTGCTGTCATTACAAACGTTTTTATTGGTTGTTATTTCGATAGACTCGCGGAACATGGCGTAATTGTATTCTTCGTAATTAGCTAGTAATTAGCTTAGTAATTAGCTAATTACGAAGAATACAATTACGCCATGTTCCGCGAGTCTATCGAAATAACAACCAATAAAAACGTTTGTCAACTAGCTAATTACGAAGAATACAACTACGCCATGTTCCGCGAGTCTATCGAAATAACAACCAATAAAAACGTTTGTAATGACAGCAGCACAGTAACTCCAAATAGAAGGTGGTGCCATATTTTGAGAAGGCAGAAACCGACAGAAGAATCAGAATCACTCACAGAGAAGCCGTCTGATGAGAGTCGGGATCCCGACCGAAAGATTTAATGGCCAACAACGAGGTAGTAAAAGGTTCGAGGCAGTAAAGTTATTTAAGTAGTAATTTCACTTCGTTTTTTAATTAATATAATTTAAGCATGAGGCATTTGTAAAGTGGTCTAATATGAAAGAAAGAAAAATTATAAATTGTAAACCAAAAAGCTTTCAATAGTAATAAACAAATTTCACTTATATTACTTTTTTTTTTTTTTGTAAGTTATGTTCTTATTTTCAGATACAGTGTAAGCTTAATATAGTTTTACATGCCATAGTGATAATTATATCTCCAGAAAAATAATATAATTCGTATATAAGATGTTCATATTGCTTTAAAAATGTTTACAAAATAAAGTAATAATCTAAAAAGTTTAATATTTTTTTATGTCCGACAATAAATGTGTTAAAATCTTGTACTATGTACAAGCATATATTTTATGCTTGTGTATATGTATGGCTTGTACTATGTTGTGTATGTACGAATTGATCTGGTTACAGTGGTAAGTTTAATTATTAATTACTTTTTTTTTTTTTTTTTTCAAATTAAAAAAAAATTATTTTCTGTGTATAACTCTTTAAAGACCTGATTAAAAACTTTTAAGTTTAATTTACAAATGAAAATCAAACATGTCTAGGCGTTTAGAATAATGTGTAAACTGGTATTCATCTTTTTCTACTGCTTCTGGCATTTTCGCATTTTGCTAAAGCTTTTTTTTCTGATTTTAGCTTTTTTGCTAAAGAAAATTTTTACTCAGCTTAAACCCTGATCAGGGGTGAAACTACTTAACATGCAAAAACCATGAAAACTGCTACTTTTATTCAGGAGAGACTTAGTAATGACATCATATGACTACCAACAAAAAGTAATATTTCAAGAGTTCTTAAACCATTGTAAGACAAATTAAACGCTCAAAATGAGAAATTTCTATAAAAACAAAATAATTTAACATGAAATTAAAAGAAAAAAAAACAAAATTTTCAAAAACCCTGAATTCAGGGATAACTCCTGAAATGTTTCACCCCTGGTCCATACTGGGGCAACATGGCTAAGGCAATAGTTTTTATAGAAACAAGCTTCTAATAAATAGAAATGCTCAAGGTAAAGAGAAGGGAAAAAAAAAAAGATTGTAGATTTCTACTATCTTTTTGTTGGGGAAAATGTCAACAGAGTTTCGCAATATCTTCAACCGTTTATTGCCTGCTCAGAATTGCTGATAACTATAAGTAGAAGCAGAAAATAACATTCTGTTTTCTAGTCTGAAGTGAAGATGAACTGAAATAATAGAACAATGAAGAATTTGAGATTTTTATAATAATGACATGGAATTTTGAGAATTCATTTAAAAATAATGACAAGTGAGGTGCACAAGGCCTGCAAATATAAAACTAAAACATGTGTAAATTCATTTAATTTTTCTTTCAAAATGAATTTATTAAAATAAAAATTAAATAAGCAAAAATATTTATATAAAATTAACACTTGTCACCAATTATTATTCTGAAAATTGATTTAAAATTTATTTATGAAATGAATATAATCGATTAGACAAAAAAAAAAAAAAAAAAAAAGGCAAACTTATGAATAAATGATATTATAGAGAATTTAGTTTTTAGAACATAAAAATAATAACAAATATAAGTTATTTCTCAGCTGTATTTCCAAATAAAAATTTTATTTAAGAATATATTATGAATATATTTTTTCATTATTTATTTGCATGTTTATTATTATTATTACTTATTGTTCAAGGGACTAGTTAAATTAACATCTATATCATTTTTATGGTTTGTTGTGATCTATCTATTTAATTCATCATTCAAATAAAATTATATAAAGAAAAATGAAAACCGATTAAAAATCCAATTAATCGACCAATTAATTGATAAACTACGATTAACGCAGTTAAAAACTGTTTATCGATTCCCACCCCTAGTCACAACCAATCACAAGTCTGGTAATACTGTACATATTTCTTACTCAAAGCCAGTATTTCTGAAGAAAAACTTACAGTAATTTGTAATGGGGAAAAATATTATAATTGTCTATTAGAAATCTGCATTGCACATCTCCTATTTTGCATTTTCAGTTACCGGTGTCATGACTTTATATAAGGACTAGCATACTGTTTGTTGATGACATAGTATTTTAAACTTATTGATGAAAAATAAATAGATTCAACAAGTTTAGTAATTAAGTCTTACAATATTCAACTGCTTTATTGGTTCTAAAATCTAAAAAAACAAGTTTATTATGAACATTGATTCTTTTGTTGCAGAGCAGGGTTCGCACTAAAGAAAAAAAAAAAAAAAATGAACGGGATTCTCCCACTCTGACCCCCCCCGCCCTTATTACTTATGTTGCAGATGGATAAAGATTGGGAAACAAAAGACTTCTGCAGCACATCTGATTGTCGATCGCTAGTCGGAGATAAATAAAGGAAGGGGGGGGGGGGGGGGGCAAAAAATAACTACATGAGAAGGAATATTTAACAATTCTATTTCTTTATCGGTTCTAGAATCTCATAAAGCAAGTTTGAAATGGATATTGATATTGTGGATGGAGAAAGACTGGGGCTCGGGAGCTTTTGTAGAACATTTGATCGCCGATCGTTTCATGGGATTTTTTTTTTTTTTAATGAACGATATCCACGACTTTTTTAAAAACGGAAAAAATAAATTTGTGGAATTTCTTGAATTAAAAAAAATAAAAAAAAATTCGTGAATTCGTGAAAAAATCACATTTGCAAAAATTATAATTACAAACTGTATCAATAAAAAAAAACTGCTAAAGTGGGCGTTTAATATTTTTTTTTTTTTTTTTCACATTAAGATTTTTGCAGCTTCTTCAAATTCAAAACTTTCTAAATCTGAGTTTTCGTCAGAGATATGGATAATATTGCTGAAGTTCTTGCTATTTAGTCTGTAATAATTTAATCATTTATAAATGCAATAAAAGTTCGATTAATCGGCATGATCGAGAAACACCAATTACTGGGAAAAATAAATATATACATACATACATATATTTCTGGAGAGTTGTGCGGGTCAAAATTTAAACACGACTAAGGAAGGGAGAGGGCAGCCCCCAAAAATAGATTTTTCTGCTTTTATTTATTTATTATAGATTATTTTTTCTACTTTAATCATAAAGCCTTTTGAACAATTTTGTGTGTTCTATCTTGTAATATGCAGTATATTATTATTATTGTCATGGACTGAAAAGTAAAGAAAAATTAATAAAAATGTTAGTGTAAATTTTTAAATGTTTTGTATTTTCAGGGCATTTAGCACAACTCCCTCAAAAATAAAGGGACTTTAGGGACTAAAATTGAAAAAAAAAGGGACTTTAGGGACCTATTTATTTTATGCTTAAATATCAGTAACATACATATATACATGTTCTTTTATGATCCCCTACCATGTATAAGCCAAGTGTAATGCTCAAAATCAAATAATTTAAAAATATACACAGCCAGTGTCAAAAGAATTCATACACTTTTGGTTTTGTTGAATACCTTAAGATACAGGCATTGAGTTATATGAGCCATGAGACTCTTGGTCCTGCAATAATTTCTATGATGAGCGCTCACTTTTACTGCTCTTTATGATGCAAAATGTTTCAGATGAAAAGTTTCAGATTTTACATTTAAAGCTATGTTTGGCAAATAGAATTTATTTTCTCATCAATTTATTCTCTTCAAAATTTGTTGTCCTAAGTGTGTGGGGAAGTCAACAAGAGGAACAGTCTATTACCTACTCAAGGTGCCTAGAGTGTTTTGCCCTCCCTGGGGATCCGTTAAAGGGATTTTAGCCTGTATTCATGCGAGTTTCAGTAAAAACCAAATTTTCAAATTGCTAGGCAAGGCCCACAAGTGTAACCTGAATCTGGCATTTTTTATCAACTAGGTTTTAGAAGAGAACCTTTCAGCCACTGGTGTGGTTTGTTGCTTCAAAAATCTTTTTTGTAAGCAACCTAAGCAAAACCATACTAACTATTAAAAGAATTTAGCTCTAAGGTCATTTTTTGCACAATAGGGCAAATTGAACTAAGATGTGCAAAGAAAAAATTGCACAATATGCTGCAGGTGCAGTCTGAGTTTTGCAGTAACTATGCTATATTCAACTGTCATGAACTGCTGCAAATAACAGAAAAAAGTATATGTCTATAAAAGTTTGAACGGCAGACAAAACATGTAATGCATTTCATGATGTGACAAATAATAATAATAATAATAATAATAATCATGACATTTTGATTAAAAGGTACAAGCCCACTTCATTCTGTTTTGCTAACAAAGTTGGATATTAGCCAAATAAACTATGCAATTCAAAGCCACAAGTGAAAATAAGGATCATACCAACATCGGCTGCCACTACAGGGTTTAACCTGAGTTCATAATTTTTTTTACTGAAAAAGCTTAAATCAAAAAACCTTCTTAAGCAAAATGCTACAATACTATTAGGCTTATGATACCTGTTCGTATGCTATTATAGATGTCTCTTTATGTTACATTTTTTTTTTTTCCAAACTAAGTTTTAAATTTTATAATAACATCTTTAAAAAAATCTGAAGTGGCTTCCATGGACATTTTGAACATTTAGTATAGTTACTGGGTGTTTAAACAAATTTGAACAGCTGAATATTTCAGTAAATAAATAAAAGTGAACATGATATCAGTATGTTTTTATTCCCAAATTCATATATCCGTCAATGAACATACAAGTAATATATCTGAAATTTTTAGGCATCCCTGTAAAAGAAAATAAATAATAAACATGCAATTTCGGTAATTCTGTAGGAACATTCTGAAATATAAGTTTCACTTCATACTTTTAAATAACTTAATTTGTTTTAAGAAAATTAGTCCCCATAGGATGTGATATAAATAAAATCTTTTATACTTCTCGATAAAAGAACAATTATGCATAATATGCCCATCATTTCATACAATGATCATACATTAGTAAAACAATGTAATGTATATCAGTGTTTTTTAACACTTTCCAATAAGACTGAAAAGTGTTAATGACTTCGGTTTGTCTGTCTGTCCGTATTCTATTTCCCGTAAATATTCATGGAATTTCTTGAAACTGATATGTGTTATTCAAGTTCACTATCCCACATTCCCTATTAAAAATGGAGTAAATACCTCTACTGGTTTGTGTACAGGGACACTCAAAAGTATTCCAAAGCATAGAATTCTATGAAAGGTATTACAATAAACCTGATTTTAATATACTTTACACAAATCTTAATGAAATTAAAATATGTTATTCATGTTCACTATCAGATGTTTCCCATTGCAAATAGAGTAAATACCACCAATCATTTATGTACAAGAACACTTGAAAATATGCCAAAGCATTCATTCTATGAGAAGTATTTCTGTAAACCATACAGGCACACACTGCCACTTGGCACAAATCTTAATGAAATTGAAATATGTTATATGTACAAAAGAATGTTTTCTACAGAATGTAGTACGAATAGCAATAAAATTTAAAGGGACTATAAAAATATTCAGTTACATTATAGACTATTTTTGAAAATTTGCTGCAATTACATTTTTGTTTACCTCAAACATTTTTAACACTTTCTAAAATTTTTTAAGTATAAATAAGATTTGAAATAATGTATTTGTCTGCCCAGCTGTCTGTTTGTCTATGTCTATCTGCTCGACTCCAGTGTTCGTCAATATTTTCAGATTTTCTTAAAAATGATATATGTTATTAAAGTTCATTATATAATGTTCTCTATTTAAAATAGCATTAATGAGTCCTGCACAATTTGGTTTGTATACAGGGACATCTCCCCAACAAAAGGCCAATACTAAAAGGCCTACACTAAAATATTTAGATACATTAAGAGCTGCAATTAGAAATTAATGGCTACATTTCCATTTGTATTATTAAGCATTTTTAACACTTTCTAACAATGTTTAAAAGTGATATAGTTTACCTATCTGCTTTTTCATTATGTGATAACGTAGATAAAGAATACTGTAGGTTATAATGACACAACAAGTATGTACAATTGGAAAATGCTAATAATCAATGTGTACCACATGATTTTTTGTTCTTGTTTCTTTTTATTCTGTGTTAAAAATTTAACATTTTTTTTTTTCATAACAGTTTAACAAAATGCTTCAGCCAAAAAAAACAAAAATTTCTTGTTTAATTTTTGCATTCTGTATACATGTTATGCATTTTGTGGAAAATGCAACCGTAGTGGAAATCCTATGCCATTAACACTTTATGGGGCCACACCTGGCCTTGATGACTGCACAAAAATTGAGCATTGAGATAATTTTTGAATATGTTCATTTAGTATTAAGAAGTATTTCATTGTACCAAATTTTGATACGTGCTCCCTTAACTGCGTTAAAGGTACCAGATTTCCATTCAGACTTAAATCTAAACTCACCAAAACTAAATTCAAAAACTGGCATACAATCAATAGAAAGATATTAAAACTTCTTCACACACCATAAATTTTAAGTCAGCACAACCGGTTTCGAAAGGACGTAGCCTTTCTTCATCAGGTACAAAAAAACACGTGCTACTGCCTTGGAGGCAAAAGCAAGACTGCTTGCCTCCAAGGCAGTAGTATCTTTAAAAGGGCTCGGGCTCATTTTCATGCGCCAATGTCGCATAGGCAAACTTTCACATTTCTCTTCTGCCGGATAGTGGGCGACGGGCAAAGAGGTTCTCTGCTCGTCTAATCCCCCTCTGCTTGGAGAAATCATAGTGGGAGAAATGAAACTGAAGAGATTAAAAATTTTAAGCATGCACTAAGCATTTTTCCTTTCCAGCCAAATATTAGATTATAAGATGGCACGATTTTACCATATTTAAATCTATAAAAAGAATGTTTTCTGTCACCATATCATGTAAGAATTCTATCTATAACTAGACCAAATTTTTACTTGCCACAGTAAAAATTTCACTCGCCAATGGCGAGCTGGCAAGCAGAAATTTCACGCCCTGCTGGAAACATGGAAAATTTTTTACAAAATTATCATTTTTACAAAACAAAATCTTATGAAAGGGATTTTTTTATAAATCTAAATTTTGTGAAAGGGGCCTATTTTATAGATTTGAATTTTGTAAAGGGACTCATTTTAGAAATTTGAAAAGGGCAGCAAAAGGGTCCCAATTTTTGCTTAGATCGATCCCTGAGTACTGCAACTTTTTTTTTTTTTTTTTTTTTTTTTAAACCTAAAGGTATACATATCTTTGCTAGTCATCAGAGTTGAATTTGTAACTGGGCTCATTACTGAACTGAAAATAATCGAGCTTCTGACCTAATGCATGCAGTACAACTAACTGTGGTATCGCGCTATGCAATGATGAGAGGACAGTTAGCACAATGACCTCTTTAGCCTTTCCTTCCCCCATGGCCCATTTGCTGAATTATCTATGAATATTTTAGTGTCCCTGTTACACATCAGATAACTGGCTACCAAAAGTTAGTCATTTCAGTATTCTGTAGATAATATAAAGTATGTGCCTAAGCAATTTCATCGCATTTGAATGTTTTTTTTTTTTTTTCCCCCGGCATACCTAAAAAATCTTAAGATTTTTGATGGGCAAAAAAAAAAAAAAAGGGACTTAGGGACCATTTTGCCAAAAAAAGGGACTTTTAGGGACCTAAAATAAATTAAGGGACTTTTAGGGACTTTAGGGACCACACTAAATGCCCTGTATTTTTCTTAATCTTTGAATATTGTTTTCACATAATTAGCATCTCCTTACGATTTAATTTTGATATCGCTGGTATTCACTGGAGATTTAAAATTTGAGAAGGAAAAAAAAAAAAAAAAGTCAATCCAACCTACAATTTCTTATTTCACTAATAAACATTTTTAAGTTTTAACCACATCCCCATGTTTCCTTGGGGGGAAGGAGAAAGAAAATAAATTAAAATAGCATGTAATTTTCCATCTGTAACTTTCCAACTCTTGCAAACGTCCGATTCTCTTCCACCCATGGATTCTATAAAGAAAGTACAGTTATGTCAAACAGTAGTGAAGGAGGGAGCACAGAGATAATTTATTTGCTTTAATCTACCCTCCCAATGGCTCAACCAGACTGCCTCGGCGAAAATTTTTTCTTTGTCACAGTCCGGTTCAGCGCTGAAGCACCACCGTCGAAATAGAGTATTATTTCGACAGTCAGGCCCGAACTGGCTCCTTTGGGGGCCCTCGGCTAGAAATCGAAAAGGGGCCCCTTTCTGAGGAATTTAGAGAAAATAGGATATTAAATTACGTAACATTTGAAAATTAGGCTTACATGTCTAAAAAGAACATTTAGCTTTCTTGCCATTTGGGAAATAGCTGAATAAAAAGTAAGCTTTTTTTCTGATGTAATTTACTTATTTTCACAATAAATATTTATGTGTATTTTATATACCATACCTAAACTAGTTCCATTCTGGAAAAATAAGTATACTAATTAATTATGAGTGGTTCATTATTTAAAAATGAGATTCTGAAATGCTTTTAGTTTTAGACAACCAAACCACACTGTTGAAACCATAATAATCTAAATCCTACTGTAATACCTAAATAATTATTAAAATAGGACACAATGCTAATAAAATACCAAGTGTATTGAAAAAAAAAAAAGTTTTCTTTAACTGTGATTTAGTTGATACAAACTGTAAAATAGACTTTGTACAGATATAATGAACTAAGTAACTCTCGTCAAGACCTTTACTGGGGCCATTGTAGGCCAGTCGAGCGCCGGCCTCGTTATTGGAAGATTGAGGTTTCGATACTCGAGCCGACTAAATACCGTCTTATACACTAATGGTGTTTGGTGCACGTAAAATCTGTCATGACCGCAATGTCCTGCGTGTTCCCATAAAAAAATATACCTCTGGGTATCGCCGAAGCGGGAGAGCCATCCCTTCTGTAGAGGATCAAAATTGCGATGGCATTTCTCCGGACCATCTCTAGGGGTGAGTCCCAGACCATCGCCAATTGTGCATCTGCGCAGCACTAGTGCGATGTAAAACCCAACTATCCATCCAAGATCTTTACTTATGCAATAGCGACAACCTTTTTAATTTATCAGCAAAATGACAACGAAAGTTTCAAAGTAGCCACGGTCTTATAATAACGATGTACTGAAGAAATTTTAAGAAACGAATATAATAACCGTTGCTAAGGAACGAAACAGTTGCTGTATGCTTTTATATGGAAAAATAGATTTAAAGAAAGAAGTCTCGTTGTACTAAATTAAATTTTGTTTCGTAGAGAATTTTATATCTATACTTATAAGACAAAAATAAGCTTCGTTTTTATTTCCGTATAAAATCTGTAATTTTATAGGGGGAAAAAGCTGTAGGAGCACTTTTTGGGCATGAAAGCCGCTTCTAAGGGCAGCGGGAACCCAAATCGAAGTTATGATTGATTTCAATGAATTTTGTGTGTGTTTATGTTTGTGTGATTTTAATATTGATAACTGACATGGGATTTTAAGATCACTTAGATATAATAACTAGCGAATAGAGAAGCGGATAAAGCCTACTAAAATCACAGCAACGCATGGCCGGGTTCAACTAGTTTTTAAATAGTGTGTCTAATTTTCCCCAGAGATTAAGAACATCTAATTTAACCCCTTAACGCGCGGTGTCCTTGCTGCGAGGACGCAAAATTTAAGATCCAGCTGCAAAAATTCATCCCGGAAATTTTTTAGCAAAATTTCGCGTTTATAACATATCAGAAAAGGCCGGTTTTTTAAACCTTAAAATTTCTTTTAGTTTAATTTAGTTCATGAATTCCGGTGGCAGTATAATTTAAATGTTTCAAATTGTCTTGCGCCGCAAAGGGTTAAAAAATAAATTTTAGAAAATTAAACAATAGAATTGTTTTGCTACTGTTTTTTTCCGGTAGATAAATGAAAACGTAGTGTAACACCTTAACTACCTACATTATATTCTAAAACAACAATAACAAAAAAAAATCCACTATTCAAAACAATTATTCGAAAAAATAATTTTGGTTGAGAAGGGCCGACAGGGATATGAAAAGCGAAGTGTTGATGATAGTCACTTGATTTGTACATCTATTATAATGATTTTAAAGGCATGGCAAAAAACAGAAATAAGGGCTTGGCTCAAATTACCCGAGGCTGTTCCCATCCAAATCGTAGCTCTGGGGATCACCAAAGTGGGGGATTCATCCTCTCCATGAAGGATCGAAATTGTGAGGGCATGTCTCTGGACCATTTTTAGGTAAGTTCCAGACGGTCGCGAATTGCTCATAGTGTAGTACTAGCGCGACGTTAAATCCAACCAACCGAGTATGTGGAAGGTACTTAAGTATTATTTTTATATAAAATCTCTATTTTTCATCTGGAATTAAGAATCACCAATTTTAAAAATTAATTATATAAAATTGAATAATATAATCGTTTTGCTTGAACTTATGAGCTAATAAACTAATTTGAGTTACTTGTATTTAATGTATCATTATTACCCCTCAAAATCCGACTTTCTGACTCAGAAGTGGAACTAGTTAACCAAGTGTTTAGACATTTCGAAAATTGTTCAACATCTATTTTTTTTTTTTCTTTTTTTATCTTTTCTTTTCGAAGCGCCACTTTCATATACACGTTTCATGTTGACATATCTCAGACACTGTTTTAAGTACAACCCTATTACGAGACTTAGTGAGTGAGCGTCGCTATAAAGAAGTTAGTTTTATTAGGTAAGAACAACAATTGCAACGCCAAAGAGACGTAACCATCGTAATCTAGACGCCACATTTAAAATTTCTCGGCTGCTTCAGATTGGAGAAAGTAAACGTGCAGAAAGAAGTCATTGGTGTAACAACGGCAGTGCGGAGAGAGCGGGCCGCCTTGGGCCTCTGGTCTTGAGGGGGCCTCCGAAAAATCTTAAGTTTTAAGCATATGTATCTGTTGAAGTTATTGCGTCGTTATTTTGACTTGAAACATTCGTTGCAATTCTCCTTTAAGCTTGTTAGACTGAAGGAGCACGCTCACCGCTATAAATCAGATTAGAGCGATTGTTCCGATATAAAAAGCTCTAATGAAGAAAAAGTGACCGACGAGCGACAATACAAAACTAAAAGAACCTTTTATACAAGGTTCTAATGCCCTTGGCCTCCACCTTAGTTTGGACTTTCAAATCATTTTTAAAACTGACTTTAATGCTTTTTTATGGTTAAAAAATTAAGTGAAGACAGGCATACAAGGGGGCCTCCAATTAGGGGGTCTCAATTAGACTTTCACCGTGTGCCTCTAGAATTGCAGTTCCGCCCCTGGATGAAGCATGAAGCAGCGTGCTCCAAGAATGAAGCATTCTCGACTTGACTTGTGTGCGATTTCTAGATGAAAACAATGAAGAAAGACAATGTTTTCAAAAGACAATTGCAAAGCTTTAATACTTGTTTGCATTTACGATGTTTGGTCGCGAACTTGTCTGAAATTATGAGCACTACACAACACATAATGACTCAAAATTGATTGTAATTGCGTAAGATTATTGGAAAATAAATAGTGGAATTACTCTGATGTAACTAACTGATGATGATTAAGTAGTATATTTTGAGGGGGTTTCTGGGGGCCCCTTGCTCCGGGGGCCCTCGGTAATCGCCGACCAGCCGACCTGGCCAGTCCGGGCCTGTCGACAGTGATGGCTGAAGACAGCTGTGATAATTAAAAGGAGTTCCAGACTGCATTTTTCAGTGATAGATTGATAGCGTGCATTGAAGATAAATAAACAAAGAAAAAAAAAAGAAAAAATAGACTGATCGTCTATCTGTTGCTTTTCTAGAAAAGAAGTGGGGAAAAAAAAAAAAATTGGTTTATCACTTTAATTATTCAGTATAATGGTATTTAAAAAAAAAAATCTGTACTAATTTGTTAATAAACAGTGGTAAAATAAGTGCAGGAAAAGTGAAAATATGAAAAATTTTTAAGTGGGATTTTTTTAAACATAGCGCGATTCCCGCGATCCCGTGCGAACCCTGCAGAGTAAGAAAAAATGAGAACCAGATATTTGATCGCCAAACACTAGTTGTTGATGAAGAAAGAGGGAGGATAATCACATGAGTAGAAAATATTGAACAATTCCAGTTCATCACAGGTTCTATAATCTAATAGAGCAAGTTTAAAATTTAAAATGAATATTGATATTTATGATGTGGATGGTGAAAGATGGGCAATAACAATTTCATATAAAATGTACCTTGTACTGATGTCAAATTATTTCCATGTTGTTTTTTTTGGATAGTTTTATAATTTTTATATAAAGAAATTGTCAAGCAAAAATGGTAAAATAAAGTTTTAGGCTTGGTTAACATATCAAAATAAAGTTTAGGCTGTTGCATAAAAAGCATTGTTTACATATGAAAAAATTGTCTTTTTATTATGCATAAAATTGGGTAAGCATACTATAATTAATATTTAAAGCCCTATTACTCACCTTTAATACAGAGCTTATTTTTCGGAGGTATTGTTTACGTTTCTCCAGGAGAGCATGATCAACAGAAGTTCGTATTTAACGGCATCCACACAACACTTGCAAGTTTTACTTGCGTTCGGCTGTTACCGCGAATTTTCATTGGCCAGGTGTTGAGATCCGCCAGGCACTATTTATAGACAAGGAGGTGAACTTCTCATTGCATCAGTTTCCCTGTTTTATTTTGTTTTGAATGCAGCGTGGTAATGGTCGATGGCTCTTAGTATGTTTTGTGGGTGTCATGAGTTATAAAATGCCGTGACGCTGTTAAATTAAGGAATGTTTATTGCTTCTCCGTTACCTCTTCTCTTCAGGGCTCTGGTAGTATGTTTTTTTGAACCGGCAGTTATCGTCGTCTGTTTATGTGAGTAGTTTTTCCATAGTTAATTATGGTATAATGCTGTTTGTTAGCCGTAAGGCCGACATCGTTTTTCTGGCTAATTGTTACGTTTTGAAAGTACGTTACTGTTAAAACTTGTTGAATTTTTGTTGTCGTTAATATCTTTAAATTATATTGCCGTTGATTATGTCGTTACATTTGACACTGTTATATATATAGTCTATTAAAAGTTGAAGCGATATTAATTGATGTTCTATTAAGTTTAAGATAATTTAGGATGGACAATTGTTCTATTAAGTTTCAGATAATTTAGAAATGTTGGTATTTGTTAAGTTTAAGATAATTTATTTAAAGTTGAAGTTAAATAGATTTACAGCAGTTGGATTGTTTGTTGTTAAGTTTTTTTGAAATTAAATTAAATTTACATATGTTAAAGTTAAGTTTTTGCTAAAGTTTAAATGATTGTTGAAGGTTTCCTTTTGATATTTGAAGTTTTATAAAGATTGCTGGTTAATTTTTATTCTGGTTGCCTAATGATAAATATAAGATATAATTAAGTTAATGTTAATATTGTTGAAATCGTTTACTAATGGTTGAATTTAATAACATTGTTGAAATTGTTTACAAGTTGTTGAGTTTATGGAATTTAATAAAAGTTGTTAGTTTTTAAAACTGTTCTCTTTATTTCATGACAAAGTTATATCACTTTTAAACACTTTAGCTGTCAATTTTCCAGTAGTTTTCGCTGTGTATTCTATTTGCACTGCAAATTAGTCTTGAGCAAAATTTGTTTTTTTTCAAATTTGCTAACATTTACATCTGCAATAAATATAAAAACAAAATGTATTCATATGCATTGATACTTCATAATATTTTTTATACTTCAAAAAGTTATCTTTTGCCTACCTGTAAAGGTTACCTCATAGTATGTTCTTACAAATCTGCTATCTTTACTCAGTCCAAAACAGATGGTTGAACCATACTTGCTAACCTGAGACAGATCAAAAATAAGAAGATCAATTAAATTGAAGTGTACAATAAAAATAAATGAACAATAGGTTTTTTTATTCGAAAGTTAACATTTACTAAAACACACACACACACACACACATATATACATATATATATATATATATACACTTCATGGCAAGTTTAAACTTCAATAAAATAACAATAAAATTTTTTTGAAATTTGCTTGGTCAGATTGTAATACAATGAAAACCAGAACAAAAGCCAGCTTAAAAATATTTGAAACATGTATAGGGGTGTACCTAGGGCAACCCCACTTTATTTGAATAATATTTAAGTTTTAATACTAAATTGGATGAGTAACAACACCAATTGCTACTTTTACAACTACTTTGGAACTTTTGAGGAGAGAGTTTTGACAAGTTACATGTAGAAAACGAATTTACATGGTCTGAAGTAAAATTTTGCAGGTCATCTCTTTTGTTATTTTACAAAGGAAAGCCAAATATTTTTCTTTTATTTCTAGTGTATAATATTGAGTAATAAATGAGATATTTAATTAGTCCTCTCTGCATGTGGATTTTTTAGTGGAAAGCATTTTGAATGAAGTTACCAAAACTTGTACCTAGGGCCACATAGCTGCCTTGTACCTAGGGCCAGAGTGTTTGGACCTTTAATAATTGGACCGAAAATAATTATGTAATATCCAAAGTATTCAAATACTTACAAAGTAGTCAATGTATATTATCCTTTTACCATGTGTTTTCATATTATATTCCTCTTTCATATGCTTGAAAAAATTATTAATGTAAATGAATCTGCGTCTGTGTAAACAGATCATCATATTAAATATTGTGTAGTAAAAAAGCCAGAAATGTTTATGTCATAAAATATATTATTTATTTGTGATACATCAGAGGCTGCATTCTTTATCAAGAAAAAAAAAAAAAAAAAAAAAAGAAGAAGAAAGAAAAAAGAAAAACAGAATAGCACAACATTTTCCAGGAAATGTTAAAGTATCGAAAAATTCAAAGAAATGTTGTGCCCCCCCCCCCTCACCCTAGAAAAAAGTTTGCCCCTCCTAGGAACATAGTCTAGCTACGGGCCTGTTCTGGCTGACAGTTTTGGCAGTCACCCACCTTTATTTCTTGAACCATATCCATGAGAATTGAAGAGAAAATTATGAATGACAATTTTTTATCTGTTAGTTTTGCCAGCAATTTGGCTTTCACTCATTCTATTTTACAAAATACCAATATTTCCTCTTTTTTCAACATCAGTCAATACTTTTATACTACCTATATCCAATTGTTTCAATAGTCAAACTAATTTTTCTACACATCGTCACAACTGTCCTACACAAAATTATTCAAATCTAATGTCATCTCATTATGCAAACAATCTCTTTTAACCCCTTACCTGCTGATGAAAATTTATGAGATTCGCTTCAAAGTACCACAGCTCTCTTTCAAATCTGAAATAAGTAAATCTTTCAAAAACACTGTCGAGATCACTTTCAATGTTATTTAATTGCATTGTCAAATTGTGTCTGTAGTTTCACTGGTAGCAGTAGAATACAAAGGATGGTATTTCGAAAAGGCACACACACTATATATATATATATATATAAATAATAGATATCGTAATAAGATTAAATCATAAAATTCAGCTATTAATAGAACTAAGACAATAACAGCACACTAAAATATAGAACTGAATTTAACACAGAGGAAAGAATTACACAAAAAGTTGCAATGTAGATTAAGAACCAATGAGTTAGGATAGTAACTTAAAATACTTACGCCTACCAGAATGATAATAAAATATATATATATATATATATATATGCAGTTAAGGGAAAGTTATATAGAGGTGGTTAATGTGTTAAGATAAGGAAAGTTTTGCAATGTAAATTCCATCTTTTTTTTGTGTGTGTATGTTAATCTCTTATATTTTAAGCATTTTTTTTTTTTAAACATTCTTTTAACAGAAAGAAAGATCTTTGGTGGACTTTTTTATTGGACTACACATTTTTAGAGTCTGATTATAAAAATGATTGATTCCTTATAACAAGTGGACTGAGCACAACAAAAGCCTTTATAAATAAGTTGTAAATTGAGAAGTAAATTGAAACAAACAAACATGCAAGTTAGTATATATACATACCTCGTTCTGATAGGCAGTCGAACATATCTAACAGATTTATCCAAACTTCTTCGATACCCCCCTTTTTTGACTAGCAGATTGCTAAGCCATAGACTCTTTTCTCTATATAATACATGTCACCCATTCAAATGATCTAAAAAAAAAAAAAAATAAATAAATAAAATAAAAAAAATCAGTTGAAGCAATTTTCTTTAAGTGATGCTGTAGAATAACTGGTATATCAAACACCTAAATAAGAAATATTACTCAATAAAATACAATTTTCAAAAAATTATTTTTACTTCAGAAAAAACAATCCTTAGATTTACTTTTATTCAGTAATCATAATAATACAAAACACTTCCCTTTCCCAATGACAAGCATTTAAAATAAAATTTACAGAAAAGTAAAGAAATGTAGCCAACCCCCCCCCCCCTCCATCAATATAATAAAAACTAAGTAATCTTACTTTATTTTGTGTTTAAGCTTTAGACAAACTAGGAAACTAGGGTTGCTTTGCTACAGAAATCTTGAAAAAAAGAGTACAGAAACTACCATCCTTTAAATTAATTCAGACCAGTAAAATTATTTGATTCTACCAGCAGGCAATTAAAATATGTACACAAAAAGAAAGAAATGACAGTAGAAAAAAAAAGTTATGTGAAAGTATAATTATTGTAATAAAAAATATTGCTAGGATTTTTTTTAAGGAGTGAAAATACTACTTGACATTTTCTTTCTTTCTTTTTTTTTTTTTTTTTTTGAAGGAGTGAACATGGTATTATTAGGAGTAAAAAGGAAAAAAAAAAAAAAAGATTTGTCTGAAAGCAAATGTTTTAAAGTCCCCCCCCCCCCCCCCCAAAAAAAAAAAAAAAAAAAAGGCAATATTACAAAAAAATTATGTTTATAAAATTTAGTCCTTTAGAGCGGACAATACCTAATCTTGCCAACAGCTGCCGCCTATGTTATTCTATGGGAAAATTTGTTTCCATAATTATTCATAACCTAAAGTACTTTTTTTTAAATCCCATTTTCACATTCAGGAAATTCATAACCGCTAAATTAGTACTCATTTTCAAAAAATTTATTTTTAAAAATCCTTAAATTTCGAGTTGAAAAATCAAAAATGCATATTCCCCTTAAATGCATTTTTTTCACTTTTTAGCCGCAGAATGAATCCCATGTTCATTCAATATGTTGAAAAAATACAGCTGAGCTCTCGAATATTTTCTTGAATGTATTAGTCTAAACAAATGAATACTCCTTTTGAAATATATTCCTTTAAATAATTTTAATAGGCAAATGAATTTTAATGTCAAGGGAAAATAATATTGTGATAATATCAAACATCCTTGATATTAGCTTACAAATGATTATTTGGTGTTGATTATTTTCCATGAGACAATAAAATTGTTTGGGCAATAGAGTTATAGAGATTCGCTTGTTTCACAGAAATGCTTGTGAGAGGGGAAGTACGAAAGTGATGTTTCTGTTTCTGTTTATGGATTAGGGCAATTTTTAATTCACTAGATCTCGCAGGTAGGATGTTTATTTGAAATTGATGATAGCAGCTGGGATTAAAATTACGTAATAGTTATTCCATTTCAAATCAACACAGCTAAAAACCTGACCCCCTCAGATTGTTATGAAATTGGGCTCAGTTATTTGCTCTACTGAGAAATGTATACCAATTAATAAGTCCCTATCTCTTTTAGTTTTTAATATACAGGGCTGCAAAAATGGGTAAAAAAAAATGCAAACTTCTGAAATTCTTCAACTACAAAAGGTACCAATATTTTCTTTCCTAATTCACTCAGAGATAAAAGATTGATATCATTAGAAAGCTTATAATACAGGCTTTCAAATGACATATCGCATGTATATATTAAAAAAATTTTCATGTTAAAATCAAACCTTTTCACTTTTGACCTTCAATATCTCAAAAATACATATTTAATTTTCTTTTAAAAATTATATGTTATTTTTACTTTTATTATTTATAATTATTGTAAATTTCAACATGGAACGTCCATGGGATGCTGAGTTATAAATTAAAATGCAACCTTCCATCAGTATTTTCATAATATAATGCAAGGTTTACGCATATTTTGTTCCCTAATTAACTTAGAGATACAAAATTGGTATCATTTGAAAGCTTATAATACAGGCTTTTGATATATCACATGCATATATTTTTAAAAATTTTCATTTTAAGGTAAAACATTTTGACCTTTGAACTTCAATATCTCAAAAAGTACACATTTAATTTTCATTTAAAAATTATATGTTATTATTTCATTTATTATCTATAATTACTGGTAAGTTTCAACATGGGCATGGGCATTTTTTTTTTTTTTTTTTTTTTTTTTGTAAAACATAAGTTATGTTAATATGAAAATACTGGTAGAGTTGCATTTTAATTTATAACTCAGTATCCTCATGGCCGTACCATGTTGAAACTTACAGTGATTAAGATAATAAACGTAAGAATAACATATAATTTTTAAAAGAAAATTAAATATGTACTTTTTGAGATATCGAAGGTCAAAGGACAAATTACTTGCCCTTAAATGAAAAATTTTAAAAATATATACATGTGATATATTATTTAAAAGCCTGTATTATAGCCTGTATAATGTTCAATAGAAGTTTCAATATGAGCTATGGAGTCTTTTAAGTTAGGTTTTTCGTCTAGAATGTATTTTGAACCGAGTTTTAAAAGAGAATCTTGATGAGAGTTGAATTTAAAGTTGGAGAGATTATTGTATGGGTAAGTGGATCTAGGAGAGCATTAAGGCTACTTGTCAGTCAGTATTTTTTTTTTAAGTTCTACGATTCAGCTTTTGCTTCTTAGGGTTACCTTTTATATTTTCACCCCCTTCACTAACAGTCTTAAGTCATTAGTCCAATTTCCGTTAAAGTTCATTCTTTGTTAAAGCTGTCAACATTCGGAATTTATTGTCGAGGAGGCGGAGGCGGACAAGAAGGTAGGGGGTTTCCTTCTACAGAACTAGATGTAAGGGACTGAAATATATGTCAGTTTTTGTAGAATAGGGAAATTTCTTATTTTATGTTTATTGCTCGGAGTAAAGAATCAGTGCCGTAACAAGTAAGTTGGGGACGCCGGCATTAATATTAAAAAAAAAAAAGAAAGAAAGAATTTTTTTTTTATTTCAATATTATAAATGCTTTGTAAAAATTAAACAAGCAAAGCAAAATTATGTAAATAAAAATACAAAAAAATATATAATGAATAAATGCCTTATCTAAATGAACTGAAAATTTATATACATATTACAGTAAAACCTCTCTAAGTTGGACACCTACGGTTCCAGGAAAACGTGTCCAACTTATAGGGGTGCTTACATTTTTCGATTTAATTAAACTGTATCTATGAATGCCTTTTAACATTTAATCACATCTAAATTTAACATAATTAAGTACTCATAACTTATATACAAAAAATGATTAATTTGTTAATTTAAAATTTAAACTGGTATATTGTGGCCATAATAACACTTTCTTCTATAATTTTTTATATAACAGCGCCATCCACCAGTTAATATGCACGAAAATTTAATCAATATAACTTTTCACAATAAAAATTTTGCATATGCATTTTGCTGCAATTTTATTCAATAGACCCTGTGATAGTCATATGGAAAAATCGGAGAATGTGATTAAAAGTAGTACCAATTTGTCTGCTGATATACACCCAAATTAAGATAACATTCACTTTCATAATAGCTTATGAAATTTGGTGAATTTATTCGATCTAGAAACTGTGATATAGTTTTCCTGTGAAAGGGGAAAACTGCAGCCTAGCAGCGACACCTGTCGATTGATATGCACCCAAATTGAATTAGCATCTTTTTTCGCTATAGATAGATCTCTCACATATTATGTTTAGTGCAATTATACACTCAAGTAAAACTTTGTAGAAAAAATAAAAAGAACAAATGAAGAGGAAATCTAACTACCGAAATGTATTGTCTAATGCTCATTTTAAAACAGTCTAAGTCAAAACATACTTGTAGGCTCTCTACTGGATATTTCCTGGAGAAACGGACAAAAACAATTCATGCAAATCAATAAAAAGAAAGACTATTTCATTAAACGCTAAAATTAAGTAATTTGTGAATTTTTCAGTTGAACAAAATAAATATTTTTTTTACAAGATGAATATACAGAGTTGAATATAGTGTGACAAGAAACATTGCTTTTTAGATATTTACAGTTATTTCTACAAGGGATAAGTAAATTTTCTAAAAAAGGTGAGAAAATGCAAGTTTTATATCTTTTTTTCCAGTCTTATTGGGTAAAAGTGTTCAACTTAGGATAATATTTGAATGTCCAACTTCCAAGTTAGAGGGGTGTCCAACTTATAGAGGTTGGACATAATGTTAATCCTATGGATATATTCCGTTCCGATAAAATGTGTCCAACTTAGAGGGGTGTCCAACTCAACCGGTTTCACTGTACAAATAATCGTCACAGAAACTGCATAGATTTTGGGGGATATATTATAGATTTTTTTACAAGCACAAAACAAAAAAAAACTTTATTATTACGGCTTACGGGCTTAAATTATTTAAAATGTGCTAGCATCTAAATGCCTTATCTGATTGCACTGAAAATTTATATACATTTTAAAAAACACTGTCGCAGAAGCTGTATTGATTTTGATTAATCTAATACTTATATACTTTTACAGGGACACAACGAAATATTCTTTATTATTATGATTTATGGGCTATAATCATTTGAAGGGCTATAGCATAAAATAAAACAATTTTTTTTTTTTTTTTTTTTTTTTTTTGCGCCCCCGTTAAAAGACTGTAAGTGGTAGATTCCCCAAAATTCAGGCAGTTCAGCTCAATAGGATATAGCGTTTAGACTTTTTCACGCTTCACCGAATTTGAGCCCGTAAGGGCATACACTGACAAAGAATTTTTCATCGTGTCCTGTAAATAAAAAATCTATAACTGCTAGACTCACCGAAATCTATATAGTTTGTGCAACGGTGACCTGTAACATGTACATAAATTTTCAGCTCAATCGGATAAGCCATTTAGACGCTATAGCATTTTAAATAATTTGATTTCATAAACCACAATGATAAAGAATTTTTCTTTGTGTTTCTCTAAAAGGAAAAAAAAAACCTATGAGAGCTACATAGTTCAAATATCATATAGTTAGTGTGATGTTTATCTATAACATGCATATAAATTTTCAGTTCAATACCATATGGCATTTAGACGCTATTGCACCTTAGATGATAAAGAATAATGATAAAAGACATAATTATACAGAATCTTCCGTTGTGTCTTTGTAAAAGAACTATAAGTGCCAGATTCTTCAAAATTTATGTACTTTGTACATTGGTGACCTATAGCATTTATATAAATTTTCAGCTCAAACGAATAAAGTGCTTAGACATTATTGCAGTTAAAAAAAAAAAAAGGTTACATATGGACCATAATGATAAAGGATTTTTCTTTGTGTTCCTGTGAAGAAAACTATAAATGTTACATTCACCAAAATTTATATAGTTTGTGCAATTGGGATTCATAACATGTGTATAAATTTTCAGCTCATTCAAATAAGGCATTTAGACGCTATTGCACTTTAAAAAATTTAGGCCCATAGACCATAATAATAAAGAATTTTTCTTTGTGTGTCTGTGAGAAAAAAAAAAAAAAAAAAAAAAAACATAAACGATACATTCACCAAAATTTATATAGTTTGTGCCACGGGGATCCATAACATGTGTATAAATT
The DNA here is from genome assembly GCA_963930645.1 of Salticus scenicus. Taxonomy (NCBI): domain Eukaryota; kingdom Metazoa; phylum Arthropoda; class Arachnida; order Araneae; family Salticidae; genus Salticus; species Salticus scenicus. The sequence goes on from OZ005657.1 coordinate 175,774,134, forward strand.
TTCAGTTCATTCCAGAGAGGCATTTAGACGCTTTTGCACTTTAAAAAAATTAGGCCCATAGACCATAATGATAAAGATTTTTCTTTGTGTTTAAAAAAAAAAAAAAAAAAAACTACGTGCTAGATTCACCAAAATCAATAGGGTTCGTGCTATGGTAATTTATAACATGTGTACAAACTTTCAGCTCGTTCAAACAAAGCGTTTAGGCGCTATTGTGTTCACTCACATACATACGCACATACATCTTCGTAAAAATAGTAAATATGTATTCAGGGGACTTCAAAATACATAGAAACACCAAAATCTGAAACTCTGATTTTTGACATGATTGCAATACTTTTCTCACTGTAGTGTTCGGAAAGTAAAAATTATGTTGTTTGGTAAAGTTACAAAAAATATACGTATTAAACAGTATGACATAGCTAGCTAATTAAATTGATTTTTTTAATTTAAATTTTCGGTTATCTTCAACTGAAAATTTCGTTATTAAAAAAAAGAAAAGAAAAGAAGAGACCTTAAAAATTGCCAAATCTGAATTTGCAGCAAAAAGCTTTTTTTTTTTTTTTTTTTTTTTTTTTTTAGGGGGGGGGGGGGAGGTGAACTTCAGATATTAAGAACTTTGTATATAAATATCATAAAAATCAAAAGAATGGAATAATTATTCAGTGTTACAATCATTAGAAAATTAAATATTAATTAATTAATTAATATTAATTTATTTATTTATTTTATACATCTGGAATATTTTAAGAAATGAAAAAATAAAAAATCTAAGTTATGCATTTAAACGTCCAAGAAAGAAAGGGGCGAATAATGTTTCATGAGCTTGGCCATTGAGTTTTATATTGTATGATATGTATAAAATCCTGTTAAACAATTTAAACTTTCTATAATACAGTTTCATTCAAATTATTTCAAATGAATAAAAAAAGTCTCAAAAGCAGGGATAATACTTGTCCTGATTTTCCCGAATTCTTAAAAAATTTCCTGAAATATCTTTAAATATCATTAGTTATCCTAAAATTCTTGAATTTTTTGGCTATTATACTACATATTGACATTTAAACCACCCAAATTATGCAATCAAAAGACATACTGTCACTTTTCTGTGATCATTAGATAAATAATAAATTTAAAACTTTGTAAGCAACTTTGATGCTGCATCACTGCAGTCATGCATTTTTTTTTTCTCCTTTTTTCCCAGGGTTGGGTTTCTTCCAGGACAGTGGTAGAAACTGGAAAAAACCAGAAGAAACTGGAAGAAATTGAAGAAACCAACCAGAAGACAAAACAGATGTTCAAAATTAAAATTTATGAATTATATAAACCCAAAGCATAAATATAATGTCAAATCTAAACTATAATCCAATTAATATTAAAAATATTTTTAGAAAAATAAGTTATTTGAAAACAAACACTAAATATATACAGGTGATGGGTTTTTACTTTTTAATGCTAATATTTTTAGAAGTTTTTGCATAGTTACTATCTCATATTATTATACGTTCAAACAGTGCAAGTGATAATAATTATGGAATTTTTAGCCATAATATTTGCATATAATAGGTACCTGTATAATGTAAATAAACATATTTAAAAAATGGAAAACAAAATACTTTTGAAAGTTCAGAAATAATACTCATCACTGATTAATTTTGTTAAACATTGATGTAATAGTCGTTTGTTTTAAGTGCTAGTCTGCATGAATTGCAGGATAATAAATACAAGAATGTTACCCCCACCCCCCTTTTCCAACTGTGTTTCAAAGCAAGGATTAAAATAAAAATTTGGTTTAAAAAAAAAGTAAAAATGTGAGAAAGATGAATTTTTTTTAAATATGAGAAGTAAATTTCTTTTACATTAAAAAATCAATTATGGATTAGAAGGATTTGCAGATTATAAATCTGTGGATCAGAGGGAGTTGACTATACTGTATATGACTATAAAGAAAATAAAGTTTTTGATGACATTTTGTAATACAGTATTGACTACTGGTTCTTTTAATTAACTGGATGTTTGTTAAAAACTGCTTTATCAGAAAATATAAGAAAGTGATCCAAACTATTATTTATTACCAGTTAAAGAAATAAAATTGTCTAAATTATAAAACTTTACACTCTTTAAATTGAATTTTTTTTTTTTTTAAACTGGATTTTGAGTATTTTAGAACGTAATCATCAGATAACGCAGATCACTTTGGTAAAAAATACCCATAATTATTAATTAAATATGTTATTAAATAAAGAAGAAAAACGAAGTTTACTAATTACATAATGAAACATAAAAAACCTAACTTTACTTCGTTGGTCATTCTAAGATCTTTCGGTACCGGGCATCCGGTCCTCTTCAGAAAATGTTTGCACTGTGATGGAACTAGGCTTCTGGAAGGATGCAGCCAGAAGCCTAGTTCCATCACAGTGCGAACGTTTTCTGAAGAGGACCGGGTGCCCGGTACCGAAAGATCTTAGAACGACCAACGAAGTAAAGTTAGGTTTTTTATGTTTCATTATGTAAATATGTTATTATAGGTATTTATAGGTATAATTTTAAAGTTACTTAAAGTTGTTTATAAGGTAAATGCATCCATTGTATCTTACAAATCTGCAATTTATAACATAAATTTAAGAAAAACAGTTTCTTCCATTCTTATACTTGAAAGAAACTAGCCAACCCTGCTTTTTTCTGACGAGGATATAAGTTTTTTTTTTTTTGAGTATAAAACACAATTATTAATTTATTTATAACATTTTTTTTTTTTTAAGTTATGATGCTTGCGTACAAAATTTAGTATTTTTTAGCACCCATTTTTTGGTGCATTGGACTGCGATTGCATTGATGAGGTGATATAAACAAATTAAGAAATTTGATGTTTTTCTCTCTTTAAATAAACTAACTCTTTTTGCCCATGCACAGTAGATTCCTAAATCCAGGACATCTATTCTCTGAATCGATGGTGATATACACAATTCTCAAATAATTACAATTGTTAAGTTCCACTTTTATCGACTCCTTTTGCTAATGAAATAAAATAAACCTTCCATGAATTTAAAGTGCCCAAACCATCTTTCATTAAAATGCATATACCATGAATTATATAAAAATTCATGATAAAAATAATAATAAACATAAAAATCCCAATAGCAGTATTTTCTGAACCTATCTGCAGCAAATTAAAATTTATCTTCAAACCATGAAGGCAGATAAGAAATCATAGCAATTCATAAAATATTTAATTAAAATTAAAGGACAAAATAACCAGCCACATGGCGACTAAATAAAAAAAGATAGCGATTAAAAATTATGCATCGATTGCCACTAAAGTCGCCACTTTTTGTGATCATTAAAAGATTCTAAAAAACGAGCGACGATAGGCAATCAAAGCCTTGTGATTTCCAATCTTTTCCCATCCATGTCATAGACGTCAATATTCATTTTAAACTTGCTTTATTATATTCTGCAACCTATAAAGAAGTAGAATTGTTTAATATATCTCACTCGTATAATTTTTGGACCCCCCCTAATGATCCGTGATCACACAGCTTATAGAAAGCTTTATAATTTCTAATCATTCTCCATCTGCCGCAAAAATATAAATATCTAGATTTAAAACTTGCTTTATTAGATTATAGAATCTGTAGAGAAGTAGAATTGTTTAATATCTCTTACTCATAATTCTTGTAATCTCCCCCCCCCCTCCTCCAACGATTGGCAATCACATGCTCCACTGAAGCCTTGTGATTTACAATCTTTCTCCCTCCATAACATAAATGTAACTATTCATTTTAAATTTTCTTGATTGGATTCTAGAAACTATAAAGAAGTATATAGATTTTTTTTACCCCTCCCTCCCCCCCCCCTCGCACATGTACGCTCCATTTCAACTAGCAGTTAATGATCAAATGTCCTGCAAAGCACAATCTTTTTCCATTATTATCTCCATAGTATTTAGTGTATATTTAACCCATTTAAGATATTTGACAAATGTGTGTATCAAAATTTGATTTGGCTTAAATGTGTATTTTTCAAAAAAATTTGTATTTGCTTTCTTTGGAGTAGAAATCTTCCTTTTTCCTTCCCATTTTAAAGTAGAAATCTCCCTATTTTTAAAGCTACAAATTTGGCAGCTAAGTAAATTATTTTTAATGAAGCAGCTAAGTTTCCATATCTATACTTTTTAAGAGAAATTATTTTAACTCTATTGAAATAAAATCATTTTAAAAAGTGTTTCTTTAGAAATAAGAAAAAATAATAAAACTGCTAACTGTATTTACACATGACCATGTAAAAGGTTGTGATGATGATCAATCAGCTGATTCATTTACTAGAAAATATCAATGTGAACTGTGAATGATAAGAGCTTATTTCACTTAAATAAATTGAAAAAAAAAAGTACTAAATTATCTGAAAGATAAAAACTTTTGTTGTTATTATTACAGCCCTAAGCAGATCTTAAGGTAGGATATGCAATTTAGGATTTTTAAAAAGAGCATAATTACAAATTACAATTTCATTGTCCATGTGTTAATTTTATTATTATATGTATTTCTTATTTTTCTTGTGGTTATACCACAAAATGGTGACAATGCTTTTTGCAGTCTGAAAGAAATAGTCTTACCATATGAAAAGTGGCCACTAACTTAAAAAAAGTGGCTACTAATGAAACTGACAGTACCGGCCACTGGCCACTAATGAATTTTCCCAGTTTTGCCCTTTAATTAAAATCCTTATCAAATTCCTTTTCACTGTCCTCAATTTCATTGTTATTATGCGTTAATAATCGAGACTTCAGAAACAAAAACGAGACTGATGTTGATTTTCTTGTTGGTCGCGATAGATACCCCGCACCGGATGATAGCCCGCAGGATATACAAAAGTCAAGGTTTTTTTTTATAGATTACCTGAGGGTTATATACACAAAATTACGGTAATTAAAATAATTTCATGAGTAAGACATCATTTGAAAGCTTTGTTGATTTGAAATTGAACAATTGATTACAGAAATTTCTACCACCGGATGGCGCTGTAATATTTTAAAATTTCAATATTTCAAATTCTAATTATGATTAAATTATTTTTAATACATTATTCGAAAGATATTTTAAAGTACTTTTATATTATGGAAAGTGGAATTCGAGATTTCACCTGATTTACACGTTTTAAGATTTCCTGATTAGGTTTTCTTTGGTATCTCAGCTACTAATTAAAATAATTTCATAAGTAATACATCATTTGAAAGCTTTGTTGATTTAGAATTGAACAATAGATTACAGAAATTTCTACCACCAGATGGTGCTGTAATATTTTAAAATTTCAATATTTCAAATTCTAATGAACAAGGAAGGTGTTGTAAGTTATAAAACGGGGATAAGGCGCCGCAGGCGCCATTGAGCGGGACTCTGCTAAAGTCATAAATTTGAAGGATCATAACATGGTGAGCGAACAGGCTGTTTCAGGTATTGAAATGGGAAGAGGGTGCCGCAGGCGCTACCGAGAGGGAATTTACTGTGATTAAATTTTTCAATAAAGCTATTTTCACTGTATGTCTATAAACTGTTGTAAGATCTGAAATGGGAAAAAGACGTCACAGGCGCCCCCGAGGGGGAGTTTCATAGGGTTGGATTTTTCAAGGATCGCGAGCCAGCTGGTCGGCGGCTAGTATAAAATAAATATCACTCATTAACACATTTCTTTCAATAATGCATAAGATTAATGAAATTCTCACAACTACTCTGTATTGGCCGAATACTTAGCACAAAGTACAGCTCTAGTTTTAGCCCCCCCCCCTCTTTTTATCATCTGATTTATCAATTAGAGCTGCATCAAGTACTTGATATGTACTTTGCACCAGTGTTAGAAATAAGAATTTTGAAAGTAGGCGTCAAAATGAAAAACCTAGGTGCCATCTATAATTAAATATGTATATTAAAATAATAATAAAGCATCAACTTATAAATAATATATGCAAGATTATATAAAAAATATTTATGTAATGAATGTAATTACATTGACAATATTAAACGAACATATTTAAATCGCAAATTTATTCTTCGCCCAGAAGATACATCATTCCACCACAATTTAATAGCATTTTCCGGGCAGAAATCTTCCAATTTAGGGCTGTTTAATTTAATCATTAACAAATTGTCAACTACTTTCATAGAGATATAATTTCTTAAATCATTTTTTATTAGGTTCATTTGACTGAAATAGACTTGTTTACAGTCTGATGGGATTGGTAAAATTATTAGGTATGATGAGGAAAAAATCCAGGCGTCAAACATGGCACCTGTGATTGGAATTCTAGGTGTCAAATTGAAAAAAACTGGTCGCAAAATGCGACTAACAACCGCTTATTTCTAACCCTGCTTTGCACTCAGCTAATCTGCTGAGTACTCTATATGCAGTCAAATTTTGACCAAGTACTTGGCCAATACTAAGTAGCTGTTAGAATTTCATTATTTTTATGCACTAAATTGAAAAGAAAAAAATTAGTAATAGTGTTTATCGATAATATAAAACTAAAAATTTATAAAAATATAATTAAAGTGCTTGTAATTAAACTTTAAACAGGAAACAGGTGAATAGATTGCCACTAAATGTAAATATTAAATATTTTATTTATTTTTAATTAAGTGTTTATCAGAATGATAAATCACCAACATCCCTTTACACGCCTGCTATTAGATGGAAATAATAATCACTTCAACTTTTCCCTTCAAAACAAACATATTAACATTAAACATTCAGACACCATTGTTTCAACAAGTTTAGCGATTTACTACCACTATCTACCCAAGACAAGGCAGTTATGTGAATGAACTAATAAACAATGCAATTGTAAATAAACGTGCAGCTTTAGTGTATAACAGACCATTACGCTGTAAATTCTGTTTGTTACAGAATTTTGAGTTTACAATTTCAAAAGAAAAAAACATTCATTCATCAACAGTACAATCTTCTATAATTAAAATTATTTGACTCATTACTTTTGAAACTGCGAGACAGACTTTACTCACAAAAAATATGATTTAAGAAACCTAATTTAAATAATTACAATTTTATGAACTAGTATCTTTAAATTACAGATTCAAAGAAAAAAAAAATCAATTTTTACTGGTTTTTATTTAAATTGTCACAATAAAATACATCTAAAATTGAATAGGTAATGTTTTTACACTTACTTATGTTTCAGGCAATTATTTAAAAACTGACTCGTACTTTTTAAAATTTCACTCAACACATTTCAGATAAATTGGAGTGGAAGGTTGATTTTCAATGTTGATGAATAAAAATTTCTAAATTTGACTCAATATTTTACAGACAGTGAGTAAATAGTATGCTGACTTATATTTTCATGTCCAGACCGAGCTCTGCTTTATATATACAATATATCTAATTACTTGGACATATTACAATGCTCCCCCCCCCCCTTTTTCTTATAATTCAAAATCAGCATATCTTGCTTTTAAATTCAAGATATTGATAAGATGTGTTTTTAATTATGTAACAAATATCCAATCTTAAAGACCACCTTTATTCAGTTTTAAATGAAACTTATTTCATATTCAAAAAAGAAAATATCTTAAAATATTTCCTTTAATCACACAATTTCTACCCATATCTCATCAGAAGTAACTTAGCCTTTCTTTTTTTTTAACTCATTTAAAAACTATATCATTGTCTTATTTTAAAATTCATTAATACAGAGAGTGTTTTCATCTGCAAGTGACAGACTTTTCCTTTCATACATATGTATGTATATAATGCTTTGCCATGATACACATTGTTTCTATTACTAAGATTATGTGTATAATTGTTTATTTATATAAATAAAAAATATAGCTTTCATGTTCATACACAAGTTCACTTTATATTTATTAAAATGATTAGAGTTGTACCGAGTACTTGGTATATACTCAGTATTCAGCCAAATTTGGACTAAGTATTCGGCCAATACCAAGTAGTTGTAAGAATTTCATTATTTTTATGTGTAACTGAAAGAAATGTATTCATTTCATAAGAGTTGTTTATTAATAACTAAACTAAAAAAATATGAAAATATAGAGTCATTAAACTTTTTGCTGCAACAGCTTTTTGCAGTTAAAACAGGTGAGTAGATTGCCACCAAACTCTGTATAGAGACAATTCATGATATGAGTTTATCCATTTTAGTTACAAGAATTTGAGTATAACCATCTTGTATGCGTGTAATATGCAATTTTTTTTTATTTTTATTTTATTTTTTTTTTTTTTTATAAAAACTTATTGTATCTATAAAACAGACAAAAATAAAATATTTTAGAAAAAAGAACCCTTATATTATACTAATATAGTAAATAAAACTTTAGTTACATGCATCTTTACTTCTTATTTAAGATACCTTACTTCATGCATCTTAAATTAAGCCTGAGTGTATAGGAACTTTTATACTCTCTAAGAATTATCTGAGAATGATTCACATATGAGAAAGACTATATAATAAAGAATGAAGTTATCAGTTATTATGGTTTTAATAATCCACTAAGCTGGAAGTATCAAATATTACGATGAACCTAATTGTGTATATGCACTACAAAAGTTCTGAAACATTTCATGAAAACATGCTGTTTGCCATTTAACTTAATTTTATGTCCAAAAGGTCTTTTTTTAATTTCAAGATGTGCTAAATTCTTCATATGTACATCAATTACTCTTTCTTACAACTACTCAGTATTTGATACATGGCTACTCGGTACTCGGCCTAAGTGCTACTCGGTGCAACACTAAAAATGATCTTAAAGTTACTTAAAGCTTTTTATCCCAGTAGCAGTAACGGTGTAGCATGGCATTGGGTGCTGCATATTGTTTAAAGCTCTGTAGATGAATTTAACAACTAAAGAAATGTTTAGGCTTAAAAATACACTTGCATTATATCTCTAGATTACTACATTGGTTGTATAGTCTTAATTTATGAAAAATTTGCATCTACAAATTAAATATTTTATGAATTGATATTATTTCTAGAGATATGAGACTTGGTTCAGCCTTCATGGTTTGAAAATAAATTTTATTTTGCTGCAGATAGGTTCAGAAAATTGTTGGAATTTTTAATTTGATTATTATTTTTATCACGAATTATTTTATGATTCATGGTATACAAGTAAACATATTTTAATGAACGATGGTTTAGGCATTTTAATTTCATGAGGAAAGGCTTATTTTATAAGCAAAAGGAGTCGGTACAAGTTGAAATTAACGACTGTCATTATTTGCGGTTGGTGGATATCTCCATCGATTCAGAGAAGAGATGCCCTAGAATCAGGATTCTACTGTACTTGGGCAAAAGGAGTTATTATCTAATTAGTATTATTTATCTAATGATCACAGAAAAGTGTGACAGTATGGAGCCAGTTTGGCTTTTGATTGTGTAATTTGGGTGGTTTAAATGTCAATACGTAGCATAATAGCAGGAAAAATTCAAGAATTTTAGGATAACTAATGATATTTCAGGAAATTTTTTAAGAATTCAGAAAAATCAGGACACGTATTATCTCTGATTGTGAGATTTTTTTTTATTCATTTTCAAAGATTACGGCAACTTTTAATCTACAACTGGACACAAATATTGTAAACAAAAATTAAAAATGGATCGTATATTTATAACACAGAAAAAAATATAATAAAACTATTAAAATAATATTTCTTACCTGAAATATAGTATAAAATCCTTTATTTAATATCTACAATATAAATACTTAATATGCTATAGTTTGTTTTTTTAACGATTTGTTCTTTCTTGTTGTCCGGCGTATTAATACATAAAAGATGAAAAGTGAAAAATTAGCCAATAGCCGAGAATGGATGGATTGATTGATAGATGCGTTTTACGTCACACTAAAAGCCAAGAAAAATGTGAAATATTTTCTCTTTAAAAAACTAAATTTATCATCAATAACTATGAAGTAAAATACTTATAATTACAAAATATTTCCTGATTTAAAATGTTATCGAAATAGTTTTTTGACGAAATGCGAAATTTTAAAATCTTAAATATTTCCTTTACAACAAAAAAATAAAATATATTTAAGTGAAATTTTATTTCGTATAGATACAATAAATATTTAAAACAAACAAAGTTTCTTTCTTGCATTAAAAAACAAAATCTATATTTTTTATTGACTGCATTCAGATTGAACCAACCAACCAACTACAAGACCAAACCGAATAACACCTATTGAGAATTCTGAGAATTGGCAGAAGAAATATGTGCATCGCGGAGTAAAAATAGTTCAATTTTTAAACTGAGTTATAAAAAAAACAAAAGTTTTCCTAGGGAAAAGGGAGATGTCAGGCACATCAGACAAAAGCGATTAATATCATATATCAATTAAATGACATTCGCTCGAGCCGTACTCGAGAAAAATTTGTTCTACATATATGCCACCCATTTACAACTTAAATAAGCCAATTCATATCTCGAAATATATTGCACGCAGAAATGTAGCGATTTCAGGGTAGGATCAGACAGAAAGTGAAAGAATATTTTGAAAATATCAGAACATAACCTCCCATATTTCCTGAGATATTAAGTGTCGGCTTTCAGCGGTTCCTTTGATCTCAAACTAGCTGTATATATAAAGTGTCGCAGTTTTCGTTATTTTTCCGTTTCCGCTGAGTGTTGTGGCGTTCGTTTGTTTGTTTTTCTGCTTGCGTCACTTGAGACTATCGAGTCTCTTGATATATATATTTTTTTTTTTTTTACATGAAAAGGTTTAATAATAAAAGGGGTAATCTCTTTCACTCTGTGCTATTACACTGTGGGAGGTAAACAATATTGTTTGACAGTGACAGTTGAGGTCAACAATTTCCACCTCTCTCCACTTCTATTGTGGGGACATAGCAAAGGATTTTGTTATCAAGTTGTACTATATCAGAGAAGCTAACATTGTAAACCTTACATCAGGAGTGAGTAAGTTTAATTTCAGGAGTTTTACACCCTTCTTCAGGAGTCAAAAATTCGTATTTCAGGAGTCAATCTTACAACCATACAATTTAAAAATACAATGTCAGAGTTTCCCCCAGGTTTAAAAAAGGGCAGGGTGCTGCTAATAATAAAAAAAAAAAGCTTTTTTCCAGATTCACAAGGGCAGTTTTGAATTCTTAGGGACACATTTAACATTTAAAATCCAGACATTTTCGTTATTTTTATACATATATTTTACACACGGCCACATAAACATGATGGAAATAAAAGTTCACTTTATTAGAGTGGATGGATTTAAGCCAGCATTAAGATTCTTTATTTTTTTAATATAAATGATACAGATACCAAGAGTATTACTCAATTTATTCATGTAGTAAAAAAAGTAAATGAAATAAGAGTAAATAAAATAAAGCTATTCAATGATTAGAATTCTAAATTGCACTTAAAAAAAACAAAAACAGCACTCTTCATTAGAAAATAAACCAACTTAATTCAACTGATAAAAAAAAAAAAAATCTTATTCAGTAACATTTATCAGGAAAAAATTCATTTGGCAGTTTTTAAATAACAATATTCTTTTAACACATTTTTTGCTTTTTCAGCATCTGAGTTTTTAGATAATAAACTTTTTCTCTTTTTCGCAGAATTCATAGCTCTTTTAGAAAACTTGACTTATTCTTTTACAGATTCAATTAGATAGATATATATGAAAAATTATTTAAATCATAATGAGAAATGCCCTTATACCTACAATAAAGGGTATTTTTTTATATTCTTCCATTATTTGATGCTAAATAGTAAACAAGAATATGAGTATGATTTTAAATTAAATGTGTAGTAAGATATACAAGTTAAAAATAAATAAATAATTATTTCCAGTCCTTTTTTAATCAAAACTGACTAGTCCTGTCTTTTTTAATTAAAATCTGGTCAGTCTTTTTTTTTTTTTTTTTTTCGCAAGTCAACTTTTTTCTAGCCCCTCTTTACTATTCAGATAAAATTTTATTGAATAAATTGATAAAAATTAAAGGAACAAAAAAGAAATTAAGAAAGGAATCTATTTACAAATTAAAAAGTTTTATTTACAAATATATATTCAACAAATATACAGAAATTATCATTCAAGGTTATAATATGGAAAAAATACTTAAAATATTATATTCTACAGCATAAAAAATACTAATTCAAAAGATTGTAATGATAAAAATCTATTAGCACTAGTACATTAACCACATAAAAAATATAAATTATTTTCAAATTACCTTTTAAATATAATCACTTTCATTTGCATTTCAAAAAATATTCAGACTACTTTAGGGAATTGTATGTGGAAAATTTCAATTTTACAAGGAGTTTTTTGAAAAATTTCACATCATAGCACTTTTCACTTTTTGATAGAACTTACTTTCTCTACCATTAAATCTGACAATAAAGAACTAGACAAATTAGGTCGATAATCATTAAGATTTTTTCTAATAATACTGAAAATTATCTCATCTTCAGCATTACTATGTGGTATAAGTAATATAATTTTGGATAATAAATCATATTTGAACTCACCACTGGAATTCTTTAAAGAAATGACTAAACTTCATTAAAAAAAATTTCACATGTGAAAATGGCACAGTTTTCTGTAAATTTATATCCGCTACTTCAGCACATTCTAATAATGGATTGGTTAAATCAAATTTTGAAACAATGTATGAAGCAGCTGCAATGTAGAAGTCTTTCACTTTTCTATAAAACAATTTGAGATCATCATCATTAAGTTTACTTGCAGCTTTCAGTTCGTTTAAGTAAGATTTGGCTTCGCTGCCAATAACTATTGTTTCTTTCTCTCTATGATTCTTTTTTGATTTAAAGTCAACACATAAAATGCTTTTTGCAGATGAAATGGCAGAAGGTTTAAGAAATCTTGCATAGATTTCAGACAAAAGTTCTAAAAGAATTCTACGAAGTTTGTGTACTAACGGTACACCAGATTGTAACACTTCATTCACTCTTGTGAAAATAGGCATGGCATTTTTGAGAAAGAAGCAATACAATTTAACTTTAGCATCATCATTTAAAGAAAATAACACTATCTAACCTGTCTTTCGGTGGAATTATACTTGGAGGTTCACTAACCCGGTTTTCTGTTTGTTGCTCACTTAATTTTCATTTGCGATATTTTTGTTTTTGTTTATCATTAGATAAATGAACACTAATAGAGGTAGACGAACTACTTGCACTGCTAACACAGGTAGATGAAAAGCTTGCAGCACTAATAGAGGTAGATGAACTACTTGCTGCACTGCTAGAGTTGGAGTTAGCATTTGTTAAAGGTTTGCGATTTTTGTCATTATTTGTTAATTGAAATTTTTCACTCTTGAAAAATTCTTTCAGGGAGTCCCATTGTTCTAAAAGTCTTCTTAGATATTTTTCTAAAGACAACCATCAAGTCACTGAATGTTTCATCACTTTTCTTGCTTCAGTGCCACACAATGACTGAAAAGTCTTCAACGCCTGCTGTCGCTTTGTACTTTTGTTTAAGTAATAGTAAATACCTAGCAGTAAATCATCAATAGAGTAAGGTAATTTTGCAGCAGCATTTTGGGCAGCTATGTGTATGAGACGGCAATAGCATCCCATTAAAAATACCTCAGAGTGCTCATCTCTGACAAATTTTGCAACACCTTTATGCTTTCCTGTCATTGCTGAAGCATTGTCACACCCAAAAGCAATGCAGTTTTTCCAAGGTTTTTTTTTTTTTTTTTTTTTTTTTTTTTTTTTTGGGAAAATTCATCATTAATTAAAAAAAAAAATGTTACCTGTTGAAACTGATGAATTGGAAAGGACAGACAAAAGGGTAGAAATGACTTCTCCCTTATTATCATCAAAATACCTTATAACAACAAGATATAAAGTTTCACTCTGTCCATCATTACTTCCATCTGTTGAAAAGGAAAATGGTGATTTTGCAAGTTCAGACGAAAGATTTTGAGAAGTCTCACTAGACATTAGAGAAATCATAGCAGTTGTTTTCATTCTTCCTGCACTATATTTGCCAGCAATTTTCGAGTCCAGAAACATGCTCCTAAAAAGGGGGTCCAGCATGGTCTGCGGCTGCAATGGGTAAATTGTGTTCGATTAAAAATTTCAAAAAAAGAGCTTCCGCTTTAGTAGCTACAGACGAACTTCCGATTTTGAAAAAGTCTGAAACTTGTTTACAAGTTTTCACAGCTGATGCCACTTTCTGATGGCGTGGGCCATTTATATGCCTTTTGCAATCATGGTTACCACCATGCGCAACAGTAAAATCGGAATTGCAAATTGTGCAAAATGCCAAAAATGGTGCATTGCCGGCTTTCAAACACTGCCATTTTTTTGCATAATCTTCAATAAACTTTTGATTTGCAACGCGTTTTTTTGGGTTGATCATGATTATCTGACATTTCCATAAAAAAAATATTAAAGGCAACTATCATTAAAGAGTTATAACATTCAGTAACGCGGCAGACAAAAATAATAACAAATCATAACATGAACCACACGCGCAGCAGAATGTGACGCTCACTCCTCAAAACAAACGCGGTAGATACTCATTACGGTTTGAGTGAAATTACTGATTGCCAAGGAATAATATATAATTTTCTCCCTCTAATACAAGCTAGGGAGGAAGAAACCTACCACACATACCGCTGGAGGGTGGAGCATTTAACTGACGTCATCGGAGTTACGCTAGACTGCACGCTGATTTTTCGCTCCGTAAGGGTAGATCTAGCACCTATCTCTCGCTGCTGTTTACGTTTGCTGCCGCGTACGGAAATCTGTGCTGCCGTGACTCGCGAAAGCGGATTGCCGGCAAAGAGATTAAATTAGAGGAGAAACTACAACTTTTCCGTACTTTTTATGTCATTTCCGTATTACCATATTTGATACTTTATTTCCGTAACAACTCCGGAATTTCCGGACATGTTGGCATCTCTGCTATATGAAGAAAAGAAGTTTTGAAAGTAAGTACAGGTTTACATGCTTTTATATTTTTAGTGAATAAAAGGGTTTGAGAAAACAAATTTTCATTCGTGTTATACTGTGTATGTGTACACAATAGTGATTTTGGAGTTCATATAGAACTTCAGTTTATGAACTCCTGTTATAATGGACTCTCGTTAATATGGACAAAAACTGCTGGCCCTTGATTGTCCATTTTAACGAGAGTTCACTGTACTTCGTTTTTATCTATATATTTAAAGTAACTGTTTAATTCCATCTCTACCCTCTACTTGCTATCGCACTTGGCAATTCCCATCTATCACTTCAGAACACTGCAGAATTTTACAATTGTAGATACAATTTAATTTTTGAGATAATTTTATGCAGTTATTTCCATAATGTTCAATTTAAGATTCACTATGAAAAGGTCTTTTTTCCTAAAAATTTAAATTCCTCCTAAAATAATGTATGTTTTTTTTGTTTCAATAATGAATATTATTAATGTTAAATTATACACATCATACAATGAGTTGGATCCAACTGTGAAAATTTGCGACATTGTATATACGTGTGTGTGTGTGTATGTGTGTGTGTTTAAAAAGTTGTTATTGTTCTACTTGATATGTTTAGAAATAAACAAATAACAAAACACTTGATAAAAGTCATGCATTTTCTATACAGAAAAAGTTATTAGTAAATATTCCATAGCAAGCTGATTTTTATTTTTCAGTTTTTTCCATACTACTGCACGTGCATAAAGATCTGCTCTGACTTAACAAAATAGAGAAAAGAGATATTTACTTTTTATCAGCTGTGTTTATTTTTTGCAATTTTTTAGGACGTGCCAGTAGTTATCTTTTTTAAGAGCCTATTCATCCCCCAATTAGAAAGAAATGTAAAAGATACTATTTAAAAGAGTCTTACCCTAACAGATCAGTCATCTTAGTGGTTGACAAAGCAGGGAACTATTCACTTCTTCTTGGTTGAAATTCATTTGTTTTAAAGTAACTGTGGATAGGCTACAAAGTGAAACAGGTAGATTTGAGAGAAATATTTTAGAACTCTAGATATTAACATTTATTGACAACTTTTATAAAAAGGTTTTTTATTCAACTGAATCCAATATTTTATTATAAGTTTCTGCTTTTATATTGAAAATTACAATATAATAATTATAAAGCACTACACACACAGAAATAATCAGTATAAATATTTTCTTTGTGCAAATTTACAAAAAATTCAAAATCATAATTACAAGAATTTTTATCTAAGTGAATGACTAGCATTTACGAAGTTTAAACTTTGAACACTTCACATTAAAATCAACAATGAAAGGCACATATCAGAATTTGCTATTATTTTCTTTACATAATCGTGTATTTACAACTTTTAATTTATTTACCTTAAATTTAAGTAACTCACATTAAAACAACTAAATGAAAGGTTGTATATATCGTCACTACCAAAGCTCTCTACATAGAAAGCTTGGGCGTGAAGAAAAGGGTGTAGGAAGCGGAGGCCCACATTCTTCCTTTTCCTTCTACTTCCTGTCCAGTGTCTAGTCATATAGTCGTTTGTTAACTTTCAAAACATTAGTAACGCCATTGATCTGTTTTGTATTTCTCGTCTCGTTACAAGTATAATTTTGTTTGTTTAATGGATTATTTTGATATATTATGAATAGCAAGAAAGTGCTGCATACCAGGTTGCCGCAGTAATTATCGAGGAACTACATATGTGTCTTCATTTTGTTTTCCCAAGTGTGAAAAATTAAAAGAAGAATGGATAAGAAAGATTCCTCGCGCTGACTTCGTCCCTAATAAGAATTCCGTCGTATGTGTTCATCATTTTTGTGACAGCGATCTTATTAAAAATGAAAATTATATTAAGTTAAAGGAAAATGCTGTGCCACTTATATTCAAATGATTACCGGCATATTTTACGAGTGATAAACCTCCGTCAAGGAAAAACTCTGATATAAGAAGAGAAACATTGGATAATAAATATGAAGCTGCATATCGGGCTGATCTTCAAAAACTGAAAGAATTAAATGAGGTAAAGTCTTTTACTGATTTATTAAATTTTTGCAGTGTTCCAGAAAATTTGTGCGGTAGCACTTTTAGAGCATGTTCCGAAAAAGTGGAATTTTTTTATATTAACTGTGAAAAATCTCCACCTGAAATAAAGGCATATTTAGTTGTTTATAATGATCTTACCTATACAGCTTATGTATGAAATATTCAAATTAAAAATCAAGATTTAGTAAAATTCAATTGTCCAGAGAAATATATCAAAACGATACCCGAATTAAACAACATATTAATAACCATAAAAAACATGTATCCACAAAATGATTTTAAAATTTTAATCAAATCATTTGTTCAGACATTTAAGCAATTTTTGAGTAAATATGAAGATTTCGATATTGATAATGAAGACAAATCTGAATCATTAATTTTCTTATTAGATCAACTCATTTTGTTAACACAAATGCCAAATAATTACTCATATAGTTCCGATACATTAATATTCACTTAGACTTTTTATAAAATCTTCCGCAGCTTACGAATTCATTCATAATAGTAATTTTTTAATTCTTCTGCATTCAAGAACCCTTAGACGTCTTTCTGAAGGATTTTTATCTTTGAATTCAGAAAAGGAAATTAATCTTTATTTACAGGAAAAAAATTTACTATTAAGTGACCCTGAAAAGGTAGTCAATATTTTAATTGACAAAATTCATGTCAAACCAAGATTTGAATATAAGGGAGGGAAAATAACAGGTACATCCTTCAATGCCTCTGAAAATATTGCTAAATCAATTCATACTTTCATGTTGGCCTCTGTTTTTTCTAATAATAAGTATGTTATTTCTTTATTACCAGTTTAAAGCATTACAGCTGAAGAGCTTTATAATCACGCAAAAAAGTGCATATTAAATATGCAAAATACTGGTTATCACGTACTTAGTATAATCACTGATAATAATGCTATTAACAGAAAAATGTTTGATTTATTTTTGAAAAATTCATTTCAATTTCCTTTAGCTATGAATCCTAGATTCCCTGATAAACTCGTATTTCTATTATTTGACACAGTGCATTTACTGAAATCATTCAGAAATAATTGGTTTTCAAAAACAGAATTTGCTTCCTTCTTTTAGTGGATCCAGCGAAGTGATAGCAAAGCAGCAACATTTGACTAATGTTTATCATTTAGAAAAATGCAGTGCTGTCAAATATTCCTATCAATTGAATCAAAATGTTTTATATCCCAATAATTTACAAAAACAAAATGTAAATTTTGCTATTAAGATATTTCAGGACTCAACTATTATGGGTCTTAAAATGCTTGGACCTAAACATGATATTTTAACTGGATGGGAAAATACTGTCGAATTTTTAAGTACTGTGAAAGATTGGTGGGAAATTGTTAATGTGAAATCTTGCGGGAAAGGCATCAGAAAGAGAAATGAGAAAATGAATCCAATATAATCTATGGATGAATTGCAAGTGCAATTTTTAAAACAATTTCTTATTTGGATTGAAGAATGGCAAGAATTTGTGACATCAAATAAATTGAAAAAAGGCTTGAGTGCAGAAACATTCAAATTGCTTATTCACACCACAAAATCACATATTGCGTTAATTGATTATGCAATAAATAAACTGCAGTGGAAATATGTGCTACTCGGAAAATTTCAGACTGACAAATTAGAGGCAAGATTTGGTCAGTACAGGCAAATGAGTGGATGCAATTATAACATTTCCTTACAGCAAATAACTGAATCTGAAAAAAAGTTGAAATTTTCGAATTTATTACAATTAAATTCTATGAAATACGGTACAATATCAATAAGACAATTAAGTGACTCTTTTGAAATTGAAGACAATATTTCAGAAGATCTATAATTAATGCAGATATTTCTCTTGATATTGAGAATGATGATTTATACAATAATGTGTTTATCGTGGGATATGCTTGCAAAAATATAAAAAAGAAAATCCATTGTAACAATTGTATTGATTTTATCACTACTAAAGGTAATTTGACTGTTGATTTTCAGTTTGATTCTCTGTATGTGCTAATTGAAACGCATGATCGTGGAGGACTGACATATCCGACACAAATTTCTATTACACCTGGGATAATCTGCCTTGCTGCTTTCTAAACATTAATTTTAAAGGACACAGAAAATTTATTCATTAAGTGTAATAACCACTTAAAAGTTTTTTGTGATATTGCAAATTATTTTGTAAGCAATGACAGCTTTATTCAAGAAACTGAATTAAACTGTGAATGTGACGATT
The DNA here is from genome assembly GCA_963930645.1 of Salticus scenicus. Lineage (NCBI taxonomy): Eukaryota > Metazoa > Arthropoda > Arachnida > Araneae > Salticidae > Salticus > Salticus scenicus. The sequence goes on from OZ005657.1 coordinate 175,793,382, forward strand.
AAAAAAACAAATTATTGAACAAAATAATAACTTGTGGCAATGTATTTTTAAAAAATTATGCTAATACAAAATTCGATGAAAGAAAACCATGCAGCAAGAGAAAATTAAATACATTAATACAGTGATTATTTTTATATTTTTGGATAGCCACTTTTTAGCAATGAAGTTTTCTTTAATATAGTAAGTACACATTTATTTATATATATATATATATATATAGCATATTAAATTGGGTAGCGGTTAAACATAGTATAAATTGTCTACTATAAAGATTAATTATAAAATTTTCTTTTTCTTTTTTGCATTTTAATTTCTTTGTTAACAAAATAATAAAAACATCTGTTTTATTTGTTAATTCATCGGAATTTTTTTTTAATGATAAGTAAATATAATGTATATATATTGGGAGTACAAATTAATTCGGTCCGTTTTTTTTCGTTAAAAAAACATTTTATTTATTATCAAAATGAAAAAACATGTTATTCAAAGTATTGTCCATCGGTAGCCACAACTTTTGTCCACCTTTCTGGCAATTTTCGGATTCCATCTCTGAAAAATGAGTCCTCTCTGGACGCAAACCATGAATCGAGCCATTCTTGAATTTCTTCGAAAGAAGTGAAGCGGTGTCCAGCCAAATCGTGATGCATCCGTTGGAACAACCAATAATCAGAAGGAGCAAGGTCTGGCGAATACGGCGGGTGGGGTAGGACCTCCCATTTCAACGTTTCCAAGTAATTTTTAACGACAATTGCCACATCGCTTTTCAACGTCGCGCGGTTTCAACTCGTATGGGACCCAATTTCCTTGCTTTTGAACCATTCCCATTTTCTTTAAGCGCACGGAAATTGCTTGCTGAGTGACTCCCAACGATCCTGCAAGCTCTTGTTGCGTTTGGCACGGATCTTGATCGAGCAATTCCTCCAATTCGGCGTCTTCGAACTTTTTCGGCTGGCCCGGGCGCTCATTGTCTTCGACACTAAAATCACCATTTTTGAAGCGTCGAAACCACTCTCTACATGATTTATCAGATGGCGCAGATTCACCATAAACTTCCACAAGCGATCGATGCGCTTCAGCGGCACTTTTCTTCCAATTAAAAAAGAAAATCAAAACTTCCCGCAAATGTTGTTTCTTTAGCACAAAACTCGACATATTGAATGCTCAAAAAACCAATGTTGTTGTATAAAACTCGAAGCTTCGTTGACTGAATATGGTTGACAAAGGTCAAACCTTTCTAACAATGCCAAAAACATCTATCATTATTCAGTAAACAAATCAGCCAGAGCCATCTATTGAAAACGGACCGAATTAATTTGTACTCCCAATATATATAAAAAAAAGGCATAAATGTTTGACCTGTTAAAATTACGATGTAATAGTTTAATAATTTCTTAAAGGGATCGTAAGAATTTTCTCTAGAATAAAATTCTTACGATTCCATTCAATATTTTAAGTGCTAAATATTGTTTAAAGCCTACACATATAGTCAGCATTCATATAATTTTTCAAAATGAGATAAAATTGAAACAATTTGGAACTATAATCAAATATGAGGAGAATAATATTTGGGCCTCCAATCTTCCATTCATCTCCGATTCAATTCTCCCGAGACCAGGATTTCTATGTAGAGGGCTTTGTCACTACCATGTCAAATAATTGAATGTGAAAACGGCTTTTTAAGACAGTAAAAAAAAACTGTTGTACTTTTGCAGAGTATCAACAGAAAAAAGCAGGATGGCAACGCAACCCGTCAGACAATTTTTACCAAAAGTTGATAGGCACTAATTTATGTCAAGATGTAACTACATACCTGTACAAAATTCCGTGCAGTAGTTCCTGAGATACAGTTGCCACAAAATTTTATCACACACACACACACAGACAGACATTTTCTAAAAATGGTCAAATCATGTTCTACAGCTCTCAAAACGTGTAAATCCGTCAAAAACCCGAGGTCAAAAATTTTTACGAATCCAATACTCTCTTCTATTGAATATAGAAGAAAGTAATAATTGATTACAGCAGGGGGGTTTAAACTGGTTAAGAGCATTGTGAAATTTAAGCTGCACATGATCTGTCAAATTATGACGGGTATTAACTAGTTATGTTAGTTAATTAGTCTGGTGATTACCTTAAACATTTTAATTTGCTATCTGGTGGCACATTAATAGCAACACTGAATTATGATGTAGTTTTTCTTTATAAAAAAAAAAAAAAAAAAAAAAGGTTAAAATTTGTAATATAGAAGCTTATAAAAAATCTCCCTCAATATTTGAACCTAAGAAAGATTCCCCCTTCTCCTGCCAAAACTGTCAAACCTCTGATAATAGGTTCTTGTGTTATCTTTGGGGAAATTCGGAATGTACTCAGGGGAAATTTCAGAGGTCTGAGCATTTTCTGCATCCCTGATAAACGATATGAACAAGCATTAACCTCATCTTTTAGCTTACCTTTTGGATCCTACTTCTGACATGCAGTGTTTAACAGTTAATGAAAAAGATCAAGCTTTAAATTTTGTTAAAGAAATGTAGGGGAGAAGGGGGTACATTGGGACAAAGGCTTTTATCCCTTTATAATTGCAAAATAAAATTTGTAAAAAATCACACTAGATGGCACTTAGTAATACATCTTCATATTTGTGATTTCAACTCATTCATTCAAGTCTGCTGCCTGTGAACAAGGTTAGTTTATTTTATCATATGAAAAGTAATTTTTTTCAAGTAAATTAATGTTGATTTTTTAGGTAATAGGAAATAAATATTTTAATTTTTAAAAGTACTATGTGTTTTTATAAACATTAAGCTTTCATTTCCACTATAGATCATTAGCCCATGTGCTCTAGAAAATTGGGGTACATTGGGACACCAATGCATGGGGCACATTGGGACTGCTCCAATGGCCCATTCATTTCTAACACCAATATACTTTTATTTATTTATTTATTTATTTATTTATTTTTTTTTTGCACATATAAGCTAATTGTATTCAATTTTTTTCAGGTATTCTTTAAATAAATAGAAAATGGTTAGAAATTATAAGCCAAAAACTGAAAGAACTAAAATTTCAGAAAAAAATATAGAAAAGGCAATAAATAAAATAATCAAAGATAAACTTTCTGTGAGGGAAGTTGCAATTAAATATGATATACCAAAATCTACATTATCTAATAGATTGAAAAAAATGAGAGAAAATAAGACTGAGTGTACTACAAATATAAATTATAAGTTTCAATCCAAATACACATCTCAACAAATATTCACAGCTGAACAAGAACTCTTGTTGAAAGATTATTTAATATTATATTCAATGTTAATATCATGTTCTTAACTATGGTCTAACATAAACTAATACCAGAGCTTTGTGTATACTTGCAGGGTTTTGATGTGCATTAAGATATGAATATGCAGAATGCTTCATAACAATTTCATTTTTTCATAATTACCTACTTTATTATTATTTGTTATTGTATCAATTCATTGTTTTGAAAGCCTTTCATTTATATTAGCAAAATATTTTGCAATATTGTAATTGGATAAATAAAAAGATGGTTGTCCCAATGTGCCCCATCATTAAATCAGTGTTGTCCCAATCTGCCCCTACATGGGGAACATTGGGACACTTTTGCATAAGTTATGTTTTAATTATTTCTGCTTGTAAAACACATTAAACAATGCTCATTACACATTTAAAAGGTGACCAATAACACGAATATTTGAATAAAAATGCACAAAAGCATTAAAACTTTTATAAATTGGAAAATAATATGCTTTTATAAAAAGTGTCCCAATGTCCCCCCTCTTCCCCTACGAAGAAACCTACTTATTAAACATATTATTAAAATTCATTATGCACTCTCCTCCATTTAATGGAACTTTGTTTGATTAAAAAAAACCTAGAATCTTTAAATACTTTGGAATGGTGGAGATCAATAGCACTTCTAAAGGACTACATTGATCAGAAAGAATTTGATATAATAACAGTTGTTATGTACTGCGAAAGGAACAATTGCAGAGATAGAGAGGATGTTTTCCACTTTTGGACATGTACATAGCAAATTGCAAAACCAGTTGGGTGTAGAAAAAGCAGCAAAATTGGTCTTAATGTTTAAAACTTTAAACAAAACTAATTAAATGAATCTTTAAATATTTTGATATTGTACATTGTAGATAAAATAAAATTTTCTTTTCTGATTTTTAGTTTGAAATAACTTTGTTATTGATTGTTTATCTTTTGAAATTATTAAAAATTATTTTAAAATTTAATAATTCAATTAAGAAATTTACTTTGAAAAATTATTGACAATGTTCAACAGTATTTGATTTGATAATGTTAGTATAATGTAATTGATAATTAAAGGGCAAAACTGGGAAAATTCATTAGTGGCCAGTGGCCGGTACTGTCAGTTTCATTAGTAGCCACTTTTTTAAGTTAGTGGCCACTTTTCACATAAGACTATTTCTTTCATACTGCAAAAAGCATTGTCACCATTTTGCGGTATAATCACCACAAGAAAAATATGAAAATAAGAAATACATATATTAATAAAATTATCACAGGGACACTGAAATTGTAATTCGTAATTACGCTCTTTTTAAAAATCCTAAATTGCACATCCTAAATTAAAATCTGCTTATGGCTGTAATAATAACAGCAAAAGCTTTTATCTTTGAGATAATTCAGTAGTACTTTTTTTTTTTTCAATATATTTAAGTGAAATAAGCTGTTATCATTCACAGTTCATATTGATATTCTCTAGTAAATGAATCAGCTCATTCATCATCATCACAACCTTTTACATGGTCATGTGTAAATACAGTTAGCAGTTTTATTATTTTTTGTTATTTCTAAAGACAGACTTTTTTAAATGATTTTATTTCAATAGAGTTAAAATATTTCCTCTTAAAAAGTATAGATATGGAAACTTAGCTGCTTCATTAAAAATAATTTACTTAGCTGCCAAATTTGTAGCTTTAAAAATAGGACGATTTCTACTGAAAAGAAAGCAAATACAAAAATTTTTGAAAAATACACATTTAAGCCAAATCAAATTTTGATACACGCATTTGTCACATATCTTAAATGGGTTAAATATACACTAAATACTATGGAGATAATAATGGAAAAAGATTGGGCTTTGCAGGACATTTGATTATTAACTGTTAGTTGAAATGGAGCTCACATGTGTGATGTGTGTGGGCTGTGTGTGGGGGGGGGGGGGGGAGGGGAGATACATCTATATACTTCTTTATAGGTTCTAGAATCAAATCAAGAAAGTTTAAAATGAATATTTACATTTATGTTATGGATGGAGAAAAATTGTAAATCACAAGGTTTCAGTAGAGCATGTGATTACCAATCATTGGAGGGGGGGGGGGGGAATTACAAGAATTATGAGTAAGAGATATTAAACAATTCTACTTCTTTACAGATTCTAGAATCTAATAAAGTAAGTTTAAAACAGATATTTTTATTTTTGCGGCAAATGGAGAATGATTAGAAGCTATAAAACTTTCTATAAGCTGTGTGATCACAGATCGTTAGGGGGAGAGAAAAGGAGATCCAAAAAATTATATGAGTGAGATATATTAAACAATTTTACTTCTTTATAGGTTGTAGAATATAATAAAGCAAGTTTAAAGTGAACATTGACATTTATGCCATGGATGGAAAAAGATTGGAAATCACAAGGCTTCGATTGCCTATCATCGCTCGATTTTTAGAATCTTTTAATGATCACAAAAAGTGGCGACTTTAGAGGCAATCGATACATAATTTTTAATCACCATCTTTTTTTATTTAGTCGCCATGTGGCCGGTGGCGACCGTTAATTTTGCCCTTTATTGATAATGTTTATGTATAAAAAAATCTTTTTCTTTTTTTTTAATCCTGATTTTTACACAGGCTCAGATGCTGTATCATCCACAAAGGGCTGTTTTTCATCGCCAAGCGATGAGGTGATTTCTCGCCAAATGTGGCACATTTATTTTTGTGGCAACCCTTGTGTTTCTGCTAATCACGTTTTCCATTCCGTTAGCATAGATTCATTAGCTATTTGGATTTCAACCGGGTAAGACATGCTTCCGGCTCTTTGGAATTAGGATTGCACGTGGTTAGGTTTTATCTTTCTTTGTTATTTTATGTTATTGTTTATTATTTTCTGCATTATTATTATTATTTATTTATTATGGTGTTATCTAAATGTGTTGATTAGCAAGAACGTTTGCTTAAAATGCCAGGATTTAGATTTTCTTCTAATAGGCCTACTTTGGATAAAAAAGGTGTCGATAATAGAATTTTTTTTTTCAAAATTAGTTGAAAATAATGACTTGTTTTTGTAATTTTTGAAAGAAAGTGGATTATTAAAAGTCATTTATTGTGATAAATGTAATAATGTGACGAAACTTTCCGTGAAATCTGGTTTAGCTGATGGACTTATAAATTCATGCCGTAGAGGGGGAACTAAATGTAATTATCAAAAGTCTTTTCTTTTTGGATCGTGGTTTTCCTGTAGCAAATTGAATTTGGGGCAAATTTTTTTTGCTAAAATACGAAATTTACTTAGGTACTCGCAGTGTAGACATTATGGATCTTTTTTTTTTTTTTTTTTTCTAGTCACAACGTTTGTAATTGGCGTCAGTTTGTTCATAAAACAACACTTGAATACATTGAACCTAAATCTGAAAAAATTGGGGGGATTGGTATTTTTTTTTTTTGTCATTATTTAAAAAAATTATTATATTTTATTGTTTAAGACAGGGGGGGGGGGGTTCAGGAAAGGGGTCTGAATGTAATTTTTCTGTTAAATTAAAAACCAATTTTCATAGATCCGCGATCGTTTTTTTTTTTATGTCATTATTTTAAAAATCATTATATTAAATGTTTACACCTGAAAAGTTAAGATATTTTTTGTATAGATATTTCAGTTAATTGATAAGTCAGTTAACATTTTTTTTTTTTTTTTTTTTTTAAATGGCGTTTTCAAAAATTGACGCTATTTTTAATCATCTGTAATTTCTGGAGTAATTTTCTACTTTTATTTATGATACTGTAAAATGCAAATTACTATAAATTGTGTATATATAAAATTACACAATCATACTGTAACAAAAAATAATTGCATATTTTTCTTGTTAATATATATATATATATATATATATATACCATAAAGCAAGGGTCAATCTAAGCAAAATTTGGTTCCCTTTGGCGGCCCCTTCACAAAATTCCACATCGCATAAAGAGACCCTTCACAAAATTCAAATTCATAAAAAGGGACTCTTCACAAAATTCAAATTCATAAAATAAGCCCCTTCACAAGTTTTATAAAAATGATTTTTTTATAAAATGTTTTCAGCATTATTTTTAATTAATGCCTTAATTTGGCTCAACAAAAAATTCCCTTAACTTAATATTAAACATTATATACAATGATTGTAAAAATGGAAGATGTTACACACTATTTTATATTTTCACAAAAATAAATAAAAATTTCACAAAAAAGGGACAGAAAAATTAAAACCTGGATCGACTCCTGGATAAAGGATTATAGTTGAAAAAAATTAGAATAATAAATTTACATATTAAAATTAAAACCACAGGATAACATGTCAGGGAAATAAGGATATTTGTGCAAAAAAAACAACTTTCATAATATATATATATATATTTAATGAAAGTATTCATCATACTTTATTAGCAATTTATTCTTAATAAAATGTATTTTAAAGTTCAGTACTATTATAAAGGCTCAGATAATGCCATGAAATTGATTTTTGCCAGATGTTGCCAGTTTAAACCACTTTCTGCCACTGACACGGCAGAAAACTAGCCCTGATTCAGAGATTGGTTATTGTTTTGCTGTTTATAGTTTAAGAAATATGCCAAACACAGAACTCCAAAACTAGATTTCATCCAAATTTGATTAATTCAAAATGTTTCATACCTTTAAATTAATGACCTTTTATGAATTGTCTGTTGAACACTTTATAAAACACACTGGTATGAAATTTGCTCAATAAATAAATAATTTAAATGCTGTTAGTGCTGTCTAAGTTAAAATTTAATATTTTAAAAATTTTTTGCAACCTGTCTGCACAAAGTTTCAGCTTCCGATCCCAGTATTTTCTATCTTGATTGCTTTGTTTACATTAAATTTGTTTAAAATCAGCTCAAACTCCCTAGAAATATGGACTGTAATCATTTTTTATCAGATAGCATTTCATACCCGATTTTTTTCTATTTTTTTGTTACATATACTATGATTGATGCTATGCACTGATTTCGTTTTAGCTCATTTCAATCTGTTGATCCATAGCTAGCCTCTATGCAATTCCTGCCAGAATTGTTAACCCTAAATTTTATTCATTGTAACAAGTGTTTAAAACACAACATTTAAGTCACTCAACGTTTATTAAATGTTAGAATTCGATTCGATGTTACAGATCTTAGCCAATTTATTACTATTTATATATATTTGTGTGCGAGTGAATGTGTAGGTAGGTGCACGTGTTCGTATCTTCATTTAAGTTTACGATTTGTAAATTATACGAGACAACCACTCAAATCGTAAACTTATTTAAGGGTACGAACACGTGCACTTAAATGTGCATAATACATTATTATTTCAATCATATAAATTCAAATTTTCTTTTACCATACTGTAATTAAAAAATGATAAATCATACAACTTTATTATTTAATTCATAGTTAATTTACTTTTATTCTCTCATATTTTTTTAATTCATTAATATGTACACGATATTAATTTCTCACAAAATTCAAATAAAATACTGTACGAAACATACAAACACAAAAGAAAGAGAAAAGGCGAAATAAATAAAGTCAAAGAACACATTTTTCTAACCTTTACATTCCATAATGTTTTCTTTCATAACCAATACATTCTCAAAACTTTAAGTTTTTTAATGTGTTGAATCTCTAACGTGAATCAAGTTTTGGGTTTTTCATTAATTTTTCACTGTCAGGACAATATATAGCAAGCTACTCTGCAACTTTCGTTTGAAGTTGATGCAATACGCATCATTTTGAAGACGTCAATTCTAACTTTATTTTGTTAAACATTCTGAATTCGATACGTTGGTAGGTTGGTAAATCAATGAGCGTGTTCAGTAGAGCGCCCGATCCACGACCGGTCGATTGATTCCGAGCCAAAGAGCGTGTTCAGTAGAGCGCCCGAGATGGATCAATTCGACCGGGCGATGACGTCACTGATCCTGGACCGGTCTTGGATCGGACCAGGAATCTACTGAACGCTTTGGAAAAATTTTGACGTGATAGGAGCAGCGCCATCTATCTAATTTGACCTGTATTAGCAAGTTATTGTATTTCTGTTTATTTTGTCTGGACTTTTAATACGTAATTCCATAAAATGCTAAACTATATTACGTTTTTTCTTAAAAAAGAAAAAAAAAAAGAAAAGAAAGAAAGATCTTTTATGTAATAACAGTTTTACTTCTTTCTTATTAATGTAGAATTCTGTACTCTGCTAACAAAAAATAAGAAGCTATTAATTGATTGTACTGACAAATTACTAATATACATTACTTTGGTTATGATTTTTCTAAATTCACGTATAAATTTTAATCATGAAAATGTTAAGAATGTTACGTTACATTTATTTTTAAAGGAACAGAGTAGATTTATCTTAAATGAGCACTTAAAACACCTTTCTTTCTCTTCGAATTTTATTATGAACAGAAATGTACAACAAAAACGTTTTTGAAAAAAAAAAAAATAAATAAATAAATTATATAAAATATGAAATATGCTGTTCAGTTAATATAATGGATTTATATAAAAAATAATCTTACTTTCTTCTTCGATTTATGAATCAATATAAAGAGCTTTTTCTCTTATTACCGACCGAATATTAAAATAAACTAGCAATGTAAACAACACTGCATAATTTTATAGCTACTTTTTGTCTGTTTGGTTTATTAAATTTAATAATTGACATCTTAAACTTATTTTTACCTAAATTAAAAATATGTGGAAGGATTTTAATTTATTTACTTATAGTTAACTTATTGTTTTAAAGGTAAAAAATACAATCGTTTACAAACTTTTCTATTTGTAAACAAAAAACAATCGCATGAATGAAAAGCTTTGTCTGAAAAAAAAAAAAAAGAAATATAATTCTTCCCAGCTTATTTTTATATATTAAATTAACAAAATATGATAGTGTCCGAATTAAAAAAAAATATATTTTTTTTTTGTTTCAATTAAAATTGTGTAAATTTTTGTTTTAATTTTATGTTTGAATGTTACGTTCATCAATAAAAAAAATTACGTATCGAAAATCGTTATTACGTAAAAAATCTTTTTTACACAATAAATAAATAAACATAATATAGTTTAGCATTTTATGGAATTACTTACCTTATTTTCTACAGCACAAACAATGCATATAAATAGGTACATCTGTATTAATCCTCAGCTAATCAAACAAATAAACAATCATTGTCAAAAACATGTGTTCATTGTTCAGGTTTTCACTGCGTAATGTCAATCAGAGCCTGATTTTCAACCTATTGCGCATTTGATGCATCACGTGACCCAATGGATCAAGAAATTTTTCTGGGCTTTCTGATCCACGACCGGTCGAGATCGGTCCATTCCACTGAACGATGTGACTCTGGATCGCTCTCGATCGGTCGACACCACTGAACGCTTTGGCTCGGAATCTTTCGACCGGTCGTGGATCGGGCGCTCTACTGAACACGCCCAAAGAGTTCAGTGGTGTCGACTAGAAACCCTGGATAATCTCAGAGATACGACAGGTACTTAGTACGCATGCTCAGTGGACAAACGCTTGTCCAGATTCATCGAGCTTTGTCCAGATTCCCTCTTGCTACAGTAACCTTTTACAATGTTTGGCGCTGATCGCGCATTTTGGTGATTTATCGGAGTAAGTTTTTAAAGATATTCTCTAAAGTAAAGCAAAAAAAAAAAAAAATTCTTTGCAATCAAACTAAGATACATTATGCATTACGTTACATTCGTTTTATTATTATTATAATTATTATTTAAATTTAGATTACATTGCTATATTCATAGAAATAATTTACACCATCTTATCTATCATACTGCATATCAAAAATTCTGAATTTTAATACTCTTTAGTTTTTAATAATATACTATGCAACTGTAGTCTAAAAATATATATTTATACAAACTGATAATAAAAAAAAAATAATAATAAATTATTTTTATTTATTTAAAAAATAATTTATTTTATCAAATTTGTCCTTGTAGTTACTGGTAAGAAAGTTCATCGATATTAAGATTACTTAGTAAAAATTTGATGATTTAACAGTTAATTTGATTTGATATATTCATTTGAGAGATGACCGTTTAGCTTTATGATTAATTTTATTTATTGCAATAACTTACAAATATATACATTCTCAGCACATTAAATGTTTAAAAATTGTTTTAGATTTAGTTGGTTTATAAAAGGTTTTTCAGGGGGTCAAATGTTTTTGAGACTGTAACATTAACTTTGCTCTCAAAGCTGGTAGACGGGAGATATCAGGTTCGATACCAGGTAGCGCTCATCGGGCTAACTTTTCGAAATTATCTACAGTTTTCTCCGAAACAAGCGTAAATATGGACTAGAACACCTTAAAAAGACCACCCCCTTACTTAAGTTATTCAACCCATACCTCGGCCTTTCTTTTGTAGGCAACTGGCACATTAACATCAACATATTTTTCTTAAAATAATTCAGTTTAGGAAAATTGAATTAGTTTAATACTTAAAAACATACCAATATTTTATAGTTAAATGCATAATCATTGATAATATTAATATTTGTAAAAATATTTATTAACTTTAAAAGTTTTATACATCCTTATTGTTCATGTCAAAAGTTTATTTTTCTTCAAATGTAATACAAATATATATATATATATTTGTATTTTGTACCTTTGAATAAAGTATGATTTAAAAAAAAAAAAAAAAAAAGATAAAAAATAACGTATATGATAAAAAGAAATATGACACTTAATAAATAAACTAATTAATTAATTAATTAATTAATAAACAAATGAAGAAAATAAAGAAATAAGCACTTATAATTTTACAACATAAAATTTTAACATATGTTAATCTCATAAAGAATGGTTGATTGGTTGTATGGCTTAAGACTGATTGACTACTCTAGGGGTCTAGGCCTACAGGAGAAATGCCCTCCGTGGGGGGGGGGGGTTCTAAGTGAATCTAGTTCGTATTTACGCGAGTTTTAGAGAGAACTACGGAAAACTCCGAACGGCTAGATCGTTGAACGCGTTTTTTGATCGAACCCGGCACTTCCCATCTACCAACTTTGACCGCAGTTCCGCTTGGCCACCATAGAGGTATTTACTTCTATTAATGCCTTAATTTCTCCATTAAAAAAAAAATAGATAAAATAGATAAACAAATAAAATAATTTTATTTTTTTAAATTAATAAATAAGAGAACAATAAACATTTTAATACTTTTAACCATATTCTTTTCCCCCTCGTATTCCGTATTTTTGAATAAATATAAGAAAAATATAAGGCACCTATTGAGTTTAAGCTTTATGCATTAAATAAATGTACTAGCCTTTATGTATATACTCCTGAAGAAATTAAAAAAAAAAAAAAAAAAAAACCCTAAATAATTAAAAGGCCTTTTTATTTATTAGTTATGTATTTTTAACACTAAAATTTCCAAAAATATGCTTTACTCTATCAATTGTGTTTATATCTAAATGTTTGTTATATTAATCAAAATAATTTTTAATAAGATCAGGTAAAACAAAAATAAATAGATAAATAAATAATAATAAGTGTATATTAGTTAATGTTAACTTACATAATTTATTTTCAAAATTGTTCTAAGAAGGGGAAAAAACCGAATGCCGCACGTTAAAAGCGTGATTTTTTCCGAAAGAGGTTGGCTGTGTAATTATTGAAGTTATCGCCAAATACGAAACTGTTTTAAAAAAAGTGCTTATTTAGAAAAGAATTGACGAAAATCAATGAAAATTTTTATTTCTATTAATAGGAAAAACATTTAGGAACATGAAAATTTGCTTCAAAAATTTTTAATTACATTTAATTAATATGAATTATAAGCATTTTTGAAAGTCACAATTTCTCCCTGCCTTATGTCTATGGTAGCGATGCGCGAAATCGCCTCGGGCGGTCAAAGGGAGCTTTCCACCAATCAAAAAGTATGAACACCTTGTCGTATCTCTCAGTGAAGGGTCGCTAGTGTCGACCGATCCAGAGCTCACTTTTTTGATCGTTCGTTCAGTGGAATGGACCGATACATAGAAGTGATCAGTGAGGGCGAAAAAGTGATGCCTTTTCCACTCGGGGAAAGACGGCCATTTTACTCTCGTGTGGATGTCTTTCTCTGAGTCAATATACACAGGAAGGGAAGACACACAGATAATTTAGCAAATAAAATTTATGAATAATTTATGTACTGAAGATGAATGAAAAATCTCCAGATACTCATTTTTCTTTCTCTCTTTTCTTCTTCTTCTTCTTTTTTTTTTTTTTTTTTTTTTTTTTTTTCTGTATGGAATAACGACATTTAAAGAAATTTATCGTTTCCATCTACTATTTCTGTCTGTTTTGGTGTTTTTGGGTCGAAAAAACGATTGGACTTAGCCTTATCGTTTGAGAAATTCGAGTTAACCCTTTAACTGCCAATCGCAATATAAAGTAGAAATTTATGTTTACTCGGAAAGGGTTATAACGATATTAATAAAAGTTTGGGATAGGTGCTTTTTAGAGACCTAAAACAATTGGAACATCCTTAGCTTCAATAAAATTAGTGTTAACCCTTTAACTGCCAATCGCAACATGTAGTAGAAAATGAGTTTACTCAGAAATGGATATAACGATTTTGATTAAAGTTTAAAGTTAAGTGTTTTTTTTTTTTTTTTTTTTTTTTTTTACAGAACTAAAACGTTTGGACATATCCTCATCTTCAGAAAAAATTGTGTTAACCCTTTAACGGCCAGTCACAACATATAGAAGAAATTGGGTTTACTCGGAAATGGAGCGCGGATAGGTGGGCAAGCAGACAGGCAGAAAAATTAATCAATGTCATAATATTTTCTTAAACCTTGTTCGAAACTGTAAGAAACGCTTAACGCAACTAAAAATGATATTCTAGCAATTTCGAATTATAGCCCCTATTATGAACGAATTTCGACCAAATTTGTATTTACTTGGACCTTGACCTAAACTGGTGCTGATTAGATTTGGGAATCAATCGCTCAACAGGTGGTGCTGCCATCCTATTTTTTTCTAAGTACTTAACATGACAGTATAGGACAAAATTTCATATAAATGTACATAATGTGAGTTATTTTTAACGCATGAATGTAAAATTTATATGAATTATTGATAATAGTAGTAATAAACTTGAAAAAAAATGTGTGTATGTAGGAGCATTATTTTCCTCCTGGGAGGGAAGTGCCCTTCCCCCTGGGCCTGTGTAAATTTTCATTGTGGATATTTTAGAAAGAATTCGTCAATATTGCTAAAACGAATGGTTGAACCATAGATCTGTATTAATTTAAAACGAAGCAACCGATTTTTTTTATTTTTAATGTTAAATAAATATATATATATATAGAGAGAGAGAGACAGACATATATATATATACAGTCGAACGGTGTTAACGTGAACACTGCTAACGTGAATTACTTTTAACATGAACTGTTACCACAATCCCCATCAAAATGAAGATTACTTTAGTTATATGACGATCAGTTACTGATAGCATGAACTACTTATAATATGAACATATTTTTGATCTCCCTTGAGATTCGTGTTAACGAGGTTCGACTGTATATCTTTTCATGTTTGCACAAAAATGATTTTTTTTTTTCAGCATTTATTATTATACTACTTTAAGAAAAAAATCGTCTGCATTCATCATGGAAAATATCTTTAATAAATTATAACTTAATAAATAATTTGTATTGCGTAAATTTGTATAGGATTATATATAGGAGAAAGTCTTGTGGTAATAGTAGTTATAATATATTAAAACAAGCGGGCTTTACCTCTGCCGCTGCTAACTACATTTAAAAGAATTTTGAAAATTCGATATTACTTACTAATATAAAAACTTAAAAAACATTAAAATTTAACAAAAAAGTATTTCATTAAAAATTAAAAAAAAAAAGTATTCCATTAAAAATCAAAACAGTATTTAAACCATAATAATAACAAAGCAACTGATTATAAAAAATCATATTTTTCATAAATTAGTTAAATTTAACTTACTTATGAATTCCACTTCCTTTCATAAATGTATTTGTACAATTAAAAGCCGTGCAGTATTTCGGTGTTTTCAATATATATCAACATTCTATTCCATTATTGTTTCCGAGTTTTATACTCTCTCATGGCTGATGCCAAAAAACTTTTTCGGCATCAAAAATCTTTGCACGTTAACAGGGGATGATAGATCCATATATATTAGTATATTTATGGTCCTATATCGACCGGTCGTGGATCAGAAAGCCCAGAGAAATTTCTTGATCCATTGGGTCACGTGATTGATCCGATGCGCAATAGGATGAAAATCAGGCTCTGACTGACACTACGCAGCATAAACCTGAACAGTGAACGTCTGTTTTTGACAATGATTGTTTATTTGTTTAATTAGCTGATGATGAATACTTTTGTGACTGCTTCGGAGCTCTCACAACTCGATCGCAGGATGTCACATCTTGAAGGTTTAGATGCGTTTATAATTTAAACTAACAATTTATAAAAACAAAGGCTATTTCGATATGTTTATAAAATGAATCATGTAAAATACAATAGTAAATAAAATTGAACTTTTTTTTGTTTATTTATTTCATGAGTACTTATTTGTTGTTTATCAACCATGGAGATATAGAAAATCTTTTTAAACTGAGATCAGTTAAAAACTGGCTAATTTCTAGCACATTCTTACATTAATTTTCACTCGTATGTGAAACTTTTCATGAGTTATTATTCCCGAACAAGAAAATTGAATAGTGTTTTCAGCCTTTCTATAAAGTTTTTTTTTTTTTTTTAAGCTGGATGTTTTTAACAGGTTTTCTGAAAGTCATAATAAGGAAATATTTTCTTATAGGAAAGTTGTTTTATTTCCCAACTGACTATGCAATTACAATCAAAATTCAACAAATAAAAGATTTTATACAAATAGATATTTTTATAAAGTTACTATCTATGAAAATGTTATTGTATTCTTTATTTCAGCTACTTTATTTCTTAAAAATTCGATTAAGTTACTTTTGAAGAATGCAGCAAAGCCAAAGAAAATTTAAGGTTTATTATTATTATTTTAAAGCTAAGAATAATTGAAACTGACTGATTTCTAAGACATTCTTACATTCATTTTCACTCTTAATTAGATGAAACATTTCAAGTATTATCTCCTATCAAGAAAAGTCAAATAGTGTTCTCTGTTTTTCCATAGATCACAGATATTTACGTTTTATTTATTCACTAAACGTTCTTAACGTTTTTTTTTTTTTTTAGTGATAATAATAAAGTGCTTCATTCTAGGAAAGTTGTCTCCCCCCCCCCCCCAAAAAAAAAAAAAAAAAAATATATATATATATATAAATGAATAAAAAATTACTATACATTTCCAATTAAAAAAATTAAAAAAATTTTCAAAAAATAATTGTTCAGAAAATAAAATACTCCTATAAAGTTGCATCCCTACATTCATTTTCTCTCGTAAGTGTAGGAAAATTTTCCTTTATTCTTGCTCACAAATAGTGTTTTTAGTTTTGAATGAAACCCGGAATAATTTTAATTTTTTAAGCAACTTTTTTTAAAAACTGGTTTCTCGAAATGATAATCAGATAGTGCTTTCTTATGAAAAAATTGTATTATTTACTCAAATTACTATTAAAAAAAAAAAAAAAAAAAAAAAAAAACTGAAATTCAACAAATAGATATTTTGTAAAATAATAATAAAAAAAAAAACCTTTATAAAGTTTTTATTTATGAAAGTAATATTTTATACTTTAAATCTCAAAGAAAACAGCTGTACTTTGAAAAGTACAAATGCCGATATAAAACAGTTTCAAGTGAAACTTAAATTTTTTTCTGTTTTCTTTTTTCAGCTGGCAGGAAGGTCAACCTTTTTATCCCATTTGTCATTGAAACTTGTCTATCGCTGTCTAAACTCTTAACTTACAGGGGGGGGGGGGGGGGAGAGATTTTGCTCGGTATTACGGGATCCAAAGCATAGATATAGTAATAAGACATAGATTGATCAGCGAGGCCGAAAAAGTGATGCCTTTTTTTTTCGGGAAAAGACGGCCATTTTACTCTCTTGTGGATGTCTTTCCCCGACTGAATATACACGGGAATACACACAGATAATTTAGCAAATAAAATTTATGAATAATTTATGTACTAAAGATGAATGAAAAAACTCCAGATACTCATTTTTCTTTCTCTCTTTTCTTCTTCTTTCCTTTTTCTTTTCTGCTTCTTCCTCTTTTTTTTTTTTTTTTGTATGGAATAACGACATTTAAAGAAATTTATCGTTTCTGTCTGGTTAGAAGTTTTTATGGTCGAAAAAACTATTGGACTTATCCTTATTTTTGAGATATTAGAGTTAACCCTTTAATTGCCAATCGCAATGCAGTCGGACACTTTTGTTACCGACTGTATAGAGTAGAAATTTATGTTTACTCGGAAATGGTTATAAAGATATTAATAAAAGTTTGGGATAAGTGCTTTTTAGAGACCTAAAACAATTGGAACATCCTTAGCATCAAGAAAATTAGTGTTAACCCTTTAACTGCCAATCGCAACATGTAGTAGAAATTGAGTTTAATCAGAAATGGATATAACGATTTTGTTTAAAGTTTGGAGTTAAGTGTCTTTTTCTTTTTTTAATTTTTTTTTTTTAAGAACTAAAACGTTTGGACATATCCTCATCTTCAGAAAAATTTGTGTTAACCCTTTAACGGCCTGTCGCAACATATAATAGAAATTAGGTTTACTCGGAAATGGATATAACGATTTTTATAAAAGTTTGGGATTAAGTGTTCTTTTGAGAGCTAAAGCGAATGGACATATCCTCATCTTCAGGAAAATTCGCGTTAACCCTTTAACGGCCAGTCGCAACACATAATAGAAATTAGGTTTACTCGGAAATGGATATAACGATTTTTATAAAAGTTTGGGATTAAGTGTTCTTTAGAGAGATAAAGCGATTGGACATATACTCATCTTCAGGAAAATTCGCGTTAACCCTTTAACGTCCAGTCGCAACATATAATAGAAATTAGTTTTATTCGGAAATGACTGTAATGGTTTTTATAAAAGTTTGGGTTTAAGTGTTCTTTAGAGAGCTAAAACGAATGGACATATCCTCATCTTCAGAAAAAATCGCGTTAACCCTTTAACGGCCAGTCGCAACATATAATAGAAATTAGGTTTACTCGGAAATGGATGTAACGGTTTTTATAAAAGTTTGAGATTAAGTGTTTTTTTTTTTTTTTTTTTCTGGGCACAAATAAAAAAATTTCTGGTATTAAGATTACGGAAATCCGTAATAACTTGGCATCTCTCTTTCTATATATATGTATATATATATATAGGTAGATAGATAGATAAAGAGATAGATATTTGGTGCAAATTAGATTTTTTCTTCGATTCAGAAAAGTTCCTGCTCATTGTTAACCCTTTTTCAACCGGTTAAGAAATACGGCCGAATTTCGGTTAACTCGGAAAGGGATGTAATGATTTTGAAGAAAGTCTTTGATTAAGTGTTTCTAGAGGTATAAAATCAATTAGGCATATCCTCATCCCCAGGGCAATTCGCGTCTACTGTTTACCCTTTAATTACCGTTTGGGAAATATGGCAGAAATTGAGTTTTCTTGAAAATGGGTTTAACGATTTTGATGGAAGCTTGGAGTTAAGTGTTTTTTGGGGTAAAAAAACGATTAGTCTGATCCCCATCTTCATAAAAATCATGGTTTGCTGTTAGACCTTCATTCGTTGGTTACTTGGAATAATATGACAAAAATTGCATATTAATGAGGAAAAATTTACGACAGATAGATTGCGAACAGACATACAAGGAAACAGACAAAGTAAAGTCATAACTAGTCATAAACATAGTTCGAAATTATGTATGCGTGTATATATATATATATATATATAAATCTTTAATACAACTTAAAATACATTTCCATTAATTTCGAACTATAGCCCCTAATGCATCTGAATATTTTTGCGTGGCCCTCAAAACGTTAATGCGAATGTCATCACATTCTGTATAAAATGCTTTTAAGCATATGAATAACAATTGTCTGATTCATTTATTCTGTTTCGTGCAGTACAAAAGTATTGAAATATGGTTTTTAGAAAAACCTCTCATAGAATGCAAACATTTGAATTTTTTTTTTGAGTATTCTAATATATAAACCAGTCGTGCTGTTTGTATTGGGAGTACAAATTAATTCGGTCCGTTTTCAATAGATGGCTCTGGCTGATTTGTTTACTGAATAATGATAGATGTTTTTGGCATTGTTAGAAAGGTTTGACCTTTGTCAACCATATTCAGTCAACGAAGCTTCGAGTTTTATACAACAACATTGGTTTTTTGAGCATTCAATATGTCGAGTTTTGTGCTAAAGAAACAACATTTGCGGGAAGTTTTGATTTTCTTTTTTAATTGGAAGAAAAGTGCCGCTGAAGCGCATCGATCGCTTGTGGAAGTTTATGGTGAATCTGCGCCATCTGATAAATCATGTAGAGAGTGGTTTCGACGCTTCAAAAATGGTGATTTTAGTGTCGAAGACAATGAGCGCCCGGGCCAGCCGAAAAAGTTCGAAGACGCCGAATTGGAGGAATTGCTCGATCAAGATCCGCTAAAACCTGGCGAAACAATTACTGGCGAACGCTACCGACTGCAATTAATGCGTTTGAGCCGAGCATTGCGTGAAAAACGGCCAGAAACCATCGAAAGGCACGACAAGGTAATTTTGCTACATGACAGTGCTCGGCCCCATGTGGCAATTGTCGTTAAAAATTACTTGGAAACGTTGAAATGGGAGGTCCTACCCCACCCGCCGTATTCGCCAGACCTTGCTCCTTCTGATTATTGGTTGTTCCGACGGATGCATCACGATTTGGCTGGACACCGCTTCACTTCTTTCGAAGAAATTCAAGAATGGCTCGATTCATGGTTTGCGTCCAGAGAGGACTCATTTTTCAGAGATGGAATCCGAAAATTGCCAGAAAGGTGGACAAAAGTTGTGGCTACCGATGGACAATACTTTGAATAACATGTTTTTTCATTTTGATAATAAATAAAATGTTTTTTTAACGAAAAAAAACGGACCGAATTAATTTGTACTCCCAAAAGTATTTTCAATATAGATAATGCCGTAGTATTATTGAATAACATATATACCATTTTGAAGATAGTTTGAAATTATTTACTGCAGTTAGAGCACGGACAGGTGGGCAAGCAGACAGGGAGGAAAAACTAATTAATGTCATAATGTTTTCTCAAACCTTGCTCGAAACTGTAAGAAACGCTTAACACAACTAACAATGTAATTCTAGCAATTTCGATTTATAGCCCCTAATAAAAACGAAATTCGACCAAACTTGTATTCAGTTGGATCTTGACCTAAACTGGTGCTGATTAGATTTGGGAATCAATCGCTCAACAGGTGGCGCTGCCATCCTATTTTTTTTCCTTTTCTAAGTACTTAACATGACAATATAGGACAAAATTTCATATAAATGTATATAATGTGAGTTATTTTTAACGCATGAATGTAAAATTTATATGAATTATTGATAATAGTAGTAATAAACTTGGAAAAAAAAAATGTGTGCATGTAGGAGCATTGCTTTCCTCCTGGGAAGGAAGTGCTCTTCCCCCGGGGCCTGTGTTAATTTTCAATGTGGATACTTTAGAAAGAACTCGTCAATATTTCTAAAACGAATGGTTGAACCATACATCTGTATTAATTTAAAACGAAGCTATTTTTAATGTTATATATATATATATATATATATATATATATATATATATATAATCGAACCTCGTTAACGTGAATTACTTTTAACATGAACTGTTACAACAATCCCCATCAAAATGAAGATTACTTTAGTTATATGACGATCAGTTACTGTTAGCATGAACTACTGATAAGATGAACAGATTTTTGATCCCCCTTGAGATTCACGTTAACAAGATTCGACTGTATATCTTTTCATGTCTGCACAAAAATGATTTTTTTCAGCATTTATTATTATACTACTTTAAGAAAAAAATCGTCTGCATTCATCATGGAAAATATCTTTAATAAATTATAATTTAATAAATAATTTGTATTGAATAAATTTGTATAGGATTAAATAAAGATGAAAGTCTTGTGGTAATACTAGTTATAATATATTAAAACAAGCGGGTTTTACCTCTGCCACTGCTAACTACATTTAAAAGAATTTTGAAAATTCGATATTACTTACTAATATAAAAACTTAAAAAATATTAAAATTTTAAAAAAAGTATTCCATTAAAAATCAAAACTGTATTTAAACCATAATAATAACAAAGCAACTGATTATAAAGAATCATATTTTTCATAAATTAGTTAAATTTAACTTACTTATGAAAACTTATTCCACTTCCTTTCATAAATTTATTTCTACAATTAAAAGCCGCGCAGTACTTCGGCATTTTCAATATATATCAACCATGTCTTATTACTATATCTATGATATCAACATTCTATTCCATTGTTGTTTTCGAGTTTTATACTCTCTCATCATGGCTGATGCCAAAAACTTTTTCGGCATCAAAAATCTTTGCACGTTAACATGGGGATGATAGATCTATGTATATTACTATATCTATGATCCAAAGTACTAGGCTATCGTCAGCTATTGTGGGACAGAAAGAGCCATTTATCTGGAATACCTAAACACAAAAAGAAGTGCACTTTTAGATTTTATGCACTACAATCAATAAAGTACCAAAACAAATTGGTAAGTAAAAATGCACCAGAAGACCGACGTTAAAAAATAAGATAAAAACTTAAAGCACCATAAATTGCACTAAATTTGTAATGATTGCCTCTATTTTTTTTAATTATTATTATTATTAAATCAGGAATTTTTTTTCCTTTAAATTAAATGAGGTTTTTTTTTTTTTTTTTTTTTTTACATTTTTCAGCAATATTTACAACATCTGCATTTTATGTGCATGTCGCAGAGATATTGATAGGATTTTTTTTCCGAGGAGTAAAAATACTCCTTGATCATTTTTGAAGGAGTGAATTTACCATTATTAGGAGTAAAAAAAAAAAGTGGAAGAGAAAAAAGTTGATCTTTCCTGAAATCATGCTAAATTTTATTTCTTTCTTAATGAGTTCAAAAATAAAATATATGTATATGAACTCGCGTTATAAGTTTCAGTTATGAGTTCAAGTTATATTATATGGACTGGCCAATTGTAATAATATTCCTTTCAACGTAATTTGTACAATATAATATCAGAACTCAGAATATGAACATTATGTGACACAGTTTATAAATTACACTGAACACTGAAAGATGATAAGGCCATAGATGAATCTGAGAAATTCTATTATTGATACAAATGTTTACAGTTTTTCAAAATAAATTTAATTATAAAAACTTTTTATCCATTGTAAAAAAAGATATTAATTGGTTAAAAAGAAAAAAAAGAAGTATGCAGAACATTGAATTGTAGAAAGCTCTTTTTCAGAAACATTTAACAAAATACACTAAATTTAACCTAAAATACAAAGAGTGAAAAATACTCATGGTTAAAATTTTAAGGAGTGTTTTTGGATTTTAATGCGTAAAATACGTTTGTGGAGGAATTAAAATCTCTGTGCGTGTGTATATATGATATATGCATAATATCCATATTATCAATCATTTTGCTTAAATTATAAAAAATATAAATATTCCTATAGGAATATATATATATATATATATATATATATATATATATACAAAATCAGTGGGGAATTCATTACTTTATTCAATAAATCTTCATAATAAGAAATAATTTCATAGCAAATTACAGCCACTCAATTTGAGACGTTTTTAACTACAATAAGTTACTGAAATAAAATCTTACCCATGGTATGGCACGCATAAAATAATTTTTTTTAAAAAGATTGTTTCAATTATGCCATTTTCTGCTATTAAACTATATATTAAGAGAAAATAAAAATTTCTCTCATAGTTTTAAACAAACAAAGAATAGGCAATTAAGAAAAAAAAAGGGGGGGGGGGGGTGATTTCTTGAAGTTTGTTACAGAGCTTAACAAATATCATTCAGGGATGATTGAGTTCATGGAAAAAATACCTGAAATTTTAAAGAGAAGTTTATATGGGTTGGTTGGTTGGTTGGAGGATTAAGGCCGATTGACTCCTTATGTGTCCTAGGCCTATAGGGGGAATGCCCTCCGTGGGGGTCTTTCTAAGGGGTCCTAGCCCGTATTTACGCGAGTTTCGGAGGAAACCACGGAAAACTCCGAACGGCTAGGTCGATGAGCGCGACCTGGGATCGAACCCGGCACCTCCCATCTACCAGCTTTGAGCGCAGAACCGCTCGGCCGCTGGTGGGCCGAAGTTTATATGGGAAGAGAACATTTATTGCAGGGAGGTCCAATTTTTTCATTATGAAAAAGATTAATTTTAAATTAGGTTTAGAAGTCATATGAAATTTATATTCTGTTCTTATTTTATGAATTCAACTATCAAAACCTGAAATTCCAGTATTAAAAATGAAATACCTGAAATCAAGTAAATTACCAACCAACATAAATCAACCCTGAGCATTTAAAACAAGGAAATTTTTCCCACCTTATGTTTGCCCATTAGCAAAATTCCTATTTTCATTCTTTCACTTATTTTCCTCTCTCTCACTCATATACAGGGTAAAATTCATTAAACAGGCAGGGCAGTGACTGCAGCCTCAAATTGTTTTTAATATTAACTAATTATATATCATTAAATAATAATAAAAAAAGACTTTACCTTTTGAACGTTTTAAACATTATGATGCAAGCGAAGCCATTATTATGTGAGATAATGTTAATGGTATAAATTGTACGAGAGCTAAACTAGCAAGGTAATGTATAATGAGCATAAGTATATGTTCCTTTTTAAATATCAACTGCAAGACGTGCAAGGTCAACTAGCATGTATATTTATTTATCAAAAAATTACACTAAATGTTTCAGACACCAGTTATTAAGCTGTGCTTTATTTTTTAAAATTATTTATACGTCTTTAAAGAAAATACAGTTCCAGCCGCTTATTAAAATCACATTCGTTCTGAGCCAAAGTGATTTCATTAGGCGGCTGATTTTTATATCCGGCGAACATTCCTGCACTTAAGGAGAAGGCATTACTTCACTAAATTTGGAAGAAACTTCAAAAAGCGACGAATAATGGAATTAGTAAACAATATTAATTAATTTTCGATAGATAATTAATTAATTGTTCCTTTGATATAAGTAAATTAAACGCATTCCAAGTTCCCCTGCACTATCCTTTGAGGAAAATCATCATTATTTTACCAAAAGTTTACATTATTGTTCTTATAAATTAAAAATTTTTCCGATTAAACCTCATGAATTATAGTAATTTCAAAATAAGAACTAGAAATTGCCTTTTAATAATTAGAAATAAGTTTTTAAAAAAATCCATTTCAAATCAAATTTATAACTTATTACTGCGTTTTGAAGAATACGTTCCTTGAAATTGTTGCAGAGATAAGTTATGAGTAAATGTGCTGCAAGTGTAAAATCTTCAACAGTGAGCGATAATACAGGGTTAGTTGTGCTTTAATTTCTTTTCTTTTTTTTAAGTGTGCATAAATTATGAGACGCGGTTGAGTCTCAAGTGACGCAAGCGGAAAACAAACGAACGCCGCGACACTCAGCGGTTACGAAAATATGAACGAAAACTGCGACACTTATATATACAGCTAGTTTGAGACGCGGTTGAGTCTCAAGTCACGCAAGCGGAAAACAAACGAACGCCGCGACACTCAGCGGAAGCGGAAATACGAACGAAAACTGCGACACTTATATATACAGCTAGTTTGAGATCAAAGAAACCGCTGGAAGCCGACACTTAATATCTCAGGAAATATGAGATTTTTTTTCTGATATTTTCAAAATAGTCTTTTACCTTCTGTCTGATCCTACCCTGAAATCGCTGCATTTCTGCGTGGAATATATTTTGAGATATGAATTGGCTTATTTAAGTTGTAAATAAACGGTCTATGGGAAGGATAATTTTTTCTCGATAATGGCTCGGGCGAATGTTGTTTAATTGATATATGCTATTAATCGCTTTTATCTGATGTGCCTGACACCTCCCTTTTCCCTCGGAAAACTTTTTTTTTTTAAATATATATAACCCAGTTTGAAAATCGAACTATTTTTTACTCCGCGATACATGCATTTGTTCTGTATATTCTCAGAATTCAGGATAGGTTTTATTCGGTCATTTGAAGCTGGGGTTGGTTGGTTCAATCTGAATGCAGTCAATAAAATGTTTAGATTTTTTTTTTTTTTTTATTAAATGCAAAAAAGAAACTTCATTGTTTGTTTTAAATATTTATTATATATATACTAAATTAAATTTCACTTAAATATATTTTTCTTTTTTGTTATGAGGAAAATATTTTAGACTTTAAAATTTCATATTTCGTCAAAAAACTATTTCGATAATATTTTAAATTGGGAACTATTTTATAATTATGGTGATTCCATTTCATAATAATTCATAATAAATTTATCATTTTTTAAAGCGAAAAACTTAATCATTCATACGCTTTGAAATTATGATTAGCTCCATGGTTCACGTAATTTTTCAATGTTGCTAAGGGCCGGCGCACATTGAGACGCAGGCGTCACGCGCAGAGAAATTTTCACGTCCCTCGATTTTGTGAAGCATTGAAAAGACAGCAACAGCGCAAATTGGCCCACGCGCAGGTTTTTCTGACACTGGTCCGAGTGTCACTTGTGTTCGGAACACAGTTTCGAGCATCATACAGCTTTTCGCAAATCAAAACAATATGGAAGTTTTTCTCTATTTTTCATGTGATCGCTTTTCCAGAACATTTTTTTTTTCGATCCACGATAAAATAATAAGTACGTATCTATTTCTGTATCAGGATCTAATTCATAACTTAAATCCATATTGCCAGCCATGATAAAATGAGAAAGTACGGAACACGAAACGTTTTTCCTGAATGTCAACAAACGTGAAACGTGATGAAATACTGCGCGGCAATATGCGGTCACACTGCTTCACGTAGTTTTTTCCAGAGCAATGTCGCCTGATCTGCGCGGCACGCCTGTGTCTCAATGTGCGCTTTGGCTAAAATTTGATTGGTTGGAGGAAAGTGTACCGTTGAAAAATTAACAGACCTGTAACTGAATATTGTTAAATTTTAAATGAATTTGAATGTCTTAGTTGTGTATCATAATCATTTATAATGTTTTTGACGGATATAGCTAATGTAGTATGAAAACTGGGCTAAGCTTGACTATAGGGCCCCATTGGTGATTCATGATGCTGTGATGAGATTCAGTGTATCGGCACTTTTTAATAGTAACCTTTCCGTATCGGAACTTCATTTAACCGTCTTGGAACTTAGTTTTTCTTTTTGCACACAGCTGCTCGTGTGTGTTTATCGTAATGTGGCCTAGCTAAATGATTTTTTTTAAAATACGTTTTTGATATATAAAAATTAATTAGTGTATTTTATTATTAGAGTATATTTTTGAGTGTATTTTATTATTATTATTTTTAAATAAATGAAATTATTTAGGGGGAAAAAGTGTATGGTAGTAATTGATGCAGTATAGGTTTTCATACATTTTCTGATTCATGCGCCATGAATTAGGAGTATCCAGTGATGTTTTTTTGGTTTTAATATCGGGATAGTGACCGCTGTAGTACAGATTTTTATGCATTTTCTGATTCATGCACTACGAATTAGGGGTATCCAGTGATACTGTTTTGGTTTTAATATTGGGATACTGACCACTGTAGCAGGAATTTTCAGATTTGTGCGCGACGAATTGGCTGCATCCAATGATTTTATTTATTTTTTGTTTGTTTTGCGATTGCTTCTGTACAGATTTTCATGCATTTTCAGATTCATGCGCCATGAATTAGGAGTATCCAGTGATGTTTTTTTTAGCTTTAATATCGGGATAGTGACCGCTGTAGTACAGATTTTTTTATGCATTTTCTGATTCATGCGCTACGAATAGGGATATCCTGTTGGGATACTGACTGCTGCAGTACAGATTTTTATGCATTTTCTGATTCATACGCTACAAATTAGGGGTATCGTGTGATATTGTTTTGGTTTTAATATCGGATACTGACCACTGTAGCATGGATTTTCAGATTTGTGCAATACGAATTAACTGCATCCAGTGATTTTATTTATTTTTTGTTTGTTTTGTGATTGCTTCTGTACAGATTTTCCATGCATTTTCAGATTCATGCAAGGCTGTAATTTTGAAAATTTGGGGAAAACCTTTGAGTTATATTATACATCATTTATAACGCTAAATTTTATGTGCTAAAACTTGAAAGCTCTCCATTTTTTTTTTTTTTTTTTTTTTTTTTTTTTTTTGTGTGGTGAAGTAGCTCAAATTTCTATTACTGTTTTAAATGTTTTATTAATTTTTAAAATATGCTTAATTTATTTTGGTGAATTTCAAAACAAGCATCACAGTGAAACTATAATTTATTTTCTTAAAACGTGTTTTTGACGTTTTGTAATGATTCAGAATATCGATTTGCAGTATCGACTCATCCGGTGAGCTGTACATCAGCAGCAGCGATGGGCACCTTATAGTAAAGCTGTTCCGAAAATAAGCTAAATAAAACTTATCAAAAGCTTTCTTATTTAGATTTTTTTTTTCTTTTTCCATATCAGTTAATTTTACAAATGCATCTTAAAAATTAAACCCACTTTCAAGGCCTGCATTATTTATCATTAACAGATTGCTCACACTTTTTAGTGACAGTTTGTTTTTAATTTCATTTCTTACCAAATTTATGCAACTGAAAAACTATTTTCACAATTTGTCCGAAATCACGATACTTTCGAAAAAAGTTCATCTTGAATTGTGACTTTTTTGTGAAAGATTTTTTTTTTTTTAACTATAGCATTTAATGTAATTCTTTAGTATAAATGTGTGATCTTGGTCTTTAATTATCGTATTTTGGATAACTATCTAGCATTTTGCATAAAAAGCGAGTGTAGTGGAAACACTGATTTGTTTATATTTGACAATATTTTTGTTCTTCATAACAGACGAAACATGTAATTACATTTTATGAAAAACTAATTATAAGTTTTAAGAAAACAAAACTATATATATATATATCTTACCTCTAAATCATGGAAGGAGGTGGAATATCCGTAGACATTGAGTAAATATAAACTCCTGCTGTCAGGGATCATTCTAGAGCGTTT
Organism: Salticus scenicus; assembly: GCA_963930645.1. Classification (NCBI taxonomy): domain Eukaryota; kingdom Metazoa; phylum Arthropoda; class Arachnida; order Araneae; family Salticidae; genus Salticus; species Salticus scenicus. Next base: position 175,821,937 of record OZ005657.1, read on the forward strand.
AAGCGGTGCGGGCTGCCACAGGGTTGGTATGATACTTACTGTGTAATGGCGTAATGGGTTTTATCAGTTTTTGCCGCCTTCATTTATCTCAAACACCTTAAGGATATATTTTAATATTTTAAAGTTTTCAGATCTCAATTTCTCAATCTATAATTTAATATTTACTATGAAATTCCTATTTCACACATGAAATTACAGAAAAAAGTTTAGAAATTGTTGTAAATCTGGAAAATCTCCGTTTAATTGATAAAATGAACAAAAACTCAACATAAAATTACAGATTTTTTAAAAAATATATACCACCTAATGTTCTACAACTTTGATTTATTTCTTTCACAGTTTGGAGAGTAACAAATTAGATTTATTAGTAGTATACTACATATATTGCAGGTATTGTTTCATAAACATTGTTTTATTCATGTTTTAACTTAAACCCGCATTCATCGTTTTCCAGCTTTCATCGTTTTTTTTCACACACCACATGAAAAACGAAGGATCGAGGTTCTACTGTATATAAAAGTAAATACACTAAAATGTTATGTATATAAATAAAGAGAAGTGTCTGTGTGTGTGTCTGTCTGCAATCTGGTGCTCACACTACAGATCGTAGAGCTTCCAAATTTGCCATATAGGTACCTGGGACCCTGCAGGTGTGCACCTCATCGAGATTTTTTCGAATTTGAATTTTTTAAATTAATGCTTTTTCGATTTTAAATATTGGCTTTAATGCTTCATTTTTCATAAATTTAATTCTTTGATTGTAATCGTCTGTGTATCTTAGCAAATGTTATTTCCCTATTTATTTTTTATTTAATACATTCATTTGAAGGCAAAAACTTTTTTTTTTTTTTTTTTTTTTTTTTTTTTTTTTATCTTTTAATGTATTTATCGAAAATAAAATGGTAATGCTGTAGAAAAGATTAAGTATATGAAATTTAAGAATTTATTTATAACAGTTATATTTATGTATAATTTTTGCAGTATAACAACATTTATTTTTAATTTTATAATTCAATTTCTTTAAAAGAATGCTTTTTTTTTTTTAATTTGTAGTATTTGTCTGGAAAAAATGGTAGTATATAGTAGAAAGGATAAAACTGATTGAAATTTATTTGTTTTTTATGCATTTAATTCCTTTTAAAAGAAAATCTACTTTCTATTTTATTTCATTATATTGATTGGAATCAAATTTTAATACAGTGTGAATAACGTGAGCTATAAAATACATGGTCTAAAAACTAAAATATTTAATAGATGCTGAGATACAGTTATCTTTAAAATCGTAGTTCGTAAATAATAACAGACTCATCTGTCGTCAATATATACCCATATTGAAATGTCTGGGAAAGAGATTTCTGCAGGCAGTGGGAACCTGAACCCGATGCAGTGCGGGCAAAAAGAGATGCCGTAGGCAGCTGGTACCCGAAGTGAAGTTCCCGCAACCATCGTTTTCCCGCATTGATGGTTTTATTTCTATGGTCCTTGCACAAACTGTATTTAAATAATGTTAACGAAACCCGCATATATTATTCTTCAAAAAATCCTTTTCCCGCATTCATTGTTGTAAAATTTTTCTTAAGACCGAAATTAAATTGAAAATCAAGCGATTCCATATGGCATTCAAACTGAAGTTTCTTCTTTTATCCTAAAATAACTCTTTTCCTCTTCCACGGATGATCAAAATTGAGATGGCATGTCTCCAGACCATCCTCAAAAGCGAGTTCCAGATTGTCGCCATTTGCCCATATTGTAGCACTAGTACGATGTAAAACCCAACCAACCTCATATACTCAACCTTATGCTGTTTTACATGAAGAACAGGAACTGTGTAGATATTGTAACATATGCCTATGAATTACTGAATACGGATCGTGTGTTGTTGCTTAGAGAATAAGTTATTCTACTTTGTGTAAAGAGGAGAATGGATGCATCCAGTATTGGCAGTTACGACATTTTTTCACACTTTTGAGGCTGAACCTACGCCAGTGCCAAGTGCATCTGATGCAATTACGGCATTTGAAAATGCCTTAATTTTTTATACTCCCAAATTTGAAGCAGCTATTTCTTTTAGTGGTCTACCAGTTAAATTTTATTACATTATAGAGTCATTTGAAAATTATTATATGTTTACCCAACCTACATCTATTATTTTATTTTACAATGGGTGAGTCCAGCCTCTTGAGCACTTCGACCGATCCAACTGGGCCCTGAGTCCCACGACCGGTCGAAAGCAGAGGCTGGACAACTCCGATCCTTTTATTGGGTCAAAATCAGTGCTGCCATCTGTAGGCTTAGTTTGAAATTAGCTATAGAATATTATAAAGTTAAATTAATTAAAGAAAAATTTAATTCATTATTTAAAAATGTAATTTAACTATGAATAATAAAAAAAGGTAGATGCTTAACAATTTTTTTTTGTCTGCAAAGTTGGGTACATATACACTGAAATACAATAATATTAATTATATAATTCTTTTTTGAAAATTATTTAAATAAAAAAATAACAACAAAAAAATTTTTATTTTAGAAATTTTTCCAGCAAAAAAAATTTTTTTTAATTATTTCCCTCAATTATGCATTATTGCATTTTAATGATATACTGTAAAAATTTTTAAGTTTTATTTTATGGATTTATTATCAAGCTAATTTTTGTTAAATATTTTTAAGTTGGAATGCTGAAATTTAAAACAAATATTTAGCATTCAAATATTCGATGTAAATAGGAAGTATGTTCAAGTTTTATTATGATCTAAGGTAAGAAATATGAAACTATTACACACTGCAAAAAATTATAAAATTTAAATTTAAATCAATGATTACAAAAAAAAAAAAAAAAAAAAAAAAAAAAAAAAAAAAGATTTTTATAACAGTTTTTTAAATTATCCTTCATTTGATTCAAATCTTCATTAAATTGGTTTGTTAAATTCAATTAATTCTGATTTCAATCAATATTTTAAATGTTTAATATATTTATGATTTTTTATTATTATTATTATTATTTAAATACAAATTAAATGTTGATTTTTAAATATTATTAATTATTTTTATGTTTGAATGCTGAAATTTAATGCAAATATTTAGTATTCAAACATAAAAATGTTTCATAAAAATTAACTGATCGATAAATCGTTAGCAGGGAGCATTTTAAAATTTTATTTTATTAAATTTAAATAATATTCGATGAATTTTAATTTGCATTATTGTATATTTCAATCCATTGCATGCATATATTTATAATTCTAAAACAATTATACAGTTATTTACGCCCCCCCCCCAAAAAAAAAAAATGCTTGTATGCATATTCGCGTTTGTAAGGACCGATAGATGGCGTAACCAGAGAAATAACCAATGCCCAATCATAGCAATGGATTTGTAAATGGATCAAATCACAGACTAAGGAAATACTTAGACCGGGCAAGGCGGTTCTAAAAGTGAAGTCTCAACTGTAACCGAGCCGCCACATTGGTATAAGCAAAACATTAATGCGTTTTTCATACAATCGTATTGGTATTATTCTATATTAATTGTAAAAGAGGCTATAAATCCTGAAAAATGGCTTGTGCAGCCTATGGTTGCACCAATAGACCATCTAAGAAGGTTCCGGGAATTACGTTTCACAGGTAAGTTTCAGTAAATATACTTGATCAACAAAAAATTTCCATATTTATTTTAGCGTTATGAGGTGTGGTAGACATTTGCGAGACAAGCGTTGCAGATTAACCATTAAGTCGCTGAATAGAATATTGGATATTTATTGTTTTCATTGAGAAATAAAACAAATGTGAACTAGTATGTTGTGGCCACCACAAGCCTTTCTTCTATATTTTCCTATACATATTCAATCAGTAACAATATTTTTAAAAAAGTACGATTTTTTTTCTCAGTTTTTTTTTTTTTTTTTTTTTTGTTAAAAGCAATACATATTCAAATAGTAACAATAACAATAAAAAAAAAATTACGATTTTTTTTTTTTTTTTTTTGGTTAAAAGTAAAAAAAATCGATAACTTAGTTTTAAATAATCACAGATTTATAGTTCAACATTCATTTTGAAGGTATTGACGAGATCTTTCGAAAAATACCCATCTTCAAAATTTACCCCTCCCCCTGGTGTGTGGGGGTACTTCCCCCCCAGGGGGGTAGCGATGTCCCCACATGCACAGAAATTTTTTCCTAGTTAACTATTACTATTATCAATAAGTCATATTAATTTTACAATCACAAGTTAAAAATAACTCTCATTATGTACATTTATACGACATTTTGTCCTATACTGCCATGTTAAAAATTTAGAAAAAATGAGATCACAGCGTCACCAGTTGAGCGATTGATCCCCAAATGTAATCAGCACCAGTTTATGTCGGAGACCAACTAAATACCAAGTTTGGTTAAATTTCGTTAAAAAAAAAAGTTTTTTTTGTTAAAAGTAAAAAAAATCGATAACTTTGTTTTAAATTATCACAGATTTATGGTTCAACCATTTGTTTTAAAGGTATTGACGAGACCTTTCGAAAGATACCCATCTTGAAACTTTGCCCCCCCGGGGGGGGTTACTTCCCCCCCCCCCAGTGGGGGGGAACCGATGCCCCCACATGCACAAAATTTTTTTCCCAGTTAACTATTACTATTATCAACGAGACCTTTCGAAAGATACCCATCTTGAAAATTTACTTCCCCGGGGGGGTACTTCCCCCCCAGGGGGGGAACCGATGCCCCTACATGCACAAATTTTTTTCCTAGTTAACTATTACTATTATCAATAACTCATATTAATTTTGCAACTCATATTATTTTTGGTTCGTGAGATACAGCGTCCACAAAAAAATGATACAAACAGACAGACAGACTGACAGACAGACAGACATTTTCTAAAAACTATTAATTCGTGTTCTGGAGATCCCAAAACATGTAAATCCATCAAAAAACGGAGGTCGAAAATTTTCGCGAATCCAATACTATATTACATATAGAAGAAAGTAAAAAATATGCGTTAATCCCGTTCTTGCCCCCCCTTCTCCCTGAGGTGGGGCGATATTAAAAAAAAATTATGCCAGAAATCTTCGCGGGAGTGTATTCGACAATTTCACAAAGTTTCATGGCGATCGGATGAATGGTGTTGTAATGGATGAAGGATAAACAGACAGACATGCATTCGTTTTTACATATACAGATTGCAATGTTACTGGTTTCTTGCTTGTACCAATATGGCCGCCGGTCGCTCTAAGCGCCTTACAGTTACTTCACTTTTCCCCATTCAAGAAAGCCGTCTGACCGGGTCTAAGTATTTCCTTAGTCTGTGGATCAAATGACTGGGAAAAATTTCTTGGGCTATTTAATACACGACCGGTCCATGGAACACATTACACTGGACGACTTTGATCCAGACCGGTCGATGAGACTGGACGCATTGTTCCACGACCAATTGGATCGGTCGAGGGCCTGAACCCGCCCAAATGTTCTGTTCTTATCTTTAAAATGTATTTAAAAATTGCTTTGTACATGTTGGCTAATTGCTCAGAAAGTATTTTTAATTTTCACTAATTTACTTAAATTTTTGCAAAAATTGTTTGTATAATTAACAAATGGAGTGCTGTTTTCAAAAACCTAGATTGACCTCCGGTTAAAATAGAAGGAAATTTAATTATAGGTTACATAACCAGTATATTGTGTTTTTTAAACTTAAGAAAGGAGGAAGGTTCTCAATTTAAACCGTACGGATTTTTCTTTTGTTGTTTGTTTGTTAGCTCATAACTTCTGAATGGATGCTCCAATTTTTATACTTTTTGTTTTGTTGAAAAGGTCTTAGTCTGAAATAGGTCCCATTGTAATATCTTTACGATCTAAAGAAAATACAGGATGCCCAAAAAATCAGTCCCAACTCTTTTAACTGCTAAACGGCTGTAGCTACAGTGATAAAAATGATATGTAAGTATAGCAAAGTGGCCATGCAGTACAAGGATAAACCGCTTGCAGCGCCACCTGGTGGAAAATGGCGGAGTTAGTGTTCCTATCTCGAAAACGGTTCTAGAGAAAAAAGTGAATTACTAAGTTGAAGAGTATCATCGACTTAATACAAAAAGATAGTTTAGACATTCATGCTAGCGTTCCTATCTCGGAAACGGTTCAAGACAGGGGAAAAAAGTGAATTATAAAATTGCAGAGCATCATCGATTTAGTACGAAAAGATAGTTTAGACATTGAAGCTAAAAATGCAATGCTAAAAACGTGCATTTGTTTGTTCGCAATTTTTTACACTATGCACACTTGAGCTACAATGCACACGTTGTAGCGTAGCTGGTGAGACATACGTTATATAGTTCAAAATACGGTTACTTCATACTTTTTGTTTTGTTGTAAAGATATTGTTATGAAGTAGGTTCCATTGTAATATCCTTACAATCTAAAGAAAATAAAGTGCCATCTGGTGAAAAACAGATGAATTAGCGCTCCCAGCTCAAAAACGGTTCAAAATGGGAAAAAATTTAATTGCGAAGTTATATAGCATCATCGATTTACTACGAAAAGAGAGTTTTTAGACATTATTGCTAAAAATAGAACGCTTAAAACGTGCAATTGTTCGTTCGCAATTTCCTACACTGTGCACACTTGAACTACGTTGCACACTTTGCAGCGTAGCGGATGACACGTATACTCTGTGGTTCAAAGTACTGTTACTGTAAGCGGTCACATCGATTAGCGTAAAGTCGTTTTCAACCAACTTCAGAAAGGAGGGTGTTCTCAATTCAAACTATGTGTTGTTGTTGGTGTCTGTAAGCTTATAACTTCGTAAGAGATGCTCTAATTAACCGACTTCAAAAAGGAGGAGGCTCCCAATTCAAAGCGTATGTTATTTTTGTTTTTGTTTGTTAGCTCATAACGTCTGAACGGATGATCCGATTTTGTTACTTTTTGGTTTTTTTTGTAAAGGTCTTGGTCTGAAATAGGTCCCATTGTAATATCTTTACGATCAAAAGAAAATACAGGGTGACCAAAAAAGTCAGTTTCGACTCTTTTAACTGCTGAACAACTGCAGCTAGCTATAGTCATAAAAGTGGTATGTAGGTATAGTAAAGTGGACATGTGCTACGCGTTTCAACCGCCTACAGCGCCACCTGATGGAAAACAGTGGAGTTAGCTTTCCTATCTTGGAAACGGTTCAAGACAAGGGAAAAAAGTGAATTATAAAATTGCACAGCATCATCGACTTAATACGAAAAGGTAGTTTAGACATTAATGCTAAAAACAGAACGCTTAAAACGTGCATTTGTTTGTTCGCAATTTCCTATTTTGTGCACACTTGAACGACATTGGATATGTTGTAGAGTAGTGGGTGACATTTATGATATGTAAAATTCAAAGTATGGTTATTGTAAGCGGTCACATCGATTAACGCATAGACGTTTTAAACCGACTTCATAAAGGAAGAGATTCTCAATACAAACCACGTTTCTTATTGTTGTTGTTGTTGTTGAAATTTGTTAGCTTATAACTTCGTAGGAGATGATTTAATTTTAATACTTTTTTTGTTGTCATAATGATCTTGGCCTGAAATATTTTTCATTATGATTTCATTAAGATATAAACAAATTACAGGATACTCACAAAAGTCTGTTCTCACTCTAACTGCTGAACGCATGCAGCTACACTGGTAACAGCAGTATGTAAGTATCGATGTTGAAATTTCTGTCCGTTAGCTGCAATGCATATTTTGCTCTTTGTCTGAACTTTACGCTGAGCAAATTCCAGCGCAGCTGGTAACACGTATTAACTGCAGTAGCGGCTCGTGAGATTCCTTTACGGGGGGGCTGCATAGCTGCATGTCTACGTAAGATTTGAGAAAAAAGCGAAAATGATTTTCTAAATAATCTGTTTTAATCGGGGTCTTCGGGTTTTATATGCGCAGACTGAGCAAGAAGCAGAGCAATACAGGATACAGCATGGATTTAAAATTTTATATTATTGGACATTCATTACAAAGAAAAAAAAAATCTGGAGATTTTATTTTGTTAACTTTATTTATTAATGATAATCAATTTTCTTCAAACAAAATATTTTTCATCTGCATGCTATTATTTTCTCCAAGATGGTACGAAGTACGAAGTATAGATACATGATTGTAAATCAAATTTTGCTCATTAAAAAGATACACACAGTGATTTATATAAAAGTAATAATAAATAGTTTGATTACATACTTATGTAGATCTGTACAGTTCTTGCAATAACAACTGCAAATAATTCGAATCTATAGTCCATAATGATAAAGAATTTCTTTTTGTGTCTCTGTACAAAAATGTATAAGTCCTGTACTCATCAAAACTATACAAATTGCGTGACGATTACCTATAACCTACCTACCAATTTTTAGCTCAATTGGATAAAACATTTAGGCGCAATCGCACTTCATAAATTTAAGTCCATTAATCAAAATGATAAGGAATTTTTCTTTGTGTCCTTGTAACAGAACTGTAAGTCTCACATCCATCAAATTCTATACAGCTCGTTTGATGGTGACCTTTCACATACCTACCAGCTTTCAGTTCAATCGAACCAAGCATTTAGATGTTATGATATTCACTCACATATATACACTTACTCACACCATACATATAACACTGTAAAAATAGCAAAAATGAGCTCAGGAGACCTCAAAACATTATAGTAATGCGTGATGCTCGAATCTTAAAAGTGCAATTATAATGATGCGTTTCATTAATTTATTTAGAACATCCTTTGAAATATTAATTAAAAGAGTTAACATTGACGTAAAATCTTGCACATCACATAGATTATGAAATGCTTGTCTAACATTACGAACATTTTATTGTTATTATTTTTTTAATACGAACTTTACACACATGTACAGTAAACTAAAATTTCCTTTAAATATGAAACCTTAGTATAATTAAAAATGAATTTCCAAAATTTGCTGCACATCTTCTGTATTGCCGTGCATTAAAAAAAAAAAAAAAATCTACAAATGTTAAAACACTATTTTCTTTAGATATATTTAAAAAGGCTTGAATAGTATATATCAGTTTAATTTGGTTTGAAATATTATCCAAGCCAGCCAGCAGTGCATTCTGGATGTTTTGTGTGTCCTCGTAAAAGAAGTATATAGGAAAAATAGTGTGGTCAATATAAAGAACGGATATTAAAATGCTTAATTTTCCGAGCATATTTCTGAAAGTTCTCACTCAAATAGAAAGACAGATGAAACGAAGTTATAAATGCTTTCCAACTTCGTTGTATGAAAATGTCAGAAATTAAAAATTTAGTAATCTCGTGTTTTTAAGAAAGGTTCGACTGCTAATATTTCTCATCAAAATAGAAATACATTAGTGACTAAAATACAAGTGAAAAAATAAATAAATAAATAAATAAAATAATAATTATAATAATAACCTTATCAACAAAGCGATTAAACACTTGATAAATTTTAAATATTATGTTCAAGGCAAAATTTATATAAAAATTGAGATTCTGTCTATTCAACGTTTCTGCCATTGGCAAACCAAGAAACCGAAAAACCGTGCGAAATTTCCATGTAATATAAAATAAAAATCTGTTTGAAAAATAAATAAAAATGACTTCTATTTTCTCATATAATCGTGAATAACCTTCATGCTAAATTTTTTTACCTCTCATACATAAATAATCATCAAACACAGCGATTACCGCATTAAAAACTGTGAAGAAAAAACGTAGATTACAAAGAGAAATTGTTCTTTTCCAGCATTACCGAAATCCCTAACCAGATCGGAGCTGCAGAGGATGCAGCTCCAGCCAAATGGTCGAAACTGGTAGGGAAAACGAGTAGGGGCGGTTGTAACTGTTCTTTCCCTAAAGAAATCCTTTTTTTCGGGAGCTGCATGAATGAGCAGTCCCTTTACGAATTTTCGAGGTGCTATTACGTTTAAAAATGGTTAACTTTTCTCAGCTTTTTAATAATTTTTCATGATAACGAAGTAATCTGCTTTTCTATATGCATAATACTATACAATATAATAATATTTATTTTCAAAATATTTTGAAAGTTGATAAAATAATTTTTTCGAATATTTCTGGGGGGGGGGGGCTGCAGCTCTGCAGCTCCTGCCGCGAGCCGCCACTGATTAACTGTAAAGTTCAATATATATGCCTAACAGAATTTTTGGTTAGGAATACAGCGTATCCGTTCTTTACATTTCTAAAGACTTTTTAATTTAACATATGTTCATTCAATAGATAGTTTTTTGCTCATATCTGATAAAGGCAAGAAAAGTGATACAACTTAAAAATGCAGCATTTGAGAAAAAACAACTTAAAAATAGCTTGACTAGAATAAAAGTGGCACAACTGTCTCTCGAGTGGATAACTTTCTAGATCGAGATGTAACTTTTTTGTTCACATTGGGTGCATTTCGTGTATTTTTCAGTGACATAAACCATTTTTTGAATTATGTCACTTTTCCTGGAAGTTGTGACTTGTAACACGGAAGAAGATTGTATAAGAATTAAGACAAGAGAGGGCAGCGAGCACGGGAACCGGAGCTTTCTTTTCCGCATTAATTCAGCCGAGTGCAAGAGAGCGATTCGATCGCTGCCTGGTGTAGTATCATTGAAACTTATCGGAAGAAAGTGAAAGCCCACCCCTTAGGCTTCAGTCATCATCCGATTTCCGAGAACGACCAACGAACGAACAGCCAGAAATGTAAACAAACGCGCTGATTGGTGGATTTTCGAGATTTGGTCGTCCTCTATCTGTAAGATGAAAATTACTACCTTTCCGTAACATTCTTAATACATCCTATACTCTTTTAATCCGTGTTTGTGAAACTGCCGTCGAACGTCTTCTGATGTTCTGCTATGTGCTATATGAATAAGTTTTAACTGAAAAGAAAAAAAATAAAATCTTTTTGTAAAAAATAGAACCGACTCCAAAAAGCAACCACTATTTAAACAACTAAAAAAAAAAAAAAAAAAAAAAAAATGGTATGAAATGAAACTGTAAATTGCGGCTAAAAGTATAAAATAATTTCCTTCGCCAAACAATCCATAACACTACAATTAATCATAACTTTTGAAGTCGGCGTAAAATTAAATAAAAATTGATACCCTTATTCAATACAAAAATCAAATCCTATTCAAAATACATATCTCACATTGTCACCTGCAAAACGCAGCCGAAAACTACTTTGATTCAAGAAAACAAATAAGATTTCGTAAGCAGGAAAAGTTGGCGAAGTTGCTGGTATCTGACGTCCTTGGTGAAAGAAAAATCGCAAAATTATCTGGCAACACATATTTAATTTCTTTGGAATCTCATGATTATTTTGATAAGGTATATTAAGAGAATAATCAAGAGTATGAAACAATACTTCGTACAATATATATTATGAAAATATACATCTTGCGTGTATATTTTGGCATTACGGTTTGATCGCCAAATCGAAAACCCACCAAGGATGATAGTTATCAAAGTTATACCAAATGTGCAAAGGAAACTCTAAATTCGTAGAAACATAAATACCGCATTGTGAAGAATGTTCACTGTTCTACAGTCGGCTGCAAAATTATTCGAGCACTAGCCAATAATTCCTATATTTAAAAAGTACACTTAAGACTGTTTTGCTAAGTAAATCCTTGTCGAATCATGTTCTTAGACTGATTAAGAACATGACTCGATAAGGATTTATTTAACAAAGCTGTATTAAGTGTACTTTTTTTTGGCAAGGATTATTGCTAGTGCTCGAATAATTTTGCAGCCGACTGTATGTAGATGCTGCTAATGGACCAATTGTATACAGTGCTAAAATAATAAAGGAAACATGAAAATGAATCATCCGACACAACAGCATTTGTTGCTACTGATCTAAAAACAAATCTTTAAAAACTAATTAAATTTTATTTAATTTTGAGCCGCCTTCAAAAGTTATGATTAACTGTAGTGTTATGGGTTGTTTGGCAAAGGAAATTATTTTATACTTTTAGGCACAATTTACAGTTTCATTTCGTAACAATTTTTTTTTTTAGTTGTTTGAATAGGGAAGTTTCATATGACGTCAGAGTGACGTAAATGGAGGACAATCAACTCCACGTGAAAATAAATAGAAGCCATTTTAAGCACAGTAAGCAAACGGCAGTTGAAAACAGCTCATAGCACCATGGCAACGGCGCATGGCAACCAATGCTGGAGGACAAGCTGTCAACGTTGCCATGCTGTTATCAGCTGTTTGCAACTGCTCTATAGTAGTTGCTTTTTGGAGTCGGTTTTATTTTTTTACAAAAAGATTTTATTAAAGGTATACAGTCGCCTGCAAAATTATTCGAGCACTAGCCAATAATTCCTATATTTAAAAAGTACACTTAAGACTGTTTTGCTAAGTAAATCCTTGTCGAATCATGTTCTTAGACTGATTAAGAACATGACTCGACAAGGATTTATTTAACAAAGCTGTATTAAGTGTACTTTTTTTTGGCAAGGATTATTGCTAGTGCTCGAACAATTTTGCAGCCGACTGTACTTCTATTCTAAAATGGACATGGTTCGAAATCTCTGAAATTTTATTTATTTAGGTGAAATTCTTCTATTATTCAAAACATTTTGTTGAGTAGCTTGGATATTGGAACATGGAGATTATGAAAATATATATTTGTTAAATTATTAAAACATTATAGTAAAAAAATTTTAGCTAATCAGTGTCTTGACTATTAATATTTTTTATTAATATTCATTTTATTCATTATGTTAAAATAACCGTCTGCGTTAACATATTTCCTTCAGAATAGTAAATGTGTATATATGTATATATATATATAATTATAATTGCTTTTGCTTGACGGTTTTTAGTTCTAGCCGATACAGCAAGCCAGAAGGGGAATCAAGGGTCGGCAAATTCCAATATTTAAAATGTAATCTAATTATAATCTTTATTAAAATATGAATAACTATTAAAAAATAAATAAATAAATAAATAAACTATGAATCATTTACCCCTAAATCATTGTAAGGGAAATGTGTGAAGTATTCTAAATTTATTTTCTTTGTAGATGCGAATTTTAAATATTTTATAAATTGCTGTAGAGTTGTGCAGGGTTCACATTAGAGAGTAGGACTGTGAGAATCTTGCAATATTTCTAAAAATACCACTCAAAAATGTATCATGAGGGGGATTTTCTCCCAATTTTTTTCACATTGCTCATCAAGTATAATCAATTTTTTAGCTACCCAGTAAAACCACAGATGACGGCCAACACGAGGCCAAGTGCTGGTTGCCAACAGTATCTGCAGCTGGCCCGTTGGTGGCAAAAGTTAAGGTGCCGAAGGGAATATGTTACGCCGGCCATCAGGTGGCCACATTCTACCGATCCACTGCTGGCAGCCTGCAGTACGGTCGGAATAAGTCAGTGGGCCCCTGATGGGTCATTGCTGGCAGCTAGCAGTATGATGAAAATAGGTAATGGGCAACTGTTGGTAACCGACATTAGGTTGGAAACTGTTAGTGGGCCAGTGTTGGGCTACCTGGTGGCAAACATAATTTTTCTGTGTTATTGCTGGCAGCCTGCAGTGGGTCAGCTGTGGCAAACATAAAAAATTATATTACTGCCGGCAGTCTTCATTGGCCCTTTATATTTTCCCATCAATGGGCCAGCAGTGATTTGGTTATAACTAGTATATTTGTTTTATTGGTGATACCTTTAATTTATTAGTGCTTTTTTCCCCTCTTTTTTTCTGATGAGGCAGCAGCCAGTTTTCTCTATGTATCCAATATTTAATTTGATTTTGTGCATTCATTTTTAAATACTATTTACAAGTATTTGTTTCAAAAACTATACTTATACATTCAGGATTTCTAGTACAGCATATATAGGGAATATTCAGTTGATCCATTTTCCTTAAATGCAGCTCTATGATAGGCTTAATTATTTTGTTTTCAGTGCAAATATTTCTTTACATTACATTTTTTTTTTTTTGGGGGGGGGGGATGAAGGGGTTTATCTTTTCTTTTAACGTGTTCAAATTTCAATATGTTTAACTTTGTTAAGTTATTTGATATAAATAATGGTAACTTTACACGTGAAAATTACAAAATATACAAACAAAAATTGTTATATTCAAGTATGTAATAAAGAGAACATTGTAAAAAACACCATTAACTAAAAAAGAAAGAAAAAAAATGTAGCAGCAATTGTTTCTGGTCAAAACAGCACAAAGACCCTTTATCAGGCGAAACAAAATGGGCATAAGTGCCGCAAAAATGATTTGCTACAATCGTGCTTATTGTTAAATAGACGAAAAGATGTGGTATTATTTTAGCCTAAAAGAACTGATTATTATTATTATTATTATTATTTTTTTTTTTGGTTTCAATTATTACGTTTATTTACAAAATTTTATTTTTATTACTATCAGGCTTTGTCCGGTTTGCTGTCCCTACAGTTAAACGAATTAAGAGATTAAAAAAAAAAAAAAAAAAAAAAAACAGAAAGAAAGAAAGAAAAGAAAATAAATAACTAAATATATATGTTTTTTATATTACTTTAAAATTAACAGCTAAAGTAAAGAAGTTCCGATTCTTCGCTGCATTTCACAGCGTCTCCGTCTATTGCGAAATGTTCGACCCGGGTTCCCATTGCCTTCGACAACGCCTTAATCGAGAGGTTCAGTTGGTGTGTTTATCGGCAGACAAGTTGTGCTACCATTATTCAAAAATTACAGTTTTACTGTATCTCAGTATCTATTAAACATTTTAGTTTTGGTATAATGTATCAGGGAATTTAATTAAACGAAATAGTTTTCCTAAACTTCGCTCAGTTATGCTAAATTTATATTTAAAATAAATTTATTATATTATAAATTTATAATACGATTAATATAATTTAAATATATAAAAATATTAATATAATACAATTATTCCATATTTATGTATTCATATCTCAAAAATTCTATTAGCAATTTTGCGCCAAATATAATTTTAAGATATGCTATTAGCGCTATTTCAATCCTATGAGGCAATTATGTTATTGTAGAGTTTAAATACCATTTCCAAATTTAAAAATGTTATTTTGATTTGTTTATTTTAATAACAAATAGTTAGTCATATTTCCAAATGTACGCAAAAACAATACTTAGCTATTTATAACTACTTCACTCGTGCCTACTTTATTCATTTAATGATTGGTCGTGGAATCATTTGGACCTGAAACTTTTTTTATTATTATTATTAATAATGTTTTTTACAACTTTAAAAATTTACAAAGTTCTTTATTTACTTTTTTCAACATCAGTTCTTCATTACATATTTTGCTGTCGTAAGTATATGTTTTAAAATCAGTCTCTCTCACTATCTTGTTTTAGATAAGTTTATCTTCAATTTATATTAAAATAAGAAATTATGCTTGAAAGGTTTCAGAGAACATTTAGTAAAATGACAGGAAAAATAGTGTTGAAGGATGAAGAAAGTAAGTAAACTTTTTATATAATTATGAAAAATACATCAGTCGTTTCCACTCAAAATAATTAAGCACGACCCATCATCGGAAAGTGATATGTTGACTACGAGTTCAGCATAATATCATCGACGAAATGTAGTAGCTTGAAAACAGCATGCCTGCAAAATCTTGAAGTCGACAACTAAGTTAAAACTTATGTTTGCCATACAGCGAAGATTAGAGATAGAAGTTTATTTGAAATTCAAAAATTTCAATTTTTAAATAGTGTCGTTTTTTCTGTCATTTTATTAATATCAAAATTCCTATTTTCATATCTTTTCTTTAATGTGTAAAAAAGAGAATAAATGGTTGTATAAGAATGTTTCAGTCTACAAAATTTCTTCCCAATTGCGGGATTTCGCAATTGTTAAGAAAATTATTAGAAAATAAAATTTGAATAATTTCGACAAAAGTAAAATAAGTTCAGACAAATCGACCCACATTAAAATAATAATAATAATAATCTGCACGACTTTTATCAGTTATTACTGCATATTACTATTTTATTTTACTCCTTTTTATTATTATTATTATTATTATTCTTTTAAATAAAGTGGTAAGTAAACATAAAATCGATTTATCAATTTACACATCTAATAATTTTCCTGTTAAAGCAAATTGATACGCACGTCGTGAAGGTATAAAAAAGAGAGCTCACACGCAGAATTAAAAGAAAAAAAAAATAGAGCAGTTTTTTCAAACACTCATTTTCAATATTTGTAATTGCTTCCACCTAATAAGGACTTTTATCATTTTCCCTGTAGCTAGCAAGTATTGCATGCTAAAGAGCGAGTAAAAAGGGGTTTATGTAGCAAATTTGAAGAAAGTTAAAGCCGTTTATGACATATCTTCTGTCGGTCCCACTGACAATATTCAACAAAACTTAGTAAACTCATCTGTTCACCGTAAGATAACAATTACTTAAGAAATGATATCTAAAAAGGAATTAATATAGCGAGTTTGAAGAAAATTTATAAAGCTGTTTTAAAAAAAAAAGCATTCATCAGTCTTAAAATTGACGTATCTTTATAGAACGTTTATCAATTTCCCTGAACTAACACATACAAAAGGACAACCAAAACAAAGTTTATATAACTTTGAAGAAATTCGCCAGTTTTTGAGATATAGTCAATTCAAATGTCCAGTTTTCAATAAAAGTTGGAAAAATCATCTATACACTATACCCATCTTAATTAAGAAGTTCGTCGTTCTTTATTAGTTTTGTAGATATGATAGTCAGAAAATTTCCAGAAACATACTGACATATATACAGTACAGACACACAGACCACTTGCCAAAAACCACTTTTCTGACTCAGGAGACCTTAAAATAGATATGTTAGGTGAAATCTCGATGTCGAAATTTTTGACCGAATGCAATACTTCCATTATCTACAGTATTCGGATTATGGAAATTCATAATAATAAAAATAACTAGCAGGTTACGCCCGCTTTGCTAGTCACTATGTTTAAATGAATTTTTAAAGTAATTGGACCAGTATTTATTTTTTACATCACATTATTAAAAAAAAAAAAAAAAAAAAAGAGTAATACTAAAAATATTTTATTGAAAGTGCTCTAAACCTCGCTTCGGGTACTCACTGCCTACGACACCTCTTTTTCCATCCGCACAGTAGTGTGAGCACCAGAGCGCAGACAGGCACATAGATACTTCTCTATGCAAATCCTGGCATAATTTCAGATAGAAATCATTATTTTATTGAAGAATTTGTTTAATAGCGTACTTCAAATAATTTAATATCTAAGCTGTTAATAAATAAATATTAGCTCCTTAAAAAATAGAGGTTGCACTCCATGAATCTTTATACTATTCACCCGATGATGACATGTATTGCACCTAAAAACTTTTAGATGTATACTTACATACTTACAATAATTTTCATTTAAAAATAATTGATGAATTGGCTTTTCTTCTACATTTTTTCTCCTTTAGTTTGTGAACACTGTTCCTCTTCAACTGGATCTTGATAAACAAATCTCCTTCCTGCCCAATAGCCAAACCCAAATAAACGCTGATGCGGCAACTATCAGTTACATGTTGTTTTTAAGTGCAGCTGGTTTTCTGATTTAACGTGTAGTCAGAGATATAAGTGTGCACGCGTGTGTAGTATTTCTTATGCGTAGAAAAATTCAAGAAAAATAATTTCACTTGTTAATATAATGTATAATTTTATTTCAAATATATTTTGGGATGTTTTTTTACATTTTTCAACAAAATATAAAATTGCTTAGACTTTTGTTCATCTATCCACTAATTTCCTTTTTAAAAATATTTTTAGAATTCCATAAAACTCATATGTTATGACAGGTTTTCCAGATTTATTGTAGGAAGCTTCTCATAAAAAGTTGTACAAGTAGCACAAATGGTTTGAGTATAAAAAGGCATAAAAAAATTTGATACATTACAGTCTAGGAGAAATTTCTTATCAGCGCACGTAAAAATTTTTATACAACGTTAAAAATATAAAACAACATAGATTTTAAAGATGCAATAAAAAATGTTTCCAATCAAAAATAATAAAATAAATATTTGTGATTCATTTATTAGCGGTGCATAAAAATATTCTTATCCGTTACGGAAAATTGATGGGGGAACTATTTCAGTTTCGTAAAAGTGAAATTATTTTTCTTACTTGAATTAAAATAATTATTATTATTATTATTATTATTATAAATAAAATAAAATAGTTTGTTATGGTTACCACTTTTTTTTCTGTTTATAATGGTTTATAGAAATTACATATTATTAAAATTATTTCCGGCGATGAAGGCAGTCGATTTGATTTTCATTTCAAAGAAGCATACTATACTAAATTTTGAAAGAAAATCAATTTTATACCAACATCTGAGAAAATAATTTTATTTACTTTTTTAAGTATTTTACTTTCTTATATGTATATATATAGGAAGAAAAATTTCGACTTCCGGTTTTCGATGTATTTTCATGTTTTGAGATTCCAGAACATTATTTGACCATTTTTAGAAAGTTTCTCTCTGTGAGGGTGCATTAAAAAAAAAAAAAATGTAAACGCTGTATCTCACGAATCAATGAACGAAATTTAACCAAACTTAATATGGTCAGACCATGATTAAAATCTTTCCTCATTACAGTTGTGGATCATTCACTCAATACATAGCTCTATATTTCTACTTCTTCGTAATTTTCAGTATGACGCAGTATAGGAGGAAATTTCATATAGATGTACTAATGATAATTATTTTTTTTTAATTTTTAAAATGAAATAAAAAATAAATATTTAAGTAACGAACAACCAACCAGGGTTTTTTTTTCTTTTGTAGAAGTTGAGGAATCGCTCGGCCTTTCCCGCGAGGGACTAAATTTCCAATGCTTGTATTTTTCAAAAGAACTCGTCAGTACCTTTTGAGTAAATAACTGAACCAAATTTGTGGTAAATTAAAACAAAGTTATAAATTATATTCAGTTAAATAAAAAAAGCATTTTTTAAGATGTTGGCACAAAATTGATTTTTTTTTTTTTTCTGATATTGAGAAACATTGTTCTAAGATGAAAATCGTTTGTATGCATTCGGGAAAATAATCTTATCAAATTATCTGCACAACGCGAATTTGCATAATAAAAAATATAAAAGAAAGTTTTGTGGTGCTGCAACATACTAGTTTCTGTCAAAAATACATAAAAAATCAATAAATTTGCTTAAAAATATCACAGATATATAATTCAACCGTTCGTTTCAAAGATATTGACAAATTCTTTTCAAGAATACCCATATTGAAAATTTACTTAATCTGGTATACTTCTCCCTCAGGGGGGGAGGAAGCAATGTTTGTACATTTACAAAAAAAAAAAAAAAAAAAAGTAGAAGAAGTAAATTTTTTGGACTACTAGCACTTTCATAAATTTCTGTGCACACACCGAGAGACAGACAGACAATTTTTCAAATTAAGTTTATCAGAACAACACAAAACGTGTAAAATCTATCGAAAACCGGATGTCGAAAATTTTCCCGAATCTAATGCTTTCTTCTTAAATACACTTAAGGAAGAAAAAATAAAAATAAAACATTAATTATAAATATTTATTATTATTATAATAACTTTCTCCCGTCCATTTAATATAAATATATAAATTAAGACCATAATCTTTATTTTATTAATTTTATTAAATTAATAATTAAAAAAATTAAAATGCAACAAGAAAGTTAACGACTATCATAACTTACTTAAAACGGATCAACTGAATATTAACTTCCTAGAAATCCTTTTGTTATAAAAATGGCTTTAAATTCAAACACTTTTAACAAATAGTATTTAAAAAATAATAGAAAATCAAATCAATAATTGAATTACTTACTCGTATATCCTTTTTTTATGATTTAACATCTTTCAGGCTCGCAGCTACACCGGCAGACTACAATAACGAACAAACTTCGTATGAAATGTCAGACGGCGAGCGAATTTCAAATCAACAGAAAATAAATCACAGCGCCATCTAGGCATACAAATTGATTATAGCCTTATAATTTGTGGCCAAAACATGAAAAATATGATGTTGGCCTTATAGTGATAGCCTGCATAAGGCCAACTGTGTTTATGCCACTTCTGGGCCATCGACCATTTTTCTTTAGGCCTTCAATACTGCTGGCAGCCATAAACGGCCCACTGCTGGAGTTAAGTGGGGCAACCGGCAACTGATGGCAAGTGCAGGATGCCGGCTGTAGGCCATAACGAGCCCATCAGTATAAGTTTTGCTGGGTAATATTGCATTAATTGCTTTGAAGCCTGTAGTTATCTTTTTCTAACTTCTTTAAAATTTCTTGATAAAAGTAAAAAAAAAAAAAAGGGGGGGGGGGGGAGATATTATGCAATTATTTCAAAATACTTCTTAATTGTAAATGTTTAAGAGGATTTATGAATTGTTTATTTTATCAAGAAACAACTACGAAGTGTAAAGGAAAACAATAAAGCAGCGACCTCGGTGAGCAATAACAGCACATATCTGCCTAGGCACTGAATCGAACAGCGATTGGATGACATGTGCTGATAGAGCACTTCATGAAGTTTTAACACGATGCCACAATTCATCGATCGAAGTTACTGGTGGATGGGGGGGGCAGTCACTTTTCAACGATTAAACAGTCATTTTCATTGGTGCGAGATCAGGAGGACGCGCTGGCCAGAGCAACAGTCGAACACATTCGGCATCAATGAAGGTCCAGACAATATGGACAACTTGCGGTCGTGCATTGTCCTGCTTAAATGTTGCGCTTCGGAGGCCTTGAACATAGGGCAGAGCTATGGGCCTTAACTTGTCAGAAATGTAATGGCTGGTATTCAGAGTGGCGGGACTGAAAACAAGTGGTGACTGGGACGTGTATCCAATGGTACAACATACCATCCATCCAGGTGGTGACTCAGTATGCGGCTAACAAAATTCTGATTACCCTCAAATCTGCATCACTGATATGGGCGCCATTAATGTGTGATCAACGATGAACCTAGACGCAGGAATGGCGTGGAGTCACTTTTCAGACAAATCACAATCCTGTTTACAGCATCAAGATTGCCTTATCCGTATTTAACGGCATTATGAATAATGCACATTGCCAGCTGGGATTCGACATCATCATACTGTCCATCATTTGAAATGATGTTATGTTTTCCCATTGGATACACGTCTCGATTACTTCATGTTCGTATTCTTGGCACTCTGAACAGCGGCCATTAAATTTCTGATGAGTTAAGGACCGCCCCTCTGCCCTGTATTCGAGGCCTCCGTAGCGCAAAATTTAAGCAAGATAATGCATGACCGCAAGTTGTTTGTATTGTCCGGACCTTCTTTGATACAGAATGTGTTCAACTGTTGCTCTGGCCAGCGCGTTCTCCTGATCTCGCACCAATGAAAATGACTGTTTAATCATTGAAAAGCGACTGCCCCCCCCACCACTCACCAGTAACTTCGATCGATGAATTGCGGAATCGTGTTGAAGTTTCATGAAGTGTTCTACCCGTACATGTCATTCAATCGCTATTCGATTCAATGCCTAGGCAGATATGTGCTGTTATTGCTCACAGAGGTCGCTGCTTTATGTACTGTTTTCTCAGTACATATTACTCCAAATTTCCTGAAATTTTAATCAATTGTTCTTCCTACTATAATGTATGTGTCCAACAAATTTCATTCCGTTATTATCATTCCTTCTTGGTGTTGCATTTTCAATGTCAAGCAGTGTATAATGGAAATTTTGTGATTACGATAATTTTCGACATAATGCTCAAAATTGAACCAAAGTTATACAGCAAACTTATCTTACAAATATCTTACAAGGAAACATTCAAAAGGTGTCATCCTCAAAAAGTATTGAAAAAAAAATATATGTGATTCTGCTCTTCCTAAAACACCAGAAAATGAAAAAAATATCGGCTGAAATTAATTACAGCGACCACAAAAAATTATCAAAATTAAGCATATTTGGCGATTTCACACTGCTAGGCGATTGATTTTGAGTACTTGGCGGAAAAGCAAAACACGGTTCTGTTCGTACACGGCAGCCTCGGTGCTAGCAAACGTATCGTCTAATAGCGCTAAATCGCCAAATATGCTTAATTTTGATAATTTTTTGTGGTCGCTGTAATTAATTTCAGCCGATATTTTTTTCATTTTCTGGTGTTTTAGGGAGAGTAGAATCAGATATATTTTTTTCAATACTTTTTGAGGATGACACCTTTTGAATGTTTCCTTGTTAGATGAGTTCGTTAACTAAGCTGCTCTGCAGTTTGTTTTCAAGTGGAGGCTACATGAAAATTTCAAATCCACATTTAAAAGAACTTAGTTAAAACCGTATTTGCTTGAAACGTGATGTTTACATTGGCCACATAAGGGTCTCAACCAAGAATTTATTAATGAATTATGTTCATCCTTTAATACATTGAGTTGTGAAGTGGAGCTGTGATCGCCCCCTTTTCCATGTACCGGTAGTTTGTTTTGGTTTTGTTTGTAAACAGAAGCATGAATGCTCGGAACGCCGAAGTGTCGTTACCGAGAATAAAGTTTTGATATGATCTAAAATTAGTTTATTTAATTAGTTGTACAATCCATTTGTCGATTTCAGAGTAATATTATATTTGTTGCATTAACATTTCTGATCCGTCGAGTCGGTGTGTTAGAACTTAGAAATTTAATTAGTTTCGTTTTGTGAACTTCAGTTATTCTTTAAAGAGTGAGTACTATTCAGTCGAAAATCATTATTTGTGCTGCAAATTTGCTGTTGCTGAATTAAGTTAAGGGTGAGTAGAACCCTTTTGAATACTTTTATGACTTTTATAGAATAATAATAATTATTATTTATTAACTGAAACATTAAGAACATTTTTCCATTTGGTGTTAGTTATTGTTTGAAGATATGAATATTGAAGTTAGATATAAATAAGAAGTTATTGTTTGAAGATAATAAAAATTTCTTTGAATTCTTTATGATTTGTATAGAAAAATTATTATTAGTTGTTTTTTTAATATTTTTTACGTAATTTTATAACACGTTTTGTTAATTATTTTTTTAATATAACGAAATGGCTGAAAAAAAAGATATGTTCTCGCAAAGAAAAGAGCACAAAAAGCGGTACAAACGAAGTTAAAACAAAAATTATCTGGACCAGAATTAAATATTAGTGATTTAGAATTATTGAGAACAAAATTTAAGAATTTACAGGTTGAGTTTGATTCTATTTTCCTTTCTATTATCAAATTAAGTACAACAGAAAATGTCGAAAACGTTATGGATGAACAAGATGAAATTAATTCTACTCTTATAGATATGGAATTTGATGTTAATAGTAAGTTGTCAAAATTAGATACTCAGAATAAATCCGAAAATTCTACCTTAAATTCAGTTTCGGTTTCAGAGAATTCTGTAGTGCGTTTGCCAAAAAATTTTTTACCCACTTTTGCGGAAGAAATACACGCTTGGCTTTCATTTAAGGATCTTTTTAGGGCCAGCATAGATCAAAACGTAAATTTATCAGATGCTATGAAGTTGCAGTATTTTAAATCAGCTTTAAGAGGATATGCCTTTAGAATTGTTCAAACTAATTCAATAACAGATTCTAATTATAGATTAGCGTGGTCTCTACTTGAAGAAAGGTATTCGAATGAACGAGAACAAATTTATGCTAATCTCAAGAGACTTATAAACATTTCCGTTATTCAGAATTAGTCGCATCTGCGATTCTAAATTTAATTGATGTGACAAGTGAAGTTGTTAGACCATTGGAATGTTTAGATTAAAAATTAGAAGGTTTTTCATCAACTATTTGTGCTTTTATTTTAAGTCAAAAGCTTGATCAAAATACTAAGTTATGGTGGGAAAGAAATTAAAAAAAGGATACATTACCTAATATTACTGAATTATTAGATTTCCTTAAAGATTATGCAAGAACATTAAATGCAACAAAAACTTCAGTAATTCCTAAACGAAACAATTCAAAAATTTCGTTAATGGTACCATTTGTAAATGATAAAAGTGAAAACACCTGTAAACTGTGTAAGGCTAAACATAAATTGTTTAAATGCCATAAAGTCCAAAAATTAAGTGTGAAAGATAGGTTCGAGTTTCTAAAAAACAAAGCTTATGTTTTTGTTGTTTTGGCAATCGCAGTGGGAGAAATTGCTTTTCTAATTATTCTTGCAAAGTTTGTAAAAAGAAACATAATTCTTTAATTTGTTTTGATCGAGAAAAATCTCCGTTCCTTCAGAATAAAAAAAGTTTTGAGATTGCGCCGTCGTCTGATCAAACGTTTGACTCCAGCGAGTCTGCAAATTCTCAGGAACTCAATGCTAATGCGATTTCTTTTGAAAGTAAAAATGAAAACGCATGTTTTATGACATCGACTAGTCATAATAATATTATTGTGAAGAAAGTATAGAGCAGTTTCATATGACGTCATAGTGACGTAGATGGAGGGCTATCAACTCCACGTGAAAATAAATAGACGCCATTTTTAGAACAGTAAGCAAATGGCAGTTGAAAACAGCTCACAGCACCATGGCAACCGCGCATAGCAACCAGTGATGGAGGGCACGCTGGCCACGTTGCCATGCTGTTATCAGCTGTTTGCAACTGCCCTATTATTATCTACTGCCATGGTAAGCCATTAAGGATAATGAGGCCATTAAGGATAATGAGGGGAAAATATATCAAGCGAGAATTTTACTAGATAATGGAAGTATGATTCACCTTTGCACATCTAAATTAGCTGAAAAGCTTCAGTTGCAAAAAGAAAATGTAAATTTATCAGTAGGTTGTTTAGCAGGAATTTCAACTACTGTGAAATCAAAAATGAGTGCCGTAAGCTCCAATGTAGATAAATCCTTTAGTCTTAAGTTGGATTTTTATATAGTTCCAAACATTACTCATTTGATACCATCAATGCAGATTGATTTACATAATGTTGGAATGCCAAAAAATGTTAACTTAGCCGACCGAGAATTCTATGAACCAAGAAAAATTGAGTTGCTCCTTGCAGGGCCGTAGGAACGTATTCTGGGGCTCCCCCCCCCATAAATTCATCTGGGGCTCCCCCCCCATAAATTCATCTGGGGCCCCCTCCTATTATTTTAGAACAAAAACTGTATTGAAATTTTCATATCAGATTTTACTTTTATAACGATACAATTACCCTGATACTTATGTATATAATCAGTACACACTGGTGCACAAAATCTAAGGACAGATGACAATAGCTAAGCTACAGTCGGTAACAAAAGTGTCCGAACACTAGCAAAAATTCCTGTGTAAAAAAAGTACACTTCATATGGTTTTGTTAAATATATCCTTATCGAATCATGTTCTTACACTGACTAAGAACAGGAATCGACAAGGATTTATTTAACAAAACCGTACGAAGTGTACTTTTTTTACATAGGAATTTTTGCTAGTGTTCGGACACTTTTGTTACCGACTGTATATAGATTTTTTTTTTTCGAATATCTAATGCTTCGAATACTTCATGGATTCTCTTAAAATTTTAAGGGTAAAAAGAACATGTTAACACATGTATTGCACCGAAAGTTTTGCCTCGAAGGCTGAAAAGGGATTAGTCATAAATTAATAAAAAAATATATAATATTTGGGATTACCCTGTAAAAAATAATGTTTGAAATGAGTTGCAGCAATAGTATATGATTATGGGCGTTCTTTTAATTATTTGCTGTTGTGCTATATCCTCTCGTCCAATCAGCGGGACGAATTCCATCCCTTTGGACGAACTGCGTAGGTATACAGTGAACTTGCGGTCGGTAGCGATTGTTAGCAGAGATGGTTGCATTAGCTTATCCTAGTGCAGTTTGCCATTTAGTATCATTACTCGATTTTCCGGAATGGTGCCAAGCGCGGAGTCTGACGCCAAGAGCGACGAAATCGCTACACATTGGAGTATCGCAGTATAGGATGTATTACGAATGTTACGGAAAGGTAGTAATTTTTATCTTACAGATAGAGGGCGACCAGATCTCGAATATCCACCAATCAGCGCGTTTCTTTACATTTCTGGCTGTTCGTTCGTTGGTCGTTCTCGGAAATCGGATGATGACTGAAGCCGAAGGGGCGAGCTTTCACTTTCTTCCGATAAGTTTCAAAGATACTACACCAGGCAGCGATCGAATCGCTTTCCTACACTTGGCTGAATTAATGTGGAAAAGAAACTCCGGTTCCCGTGCTCGCTGCCCTATCTCGTTTTAATTCCTATACAATCTTCTTCCATGGCGCTATTACAAACCCCTCTAATGGTCGTCTTTTCCTGGTAACACGTGACCCGAGACACGTACCAAGGCTGAACTGGATCCGACGCTCCTTCGCGCCGATTCAAGGCTTTAACATTTCCCCCATTTTCACCAGACAAGTTTCGGATTTAACCTGCAACGTAAAAGCGCACCAAGCGGCAAAAGCTGAATTAAAAACGTAAACATAAAACGCGATCTTTTATCGGCGCTGCGCTGGATCATTAAAATTTCTGTTATTTCTTCGTCTACAACATGTTATTTGTTGAAATTTCTCATAAAAATATACTTTGGCACATTTGAAATTCCTCATAAAAATATGTTTTGACCATCAACATATAATATATTGCAGCTTTTTTATTTACGAATGTATATATACATGCGTGTGTGTGTGTGTATTGCTTACTAATATAAATAGTTATTTTAATATTTGACAATATTTTATTTAACAATAAATAGATAAATAAAAACTACTACTCGTACAGCTTAAAGCTAAAGATTTAGTATATTTTGTCAATTTATTTTTATTTCTTTTTCTAAAATAAACAATATTCTCAAGTCTCCTATTCAAAACGAAGTTCAAAGTAATTTCTCTTCTAATTTGAATTCGTGCAGCTTATTTTGTCTAAATGGTTTCTAGTACAGAAATGTATTTAAATGATTTCTATTAAATAAATAAATATATATATTCCTTCCTCTCTTATTATCTTAAATAAATGCAACTTTGTGTGCACTTCTAATTATAATGTAGTAGGTAGAAACTCTTATCTTTACCCCCCCCCCTTTTTTTTAAACCCCTTTTCATTGGTATAATTTGGCTTTTGCCTTGCCCCTTAATCTTACATTTTATCTTTGAAGTAATATCAAGGCAAATTTCCTACGAAGTTAAGAACAAAAATTAAGCATAAAAGTTAAGCATACTTCTGTTTTGGTAGTGTTAAGCATACCCTTATTAGTGCAGAAATATTACAGATACTTCCAAAACTGCAGAATGATTACTTTTCATGTTTTATTTGGTCATTTTTAACCACCAAATTATTTTAATTAAACTTTATGTTGATAAAAAAAATTTAACATTGGAATTATTTTTTTTTATTGTATTACTAAGGTCTGTATTTTATTGTATTAATATAAAAATCTCATAAACCTATCCCAAATATAATGCAAAATACATACCAATTCGGTATTTACGTATTAGCTCTCACTAGTTTGAAGTGAAACAGCTAACTCATCTTAAGAGCAGATAATATCTAACCTCACCAACAGCCCATGTTATTCTATGGGGAAATTTGTTTCCATAGTTATTCATTATCAAATATATATATTTAATTAAGTTTACACATTTAGAAAATTCATAATCATTAAATTAACACTTATTTTTCAAAAACTGATTTTTTTTATTTCAATTTGCATCTAAAAATTGAGAAAAATGCACTTAGTAAAAATTTGCATTTTTGAACTAAAAATATAAATTTAAAATAAACTTTTTTTTTTTTTTTTTAATTGATACTAATTTAATAGTTACGAATTTTTTAAATATGAAAACGGAATTTAAAAAATACATCAGGTAATGAGTAATTGTGGAAATAAATTTTCCCATAAAATAATATAGGCCTTCCGTGTCTGCAGGATTAACTATTATTTAAGGCTGCACATCAGTCAAATTGTCCCTTTCTTCCTTCTTTGGACTTTTTAAGGGCTTGCAGAAGATTTTTTTAAGGACTATGTAGAATCCTTATTTCCACACACATGTATATATACACACAGTGGCACAGGGTTTCGGACCCACCCACAAACTCCCCCTCCCTTCTTAAAAAAAATGGCCTTTTTTTTTGGGGGGGGGATTACCCACTTTTAAAAAAAACAATAAAACCCACTTTCAAGTATATATATGTATATTTTATCAAGTATATATATGTATATTTTACATATATATTTTCTTACTTCACATTATTATACATAATTAGAGTAGTAAAATTCTCGAGAATAACCTCCTTGAAGAGAATAATCGAGAATATTCTTATAGAAGCTATAATAACAGGCAATTTTGAAAAGTGTGCTCTGTATAAGTATTAATTTATATGGAAAATTAGAATTTTTTAAAATTTTGCTTTTAATAAAATAATCGGATTGATTAAAGAAATAATTAAATTTATTTAGTTGTAGGTATTAAAATAAAATTAATTCTTTAAGGCTAAAAGATAAAATCTTGTAAATTACTAAACAGGAAATGTAGTGATAATCCTAGTAATTAAGCGACAAACCATTAATGAAATTTTTTTAAAAATTTCATTACCGATATTATTTTTTAAACGTGACATTAAAAAAAAAAAAAAAAAAAAAAAAAAAAAAGAAGAAGAAGAAGAATTTTTCTAATTATTTATATTTTCGCTTTAAAATGTTTTACACGTATCTGTATGAGATAAAAATGAATTTATCCAACAGCTATTTAAAGAGTAAACATACGACACTGTTTTCAAATAAAAAAGAAAAAGTGTGTTCACCAAAAAAATGGCAAATGGATGGATGTAGACAATATTAAATTAAAAGCCAAATAAAAAGCAAAAACAGTTGAGTAATATTGATGATAAAGAATTCGATAAGTTGTCTAGCACTGAAGAAGCTAGCTTATCCCTTTCCGACCCGAAACATTTTTCTTAAAATATTACATTGTTCTGCTTCTGCAAACTGAATATATATATATATATATATATATATGGACAACAACCAAAACTTGTTGATTTAAAATTGTACTTTATACTTTCTGCTAATTAGCTCGATCGTTCATTTCCTTATTTTATTACATACGACTGTTCCAAATGCAAAAATGTAAGTGGATGTCTAACCTGCACGATCGTATGATCTGGGTCTGAAAGGGTTATTTGATCTTTTATCAGAAAATGAGACTGACTGTTTGTTTTGATTTTAAATTTTATGTAATGAATAACCAATTACAAAATTAAATTAAATTTCATTTTTAAGCTATTTGTTATTTTGCTTTTCATGCATGTTGGGGTACTACATACACATTTTTCAATGACAAACTCAAATTTGCTCTTTTATAACTTGTGTCATTTTTATGTAAATGACTTAATTCAGATTATTTCATTTGTACTTTTGCTTTAGAGAAGGTTTCAGTTATGTGTTTTATATGTGATTAGCAGGCTTTATTAAAAGTTATTATGTATGGGAGGGGGGGGGGATCTAGAAATTGTAGAAGAAAAATGTCTATACTAATTATCTTAAAAAATTATAAATTAAAGGGTCTAACGCTAAAGGCAGTAAAGTAAAATAAAATAAATATTAATGGACGTGCATTTATTTTGTACAAGATATAAAGTGTAAATTGTATAATTAAAATGTAACAGCTCTAGAATTAAGAAAATGATATTAAAAATTTTCATATCCAAGTATTGAAAAATGTTGAAATAATTCTAATCGCAAAAGGTTCTACATCCGATGAAGAGTGTTTTCTTGAAATAGAAAATTTAGTTTCAATAAAAGCTATAAAACTTCTAATTTTATTTAAAATATTAAATGCAAATTCTATTCAATATGTAAATTTCAATTGGATTGCAATATTCCATTACATAATCCAAAAGTATATTTTTTTCTTAAATTTCTTCCTATAACTCATTTTTTATTGTATTAAAGTTTTTTTAATTTTTACCTAATTCATTAAATTAAGAATTTTATTGTTATTAAGTTAATTTGTTATCATTAAATTATAGGAAAGGCACGTTAGGTTTAACATTCACTATAAAAAAAAAAAAAAAAAAAAAAAAAAAATTGTCAACTCACAGTCATCCTGTTATTACCATTTACATCGTCTTAATGAGCACTCAATACTACAAATTTGGAATATTTTTAGAAGTTCTGAATATAAAAAAATTTAATCCTTTTTTATATAACAGTTCTTTAATTCTTTGATGAGATCGACAAAAGTGTAAAAAAAAAAAAAAAAAAAAAAAACACTTTATGTAAAGGATAAATATTAAAGCAAAATATAAGAATTTAGGTGGAAAAAGCCTGTGTTACAGAAATGAATGATTTGATTGTTTTATTTTTAAAAATAAAAATAAAAAATATTTTATTAACATGGCTATGTGAAAACTTTTTTATTAGATGAGATATAAGAGAATTCCATGTCTGAAAGAACAAACTTTACATCTTGTATACATTATTACAGAAAGAAAATCACCACAACCTTAAAAAAAAAAAAAAAAGCTGAAAAATCTCATCCCTGTTTATTAATAATAATTTAAATTATTTTTAGATGAAGCAATAATTAATGTTGGAATATTAATTACTTCTTAAAGTGGCAAATTTATTTAGGAATAGGTATAATATGGCTGGAAAACATATACTAATAAAACCTGGCTTTAAAAAAAAAAAAAAAAAAAAACCTGGTTTTTGCCAACCCTGAATTACTGTATAGAAAGAAATAATTCATTTTACATAAATATTAAGAATATGAAGGTCATTTAACTTTTAATTAATTATAATAAATTAATATTACTATTATTTTGTAATAAGTTTTCTTTTAGTCTAAAACTGTTCTCTTTTTAAATAAACTTAAAATTCAAACCCAATTGTGTTATTCTACATTTAACATAAAAAAAAACCCAATTAAACCTAAAAAAATACTCCACCCGGGTTGGGCTTTAAAAAAAAAAAAAAAATTCTTAAAACCTTGCAGTGGCGTATTCAGGATTTTATTTCGAGGAGGGATGAGTTAAGTTCGATAATGTTTCATAGCATACAGAAATCATAAATATTACTCTTAATCTTTATGTTTTAAAACTTTCTACAAATTTCAAGAGGGGCTGTAGTCTATAACCCCCCCCCCCCTTCCGCACACACACATACCTCTGGATACACCACTGTATACACACACATATCTATATACAGTATGGTTTTGGAAAAAAGTTAAATAAAGTAGTTTAGAAAAAAATTATTTAACAATATAGTAGTCTAACACAACATGAATTTTCGTACAAATACAATTTCGAAAAGGAGAATTTTGAAACAATCTTTTTAAATTCTTTAAAAAATAATAAATTATTCAGTTACTTACGAGATGATCCTGGAATGTTTTTTAATCCAGCAAAGTTGAAAACACATTTTATTTTTACATATGTTTCAAGTGTTAGAGAAAAAAAATAGATACACAATTGTTTTTTGATACTAATTCTTCATTAAACAGTAAATCTCAATGTAATGATTTAAGCAAAATATATTACTATAATATCATTTTAATAAACTTTTAATTTAACTCTTTTCTAAAAAAGCAAATTTGATAATTGCTATAAATGTTTTTACAGAATCCATTTTCAAAACATGACATACATGTCAATGCAGAATCATCATCTCCTTTATTATAATTTATTTTATTTTAAGATAGAGGCGATTTAAGCATTTAATTTAAGGTATCCACCTTGAAATTTTATACATTTTAAGTATTATTCAAAATTCCTTGATCTTTAAGAGTATTTACAGGTGGCATGTTCAGTTCAGAGTTATGAGAAAAATTCAATAGCTTTGCATCTTGTACTTTCTACTTTTACAATTGGGGTTTCTTCATGCTTACGTTTTGTTTTGCTTATGCATTAGAATTAGGTTCCCTTAATTGCCGCTTTAAAATTCGTCTAAGCTTATCCTCAGAAGATAATTTATACAAAGGATATACTGGAAGAACAGAAGGCACAGACATAGGCTTCAGCCGTCGTCTTTTTTAATTCTGTATGCAATCTTCATTTTTAAAATGTTCGCTACAAAACACGTGACGAATTGAATTTATCGATTGCATAATATTCCTTACGAGAGATAATTTTTAACCAGGCTTTTAACCATCATTATTCGAAGAAAATTCATCAAACGATAGTCTTTATTTTTTCTGGAATTCGATTCGCAAAATGGAACATAGTAGTAAGACATATTCACGAAGTTTATAATGATAATCTATCTCTTCATTGAGTGAAATCAAGTTCTTGCCAGAACTTAAGTTACTATTTAAAACAACATTTAATCAGAATCCTAATATAACATATAT
This sequence comes from Salticus scenicus, assembly GCA_963930645.1. Classification (NCBI taxonomy): domain Eukaryota; kingdom Metazoa; phylum Arthropoda; class Arachnida; order Araneae; family Salticidae; genus Salticus; species Salticus scenicus. The sequence continues at coordinate 175,854,232 of OZ005657.1, forward strand.
TCGATAATTTCACAATCTATAGAAAAGAAAACAAAATAAATACTCAAGATCGTCCTAATAATTCCATGTAAATAAACCGCGTAAAGACCTACGTACGCAGCGCCATCTGGTGAGAAATCTTACGTAGATTTGTGTCTTTTGAATTCTTTTGTTATTTTCAGAATTGTTATAGCCTTGTATCCGCGCTGCGGTGGAGCGTCGGATCCAGTTCAGCCTTGCACGTACAAATACCAACACGCATGCGCATTTTATTGAAAGGAATGACACATCTAGGATCTTGCGTTTCATCCACGTTGATTTGATGCCGCGTTGGAACCGCGTGGTATGGTAATTGAAATGGTTTGATGTCTGTTATTTAGCATTGCTTTGCTGTTATACTGTTCGAAAATCAGTCGCTAGTTGTGTGAATATTTTGTTTGTCAAGTATCATTCATAAATGTCAGTATGATCGAATCTAGTTTTTCGTGTTCAAGGTAACAATTATTTTTTTTATTTCGATAATTAGTACATGTGTCATTCTTCATGTAGCCGATATTGTTTATTTAAAATGTGTCTTTTTGTGAATTATAGTTTAGATTACTACAGGCGTATTATTTTATTCTTAATTATACTTTGATAAAGTTTAGCACAGCTAAAAATAACTTATGTAGCTTTTGTTTTGCTAAAGTGTCTGTTGCCTTTGCGCGAGATTACCTTTTTTTCTGAAATAAAGATCAGAATCAGAGTAGTTATTAAAAAAAAAAGTTACATACTCGTTGTTCGTTGGTATAATGTCAAACTTTATATTATATCAGTTATTTTGAGATGCAAAACAAACTTATTTGTTGCTGCAGAATTTTAAAAACTTGAAAAATAGTTATGCTAAGTCAGATGGTGACTTTAAAACTGGTGATAATCTTTCTATTATCGTGCAGTAACATGGACAAAAAACTTTCTCAGGAAAAAAATTTGTAAGAGTGAAAGATATTGAATAGTTCCTCTTTACATGTTCTAAATTCTAATAAAGTAAGCTTAATTAATAAAGTGAAAGAGCATTAATAAAAGTTAATTTATTAAAGTAGAAGAACATTGCTGACATTTATGTTGTAGATGTGAAAAAGATTGGCTATTGCAAGGCGTTTGCAAAATATTTGATCATCAATCGTTATTTTTTTTTTATCGCAGTTACAGAAAATCAAGATATTTCATTAGGAAAACTCAAAATCAGAAAAAAAATTCTTTCTAAAGTGGGAAACAGGCTGAAAATTGGTAGTCTCCCACGAAAACTACATCTTGTACTCTGTACCCAACAAAAGTTAAATAGTTCTAAAATTTTCATTATTTTTATGTTTTTAAAGAAAATGCATTAACAGATAATTTATTAACAGCTAAACTCAAAAATTGTGAAAATATAATTACAGAGTCGTTACAATTAAATTTTTGCTGTAAAAATGGGAGAATAGATGGGGAAAATTGACTTTTGACAGACCATTAACATTTTTTTTGAATTTGCCAAGAGGGTGCTGTTCTGAATTATAACCCGCCACAGGTGGTGGTCAAAAGCGAGCTTTTCGATGATCTGACCAAACAAGAAAACACGTTAAGGGGGGGGGGGAGCAATTTGGTCTGAAACAATACATAGTAAACAAGGAAAATATCATAAAATAAATTAAAATTTTTTTTTTTACTAAATACAGTAGAAGATCTTTATAACGCAAACCTAAAAACACAAGGTTTTGCGTTATATAGAATTTTGCATTATATAGATCACGTTTCACACATAATTAAATTTACCTTGTAAACATAGTCAAATATGTTGAAAGAGAGTTGCAGAGTAGGGTCTTTTTGTTCCATTCCTTGGAACAGTAGATAGATGTGTAATAGGTTACACAGTTAAATTTAGTTTATAAAAATAGTCCATATATGCCTGTACCAAATCATTTATTATGACTCACTTAAAAAAAAATATTGTATATGTAATGAAATAAAGTTTTTTTTATTAAAAAGGTCTGAATTAAGGAGATAAAGAAAAACAAATGTATCGCATTAAGTTCTCTACAAACTAACAGTTTTTTTACAAAGTATTTCTTAACTGCAAAATGCATTGTTTATGTCTGAGAAGTTGTGCGTTATATAGAGAATTGCATTATGTAGAATTGCGTTATAAAGATCTACTGTAATTACAAAATTTGTAACCAGTCACAATTAAAGTAAACTTAGAACATACAATCACACAGTATAAATGCTCAAAATTCCCAATCACAGGAATAAGTAATATACATGTCTGTATGCTTCGTGTACATGAACAAAACAAAACAAAATACTGAATACCCCTATTTCAGAATGTGTGAATCTAAAAATAAACAAAATTTTGGGTTTTCAGTAATCAGAAATAAGATTTTTCAGCCCTTTTTTTTTTTTTTTTTTTTAAATTTTTTCAGCTGTTTTTTTTATTTCTAATGTGTAAATATGGTTCTAATGTTTATTTCTAATGTGTAAATTCTAATGTCTTCTTTTATAAATTGAAGATTAAAATAAATATTTATTACTCTAATATAATAGATTTTGTCATGAAAATTGTATTTCATTTCAACACCTTGCCGTTGCATACAGCAGCCATTACAGGCTTGCGTTCAGTTTCAGCTTTTTTATATATTTGCTAATCTCCCTGAGTAATACTTATGCCTGTATGCTTCGTGTACATGGGGGGGGGGGAGGGAAATCGCAATACTACTATCTCAGTGCATGAAATTACATGTAGCAGCAATCAGTGACGTATGTATGAATGCTTCATGCACATAAAAATTTAATACCCCCCTTCAGAGGAAAATAAAATGATTTTTTATATCACCATTTTACTGATTTTAATGATATATTCTGTAACTATCACTTACTTTTTATGAAGATCACAATGAGTGTATTATATATCTTGGGGGGGGGGGGGGACATAGATAGAAGTAAAATATATTCTTTAAACTACCGTATAATCAATTAAAAAAAAACTTTGTATATATACAACTTTCTGCTTATGAAAAATTACAGTGAGTGCACACATATCTGGACGATTTGATAAGGAAGGGGGGGGGGGAGCAGAGTGAAAAAAAATGGTTTTTTTTATATTACCATGCTACTTATTTAAATGAAACTTTGTACGACTATCACTTTCATTTTATTAGAATTGTAGTGAGATAGTGCTGACTCTAAAATAAAAGGGCCGCCGGGGGAAATTCAATGAAAAGGGCATTATTTACATAATTTGCGGCCTTCAAATGTTGTGATTTTTGTACATGACAAAAGTAAATGACTAATTTTTTGTGTATATATATATATATAGGCTATATGCACTTGTTCTTCCAGAAATGCTGTAAAACTATTGCAAGAAAGTTGAAAAGTCAGAAAGAAAAGTATCTAAAGGCCTCAGAACATTTCAAAATTTAGAAAAGGCTATTTGATACCAAAAGGTTTTTAAAAGGGCCGCAGGGTGCTAAAATAAAAAAAAGACAGTAGGGTGCTAAAATGGGTTTGAAAGGGCAGCAGGGAGCTAGGCTAATTTAGAGCACCCTGCCAAATTAGCCTAGAGAGTCAGCATTATGAAAGTTACCTATAGTTGATAAAGGGGGGAGGGGGCAGGTGAAAAGTAAAATAATCTTTTTTAACCACTTATTATCATTTGTTTTATTTACATTTTGTGTAAATATCAGTTATTATTAATCAAAAATTGCAGTGAGGTACGCAAAAATTACATGTATGATTTAAATGTGTAAAAAAAAAATTACTTAAAGTGAAATTTCTTTTACTCTCTTTTGTCCTCCACCCCCTCTCCTCACACTCACACAGAAATAAAAAAACTCTCATTGATGCTTAGTTTTATAAGGAGAAATTGAGAAAAGTGTCCTTTTTTCCGCAATCTGGGGAAAAAGGGCACTTTATTGTTCCCTGTAAAATACTTGCTAAACATGGACGATAAATTTTTTTTTTTTTTTTTTGTTTCTATGAGTGTGTGGGGGGGGGGACAGATTAAACAAAAAAATTTCTATTTTAGAATAATCTTTTATCAATGTTTGATATTAACTTTAATTAATGTCTGATATTAACAACGTATTGAATTTTTGCATACTAACTTAGACACTGAAAGATACTATGATACGTAGCGCAGGGCTCCCAGCGTTCCTATATTTTTACGGTAGTTTTATTGTACTCCCCACAATTTTCAAAAAGAAAATTTTCATGTCAAAATATGCAAGAAAATTTTCTTTCTAAAAATTACGGTGAGAGTATAATAAAATGATCGTAAAAATATAGGAATGCTGTGAGCCCTGATAGCCGTCTCTAATAATTTTCATAAACTATAAGTGATATTTATACAAAATTTCATATAAATACAAAGTGGTATGACTTAAAAACAATCATATTTTTTTCTCTCTGCCTCCCCCCCCCCTCCCCCTTTTCCTCCAAAGATACAGGTAACGCTCACGGTAATTTTGCATTAAAAGTAGGTAATAGTTTTTGAAATCTATTATATTAAAACACAAAGCCTTTTTTGTAAGACCAAAATCGTACGATATGAGCATGCGCGAGAAAATTTTGAACCAATTCGGAAGGGAATATTCCTTTCTCTTTACGCAGTGCATTACGAATACCGATGATAAAGATTGAGATTGAGCAGACAACATTAATACGTATTTCATCTATCTGTGGCAGACGCTAATTAAAACTCAATCATAAAAATAATTCACATGATTAATTCATTGATTCATACTTCCCAAGGAAGTATATAAAAAACAAAGCAATTCGCGAATAGTTATGGGTTACATTTATTTATGATCGGTTATCATCGTATGCTTCGCAGAGTGAGAAATAGTTTTTACGACGAAAATTCATTTACGCAGGATGTGGCGCCATCTGTATTTTTTTCCATTTGTTAAAAGAAAAAAAAAGAAAGAATCTTTTAAAATTAACAGAGTTATTTGTTCTTTAAAAGTAAAATTTTATCAATTTTTAATATATGAAGTATACATAAATTTTGTATATTGAAATTTCATGAAATTTATCCCTCCTCCCTCCAACCAAAAGATAATTGGTTAAAGGAAGGGGTTTTAAATTGGTTAAGAAGAGCAATGCGAAATATTCAAACAAGGGTGTTAATTTTATGCCGTGAAAAGATTTTAGTTGCACATCATTCGTCAAATTTTGACGGGTATTAACTAGTTTTAATTAAAATTGGTAACATTGTGATACCCCGAATTTTATTTCCATCTGCAACACCCCTTGTCCCCCTCCCCTTCCAGGTATATATAACACTCATTGTGATATTGATAAAAAGTAAGTGATAGTTATAGAATATATAATTAAAATCGGTAAAATGGTGATGCAAAAAAATCATGTTATTATCCTCTGCTTCTTCCCCTTTGAAAAGAAACTACTGCCACCATATCATGTGTCAAACAGTTACTAATACAGACCTGCCAACTGCTACGAATAATTCGTAATTGCTACGAATTTGGGCCGTAAACTACGACGCTACGAAAATCGGCTCAAAATTACGAATTTTTATCTAGCACCAAAACTGCAACATTTCTGATGTTTTGCCTTCCGATTTTCAATCTTTTTCCATCCATGCCATAAATGTCAATTTTCATTTGAAACTTGCTTTATTAGCTTCTAGAATGTATAAAGAGATAGAATTATTAAATATTTCTCATTCGTGTATTTTTTTGTGCCCCCCTCGCTCCCCACCCCACCCCAAAACGATCGGCAAACAAACGCCTCACGAAAGCCTTGGGATTTCTAATCTTTTTCCATCCGCAACATAAATGTCAATATTCTTTTTAAACTTACTTTATTAGATGCTAGAACCAGAGATGAGAGTGGGAAACAAACAAAAAGTCTGAAAATATATGCAAAACTGAGAGATGATTCAATTTTTCCAATTAAATTAAAAACAGATACAAGAAATTTCACTTTTCATAAACAAATGAGGGAATGAACAAAAATAAATTGTTCAAGAATGTGTCAAAACAAAGAAAATTAAACAAAAATAAGAATATTTAGAAAGAAAAAGTCTGAAAATCGGTCTAAAATTTTAAGAAAAGTCTGAAATTCCTACAAAAGTCTGAAGAATCTCATCCCTGTAGAACCTATAAGGAAGTAGAGTTGTTCAATATTTCTCTTTTTTTTTTTTTACCCCCCCCCCCTCCCCTACCAATCCATGATCAAACACCTACAGAAACCGTTGAATGTGTTTAATATTTTTATTTATATTTTAACATTTTTAGAACAATTATCCCAGTGCTAAGATTAGAATTTTTTGCAGTCATTATAATTTATATTTTGTAAAAATTATACACATAATTAAACAAAAAATATTTATTTAATAGGTAGTATTTTTGCTGAATTTTAATGGCTGGTTGAATATAGTGTAAAAACAGGAATTCTGCATTTTTAATAAAATTATTTTATACCTGGTTTCATAAATCATGTTTGTTTCTTAAACAGTTTTTCATTATATATGAACACTAATGCAAATTATTTAGGTAAAAGTAATTACTTTTTTAAAAAGCAAATAAAGCCGGATGTCTGGCATCCGGCAGTGCATATTATCTGTGGAAAATTTCTGAAAATGGTACCCCACGGATTATACGCAAGAAAATACAGTAATATACATACATTTATTTGTTCAGGATTCGTGTGTCGTGTGATAAAAATGAACCAATCAACCATCCAATCTATTTTTTAAATTGGTGTGCTACTAATTGTCATTTTCAAATGTTGGCAGGTATGCTAATAATACACATAGAAATAACTTTTAGGTTATCATTTGGCTGAACATACGCTAAAAAAGGATGGAGTGTAGCTTGCGTGTTTTCCCAGTGATATCCCTGTATTGCATTCTATACGATAAAAGTAAAATTTTCAGAAAAATCAAGTAATAAAATGCACTCATCTGGTTTTAGTTCTGCTTTCCTTGTTTTTAAATATTCTGAGATTTTGCAATGTAATGGTGTTTTGCCAAGGACTTCATTTTCAGTAAAAGTTCAGATTTAAAATCAGGTGCAGACAAAGTAATTTAATGAGTGTTAAATGGACTGTAGTTATCGACCGTCAAAACGTCACTTCAGATTCTTCATTATAATCATCCATTAACACATACGTAAACATTCTTCAAATGCAGTTTGGAGTGGACACTGTGAACAAAATCCTAACATACATGCTTCATTGTTAATTTCACACACATAAAGAGAGAAAAAAATCACTGATAGATGGTTTAATAGATTGTTTTAGAGATGCCATCATTAGCATGTCATTTTGGTGAATCATACAGACATGGACTGAATGACTTCCTGTACTACCAGCTAACACACACCACTTCGGTCACAAATCAGCAAATTTAGATAAAATTTTCATTAAACTGATGCACCATCACAACAATTCACCATTGGGTCACAAAGCATGCGCAAACAGGAACAGTGTAAACCAATTCTCTAAAATGATGTACTAATTTAAGAGTTGTGAAAGATGCACAGAGAAAAGGGGTGTAAATCCCATGGTGTATTAATCAACAGTGCAGACATGCCAAGTCTCCTGCTTTTGGCAGGAGTCTCCTGCTTTTTGCTTGTTTTTCTATGCTCCTGATTTTCCACTCATTTCTCCTGCTTTTTTCTGATGTAATTTTTATCTATTCTTAGCATAATTTATGCTTAAAATTTGTGGGATTGGGTAAAAGAATTTGAAAGAAAATTGAAATTTATCTTGCCCTGCAATTTATCAAGTTCAGTTTGAATGTGAATTACTATACAATGCTTTGAAACTAATTTTTGCTAAGAATAAATTTTTAACTTTCATTTTTGCATAATGAAAAATGTCTTATTATCAAAAGATGGTTTTTTTTTTCTTTTTTAATATACCATAACTATTGAAAACTTAAAGAATTCAAATTTCATTAGAATATAGCTGATATTTTCATTTCTTTATTACCTTTTCTTTTACAAAGATAATTAAGATTCTTATTGTTTGATATTAGGAGCAGAATGATCAAATCTGTCTATTTTGGCTTAAATTTTAAACAATTGTATGTCTGAGGTTTTTTTTTTTTTTTTTTTGATAGTTTGTTTTACTGCAAGAAACATATTATTCATTTAATTTTAATATTGATGCTTTGTAAATACCTCCTAAGCTTATAAAGCTTTACTTAAAATTAAATTTGCATTATTTTACTCATTTTTCTTACAAACTTTCTTGTTGGAAAAAGCGTCATGATTTCTGTTAAAAAATCTCCTGCTTTTTTGTCATTAGGAGTTGGCATCTCTGACAGTGTCTCAAAACATGGTGAGAGGAACGGAAATCAAAATGGTGAAAGTTAGTCTATATCAGGAGTGGAATCGGAGCCCGATCCTGGGAACAATTTTTTCATTAAAATATTAAAATAAAAAAAGATGTTGAGTTTTCTTCCTTAGTGGGAAAACATAGTTGCCAATGATGACCAGGCGATCGTATTTCATGAGCCCTTGTGATGTCCATAACATATTACTTCATGGCTGTTTTTATTTGTCGATCTAGAGTAATGAGTGCAAAGCCCTCATAGAGTTTGGTTATTGGAATGAGTCTGTGGCAAAGCTGCTGCAGAGGTTGGTGGATAAAGCACCCTATGTTTTATATTTAAGAAAAATGAAATGTTTAAACTAGTGGGTCTTTTAAGAGAGATTCTAAATCTAGCCAGATCAAACCATTTTTGATTTGAATGTAATTATTGTATTGTAGCATTTTTACAATTGTAAAAATTTAAGAATTTACTGTATGCATGATAGCAAGTTAGTTAGTTTTTTTTTTGAAAAATGTTATTCTTTTGAATTTTAAGTTTTATAGTATCAATAAGTTTTTTCCCTTTCTTTCTAGTTCATGGGATTTAGAGCCTTTTCAAGACTTATCTGAAATTCAGTTTCTTAATTATAATTTAGAAGACTTACAGGGGTAAATTTCATAATTATTATATTTTATGTTGATATAACTGTTAAATATGATTAAGATTATGTATTGAAAAGCAGTTGTAATTAAAAACTTTTAGCACAGATGGTATTGCTATAATCTGTTTTATTATACATATGCATTTATCTTTTATAAACAGGTAATGTTTCTTTTACTGTAATTATGGTAGATATAAACTTTGTTGCACCCTGATTTTAATCCCAATTCTAATTTGTCTTAACTGACACCTTATTGGAATCAGAGGTCAGTCTGTAAAAGTTGCAGGTTTTAAATTTAAATAATACTGTCTGTTTCAATGATAGAAGGATGTTTTTTCAGAGACTCTAAAATTGTCTTTTTGTAGGCTATTTGAGCTGTTTCATTGAATTCCATTGAAAAGTTATGACAAGAAATTATGGGGGTTTGAGTAAAGAATCTAACACCGAACTATTATCTTTCCTTACTACTGGTGAGGTAATGTGGCGAGATGATATACCCAAATCTATTCTTATGAGTTTTAGCACTGTCAAAGTTTATTTCCAATATATTTGATTATTTCATTAAAAGCAAACAAAATGCCTGCTCTTTTGGTGCCAAATTGCCAAAAGAATACAATATTTCAAAATTAAATTGCCAAATTACAGCGTTTACTGCTGTTTGAAGTAATGTTATATATTATATGCCACACCTAATTGCTGAATTATCTAACATATTTTGCTGTAAATTGATGAGAAACCAAATTTTCACTTGCAATCTACTGCATTGAATGTAAACAAATTTCTTGCTTAGCATTTTGATATTTCGTGCGTGCAATTTTCCTGATTCATCAGTTGTAGCACTAACATCATAGCAAGTACAAGTCAACCTTTGAGCTATGAATAGTTACTTCTACTTCTATAAAATTGATATAGGATTGCCGCAGATATCAGTGGTATAGTTTCAGGTACAATGTATGTTGTAACAGTCTGATTTGCTGAGGAAGAGCACTTATCACCTGCATATGAAATTGACCAGAGTTATATTATCAGTGAGCTAACATATATCTTGCCTTTGTTATGTTACTAGTTTTGTGTTTGATGTTCAGTTAAATGTGTTTGCTGTTTGCTTTAGCATAGACTAATTTGGAAATGATGTATTTGTGAAGTTTATTCACCTTGACTTTCCTCTCCTTTTTTTTTTTTTTTTTGTTTGTTTGCTTCAGATTGCGCTGAGCAACTAAAAGTTGATTTACAATCAAACTGATATTTTTATGTTATTTTATTTTTATTTATTTTACAGATATATTTTTCTTTAAATTCAGAATCAATCTTTTCTTACCGATTTTGAAAGTGTCTTACTTTTATTTACATAAATGTATAACTATAATTTTGTGTTATTATTACGTGAAGGTTTCTTTTTTCTAAAATATATTACTTTTGTCTGATTTATAGATGATACAATTTTATGTACTAAGTTTTTATAAAATATTGCATAATTACATATTTACTAGATAGTTATAATTAAATTCTTTATTGCTAAAATCAGGGGTCGTACATGTCCTGAAATTCCTTAAAATTTAAAAAACATCCTGAAATGTCCTTAAATATGATAAGTTGACCTAAAATTCCTGATTTTTTTAGTGATTACCTTATTACAGACTTGCCAAGTCTCCGGATTTTTTTTACTTTATTTTAATCTCCGGATTCTTAACGAAAATCTCCGGCTTTTTTCAATCATGATACGCGAGGTTCGTTTCCATTCCCGTGTAGCAGACGAGTCATCGAAGTGCCACTCTGCGTGATGATGTCCTTGAAAAACCACCCCACTTGCTGACGTGCAACGCCGCAAGAGAAACGGACTTTCTCGATCTTTCCTGTGCATTCAAAACCGGAAATGAATTCGTTTAGTGAAAGGCTAAAGTAGTTCCAACTGGATTTTGTTTAGCATTTTAGAAGGGGAAAAGAGTTTATGCAGGGCTCCCACTAGATCCGTTAATGGGAAATTGGTCCGTTTTTTCGCTAGTTGGTCCGTGAAGTCCGTTTTTACAGGCAATTAACAGACCGTGAAACTTTAATCGATGCTCAGCTAAATGCCGAAAATCGTTAAAATTTTAACAGCGAGAGCCAACTTTTTTATGCTGATCATTTTATATAGAAAACAAAATTTAAATAGATTTAAGACAATGTACTGATATCTTATACTATGCAGGGGTTGGAACATTCTGCCAGTCTTTTTAAAAGTTTTCTCCAAAACTGTGGATTTTACTCTTTTGCCCCTTCTTTTCTCTCTTTCTATAATTTCTATCATGCGAATAGTCATCGAATTTGCTTAGAGCCAAAATTCACGAGTTCATTCTCACAAGATGGCGAGATTCACATCCAAATTTAAAATATCCATAAACAAAAATTCCGCGAGCGTAAGCCTCTGCTCCCCCCCCCCCCCCCTTCAAAAAGAGAAAAAGGACAATAGATTATAATAGACAGTACAAAACTGTTTCATACTTGGTTTATATTTATTTTCAAATACGGTAGAAGTTTACCCTAATGGAACAAATGAAATAATTGCAAGGATCAAATTAGGAAAAATTAGTTTTGGAAACTTACGTTTAGCTATGATCGACGATCTCAAAATGAGCTTTCACAAAAATCGGCGAAATTAAAATAAATTTCTTATAAAAATATACATTTTAAAATTATTTATTTAAAAAATCTGTGTATAAGAAAATTAAATAATATTAGCTGGAAAAAAAAAAAAGATTGTAATTTCTGTGGTTAGTGGCTAATTAGTTATTTATTTTTGGAATTGGAATATAATTTAAAGGAAAAAAATAGGTCTGGGGATAAAGAAAGAGAGAGAGAGAGAAAGAAACAGCGAAATAATTGCTTATTTCAACAATAGACTTAAAAAAATGCAAATTTTCACAATTAACAATTAAATGGTCCTTATTGCGGAAATTTGCTTAAATATAAATAAAAAGCGTGGATTTTATCAGTAAACAGTGAAATGATCGTGTATAGAGTTGGTCGCAATTTTTTTGTATATTTCAGGAATCTGCATTGTAAAAAGTGTGAATTTTATCAATTGTGAAATTATTGCGTATTTTAGCAGTCTCGGCTGCACAATTATCACTTATTTCGGGAGTCTGCTTTGAAAAAAAAAGCCTATTATCAGTTCTCGGTGAATCGTTTATTTCGGCGATCAGTCGCAAAATTATCACATATTTCAGGAATCGGTTTTGAAAAAACGCGTTAATTTTATCAGTTAGCAGCCAAATAATCACATATTCAACAGTAGGTCGCAAAATTACATATTTTGGGAATTTGCTTTGAAAAATAGCATTTATTTTAAGTCACTTTTCAATGATCGCGCATTACGGCGATCAGTCGCAAAAATACTGCGTATTTTGGGAATCTGCTTTGATCAAAGCGTGAATTTTATTAATCAGTAGTAAAATGACTCAAATCGTTGATTGCCATAAAATAATTTGCGTATTTCGACAGTTGTTAGCAAACATAATAGATTTTAGGAATTTTATTCATTAATGGTCAGATGATCGCGTATTTCGCCAATCGATCGCAAAATTGCTGATTTAGGGAAACTGCTTTTTAAAAAGTTTATTTTTTTCAGAGCCAATTTTTTAAAAAAAGGGGGGGAGGGGTTAAGCACAAAAAATAGCATTAAAAAATAACTGTGTATTTCGGCAATCAGTCGCAATACTATCATGTATTTCGGGAATCTGCTTTAAAAAAAAATCACGAATTTTTTCAATTAGTGCTGAAATTATCACCTATTTCGACGATAGTTATAAAATTATTTGCTGTTCTGGCAATTTAAAAAATAGAGCAATTAGTGCTGAAACGATCGCATATTTCGTCGATCGATCGCAAAATATCGCATATTTTGAGGATTAGCTTTCAAAAAAAAAAAAAAAAAAGCAAATATTAAGCATTAGGGGAAAAATAATCGCCTATTTTCAGCAACTAGTTGCAATTAAATACAAATTTTGTCAGTTAGTGGCGAAATAGTCACTTTGGCAATCAGTTGCGAAAATGTTACATATTTCTCTTATTATAATTTTTCAAATAGCTTCTTAAATAATCATCAGCTAAGAAGATAAAACAGTATAAATTGTTAACAGTGAAAAACTGTTGAAAAAATAGCATTCTAGCATATTTAAGATCTTACTCTAAAGTAATTAAACAGTTTCATTCCATATATACATTTTTCCCTATGAGAAGATAATACTCTGCATTAAAAAAAAAAAAAAAAAAAAAAAGCTGGACTCTATCTAGTGTGTTATTCATCATTCATATAAAACTTTCAAGAATTATGTGCTTTGAGCATGTGATAAGACAATTTTCTATTAGATTTGATGATGATGTGTATCTGAGCAAATACATATCCATGGGGACATTAATTTTTGTTAGAAATAAGCAAAAGTATGCTGTATTAAAAAACCAGATATTTTTTGTCACAAAATATAGTTTTGCTGTTCCAAACTAAGAAATCTGCTCTTAAACAGCAATTTGATGCTCCAAAATGAGTTTTTTTTTCTCTTTTGTTACACCAAAATTGCTCCAAGAATTTTCGCAATTGAAACCTTGCTTTTGTCAATCATTGGTGTAATGATCCTGCATTTCAGCAATCAGCTGCCAGAATATGGCATATTCAATCAGTTAAGCACACATACTAAAAAATTTTGAGAATTTGTAGTGAAATAATGACATGTATCAAAAACCAGCTTTGAAGAGAAAAAAAAAAAAATGAAATTTGAAGATAATCGTATGAAATAGATTGTCCCATTCAACTGATAAATTAACGACCCCTTATGAAAAATGGTATGGAAGGAAGCCCAATGTTTTTTATTTTCGTATTTTTGGAAGTTTGTTTCTATCATTTGCCTAAAACATACAGAAGTAAATTAGATCCTGTCGAGCATAAAGGTATTTTATTGGATATGCAGCTCATACTAAGGAATATAGAGTTTTTGATCCTCAAAAGAACCCCATAGCAGAAAATGCGAGACGCGCGATGTACGTCGCAGATTTTTTTTTTAGTCTGCAGATTATTTCCAAATCAGCATTATGCAGAAATTCCAAATCTCCCGATTTTGGCAGGAAAGATAGCGATTTTCTATCTTTTTCCATCCACAACATAAATGTCAATATTCATTTTAAACACGCTTTATTATATTCTAGAACCTATAGAGAGGTAGAACTGTTCAATATTTCTCATTCATGTAATTTTTTTGTGACCCCTCCCCCTTATCCCCTGTTAACGATCGGCTATTAAACAGATCGCGAAATCCTTGCAATTTCCATTCCCCCCCTAAAGGGCAAAATTAACGGTCGCCACCGGCCACGTGGCGACTAAATAAAAAAAGATGGCGATTAAAAATTATGCATCGATCGCCACTAAAGTCGCCACTTTTTATGATCATTAAAATAATCTAAAAATCGAGCGACGATAGGCAATCGAAGCCTTGTGATTTCCAATCTTTTTCCATCCATGGCATAAATGTCAATGTTCATTTTAAATTTGCTTTATTATATTCTACAACCTATAAAGAAGTAGAATTGTTTAATATGTCTCACTCATATAATTTTTTGAACCCCCCCCCTCCCTTTCCCTCCCCTTAACGATCTGTGATCACACAGCTTATAGAAAGCTTTATAATTTCTAATCATTCTCCATTTGCTGCAAAAATATAAATATATATTTTAAACTTGTTTTATTAGATTCTAGAATCTGTAAAGAAGTAGAATTGTTTAATATCTCTTACTCATAATTCTTGTAATCCCCCCCCCCCCCTCCTCCAACGATTGGCAATCACATGCTCCAGTGAAGTCTTGTGGTTTACAATCTTTCTCTATCCATAACATAAATGTAAATATTCATTTTAAACTTTCTTGATTAAATTCTAGAACCTATAATGAAGAATATAGATGTACCCCCCCCCCCCCCCGGCTCGCGGAATTCTTACGATTTCAAATCTTCTCCATCTGCAACATAAATCTCAATGTTCTTTTTAAACTTATTTACTTAGATTACAAAATTTAAAAAAAGTATAATTGCTTACTATCTCTCACTTGTATATTTGCTTTACCTCCCCCCCCCCCTTTTCACTAACAATCAGCAATCAAATGCTCCATAGAAGCATTGTAATTTCCAATCTTCTTCCATCCAGAGCATAGATGTCAATCTTCATTTTAAGCTTACTTTATTAGATTCTGAAACCCATAAAGAAATTGAATTGTTGAATATCTCATTCATATAATTTTTTGGGACCCCCCTCCCCCCCTTAGCATTTGTTACCGATCGGTAATGAAGTTCCCTGCAGAAGATTCCCACTCTTTCTCTATATGTAACATAACTGTCAATATTCTGTTTAAATTTGCTTCATTAAGTTGCAGAACCTATTTAGAGGTAGAATTGTGCAATATCACTCACTACTCATGTAATTTTTGTTATTGCACCTTTGAATATATACTAGATTTTGTATCAATTTGAAAATTTGATGATCTTGACACACTTTTGTTTGAATACCAGTATTTTTATAAATGGATCGCTAGCACTATAAAAAAAGAAATTGGATCTGAAAGGATCACAGGTTTTATTTGAAAGTCTTTTATTGAGCTGTCAAAGAAAATACCTGTGCTTATTAAGTTACTTAACTCATTGATGTTACATAACCCATTAAGTTACTTAACCCCGCTATATGAATCTCACTCAAAAATTTTGCATTTTCGTACGCTTTGGTTACAAAATGCATTCCTAATCATATATAATTTAAATAATAAAAAAAAAAAACAGTTATTTTGTTCAAAGATATGATATAGTTCCAAAATGGGAGACATGGCACCTAATGGAGGTAGAATAGATGTTGATAAACTGCGTA
Organism: Salticus scenicus; assembly: GCA_963930645.1. Taxonomy (NCBI): domain Eukaryota; kingdom Metazoa; phylum Arthropoda; class Arachnida; order Araneae; family Salticidae; genus Salticus; species Salticus scenicus. Next base: position 175,870,049 of record OZ005657.1, read on the forward strand.
ATTCTTTTAAATTTGCTTGATCCCTGTTTGTTATAATTTAAGAAACAAATTTTTTAATTAATATCTATCATTTTAAACTCCTGCACTTGAATAATAAGTTATTTTTAGCAATTTTCTCTTCTTACGCAGTAGAAACAGATGATTCTGTTTAAATAATTAAAAAAATAAATAAATAAAAATACAATTTGCATTACAAACTTTTTGAAAAAATTTCCAGAAAAGCTAGGCACTTCAATGTTCAATGTAAAAAATAAAAATATATATTTTATCTTAATTATTGTAGCGAAAAAAATTCGTAATTAAATGTTCCTGCAGCGGGAGTTTTGACGCCTAATGGGTTAAATATAGTTTCGTATTACAAGTTTTCTGTGAAAGTTGGGGCTCGGACATTGAGAAGGTGAGCAAAATGCAATTAAGATGTACATATGGCAATGACGAGCAAACTGTAACTGCACTGTAAAAAACAGGTTCTTAAAAATACATATATGTCTCAAAATAGCCCCAAAACAATATATAAGGTCATTGTGCCTAAATGCGACGTGATTTTTGGTAAGTTTATCGCATTTAGGAAACTTATGACATTTCAGTAAACAAATAATTATGAAAAGAAAGAAAAAATGGTTGAATATTATACTCATAGTTCTAAACTAGTGTTTTGAGTCATTTTTTTTTCAAGAAATAAAAAAATATCAGTAATTTATAAAAATATATACCAGCGTCGCATTTAGGGAATTTTTGTCGCATTTAAGGTACTATATCCTAAATGCGATGTTCAAACTCTCTAAATGCGATAATGCATTTAATGCATGGGAGTTACTTTAATGTTATTAACACTTTCCAAAGAAGGTTGAATTGGTCCCGTAAATATTTATGGAATTTCTTGAAACTGATATATGTTATTCAAGATTACTATTGGACGTTCCCTATTGAAAATGGAGTTCATACCTCTACTAGTTTGTGTACAGGGACACCCGAAAGTATTTCAAAGCATTGTCTTCTATGAGAGGTATTTTTACAAACCATATTTTCTTATCTTTACTGTAGACATATCTTAATGAAATTGCAATATGTTATTAAAGTTTACTATAGGATGTTTTCTGTATAAAATGGAGGAAAAATCACCATCGTTTTATGTACAGGGACACTCAAAAGTATTCCAAAGCATCGCGTTCTATGAGAGATATTTCTATAAATCAAATTTTAATAACTTTACTTTCCACGAAGTTTTTGGAAATTTAAATATGGTATTTATATGCACAAAAGAATGCTTTGCACAGAATATAGCATGATTAGCATTAGATTTACAGGGTGGCACAAAAATATCCAGTTACATTAACAGCTATTAAAAAAAATGGCTAGAATTGTACTTTCGTTTACGTTAAGCGTTTTTAACACATTCTAACATTTTTTAAGGGTGAATATGATACCTCTACTGGCTTGTGCACAGGGACACCCGAAAGTATTTCAAAGTATTGTGTTCTATGAGAGGTATTTCTATAAACCATATTTTCATAACTTTATTGAAGACATATTTCAATGAAATTGAAATATGTTATTCAAGATCACAATCGGGCGTTCCCTATTGAAAATGGAGTTTATACCTCTACTGGTTTGTGCACAGGACACCCAAAAGCATTTGAAAGCATTGTGTTCTATGAGAGGTATTTCTATAAACCATATTTTCATACCTTTACTGTAGACATATCTTAATGAAATTGAAATATGTTATTCAAATTCCCTATTGGATGTTTCCTGTATAAAATGGAGGAAATACCACCTCCGATTTATATAGAGGGACACTCAAAAGTATTCCAAAGCATTGCGTTCTATTAGAGATATTTCTATAAATCGAATTTTTATAAGTTTACTTTCCGCGAAGTTTTAGGAAATTGAAATATGTTATTTATATGCAGAAAAAAATGCTTTGCATAGAATACAGCATGATTAGCATTAGATTTACAGGGTGGCAAAAAAATATCCAGTTACATTAAGAGCTATTTAAAAAAAATGGCTAGAATTGTACTTTCGTTTACGTTAAGCGTTTTTAACACATTCTAACATTTTTTAAGGGTGATTATGATTTCAGTTTTGTGTATCTGCCTGTCCGCCTGTTTGTCTGCCTGTCTGTCTGTCCGAGCTCTAAATCTCATAAATATTTATGGAATTTCTTCAAAGTGATATATGTTATTCAAGTTCACTATCGGATGTTCCCTATTTAAAATGGAGTTAATACCTATACTGGTTTGTGTACACAGACACCCGGAAGCATTTCAAAGCATTGTGTTCTATAAGAGGTATTTCTATTGGTTTTACTGTAGACATATCTCAATTAAATTGAAATATGTTATTCAAGTTCACTACTGGATGTTTCCTGTATAAAATGGCGGAAATACCACCACCGATTTATGTACAGGGACAGTTAAAAGTATTCCAAAGCATTGCGTTCTATGAGAGATATTTCTATAAATCAAATTTTAATAAGTTTACTTTCCGCGAAGTTTTAGGAAATTGAAATATGTTATTTATATGCAGAAAAAAATGCTTTGCATAGAATACAGCATGATTAGCATTAGGTTTACAGGGTGACACAAAAATATCCATTTATATTAAGAGCTACTGATAAAACAATTCTAGAATTGTTTACATTACGTTTTTTCGTTTACATTAAGCGTTTTTAACAATTTCTAACATTTTTAAGTGTGAATATGATTTCAGTTTGTGTATCTGTCCATCTGTCTGTCCGTCTGTCTGCCCGCGCTCTAACTCCTGTAAATATTTATGGAATTTCTCGAAACTGATATATTTTATTGATGTTCACTATCGGATGTTCCATATTGAAAATGGAGTGAATATCTCTTCTGGTTTGTGTACAGGAACACCCAAAAGCATTCGAAATCATTGTGTTTTATGAGTGTTATTTTTATAAACTATATCCCTATAGAATGTTCCCCTTTCAAAACGATATTAATAGGTCCTGTACAACTAGTTTGTTTACAGGGACAACAACAAAAAAAAAAAATGCCAATGCATTACGGTTTAGGACAGAATTTTTTGAAAGTTAAGTCTTTCTACTGCAAAAATCATAAAAATAATGAAATGTATTGTTAATATTCTAAAATAATGTTTTGTATAGAATATGGTATGATTAACTTTCTGATTTAAAGGGCTACACTAAAATATTCAGAGAGATCAAAAGCAGTAATTATAATTTAATGGCTGCATTTTATTTTGCGTTAAGCCTTTTTAACTCTTTCCAAAATGCCTAAGAGTAATTTTAAAATCAATTTGTATATCTGTATATTTTTCAGTCCTTCTGTCTGTTGTGTGATAACGTTGTAAAGTTTGCGTTGACGCAAACTCCATCTTAACTTAATTAGATCACTAAAAGGATAAGTAAGAGAACACAAGACTTGAATTAACAATAACTAAAGTTTATTTGAGCAGATTAATGGGGAGGGTGGCCTGGCAATTAAACTAGCTCAGTCAGTGTATTACTCAATCAATATATATGGGTCATTCTCCCAGAACAGTACATTTTCAAATTGTAAAAATCACAGAAATGAATTAATTTTTTTTCTTAAGATTTTTATATAATTACATTCTACTTACCTAGAGTAGTTCAGATTTATTTATGGTAACACTTGAAAAAAAATATTTTGTATTTAATTTAAGAATTTAAAAAATTTTAGGTTAACGGAGGTGAGATAGAATTCACGGAGGTGATATATTTCACAGAAAATATATACTTTGGTTAAAGAAAGTATTTGCATATACAAATTACAAATATTTAATTTTATTACAACATAATACAACTAAGCTTTCTTAAAATTAAAATAATTGTAGTATACATTATGCATTATAAAGCTAACATTCAAATAATCAGTAACAATCAAATGAAATTGTACAATAGAAATTAAAAAGTGAATAAAATTGTCAGTCGTAAATATACATTATGCATTATAAGGTTAACATTCAAATAATCACTAAAAATCAAATGAAATTGTATTTTTCTAAGTTAGTAAATTCATATTGCTCCCTCTTGTTAACTATGGGTTGAGGAAGCACCTTTACGATATCTTTCGCATTTACTTCGGCAATGTCTTCAACTTCAGGAAAGTTAAATTTTTTATTTCCACATTTTCGCATAAACTTAATAGTATATTCATTTCCAGTATGTTTTGACATAACTATACCAATGTAAAATTTGAAATTTTTTTTGCCTGGAAATTTAACAACAACATAATCATGTTCATTAATTTTTACACTTTCACAATGATCGGTCGGTTCTGGCTTTAGAGTAGAGTCGGGATTTTGTAAATGGTCTATACATGGCTTTCTTGCAGTGTGTTTATTTGTAGGCTGCCATAGATGAATATTTCCAATCTCAAAATGAACACAATTCTCATCAGATCCACAAGTTAAGCAACTTAATTTTCGGGCATGAATGATCATAGGATCTTCTTTTGACCATGTTATCTGTCGAATTTCCATTGTCCCTTTAAATTGTGTAAGTTTCTCAGGCAATAATTTATCTATATCTTCAATATTTTTTGATGAAATTGAAAAAATATCAATTCCTTGAATATTTGCTTTAAGGGCTGATAGTAGTTTGGAAAAGGTGTTTAAATTTTCTCCTTGTGCTACAAGGGAGTCTGCTGTTCTTTTGAGACAAGCCCCTACACCATCTGGTGCACCCTTACCATGGCCACTTTCACAGTAGTGCCAATTTATTGATTTAACATCTAACTTTGAGGCTATGCATGTACCCATGAGAAAAAACATCTTTTTGTTTTTATACTGGGTGTTAGGACCATCTGTAAATATGTGTGCAATTTTTAGATTTGGTACCATATTTCTGATTTCATCAATAATTGGTTCTAAATGAGCACATATAGCAGATGGATCATGCCTTAAGCTTTCTGAGAAGGTACCATAGCATTTTGAAGTAACTCTCTGTAAATTAGGACATAATGTGTAGACCACTACAGTGTGTAGAGTTATTTGTTGCTTCGATCCACCAAAATGGGCCGATTGTATCTCAGCTCCATATTTACAATTGTAGTTTTCTGAAAAATCAGCATGGATCAAAACATCAGTGGGTGACAAATTTTTTTTTATGGCTGCCATTGCAGCTTGCTGATGTATGATTTTACTTACATGAGACATGTATTTCAATAATTTATTTTCTAAAAGTGTAACAGCTTCACTTTTGGTAAGAACAATCTCTTCTTTTAATGTTTTTTGACAAAGTTTTTTCTCGCCTTTAACAACTATTTCAACTTTTTTTGTAGCCCATTGTTCAAAAGATATCAGTTCATTTTCGTTAAAATTTTCTGTAGGGATCTTTTTCAGCTTACAAGAATCACAAATTCTCCTTAAGCACTCTTCTTTCACGTGATCGGACAGACAACAAACTGTTTTACATAACTCATCAGGAGTAGATTGCTTGATTATATCATGGGATTTCATCTTCGATACAATCAAATTCATGTTTTCATGAATTTTGCAAAGACAAGTATTTCTGTCTTTAACTGTTGGTATTTTAATCCAAAATGGTCGCAGCTTACAAAATAATGAATAGCTTATGTTTATTTGAGGGTGCTCTGTTAAAAATATTTTATGTAGTTTCTTCAAAGAACTGTTAAGCAACCTTTTTTGTTTTTTACATTTTTTAACAGTTAATGTATCCTTTTTTCCAGGACAAAGGTGACTGCTCTCATTTTTCTCTAAAAAATCTGTAACTGCAGTCTTTAATTCTTTTATGTGAGACATAATTTTTGATGTATTTGTGTTTTTATAAGTTAAAGTCTTACGTGAAACTAATGCATGTACATTTTTAAGTAATTTGTATTTTTTTACAATTTTACCACTTACACAGGAAGCAACAGTGCGTTTTGCGTTAATTGTACTACTTTTGTTAAAATTATCTCTAATTTGTGCTGAAAGAACCTCACCAAAGACTAGCTTCTTTCTTACTGCAGGCGAAACTTTCTCTTTATGTAAAAACTGCTTTACTTTTGTTCTTGGAGTATTCCTTTTCTGATTATTTAAGCGTTGAAGTCTTTGTTTATATTTGTTAATTTTCTTATTAGCTTCTTTCAGCTTCTGTTCCAATTTCTTCATTTCCATTTTTACCTGCAGTTGATTTCTTCGCCTTCTCTTTTTTCCTTCCATAGCCTGCCTGTAGATCTTAACTGTCTCTACTGAAGTGCTAGCTTGTGGGCTGACAGGAGGAGTTATGTCTTCCGATTTTTTCAGAAGTTTTTGACTTTTTTTTTTCTTATAATGTTTTCGGCTTTTTTCTCTCCAAGATTTTCTAACACTCCTTTGATCTCTTTTGCTCATTTCTTTAATCGATTTAATTTTTCCTTCTTTCTTTCTTGCATGATATCTTTCTCTTTCTTTCTTCTTTTGCTCTTCATATTTCTGTGGATCATTTTTAATTGCTTCTCTAAGTCGTCTCATGCATTCCTTTTGTTTTTGTTTTTTATTACATTGTTTACTTTCTGTTTTAGCCATATTAGGCCTGCAAGGAAAATATGTAGAATTCAGAAAACAGAACAAGTGTCAAGCTTTATAAATTTTGTCAAAAATAGCCAGCTTTTTAATATTAATAAAAATTTCATGATTTAATTTTAGAAACTTAAAAATTAAAAATGATCATTAAATAATTGTTCATCCACAAAGTTTTGTTCAATATTCTCATACTCTTTTGAAAATATGCCTGAAATAATTGCCTGATAATTGATAAATTTTTATTAAAATTAATAATTTAAAACTGTTACTGCATTGAAATCTGTACAGTTAAAGTTCTTCCACTACTTCAGCTCTTTAAAAATGAATTGATAATTTGGCAACATTTTTAGTTTCTTGTGAATTAAAAACTCTTATTCAGAATCAATAAATACATAACTGGTATTCAAAACCAAAAATAGCTCAAAAGTAAAAAAAAAGTGTTTAAAATCAAAAACAAAACTTTGTGTTTAAAATCAAAAACAAATTTTGCAATTCTGTGTTTGCTTAATGTTAAACTGTATATTTCTTTTACTTGAATTCAGTAGTTAATTTTCTAACTATTAAATTATTTGATTTTATAATGTTATAAGTTTTCTAGTATGAACACATTAACATCATACATTTAAAATAAAATTACTATTACCTATATTATCATTCAGTAAATTGCTAATAATATTTTAATTGTGTTAATTTTACTATAATTTAACATAGAGTTAATATATTTTCAATACCTGATGATAAATATTATAAAAGTATTGAATGAGACATTTACTTTAAATCAAGAACTATGCTTTTTCCACAATAAAACCATAAATAATAAACTTAGTTGTCACCTCCATAATTTAGTTTCACCTCCTTGAACAGTAAGCTCAGAAATCATTCACGGAGGTGATGTTCACGGAGATGAGAAATATTATATTTACACAACATTTTACTCCAAAATATATAGAATCATAAAACTTCAAATTTAATATTAATAAATGTTCACTACAACTAAACTTTTGATAATATTAAAATTATTATTTGAATAATATTCTTACCTGATTTAGAGTCTCACGGAGGTTAGGTTTATGTATAACCATTCATGGATTTCACATTGAACTTCAATCACAACTAATAATAACAATCTTGTTGCAACTTGCTTTGCTCACAAAAACAAAACAGCTAATAGTGGCTTCTCAGGACACCATGTGCTGATAACATCACTGCCATCTAGTGACAGTTTATAGCAGCTTTCTTAAATACTCACGGAGGTGAAAAAAGTTCTGGAGACAAAACTTTCTCTTGCTGTATTAACTGTTTATTTCAATTTTTTTAAAAAAGAATGCTTAGAATGTTTAATTTGCATCATTTAAAATTCAGGATTAAAAAGTATATAAATAATTTTTGTTAATATAAATGAATAAGAAAATAAACGTATGAGTACATAGAGGTAGTGACAGATCACGGAGGTGAGGTTTGACATACTCTGATACAAAAAAATCACAAATTTTATTTATATTTATATACAAAAATACATTAATCTTATTTAGTCCATTATTATGGTAAATATAATTGTAAAATATTTCAGATATATATAAACATAGAGATGTATTGTCAAAAAGACATAAAATGTACCCTTTCTGGAGAATGACCCATATATATATCAACAATTAAATTAGATTATCTTAAATATCTCACTCCAGCAGGCAATTGAAGGTGTAGCGACGGTTGCACTCGTAACTCCACTGCTGCGACTTCACTTTCGATCAGAGGATTCCCTACAGATCGAAATTCACTTTCACGAGCGCTAGCAAATACTCGTACTAACATTCATCATAACTTATTCCTCACTCCTCTAAATTTCTACTACTCAATATTCGCCAAAATAAGACTTTCATGAATCCACTATAATACTCCAATATCCACACTATAATATGCTCCGACATCCACTATAATATCCTCCAACATCCACTATAATGTCCTCCAACATCCACTCTCATCTACTAAAACCACCGCCATTTTATACTTCTTCCTACATCCTCCTCTCTCTTCATTTCAATCCGTCCTTTTAAAATCACTTCTAATCTAACATTCAAAATTTTATCTAACATTCAAAATCTAAGTCTTTCATTGCAGCACCCTGCCGACACAAAGCTAACTCGACCTCAACTTTCGCCGAGTCACTGGCGACGAAGCGATTTTAACCGTCCCCACTTTCTACTTTGCTGGATCCAGGTTAATTCAAACAACTGTGGTGTCGTTCTGACGTCTCAACCTCACAACGTAGGCAAAGAATATTAAAAGTTATTCGATACAACAATTACGTACAGTTGGAAGGTGTTACTAATCAATGAGTACTGCATGATTTTCTTTTTTGTTTAAGTCTTAACGTGTTTTCAATTTCTGTATCTATGTGCCCAAATCTCCATTTGTCTATCTGTCCGTGTACCGCACTTAGCGTCCGGAAATATTTTCTGAATTTTTAAAAATATATATATGTTGTTCATATTCACTATTGAATGTTCCCAAATAAAAAGGGCATTAATAGGTACTGTACAACATGTTTATGTACAAGAACGCGCAAAAAATGCCAATGCGTTGCATTTTAGGACATACATTTTTATAATTTACATTTAAAGAACTTTCATACTGTACTTTCAACTGTAAAAACATAAAGAAATTGGCATTTATTGTTAATCTGCTAAAATAATGTTTTGTATAAAATATGATTTTGTTAACCTTCAAATTTACAGGGCTACACTGAAATTTTCAGATAGATTAAGGGCTGGAATTACAATCGAAGGGCGACGGTTTCTTTTGTGTTAAGCATTTTTAACACTTTCAAACAGTGTTTAAGAATGATTAGGAATTCAATTAGTCTGTCTGTATGCCTTTCAGAACTACTGTTTGCTTGTTGTGTGATAACGTAGGTACAGAACTTTCAAAATTAAGATACAACAATTACGTGCAGTTGGAAAGTGTTAATAATCATTGCGTAATGCATGATTTTTCGTTTTTTTTTTTTATAGTTTATAAAATACTTAATACCGCATAACTATTTCAAGATAAAATGTTGTGTAACTCTATGTGCAACTCTGCCTTTAACAGTGTGTGTAACTCTTCCTTTATATTAACAGTGTGTGGAACTCTGTGTCTAAATCTGCTGTTTGTTAACAGTGTGTAACTCTTCTTTTTTTTTAACATTGTGTGTGTAATTCTGTGTGTATTGCTAAACTTTTCTAACACTGTACGTAACGCTATGTGAAACTGTCACTGTGTGTGCAACCCTGTATACAATTAACAGTGTGTGTGTAGCTCTTCTTTCTTATTAACAGTGTGTGTAACTCCATGTGTAATTTTGTTTTTTATTAACAGTTTTTTTTTTTTTAACATTGTGTGTGTAACACTGTGTGTATCGCTGATTTTTAGCAAAAAACGTGTGTAATTTTACTTATGTGTAACTAACAGTGTGCGTAACCCTGTACGTAATTAAATGTGTGTGTGCAACTCTGCCTTCTTATTAACTCGGTGTATGTAACTCTGTGTGTAACTCTTTATTAACAGCGCCTTTTTATTAACAGTGCATGTAACTCTGTGTATAATCCTGCCTTTTTATTAGCAGTGTGTGTAATTCAATGTTCATTTCTTTTTTTTTTTTTTTTTTTTTTTTTTTTTAACTATGTGTGTAACTTTGCGTGTATCACTGATTTTTTGCTGTGTATAATTCCGCCTTTTTATTAACAGTGTGTGTAACTCCGTATGTAAATCTCTCTTTTTTTTTTTTTTTTTTATTTGACAATGTGTGTAACGCTGTGTGTACCGTTAATTTTTTGCTAACAGTGTGTGTGTGTAACTCTGCATTTTTATTAACAGTTTGTGTGTAATTGTGAGTGTAACTCTGCATTTTTATTAACAGTTTGTGTGTAATTGTGTGTGTAACTTTGCCTTTTTATAACAGAGTGTGTAACTCCGTGTTTAACTCTTCTTTTCTGAGTAGTGTATGTGTAACTCTGATTCAATGAATATTTACGGGAAATAGAGCACGGACAGACAGACAAACCTAAGTCATTAACACTTTTCAACTTTATTGGAAAGTGTTAAAAACATTTAGAAAGTGATAAAAACGCTTATTGTAAACGAAAATGCAATTCAAGCAATTTTCCAACAATACCTCTTAATGTATCTGAATACTTTTGTGTGGCCCTGTAAATATAATGCTAATAATATTGTATTTTATGGAAGGCATTCTTTTGTGCGCATGAATAATATATATATATATATATATTTACGACTTGTGCAAAGTAAAATCATTAAAATTTGGTGCTTAGAAATACCTTCCATAGAACGCAATGCTTTTAAATACTTTCGGATGTCCCTGTATACAAACCAGTGATGGTATTTACTTCAATTTAAATGGGGAATATCCGGCAGTGGACTTAAATGATTTATTTCAATTTCATTAAAATTTGTTTAAAGTAAACGTATCAAAATACGGTTGATAGAAATATCTATCATGGAACACAGTGCTTTGGAAAATTTTGGGTGTCCCTGTAGACAAATCAGAAGAGGAATTCCCTCCATTTTCAATAGGGAACATCCGATAGTGAACTTGAATACGATATATCAGCTTCAAGAAATTCCATGAAAATTTACAGGAGTTCGACTGCGGACAGACAGACAAACCGAAGTCATTGACACTTTTCAACATTGCTAGAAAGTGTTAAAAAAAGAACGAAAAATCATGCAGTACGCACTGGTTATTAATACTCTCCAATTGTACGTGCTTGTTGTATCGTATAACTTTCAATATTCTTTGCATGCATTATCAAACAAAGGAGAGAAGCACAGAAAAATATACAGATTGACTAATTCAATTTAAAACCGCTCTCAGACATCGTTGAAGAACGTTAAAAAGGCTTAATGCAAAAGAAAATCCAGCCGTCAGATTATAATTGATGTCTTAATGTATTTGAATATTTTAGTGTAGTCCTGTAAATCTGAAAGTTGATCATATCATATTCTATACAAAACATTATTTTAGAATATTAAAATACATTTCAATTTATTTATAATTTTTACAGTAGAAAGTTATTTAGATGTGATTTATAAAAATGTCTGTCCTAAAATGCAAAGCATTGGAAGTTCCCTGTACACAAACACGTTGTGTAGGACATATTAATGGCATTTTAAATAGGAAACATTCCATAGTGAACTTTAATAACATATAACAATTTTTCAAAATTCTGAAAATATTTAAGAATTCTTGGGACGAAAGACAGACAATCGGACAGAAAGATAACCAAATTAAAATCATATTCGCGCTTAAAAATTGTTAGAAAGTGTTAAAAATGCTTATTGTAAAAGAAAATGCAATTACAGCAAATTTTTATTAATAGCCCATAATGTAACTTTATATTTTTATGTGGCCCTGTAAGATTAATACTAATCATACTGTATTTATAAAAAGCATTCCTTTTTGCATATGAATAACATTTTTCAATTTCATTAAGATTTGTGCAAAGTAAAGTTATTAAAATTTGGTTTGCAGAAATACCTCTCATACAACGCAATACTTGTAAGTCTCCCTGTACACAAAACAGTGGTAATATTTTCTCCATTTCACATAGGAAACATCCGATAGCGAACTTGAATAACATATTTCAATTTCATTAAGATTTGTGTAAAGTAACGGTATTAAAATATGGTTTATAGAAATGCCTCTCATAGAAAAAAAATAGTTTGCAGTACATTCCGATGCCCCTGTACACAAACCAGTAGAGGTATTCACTCCATTCTTAATAGGGGACATCCGATAGTGAACTTGAAAAACATATATTAGTTTCAAGATATTCCATAAATATTTACCGGAGTTAGAGTGCCGAAAGACAGAGAGATGGGCAGACAAACAGATACACAGATACACAAATTGAAATTATATTCACACTTAAAAATTGTTAGAAAATGTTAAAAACGCTTAAAGTAAACGAAAGTGCAATTCCAGCAAACTTTTCTTAATAGCTCTTTATGTATCTGAATATTTTTTTGTTGCTCTGTAAAACTAATACTAAACATACTATATTCTATAGAAAGCAGTCTTTTGTGCATATGAATAACACATTTCAGTTTCATTAAGCTTTGTGGAAAGCAAAGTTATCAAAATTTGGTTTATAGAAATACTTCTCATATAACGCAATGCTTTGGTATGCTTTCAAGTGTCTCTGTGCCCAAACCAGTGGTGGTATTTACTCCATTTAATATATAAAACATCCGATAGTGAACTTGAATGACATTTTTCAATTTCATTAAGGTTTGTGTACAGTAAAGGTATTAAAATATGGTTTATAGAAATATCTCTCATAGAACACAATGCTTTGTAAAAGGTTTGGGTGCCTCTGTACACAAACCTGTAGAGATATTAACTCCTTTTGCAATAGGGAACATCCGATAGTGAACTTAAATAACGTATATCAGTTTCAAGATATTACATAAATATTTACGGGAGCTAGAGCGCAGACAGACGAACAGACATATACTTAAATTGAAATTATATTCACAGATGAAAATTGTTAGACAATGTTAAAAACGCTTAATGTAAATGAAATTGAAATTATAGCAAATTTTTATGAACAGCTCTTAATGCAACTGAATATTTTTGTGTGGCCCTGTAAATCTAATGCTAATCATGCTATATTCTATGCAAAGCATTCTTTTGTGCATATGAATAACATATTTCAATTTCATTAAACTTTGTGGAAAGTAAATTTATTAAAATTTGGTTTTTAGAAATACCTCTCATAGAACGCAATGCTTTGGAGTACTTTCGAGTGTCCCTGTGTACAAACTAGTGGTGGTATTTATTCCATTTTATATATGAAACATCCGATAGTGAACTTGAATAACATGATTCAATTTCACTAAGATTTATATACAGTTAAGGTATTAAATATGGTTTACAGCAATACCTCTCATAGAATACAGTGCTTTGGAATACTTTCGGGTGTCCCTACAGGAATTAGAGCGCGGACAGACGGACAGAGGGACAGACAAGTCTAAGTCACTTTTAAACCTTGTTGGAAAGTGTTAAAAAGGAAAAAATGCTTAAACTTCCCTTAATATATCAACTGTAAAATTCGCCGCATTTAAGGGATAAATTTTGTCGCATTTAGGAAACTGGTGTAAACAGACCCTTAAATGCGATAAAAATTTTAAACCCCCTTTTTTAAAAAAATGTAGTATTTTTTTTTATTTTCTTCTGGTAGGTATGAAGGGTATTCAAGCACATGACGTAACAGTGGTTATTTGATCTTGAAAGATGAAAGGATAAAATTACAGTTACTATTTGAAAATATTTTATCGCAATTAGGAAAAGACGTCGGAAAGCCATAATGGACAATGTTTACTGCAAAAGAAAATTCTACTAGAAAAAACCTTTAAAATTTAATGAAAAGTTTCGCGAACCGTTCTTGAAATGTGTATGTTCCATTATGATTTATAAGTTTGTGATTTAAGAATTTAGATTTTCAGTAGAAGAACTTTGTCGCATTTATGGGTTATCGCATTTAGGCACAATGACCTTACTTAAATTTGAAAACCCTTGTACTCATTTTTGAGTACATTGACATGCCAAACATGGGGATATTGGGATTCTTTTTGGTTAACCCCATTTTTGAGCATGTCAATATACTCAAAAATGAGTACATGGGTTTTCAAATTTAAGTATATATTGTTTCGGGCTATTTTGAGACAATATATACTTATTTTTAGGAACCTATTTTTTATAATGTCAGTGTGTTGATAAGAGAAAATTTATACGTCTTAATGTCCCTCCTGGTTACACAGGAACAGAAAATTTTAGAAAGTTGCATTAATTTCAATGTTTAGAGTCTCCTGCAAGTATTTTACTAGAGTCAGTATGAACAAAATGTCATAAACAAATTAGTAGTTCTTCTTATACAATATGAAAGATAATTGCTAATTCTGACTTTTTATCTAGCTATATGTAATGGAAATTCTATAACTACAATGCTTTAACATATCTGACAGATTAATAACATTAGATAAATGCAAACTTGTGATAAAAATATGCTTACTGAATCCGGTAATTTATTTTTTTTCCCTGTAACTCATTGTAAAATTATGCTGCAGATTATTTTCTAATGCGTAAATAGTTGTCGCAGATTGACAGAAAAATTTCTGCTACTGGGAAAAAGAAATGAGTTATAGAGGTAATGATAAAACATGTAAAATTTGACGAATCCATTATAGGCATAGATGGATCGAAAAATAATTTTCTCCATCGTACAAAATTTGACTCTGAGTTTGGAGACTTTGCTAAAGCTTCAGATTCGAGTGTTTCCAAAGAAATAACGGACTCCACGAAGAAATACGGCCGTCGATCAGATCTCCCTGCTCTTAGGCGGAACTGAAACCACTGCAATAGATGATTTTACGCCACAAGTCCCGCCTCTCAATTCGGTGCTGGATTGAAGAGCTTGCCTTCGTTAAAACAGGAGGAGAAAAATTTACCTACTCAAGATGATACAAGATCGCTGCTGCAGCACATAATTAGGTCAAATGATGAGAATACCACTCCTAGCAAATAGAGAAAAGTAGAGATAAAAAGAAAGACAGGACATAGGACGGATGTTTATTATTATAGCCCGGATAATGTTAAGTGCCGATCATTAAACAATATAAAGAAATTGGCAGAACAACAAAACATAGATGTGAATTTAGACCATTTTAACTTTAGACCAATTAAAACTGAAGGAAGAATCGGATAATAACGATATTGAACCAGTACTTATGGCTTTAAATTTAAATATACAAATCCCAAGTAATTATAAAGAAGCAATTTCATCCCCTAATCGTGATAATTGGAAAAATGCAATAGTGAAGAGTTAAATACAATTTCAAAATAGGATGTATGTGATATTGTCCCGCGTGATGAAACTAAGAAAGTTATTACAAGTAGATGGGTATTTTCAATTAAAACTTATCAGGATGGGACAGTTAAAAAATTCAAAGCATGTTTCGTAGCCCATGGATATAAACAAAAATATATGGAAGATTATGAATTGACATTTTCACCTGTTATAGATTTTGAGATTATTAAAATGTTTTTTGTATTATTGGTAGTTTTTAAATGGTTGGCAAAATAGGCATTTTGACATGAAGTGTGCTTACTTATATGGTAATTTAACTGATGAAATATATATGAAAATTCCTGAAGGTTATGATAGTGTTGATCAAAACAGTGTTTTGAGACTGAAAAAGGCATTATACAGCCTCAGAGTGTTCATAATTGGTATGAACATTTAGCTAAGACTCTAACATCTTTGAACTTTAATCAATCACAATTTAATCCTTGCATATTTTATTTAGAGGATAAATGTATAATTCTTATTTATGTCAATGATTTTGTTATTTTTACAAAAGATGAAGAAACTTTGCAAAGTGTATTTTTATCATTGTCTGTTTATTATGAAATTTCTAAAATTTTAGGTGTTCAATTTCGAAAATGTAATGCAGGAGTGAAACTTTTCAGGGGCTACCCCTGAATTCAGGGTTTTTAAACATTTTGCTGCCTCTGAATTTCATGTTAAATTATTTTGTTTTTATAGAAATTTGTTATTTTGATTGTTTGCCTTAAAATGTATTAAGAACTCTTTAAATATTACTTATTACAGGTGGATATGATATACCATTATTAAATCCCCCCCCCCCCTCCCATCTGCATGCAAATAGCAGATTTCAGGGTTTTTGCATATTGGGTAGTTTCACCCCTGGTAATGGTAAAACATATATACAGGGTCATTCCATGTGTAGACAACCGATGAGTGTTGCTCCATAGTAACAGATTTTTCAAAAAAAAAGTACCACTGCGACTTATGGTAGTGAAACCTTCATACATTAATTTGTAAAACATTTTGACCATTATTGGCCGAGACCATTATTGAAAAACTGTCATTTTCATAAAATTTCGGCCATCTTGGATTTGGCACTACTGTGAAAAATTGCAATAGCTTGAGAAATAATAGTTCAAATTCAACAATTTTGGTACCAAATTAAAGCTATTAATGTAAGAAATAATAAATCCAGTCTTGAAATAAAATAAAATATTTGTTTTACTATTTTTTTATTTGAAAAATAATTAGTGATGATTATTAAATAAAGTCCTTATAAGTTGGCAACATTGTACATTATTAAAATGCACACAAACATAGGATTCATTTAGAAATTGATATCTAATGCTTATACACTTACACTAATGCAATATATATATATTTTCATTGCAGGGACTGTTTGCAGTTTGATGGGATTTCCAATATAAATGAATCCAGTAGCCATTCTTCAGATTATGATAATATTTATTTTGATGATGACAAACTTTTACCTGTAGCTGATTCTTTTATTTCAGAAATTCTTGGAGACACTTATAAAGGTAAATATGTAATCATTTTGTCAAACAGAAGGCTAAATAAATGCTTGTAAGAATTATTGTAATAAATTAAAAATCTCCAGTTTAAATTTAATGTGTATTTTTATTAATTAGCTTTGTTAATGAATACTAGGTTAAGCTATATATTTCATTTGAATATATTGTTTCTTTTACTAAAAGCTATATATTTCATTTGAATATATTGTTTCTTTTACTAAAACAATTTAAAAGTAATGATAAATGATTATAGGTTTTATCTAAACTTCACACTTTACATAATAAGCCCATTCTTGTATTTCATAGATGCTACCTGCTACCACTTTGCTATTTTTACGATAGCTGTAAATATGCTAACTATACTTTTCCTTTTTAAAGGTTTTCAAGAAGAATGGTCATTCCCAGGAAATATTGAAAGTCAAACATCACCTGTTCAGAATACCCCAACTGTTGTCAGGGGTTCATCTAAGAGATCAGAGAAGACAAGCAGATTAAGTAAAAAATTATGGTAATTCTTATGCAAGTTATTTGAAATTCCTTTACCTGGAATGTGCTCAGTGGCTTTCTACCCCACCTCCCATCACTGGTGTATTCACATGGGGAGGGGGGTAATTCCCTCCCTCCTGTCCGAATAAGAAAGGATTTCAGTTTAGCGATTCATGATGACTACTATTAAATTTTGATATTTCTTTTTTCATATTTAATTCTAAGCTGGTTTTTTGAGACACCTGAAAACTCTTAACTGTTGGAAATTTCCCATCAACAAATTTGATTGTGGCAAACATCACCATGTTGTTACTTCTGACCCTTGAAAATCCCATCCGTGAAAAACTCACTATTCTACAAAATCATTTTTTCTTCAATAATAAAAACAATAAATAGACTATTTACTTACAATGCTAGTTTTGTGGTGCTTTTTTATTAAATAGACTAATTCTTTCTGCAAAAAATTGTGACAGTAAAAATTTATTACTTATCAATTTAAAAAAAATTAAAAGCTGAATTATTTTTGAGACAAGCTTAAAAAATAAACAAAATGTTGATTCCTTCAGTTACCCTATGAATCGCTAAAACTTAAAATTTTAACGTAATCGAATGATGTAGCAAATAGCTGAAAAAGCTCCTATTAATGTTTAGTTGAATGTTGACTTATTTCATAAGTTCTTTGCGCACCAGTGGGCGTGCGATTCTGCACTGAAAGCTAGTAGATGTGAGGTGCTGGGTTCTATCCCAGGTTGCACTCGTCGGCCTAGCCCCATGGTCAGCAAACTGCAGCTCACGAGCCATGTGCGGATCTTTGATCCCAAGCATTTTTAGCAAAGGTCGGCTTAGGAATATCCTAATTATATTAATAAGAATGAACCAACCAATATAAATCAAGTTAAAAAACTTTGACTCTCAAAAGAAATTTTAATCATTGTACTGTTAGCATTTGGTTTTGTTCAATAATGAGTTTTCTGACCACTGGCCTAGCCATTTGGAGTTTTCTATGGTTTTCTCTAAAGCTTGTGTATACAGGCTAGGAGCTAGGACACCTTAGAAACACCTTTCAAAACGCACTCTCCCTTAGACCTAGGACCCAAGTGCAGTCATTTGGCCTTAAACACCACAACTCAACCCAATGCATGGCTCTGTAGAAATTGCATACTTTTATAAGTAACCATAAATTAATTTAAATGACAAGAAAATGATTTTACTTTTTAGAAACAACTTGCGAAGTATGGCATATTTCATAAATTTGATATCTAAAAGGAAGAAATTTCATTGTTTTGCAGAGGAATAATAGTTTATTTTAAAAATCAGCTTTGAAAAAAATGCAAATTTTGTCAATAAGGGGTAAACATATTTATTTATTAGTAGCGAACTAGTAAAGTTCTACATTTTGATAATCTGCTGCAGAAAATAGTGTTTTGTGAATAAGATTTAAAAACGCAACATTCATCGTTTGACTATGGAAAAATGTTCTTTTCTGTCCTCTCAAATAAAAATGCAGATTTGAAAACTAACCTTTTACAAAAGTGGAAATTTTAAAAGAACCAGTCACAAAATCAGCAAAATTGAAATAAACACTTAATAAAAATCAGTGAATTTAAAACAGTTGAGTCAGTTTTGACGTCTCACTCTAGCTACACATTGAGCAATTGATGACCATCTGGGACTCATCCTTAGGGGTAGGCTAGAAACATGCCGTCACAATTTTAATCTTCTGCAGAGGGAAGGAATTTAAAATAAACATTACATAAAATTTAGTAATTTTTAAATGCTTTTTTGAAAAATTGAAAAGGGTAAATTATTTCTGTAACTAAAAAAAATTGTGTAAAAGTGATGAATAAATTAAAGATCTACCAATTACTGGTGAACAAGTTAAATATTCAATTTTCAGATATATCCCTCGATGTTTCTTTAAATAATTTTGAACATTCAAATAGAGCTTTCCAATGATGTATAACAGAAGCAGATTATAAATTAACAAAAGTGAACGCATTGCTTCCTGGCAGTAGTAAAGTTAATCTGATTTTGTACATACTGTTAAGCTTTTTCTAG
The DNA here is from genome assembly GCA_963930645.1 of Salticus scenicus. NCBI lineage: Eukaryota > Metazoa > Arthropoda > Arachnida > Araneae > Salticidae > Salticus > Salticus scenicus. The sequence goes on from OZ005657.1 coordinate 175,889,529, forward strand.
TAATTCTGAAGAAGTTTAAACTAAGGATTGGTTGTATGTGAGGCAAAATAAGAGAAGATAGAAAGTTAAAGCATTAGTAAAATTTTTAAGTTAGAGACTTTATTACAGACATTAAAAGATTTTTAGGGATGGGGAATCACTTATTCTTCAACCATATTCCTTGTGACCATTGGAGCTCTGCACGTGGGCTGACTCAACAAGTCCTGTGTTAAAATAGCGGTGATAAGCCTTATGGTTGAGAGAAAATAAAGTATAAGGGAACACTGAATGACTGGATGTTTATCAAATCCCAACTTGTTGGTCAATTTGACATTCCTCTAAGCATTTAGAATTAGCCTCAGTGCTAGGTGCAAGAAACAGGATTGTACAATAAAAATGCTTCGGAAGCTCTAAAGCAGTTCAGTACAGTGAGAGGAATAATGAAAAACATGGACGCATAAAAATATTTCTAATTACAGCTTCTTTAACTAGGCACTAGTACGCTTTGTCATATGACAGTTTATTAGAAGTTTCCTTCACATTGATTAGAAGATGAGATTGCAAATGAATTTAATTATCTGATTTTTCTAAAACTCAAGTTTCCTCTGAATCAAAAGATTTTTTGTGAATTCATGATAACCATTTATAGCAGATTTGCAGTTTTTGTTAAAATCGGTTGGGGGGAGGGGGGAAATGCTCCATTTTATAGCTACATTAATTCTAATATATCTCCTAGACTCAACTTTTATCTATACTGCCTTATGAGATACATGTTTGTAGATGGCAAAGTAATCAACCTGAAAAAGATATTTAAATAATATTTTCTAAAATATTTTTTGAACTGAATTCGTAATCACTGTTTAAAGCAGAGTTCTAATTTTTGTTAAACTTTCTAATTTTGTAAGCTGTTTTTTACTTCAGTCCAAAAACCACAGGACTAAGGCACTGTTGGATTATTCCTTCAATGATTTGTCTGAATATGCAGTTGCTTCCCCCCCCCCCCCCCCCTAAAAAAAAAAACCTTTTAAAACTTATTTTAATGATTCTTCACACTGCAAAATTTTTGTCACTTGAGAAGAGAGAAAAATGCTAAGTGATTGTGTCAGTATTAAAAAATAAAATTCAAAAACTGGAGGGAAAAAAGGGGGGGGGGGTGAACCATTAATTATCAAGAGTGAAATTGCCTTGAATTTATCTAAAACAATTCCCCTCCCCCAGTTCCTTTTTTTTTTTTTAAATATTTATTTCAGCTTGTGAATGATTAAATTTTGGTGGTGGTGCTCTTAATATCGGTGCATTTATTTAGTTTAGACAGATATTTAAAAGAAATTAAAGTTATATATATTGCATACACAAGAGTTTTAAATTGTTTTAGGAACATTGACTTAGCTGTTGTATTAGCAGATTATATAATTAAAACTCATAAGTTTAATCATTTTACTGTATTTTATTTTATAAATAATTTTAATATGAATTGCTTGATTATTAATCTTCCTTTTTATTATAGGTCAAAGATGTCTGTAGAAGAACAGCTTGAAACTTTACATTCACTTTCAAAAATTGTTACTTGTCATATGGGTATAAGAGAACAGATTAAAGTAATAAAAATAATTGACCCTACTGTAACAATATCACCTCATGATACAGAATTTCAATTAGGTAAGACTTTTTATTTATTTTTTAAATAAATATTTAAAATTCATTTATATTCACATGAAAATTTAAAGTATTGTGCTCATGATCGTCAATCTTGAGTAAAAGTTGTTTCAAATTATATAATCTAGCTTACAGTGTTTTATTAAATCTTGGTTTTAACTTGTTAGGGAAAACAAGTAACAACCTTCAACATTCTATTTGTCTGGTATAAACAACACAAAAAATTCTCATTGTACAGTAAACTTCCGCTTAATTAAATCTGGTGCTTAATTTCATGTTAAATCATTTTTCTTTTATGGAAGTTTCTCATTTTGAATGTTTAATTTGCTTTATAATGTATCATGAACTCTATATCATATTGCGAACTGTTATAAATCTTCCCATTCTGCATGCAAGTAAGTTTTCAGGGTTTTTGCATGTGAGGTAGTTTCACCCCTGCTGAGACTGAAGTTTGTAAACCTTGTGCCTCTGTTACTAAAGTTTAATATCAAAACTTTGATCTCTTGGCAGGCACATGTGTCATTTTGTTTCTTTTCTGTGAGCACGTGAAACATTACAAACAGCAAGAACTTTTTATTTACCTTGTATTAAATGCAGAGTTATTTAGTTACCATTAATCTTGAATAATCATATGAGAACAAGTTCAAATAAATTATTATAGAAACAAGGAGCGAAACTCTTCAGGGTCTGAATTCTGGGTTTTCAAAAACTTTGCTGCCTCTGAATTTTATGTTAAAATATTTTCATAGAAATTTCACATATTGAATGTTTAATTTGCCTTATATTAAGCTCCAAATAATGCTTATAATATGTATAAGTACTTGTAACACTTAAGTCTAAGTTTGAGTGTCACTCAGGTTCCTATTTTCTTTGAAGCAAACCAAGCCCGAGAATCTTAGTGTCAACTCTCTCAAATCCACAGAACTGCCAATTATATATACTGTCTGTTCAGATATTATCTATGAACTTTCTACTTTACACACATGCACATATATATATATATATATATATCAGGGTTCCCACAGGTCAGGGAAAACCTGGAAAAGTCAGGGAATTTGAAATTACGAAAAAAAAGTCAGGGAAAATTGTAAATATTGCTCAAAAACCTAGAAAAATGATGATGCAAACCTGGAAAATCCTTTTTGAGCATTCAATTTATATCGCAAGTCACGTTACTATGTCGTCTTTTATGTCACGAGCTATGTTCTGTTTCATACCGCAAGCTATTTTTTATGTCTCGAACGAAATTTTGTGACTGGAATTTTCTAAAAATAGACCTGGAAAAGTCAGGGAATTTTATTTTTGAAATTGAGTGGAAACCCTTATATATATATATATATATATATATATATATATATATATATATATATATATATATATATATATCTCAGACCTGCTAACTACTATGAATAATTCATAGTTGCTACGAATGTGGGCCATAAACTACGATGCTATGAAAATCGGCTCAAAATTACGAATTTTTATGTATCACCAAAACTGCAACATTTTTGATTATTAATCTAATCTTCTTCCATCCACTCCATAAATGTCAATTTTCATTTTAAACTTGCGTTATTAGATTCTAGAATGTATAAAGAGATAGAATTGTTAAATATTTCTCATTTATGTATTTTTTGTGTGCCTCCTCGCGCCCCACCCCACCCCCTAACGATCGGCACACAAACGCCTTGTGGCTCCTAATCTTTTTCTATGTGAAACATAAATGTCAATGCTCTTTTTAAATTTACTTTATTAGATGCTAGAACCTATAAAGAAGTATAATTGATCAATATTTCTCACTGTTTTTTTGTTTTTTTTTTATTATTCTCCTCCCCCCTCCCCTAACAATCGATGATTAAATGCCTGCAGAAGCCTTTGAATGTGCTTAATATTTATATTTTAATATTTTTAAAATAATTATCCCAATGCTAAGATTATAATTTTTTGCAATAATTATAATTTATATTTAAAATTATACACATAAACACACAACAAAAATATTTATTAATTGGCTAGCATTTTTGCTGAATTTTAATAACTGGTTGAATAAAGTGTAAAAAGAGTAATTCTGAGTTTAGAATAAAATTATTTTACACCTGATTTCATAAATCATGTTTGTTTCTTAAACAGTACAGTCTTTCATTATATATGAACACTAATGCAAATTATTTCGATAAAAATAACTTAAAAATATTTAATCTGAGGGAGGGGGGGGGTAAAAAACATTTAACATAATGTGGCCGGATTGCTGTGGCAAATAAAAGCCTCATGTCTGGCATCCGGCAGTGCGTATTATCTATGGAAAATTTTTCATCAGGGCTAAAAATAGTACCCCGTGGATTATATGCAAGAAAATACGGTAGTATACATTTATTTGTTTAGGATTCGTGTTTGCATGATAAAAATGAACCAACCATCCAATCCATTTTTTAAATTGGTGTGCTACTAATTGTCATTTTCAAATGTTGGAAGGTAAAATATATATATGTGTGTGTGTAATGTATCGTGAGTCCATCAGATTCACTAATAATCCTTTATTAAATTAAAGATGCAGTCTTGGCATGAAAGTTAGACATCCTGAGCGCGTCATATGTCCCGTAACCACACTGAAGGTCGGCATTTCTCTGTAGCGGCGCCCCTAGCGTATATTTATTAGGCAAGTCAATATCAGAAAAAGCCATGATTTTTCATGTGTTCCCGCTTAAATACCGTCTATTTCAGCGGGAATATTTAGTCCTCCCGTGCTTAATCATTGGCTATTAACTTTATGATAGATTGACAACATAGCTGAGGTCCAGATCACCGGGATTAATTAATATGCATCATCTAACCACAAGAAACTGCAAGTTGTGTTTGTTCAGCACTTTATTATCCTAAAATTCATTCATTTTTATGACTTTTGCGTTATGAAGTCTTCTGCTGTGAAACAAAGTTTAAAGGTGCACTTATGAATTATTAGCGATTTCTAGATTTTAAAATGGGGTTTTAATTATTTAAATTTAACTATTTTTTGTCCCTTTCATGTGTGTGTGTGTGTGTGTGTGTGTGTGTGTGTAAAAGGATCTAAAATTCAAATGATAGTGAGAGTTATTTTTAACATTTTAAATGATGCTATTTACCATTACAAGCTGGTTTTAGATTTTTGTAAACCATTAGGGTAAATTTTCATTAAAATTTAAATAAAATTTTATGTTCAAAATAATGTTTTCTTATGTAGAACTTTTTTTTTTTTTTTTTTTAGTTTAAAACTTGATTTTTTCAATAATTTCTTATTAAATATTGATTCAAAGTAAATTAAAATAGTTTCTACATTATGAATAAAATTAGTTTAAAATTTCTAATAAAATTTTTTTTAGATATATCCTCAAAGTATTTATGTTTTAAAAAAAAAACGTATCGGTAACCTTCAGTCCAACAGGAAGACATGTGGTTGAAATAGCTCTGACCTGAAAGTCTTAATAATAGTTATATGTATTTCATGAAGTTTCCCCACTGTTGTTAATTCTGTATGAAAGTCGGATTTCATGGTTTTTGTTTATTTCACCCCTGTTATAACTAGTCTTTTATTCCATCCATATGTTCATTTATTTGAGAACTGTTTATTGAAAATATAATTTGGAATAGTGAATTAAAATAAAAATATCCTTTGCATTTGAAGTTGTAAATTATTTTCTAAAATCAAATGTGTGATTTGTTGAAGTGTTGATTCATTATTAAATATAATGAATAAACCAGCATGTAAATAACTTTAGATTTTATTTATAGTTCAGTTTTTCAGAGTTAACCCTCCCTTTCCCAAGATGGGGTTATTTTGATTCCAATTTGTAGTTGAAATTTAGTTAAGCCTGCCTCATTCAAAAATTGCGCTAATTCGACAGATAGCAAACGTAACCAGTGGAATGTTGCGACTTCTAAATGATACAAAAAGGTGTGCTGGTGGTTTTCGCCAGACATGCCAAGCAGCATCTGAAAGCAATTTTTCTGCAATAACGTTTTGATCTTTGAAAGCGAGGGTTAATATGCTGTATATAAAACACATATACAGGTAGGTTAACGTATTTTGAATCATTTGCCCTTAATATTGAGAAAATACAAGGGTATTAAAGTAATTTATGTATGGTGATTCATTCCCTTCCATTGTTTCATAAAGTACAGACCAAAAGAATATAATCATAAAGTTCTTTCTATATTATTCATTTTCTAATTTTTGGATTTACCTAAAGCATACAGGGGTCACAGCATTTCTATATTTTTACAATTATTCTATTATACTCTCACCACAATTTTCAAAAAGAAAATTTTCTTGAACATTTTTGTTTTAGCATGAAAATCTTTTGAAATTTTTTTTTTAATTGTGATGTGAGTATAATAAATTGATTGTAAAAATATAGGAATGCTGCGACCGCTGAGTATAGTATGATTGTGGTATTGTTGAAGTCAGGTATGCAACCGGTCTGTGATGAAGAGAAAGAAATTAGTTAACTTTCAAAACAAGATTATTTTTTATACAGTCTTTAAAATACTTAAGATTTTAGAATTTTTTTGAATGAATATGAACCCAAATTTTGTTTTGCTTTTATGCTTTATCATTAAAACATATGTAAAATATCTTAAGTATATTTTCTCTTTTCCAGATATTTCTCGCTTAAATGATGCAAAATTAAAAAGGATACAAAGTTTACTGCGGAAACATAAATATTCTTTATCTAATTCTAAGAAATTAAAAGGTTCTTCAAAATCTTCACAGCATAACACATCTCAAGCAAGCAAACATTTTTCAGGAAGAACAAATCCTAAAACAAAAAGAAGGCAAAAAGTAAGTTGCATCTTAAAAAAAAAAAAAAATTGTATGTTATACTTTCTCTCAATTTGAATTTTATACATTCGTAAGTTCAGAGATGTCAGGTCTGACTATTTTGGCAGAAGACTTTTGATTTTTAGGCCCCACATGTGGCTGAACGGTTCTACAGTTGATAGATGGGGAGTGCCAGGTTTGATCCCAGGTTGTACTGATCAACTTAACCATTGTTTTCCATGGTTTTCTCTGAAACTCACTGTGAATACAGGCTAAAACCTCTTAGAAAGACACCCATGACAAGCACTTTTCTTTACTAAGTCCAGGTTCCTAAGTGCAGACAGTTGGGCCTAACCTAAGCACTGATTACCTGATTTTTAGTCTCTCCTGTTTTTCTGCTTTAGAAAGAACTTATCTCAATTTGAAGTTTCCATAAAGAAGAAATCTTGGGATTTTTCATAATTGAAATGAAGATAAAGAATTGGTGATCAAACATCTTACAGAAGACTTGTAATTTTCGATGTTTCCCTATTCACAGCATAAATGTTAATGTTTATATTAAACTTGCTTTATTATATTCTAAAACTTATAGAGAAATAGAATTGTTCAATATCTTTCTTAGATAACTTTTTGGGACATTCCCCCCTGCCCCACCTTAAAACCCCATTAATGATCAGTGATCAGATGCCCTGTGGGGAGCCTTTTGATTTCTAATCTTTCTTTATATGCAGGGATGAGATTTTTCAGATTTTCAGCTGATTTCAGCTTTTTTGTAGATTTAGCTTTTCAGCCTCTTTTTAAAAATTTTCAGCTTTTTTTTTATACTTGATGTGAATTTGTTCTTTTTTTATGCATTGAAGATTAAAATAAATATTTCTTACTGTGATATAATAGATTTTCTCATCAAAATTCTAGTATTTCATTTTAACGTCTTGCCTTTGCGTACAGTTTCAGCTTTTTTGTATTTCTGCAAATCTCATCCCTGTATATGCGACATAGATGTCAGTAAGTCGAACCTCATTAGCGTGAATTTCAAGGGGGATAAAAATAATTAGATTTGAAATTTATAAAAAAGAATATTGATTAAATTCTTTAAAGTTTCAAATTTGAACCCATAAATTTTAAGTCTAAAATAATCTATCTGTGTGATGTCACATATTAAAATGAAAGAAAATAACTAAAGTCAGTGTTTTGGAAGTCACTGAAAATCAAAAAGTTTGAGCCACATTAATATTAAAAAAGTAATACTTTTCTCCTTGTGAGTTGTAAGCAATTTGCATTGTTTTCTTAATAACCCACTCGTATTCCTAGAGTTTTATTATCAATTTAAATGATTGATTTGTATTTCTTTTAATATATATATATTTTAATATAAAAAATGTACATTGTATTTATTTACTGTTAGTTATTCCATCCTTTCTTTTTCTAGAAACAAAAAATGTGCACAGATGAAGATGTACATCAGAAACGTAAATTAGAATTGCATGGTCAAAAAGAGATACAAAGTGGTCTTTTTGTATATGAGAAAGTTATTAAATTAAGTAGTCCACCAGAAGATGAAGATGTTAATATTTTAGAGTGATTTTTACTGTTGTTCACAAACTTTAAATTTCCTCTTTTTACTGTACATCTGACTTTTTTCAACTGTTTAATAGAATGTTTACTGGGATTCATTCAAGCAGTAGAACAATTGTCTCTTACACTGATATTTTCAAAATTAGGTTTTTTCTCTCCTCTTTTGGGGCTGCAAACTGTGCCTTTCTCTGTAAAACGGTGACTATGTAAGAGATTTTTTTTTTTTTTTTATATATAAATATGTTTTTAAACTTACAAAATTTTACTTAAGTTCTGTGTGTAAATATAGTAGAGGTGAACTAATATATATTAAAAAAAAAAAAAAATTCTTTTAGTATAAAAAAACATTAAAATCACAGGGATGAGATTTTTTAATTTTGTATAATTTTCTTACAAGACTTTTCAAATTAACTCTGAAATTGCTGCTGTGTAGCAAAAAATTAAATAAATTGTGCAAAAGCCAACACTACGCTTGTGATTTTTTCCCCCCAGATCTGTGTGGCAATCTTATGAATACAGTTAGTTATTCAGCTGTTTTTTAGTCACTAAGTAGAATTTTCTGTATCTGAAAAATAAAATAAAATTTATCAATGGTCCAAAAATGCCAGACCAAGTCTGGTTTTGCTAAAATTATTAGTAGTTCATAAAACATGAAAATTTTGTATCTTAAAAAAAAAAAATAATATAGGCACCACATGACTTCTGAAACATTCACGTTTTTGTGAGGTAACTGATTTGAAAAGAAAAAGGCAGCCTACAAAAATTCCTGAAAACAAGCAAGAGTAGGGTGGGGTAGGGGGGAGTAAATGCTATTTCAGTGACAAAAGTAGTGTTAATTGGATTGTATATTCTGCGAAGACAAATATAATTTTTATTTTTATTTTTTCAGGAATAGTGCTCCACAGCTTATTACATAATCTCTCATTGCCAAATGAACAGCTTGAGTTCAATAAAAATACTTAGAGATGGCTTACTTTTGTTCACTTTGGCAAAAATTAGTGAAGAGAAACTATTTGTTTTACCAAAACAATAAATTCTGTTGAAATTGAGAAAAGATTTACTAATTCTGGCTATCCTAAAACATTTGTTGCCAAATTTCATCTCCAATCTCACCAAGTTTGTAGCAAATGCAGATTTTGGTCTTGAAATCGAATTTGGCGGTTTAGCAAAAATTTGTAGTTTAGGTTTGCCAATGTTTGGAAGCTCTAACTTCAACAAGAACAGAGTTTTGAAATTTTCCCGAAACTTTAATGGATTTATACCACAGAACCAAATTCTATAACTAACAAGACTATTTTAAAAAAAAAAAGTGATTAGTGACGATTGTAGATTAAAACTTGCCTGTTACTTGCTTCTTTCTATACAGTACTCCTGTAAAAAAGGAAACATATGGTAGTTTTTTCTATCTCCACTAGGATGGGCATTGATTCATCGTCGAACTAGGCATTCAAATGGGGTGAAAAGTGGCAGATAATATTACCAAAGTTTGGAAGCTCTAACATCAATAAGAATCAAGTTCTAGAACTTTTTGTAATGATTCATTAGCATCTAGCTTAGGAACTAATAAATCATTACCTCGAAGTAAGGAATCATTACGTCAGATTCTACAAGTATAAACTGCTGTGACAAATATGGTCAATGATTCCAAATTTCAACCTAAACTTTAAAATTTTTGGTTGTTCCTAAATTAGCAAAACTTCTACTTTGTACATTGCATAAAAAAAGTAGACTGACATTTCTTTGCATTTTTTTAAAATCCTGTCTTTGTTTAATATGAAATGTGAATTAAAATTCTTTAACATTTTTATACTTATCAATCTTTGTTTTTGACAGACAAATAAAAATATTCAATTTATAATTTTAATGGAGGGAAATGCAGAAAAGAAAAAAAAATGTACATTTTCACAATAATAATGAAAAAAGGTAGAATGACACTGTTCAAAAACTGCAATTACCTAAGTAGGTGTTTGTGGTGGAATACCAATTTTGCGTGTACATTTGGCATTTTGCAAATTGTTAACATGCTTGACAAGTTGTTCTTAACGTAGTTAATGCACTATGCCATAAGGAATTCCTCTAATCGATTATCAGAAAGGACAGATTATAACACTGAAAAATGTTAATAAAGGAGTCAGAGAAGGCACTAAGATAAGTAAGACACATCTAATAAGCAAAAGTAGCATCAGCGATTTGCTATGTGCTCCTGAAGCCCATGATGTAAAGAAAAAGAGTGGCCGGCCAAAGAAACGTTTGCTTAGAGACCGAAATTTTTTTTTTTACTGAGCTGAAAAAAACTGGAGCATCAGTTCCCGAAGTTCGAATAAGTGCAGGAATTACTAACATAACTTCTCAGACAGTTTATAACTACATTAAGCACTCATAGCTCTTTCAACATAAGAGAAAACATCATCCATGTTCGAAGGATCACAACGTGACTGAACGCCTACAGTGGGCTCAAAAACATATCTTGGACTACAGAATAGATGTCTAGTTTTTTTCAGTCTAGTTACAAATTTAACTTTTTTTTTCCTGAGATTAGATATATGCTCTAAGGCGTTTCAAAATGTTATCTCGCATTTAGATGTTTTTTTTTATGATCTTTGAATTTTTAAATAGTGCTTTTAACGTCTATAATTTAAAAAAGTGAAAGTTTCAAATTTCATTAATTAACAGACTTATTTTCTGTTATTTGCAGTATATTTATATCTTAGTTCTGACTGTATACACACTGAGTTCAATATAACACTTTTTTTTTTTTTTTTTAATCGCAATCGGAGTTTATCATGTTTCAGTTGTATATCTTTAACATTTTATTTCAAAATAAAACAAAAATACTTCAAAATATTCTGCATTTACTAAAACAATGAATAATATTACAATGGAAAATAATTATTTCAATTAAAATTTCAACAATAGTATTAATATGCAATAAAGAAAGAAATAAGTCAAATTATTAATTATTAGCTATTGAATATTTTATGTATTGATTTGATGCATTAAAAAATTATTGCTTGATTCTTAATAACCGAAGAACTCATGTTCGATTTTGTTGCCCGTGCTCTTTAAGTGATTATAACGAAATTTCATGAACTATTGTGAAATTTTGTTTGATGAATTATAATAAAATTTAATAATTTTAAAGTATTCTAACCATAATTTAATTTCATTGTATTATTTTTTATAACATATTTTATTATGGTATTCATTAAAAAAAAGAAAAATGTTCTAAAGTTATTTAAATAGGCAGACAAAACTTCATCATTTATTATTGTCAATAACGTAAATGTTTAATTTTTTACAATTTTTTGTAAAATAATCACATAATTTTTTATCACTTTTATTTAAGCAAATAGAATAAAAATGATATTGAAACAAGTTTTTTGTACACTTAAAAGAAGTGAAATTAAACTTTTAAACACTGAATATTAGTTTCTTCCCATCAAAGTTTCCAAAATTCCCGGTTTAAACCCGAAAATTCCCATGTTTATTCCCCTGAAGCAAAATTCCTGGGGTTTTTACATCTCTATCTAGTAGATATCAACTTTCATAACAATACCATAATGAGCTCTATCTACATGTTACATATATCAGTTTCAAGAAATTTTCAATGTCATTTACAGGAGTTAGAGCATGGATGCACACTTAGACAGACAGAACTGAAAATTAAAAATTAATGTGCAAGTGCCGATTAGGGAGCATTGCAAATTTGTAAAAAATACCATGTTGAACATATGTGCAAAAATTCACTTAGTTGCGTGACTTGGCAAATGAACCTGAACGATAGCAGCTGTCGCCCCATGGACTAATAGGACTTTTTGAATAAGGTTGTATTGAGCTGTGTAGTAAAACACGAAACATTTGGCATGTTATTTCAAAAGTTAAATATATATATATATATTTAAGTAATGGCTAAATAAAATTTAATTATGAATTTGTTAAAACAACTTTAAAGTTTAATGTAATAACTGTTGCTTTTAATTTTAAAGAAAGTAACAAGCGTGCTTGTTATTGTTCATCCTTTAAAATTAAAGTGTTAATTGAGGATATAACTTTAAAGTATTTATTTTTAGTACATGGTATGTAAACATAGTTGTGACATCTTGTTAAATTTTAGGGCTTGGTTTTCAATGATTACAGGGTCTTTTAAGAAAAAATATAATCTTATTGAATAATGCATTTATTGTATTAACACTTACACGACCACTGACGTAGATTCACATCATTTGAAAATCTCTAATTCGCCAGTGGGGGTTTCTTTCGAAATTTGTATGTTATTTATTTCTTAAAAATATACCTAATACAGTAGTCGCCGCTTCATAAAATCACTGGTTAATAAAATCAGCCGCCTAAACTGATCAAATTGCTGGGTCCGGAATCAAATCAATACAAACCACCGCTTAATAAAATCATCATCGCCGATTAATAAACTCAAAAGAAAATCTCTTCAACAGTAAAAATGGCCATGTTTGTAAGCTAAACAGCAAATTATATTTTCTCACCGGATTTTTGAAAAAGAAATAAAACATAGTATCAACCATCATATAGCATAGCAGACATTATTATTATTTGTCAAAAATTTTAGGCCTTAAAAAAAAAGAAAAGATAGGAAAAAGGAAAGGAAAACATGCCCTTCCATGTGTTGTAGTTATGAATTCAAGGAATGGATTCTTCATATGATTGACCTATCAGTACTTTTTTCTGTCTTAAAATATTCAAATAGAGTTTCTAGTTCTTATTTTGAAGCAACTTAGCTGCGAAAGATATGCAAGTGGGCAGTTTTTAAAAGCTGAAAATTTTACATGAATGATAAGTAGAAAACACTCCATTTCTACGGATGGCTAGTTGATAGATGGAAGGGCGAAGAAGAATTTCTTTCCATATTTAGGTAATGAATACTCTTTTATTGAGTTTGGGCATGTTCGCCGGATATAAAAATCAGCTGCTTAATAAAATCATTTTGATAAAAACAAATGTGATTTTATAAAGCGGCGACTACTGTATTCATATTTGTACTATATTTATACTATGGATATAAAAGCTTTGATTAGAAAGAGTATAACTATAATGTATATCCATTTGTAATGTGAATGCTGAAAATTTTGTTCTGAAATATTGTTACTGGGGAGAATAATGCCCACAGGCAGACCTTTCTGTGAAAAAGACAAAAACATGCGATCACGAAAGTGTTAAGGTATATATGTGTTTATAAATAAGTTTAAATGAATCCAGTAGATTTTCTACTTTAAAAGCCTGTCTGTGAATGTAATGCTTTTATGCCATCTGATATGGGTAAATTATTTTTATAAATTGTCATACTTGGTTTCAAATGTAGATTGAAACTTGTGTAGTTTAAAATTTATGTAAATAAATTTATATTAAATTTTTGTTTTTGTATATTTGATTTTTCCTTTCCTCTCACATTTCTATGTGATAATTTTCTTTTATATCCAATTAACTTTCTTATATACACCATCATGGCTGTCGGCTCATATAGGCAAGGAGAGGAGCATGCCCTTCCTAGAAAATTTTAACTGGTAAAATATTTTTAAAAATCACATTTAAACTTTATATCACTAGAGTTAGTTTCAAAGATTATCTAAATTGCCAAATAAAATTTTTATCGCAGAGCCAATTACAATTGAACTGCATAGCTGCCAAGTGATTTTCCTGTATTTGTTCCATTTTTTTTATTTTTGTTCTGGAAAACCAATTTTATCCGAAAATATTCAGATTTTTCAACTTCATAATTGTTTAAAAAAAATAATAATAAAATGATCAGCGATCAAATGTCTTGCAAAAGCCTTGATTTTCAATCTTTCTCCATCCGCAGCATAAATATCAATATTCATTTTAAACTTCTATTAGTTTCCAAAATGTGTATAAAGAGTTAAAATTGTTCAATATTTCTCATTCATGGTTCCCCCACTTCTTTAACAACATGCAATTAAATGTCTAATGGATTTCTTGCGATCACCAATCTTTCTCTGCCTGCAAAGACTGTCTATTAGATTCTAGAACCTATAACATAGCTGCCAAGTTTTACTCCTTGGGAGTAAAATTTACTCTTTTTTGACATTTTTTATGCTTTTATTCCTAGATCACTATTTTTACTCTTTTTCTACTATTTCAACATTTTTCTACCGATTTTTACTTTCTTCTATATGTAATATAGAGAAAGTATTGGATTCATGAAAATTTTCGACCTCTGTTTTTTGATGGATTTATACGTTTTTGGATGTCCAGAACACGAATTGATAGTTTTTAGAAAATGTCTGTCTGTAACACTTTTTTGTGGACGCTGTATCTCACAAACCAATGAATGAAATTTAACCAAACTTGGTATTTAGTTGCACCCTGACATAAACTGGTGCTGAATAGATTTGGGGATCAATCGCTCAACAGGTGGCACTGTGATCGCATTTTATGCAAACTTTTAACATGGCAGTATAGGACAAAATTTCGTATAAATGTGCATAATGAGAGTTATTTTAAACTTGTGATTGTAAAATTAATATGAATTATTGATAATAGTAGTAGTTAACTAGGAAAAAAATTTTGTGCATGTGGGGGCATCATTTCAAGATGGGTATCTTTCGAAAGATCTCATCAATACCTTTAAAACGAATGGTTGAACTATAAATCTGTGATAATTTAAAACAAAGTTATAGATTTTTTTTTGTTTTTAACGAAAAAAAAAAAAAACTAAAGGGGGGGGGGTCTGCAATTTTTTTTGTTTGTGCGCTGTTTTACTCCTTGGAATTCTTGCAGGTTGGCTGGTATGCTATAAAGAGAAAGTATTAACTATCTCTCATTCAAATAATTATTTACGTCTTTCCCATCCCGCTGTTGATTAGCAATGAAATATCCCCAAGAAGCTTTGTGATTTTCAATCTTTATCTTCAACATAAATGTCAATGATAATTTTAAACTCTTTATTAACTGCCAAATTTTTATTTAATCAGTTTTTATTTTATTCCTGTTAGTTTACATCTAAATGAATAAGAAAAAATTTTTACATAAGTGTCCCAAAAATTTTTTCAAAAATTTTAAAGCTAAGTCAGATTCCCAAATAAGAATAGGTAGATATAACTAAGTTCATTTTGTACCCATTCAAATTACAGCATTATGAAAAATAATACATAAATACATTACTTACCAATGATCAATAAATTTGGTGCAACAAAAACAATTGTTACTAAGTAACTTTTTTCTGCTGAGAAGGAATTCAAGAGTAAGGAAAATAAACTTATTGCTCGACAAACTTCAGTCCGCATGGTTGTTATATATTCCAGAAAGTGAAATACTCGATAATTTGAAAGACCAAAAAGTTATTGCCGTTAAACGAATTTCAATCTTCCGTGATAATAAGCCTGTTCCCACCAAACACATTATTTTGACAATAGACTCACCTAAACTTCCCCAATCAATCAAAGCTGGTTACCTTGAATGCCCTATAAGACCATACATCCCTAACCCTCTAAGATGTTTCAATTGCCAACATTTTGGCCACTCAAAGACCTCTTGCCGTGGTAAACTAACATGTGCCCGTTGCAGTGCAATTGGCCATGACAGTGAAAATTGTGAAGCCCCAGTCTGTTGTGTTAACTGCAAAAAGGATCACCCATCTTATTCGAAATCATGTGAAAAATGGAAAATTGAAAAGGAGATACAAACTACTAAAACAAAACAAAACATATCATATCCCGAAGCACGGAAAATTGTGGAATCAAGGACACCCATTGTTGGAAAATCATATGCCGCTGCCATAGATACCAAAAAAACATATCGGTCTATCACAATCCAAACTGACACTGTTCATAATACTAGCTCTCCAGTTGTAACTGCATTAAAGAATTCCCCAAGCTTACAATCCAATCCAAATCAGGCTTCTAACTCTTCACAGTCATCTTCATCCAAATCAAGAAACTTAAAAAAAATGCCACAAACTCCTAAAACCTTATTGTCTGAAAAAAGTCTTAACTCTATGTCTCTAAAACATTCAAATTCACCCTCTCGTCTCAATATCAAGAAAAAGAAACTAACAAAATTGCCCACTCCAGCTACAAATAAAAATAATAAAGTAAATGTTCCAAAACAAGATGATTTGATCAGCCTCCATCCTTCTGATGGGGAGGACGGAATGTCTACTGCATCAGAGGACAATGACGTGGATGTTATAATCTAAAAAAAAAAAATAATAATGACCAATTTCATTTCATGGAATTGCCGGGGTTTTATTAATAAACGTGATGAAATCAGAGATATCATCTCTGATCATCGACCTATATGCTTCGCTTTCCAAGAAACATACTTAAGACAACACGAAAAAGTCAAAATTCGTGGCTATACCTGTTTCAGGAAAGATTTTACACAGTCTGACCGAGCTACAGGTGGGGTAGCTCTTCTGATTTCTAATAATGTACCACACTCCAATATCCCTTTAAATACGAACATTCAAGCTGTTGCCATTCAGGTACACTCTCATTTATTAATGACCATCTGCACTCTCTATCTTCCACCAAATGCATCTATAAACCAGCATGACCTCAATAGCCTCATTTCTCAACTTCCAGCTCCCTTCTTAATTTTTGGAGATTTCAATGGACATAATTTGCTGTGGGGAAGCCCTAATAATAACCCCCGTGGTCAAATCATTGAAAATGTTATTTCTGACAACAACTTGTGTATCTTAAATAATGGGGACAATACTTACTTTCACGAACCTTCTAGGACTTTCCATGCAATTGACCTCGCCATCTGTTCTCCTAATCTTTACCCATATTTTAATTTTTTTGTGAGTAACGATCTACATAGTA
Organism: Salticus scenicus; assembly: GCA_963930645.1. Taxonomy (NCBI): domain Eukaryota; kingdom Metazoa; phylum Arthropoda; class Arachnida; order Araneae; family Salticidae; genus Salticus; species Salticus scenicus. The sequence continues at coordinate 175,906,350 of OZ005657.1, forward strand.
GTGATCACTTTCCTTTATTTTTATCTTTTTATAATTTTAATGAACGTCATCCGGGTAATCCACATTATATATATGACAAGGCCAACTGGACTGCTTTCACTATCAATGCAGCTATAACCCATGATATGACTGAAGGTGATATCAACAAAGCAATCACTGATGTCACTAATTGCATAATAAATGCAGCTAATTTTACTATTCCAAAATCTTCTGGGCGTCTCCAGAAACATTCAAAGCCATGGTGGAATGATGATTGCAATATTGCAAAAAGACAGCAGCAAAAAGCATGGGGAATTTTCAGGAGGTACCCAACAACTGCTAATTATATCGCATTCAAAAAAGCAAGGGCAGCCGCACGAAGAATCCGCAGGATCTCCCAAAAAAATTCCTGGATTAAATATGTGTCCAGCATTACCTCCAATGTAACCAGTAAACAACTTTGGCGTCGTGTCAAGAAAGCAATGGGAATATATTCTAATCAAAGTATTTCGTTTTTAAAAGATAATGGCCAAACTATAACTTCTACTAAAAATATTGCAAACACCATTGGTAAAACTTTATCTCATATCTCCAGTTCTAACTCATATTCCGAACCTTTTATGTCTCATAAACGTAATTCTGAACGATCATCAATCAATTTTCACTCCCGCTCTTCACCAGACTACAATAGACCTTTTACAGATAATGAATTAAAAAATAGTTTGAAACATTGCCATAACTCTGCTCCCGGACCCGATGGTGTTACCTATATTATGATTAAACATTTATCAAAACAGTCTCTTAAAAACCTCCTTCATCTTTACAATAGGATCTGGACTGAAAATATTTTCCCTGTTGCTTGGCACGATGCTATTGTTATTCCTTTTCCTAAGCCAGGTAAAGATGCTACTGACCCAAAAAATTATAGACCCATTGCCCTCACAAGCTGTCTATGTAAGCTGCTAGAAAAGATGGTAAATACTAGGCTTGTTTACATTTTAGAAAAAAATAATTTGATTTCTCCATGGCAAAGTGGTTTTCGACAGGGCCGTTCAACGGTTGACAACATTTTATTACTGGAGACTAATATTCGAAAAGCTAATGTGAGACAAAACCATTTGGTGTCAGTTTTTTTTGACATGGAGAAAGCTTATGACAAGACTTGGCGCTATGGCATTTTAAAAGATTTATATAATTTGGACTTTAGAGGAAATCTCCCTATTTTTATTGAAAACTTTTTAACCCTGCAGTGCATGATTTTTTCTATTTTCCCAGAAAAAATATATTTGCTTCTATGTTAGTCAGATAGTAAGGGAAAAATATTAAAAAAATTCCAGTGATTGCCATTTTTATTTTATTTAACTTTTTTAAATTGTTGCCATATGGCAACACTGTGAATTAAGCATATACTTTTCAATACATAGGATTTTTTTTTTTTTTTTTTTTTTAATTAGACTAATCTGCAATGTTTTTATTGAAATAATAATTACACATAAATAAAAAAGCATGAGATATTTAGTACTTGCCAGTTAGTTTTTATTATTAAACACTATGGTTTTGTATGGTATGACACAAAACAGTTATTTTGGTTGAAACATAGAGGAACTAAGCATTTCATACATTTAACTCTAGTAAGACCTTTACAGTTGAGAAATTTACAACGTTGCTTGGAATCTAAATGTTCGGGCCAGTGATCGATTCTGTCGTACAAACTTATTTGGAAGGTTGCTTGCAGTCAGGCTTCTTCAGTCGTTTTAAGTCAGTCTCAACTTCATTCGATGGTCAACCTCGCTTTAAAGTTTTCATCTCCCCAATAGAACACAAGGTTTCTGCAACCTCAAACTGAAGCTCTATCAATTTCAAATGCCTATTAGGGTGTGCCCGCTTGTACAATAACCAGGCGTTTATTATAACAAGATCGATAAGATGATAAAATAGTCTGAAGTACCATTTTCTAGTTCGCATGGTAATTTTATATCTCCCAAGTAAACTATCATGAAGATCTACTCCATCCATATGTTTGTTATACACATAGATTACATGAGGACAAGAAACACTTTTTTTACATTTTTCTTTTCTGTCATAGCGTATGGCATCTTTCACGGGACTTGTCCCAGCAAATGTTGAAATCATCAAAACAGTTTTATTATCATGCCACGCGAGATTTGATATTTCACATCCATTCCCATCCGTAACGTACTTGAAATTACTTCCACGTTTACTTTTTTTCAATTCCTTATCAGGTGGCATTTTGCAAGATGGTACTCTATCTCTTCGTACAGTACCAAGCGATAGAATTCCTTTTGACTTCAAGAATGTCAATAAAGGCACAGATGTGTAAAAGTTGTCAAAGTATAATTTATGATTTTTGTGTTCAGGAACTGGGCGGGCGAGCCTAGCTACCATGGAACCAGCGACTCCTAAGTCATCTGGTTCGTTCAGTAGAAGACTAATGGCATTTTTTTTTGCCCCGGTATAAATGTCGAAATTGTATGTGAAATCAGACTGTGGAATAGATAAAAACTTTTTTTTTAGGGCGTCAGTTATCGGTCTCAACTTGTACAGTTTGTCATCACTAGAACACAAAGTATTATCATTGAAATGCAAAAATTGTCGAATAGTTTCAAATGTATTCAAAGTCATTGTTCGACTAACAAGAGAAATATAATCAAAAGCAAAATCAAGCTTTCTTCATAGTGTTGCCAAATGGCAACATTTGTAAAAACGAACGTAAAAAACTATTATTATAAATTTTGTTGTTAAAACAAGTTAAAATTAATAAAAAAATATTCCCTCAACAAAATATTTTTTTTTTTTAAATATATTTTTGCATGTTTAATAACATTTTAGAAGATCGAAGTCAGCCTTTGCCAGAAAAAAAAATGTGATTGCAAAAGTCGTACTTTGATTTCAACCAACGGGTTGGTACTGTAATCTATGATCTGTTTCATAAACGAAAATCGCTAATTGGAGTATTTTGAAACCGGAAAACACAGTGTTGCCGAGATGCTGCATAAATTGAATAGGTTAGAGAGGAAAAAAGAGTTTGTAGCCAATTGGCTACAGTATGCACTGTAGGGTTAAGAGTCAGACGCTTCCAAATTCGCATTGGATCAGTTTATTCAAATTTTTATTTCCAAGAGGAAGGTGTGCCCCAAGGCAGTGTCTTGAGTGTTACTCTTTTTTCTTTAAAAATTAACGATATTCTAAAACAACTGCCTCAAAGTGTCTATGGAACTTTATATGTTGACAACCTGCATATTTCTTGCCAGGGAAATGACATGCGCTTCATAGAACGCCAACTGCAACTTGCTATAAAAAATATCACTAAATGGACAAATAAAAATGGTTGTAAGTTTTCCACTGACAAAACACAATGTGTGCATTTTTGCCGTAAACGAGGTCTTCATCCTGATCCTGAGATTCTGATTAATAACAGGCCAATTTCCGTTGTTGACACTGCTCGCTTTCTGGGTGTTATTTTTGACAGGAAATTAACTTTTATTCCTCATATTTCATATTTAAGAATTAAATGTGATAAAGCACTAAACATTTTAAAAGTCCTATCTAACACTTCTTGGGGAGCAGACCGTCCATCGTTACTAAAAATTTATCGGGCTACTGTTCGCTCCAAACTTGATTATGCTTGCCAAATTTATGGATCAGCACCTCATTCTTACCTTAAAAAACTTGACACACCACACCACAGTTCACTTAGAATTTGCTCAGGAGCATTCCGCACTAGTCCTGTTTCTAGTTTATATGCTGACTGTGTGGAGCCTTCTCTCACTAATATTAGACAAAGACTTTCACTTGAATTGTACTATCGCATTCTTTCACATCCCAATCATCCGCTTCATTCACATTTTAATAGCAACGATCATAATCTTTATGTGAATCGCCCATCTTGCATCCCACATTTCGCTGTTAGAATTAAAAACTTTCTTGCAGGCACCTCTCATATTCATACCAAAGTTCGGCCCCGGTCTCTTTTAAACATGACACCTTGGAATTCCCAAGCTATTTCCTGTCTTCATCCTTTTAGTGGCTTTGACAAATCTAACACAGATGCTTCCTTTTTTCAAGCGCTTTTCTCATCTCATCGCTCTGAATATAAGGATTATGTTGAGATTTTTACTGACGGCTCCAAGACAAGTAATAAAGTTGGCTGTGGTGTTGTCACTGGTGACACCATTTATAGCTATCAACTCCCTAGTACTTTTTCCATTTTTTCTGCAGAGTTTTTTGCAGTTGAGGTAGCTCTAAATATTATTTCGTCTCACTGCAGCAAAAAATTCATTATATATACGGACTCAAAGAGTGTTCTTGACTCTCTTTCTTCTAGCTCTTGCACTCTTTCTTTTATCTCTGTTTTAAAAACATATAACGACCTTCTGAAGAAGGGATTTCATATCTTGTTCTGTTGGGTTCCAGGCCATGTTGGCATCAAAGGCAATGAAGCAGCAGACAAAGCCGCAAGGCAGGCTTCTATTCTTCTTTTAAACTGTCCTATACCTTATGATGACATTAAGCACACACTAAAAAGCACTTTAAGAAATAATTGGCAAATGGAGTGGAATAATCAACAAAATAATAAATTACTTGAAATAAAACCTCAAATTGCAGTCTGGCCTACACTTAGTCCTAGAAAACATGATGTCATAATTACTCGTTTAAGAATTGGGCATTCAAGGATCACACACAAATACATACTATTTGGACAACCGGAACCTGACTGTCCGAAATGTCATTTCTGTGTGCTTACCATTCGCCATCTGCTCACTAACTGTCCTTGTCTTCGTCATCTGTATAGGCATTATTTTAACTCATCTTCACCCAATCTGACAAGCCTCTTAGGTGCAAATCCTCATCATCAGTTGACAAATTTTTTAAAGGAGGCTGGCTTTTACTTTGACATCTGATTTTATTGTTTACAATGTTCATCCTATTTTACATCTGTTTTTATTGTATACTGTTTTTATTATTTTTGATTTTATCTTATATGTAGTTTTACTTCTTTTTTCTGTGTTTTTTAATGACTTTCTGGGGCTTCATTTTCTTTTACCTATTTGTTTGGCGCAGCATGTCCTACTTTGGACCTTGCGCCAAAAAAAGCCATTCAACCAACCAACCAACCGCATGGTTGTTTAAGAATTTTACCTTTAGTTGCAATCTTTAGGAATGCATGACACCCGTACAAGCCCATAGCCAGATGGGGCCAGTACAGGCAATGCCTGACTTGGAGAAAATTTTGCCCACCCTAGGTTGACTAGACTTTCGATAAAAACTTTCTTTTTAGTTCGTAACTGGAATCTGTAAATAAAGGTATGTGTCCCCCCCCCCCCCATTTTCAGTCTCAACTCAAATTTCAGAAATAAAACCATATTATTTTTAGAAGTTTCTTTTTTCTCTTTATATTCCCTCTATTCGCAGACCAGACGGAAATTATCTTGGTGAATGCAGTTGATATCCATGAAATTTCTCTTAAGACAGCACCTATCACGACAGAACCTGATGCTGTCTTTTTAATTAATGACACCAGAATTCTGAAAAATGAAACAAAATATTTTGCCTACTAAATTGAATGGTGTGTATTTTGCTAAGGGCGCTCTAACAGGGAGGTGCATTCGCACTCCTTCTTAGACATCTGCATGGGCCAAAATTTTGAGGCTTAAGCCATGTAAACTCTTTCCCTACCCAGCCTGGCCCAATATAACAATTTCGGCCCAGGCTAGGCCTGTCCCATTTATTCTTAAATGCATTGTCCGTCCTAGACAAAATCCAATAAAATCCAGTCTGGCCTAATTCGAAGAAAATAAAAAATGAATGCATTTCTATGTAAAATATTTTTATTATTGTAATTAATTGTAATTTTAAGAGGTTTTATACAGCCAGATAAACAAATATTAACAAAAATAGTGCTCACATGGAAGGCTGACATATACCGGGGTGAAACTTTTCAGGGGCTATCCCTGAATTCAGGGATTTTGAAGATTTTTCTGTCTCCATTTTAGGATAAATTATTTTGTTTTTATAAAAATTTATCATTTGGAATGTTTAATTTGAATCATAATGTATTAAGAACGCTCCAAATATTACTTGTTATAGGTGTTAATATATTGGGTTGTTCGGAAAGTAATTTCGTTTTTTCCTTCGAAAATAAGACTATTTTCTTATATTGTATAAATATTTTAATGAGTTATATATTCTCCACTTTGATCGGATTCTTAGCGATCTCACAAGTTGTTATTTGGCAGTTTTTCATAAATCAATACTTTATTTTGTCTTCATTAGCACAAACTGGTTTTCTAGAACGTTATACATCTTCAACTCAAAATTGCCAGAACAAAATTTGGTAAACCAGTTTTGACAATAGCATTCTTTAAATAAATTTTCTGTGCACACATCGTATACTTTTTTTTCCTTGTTTGAATAGTATTTTCGCATTTTTGATAGCAAAAACAAAATATGCTGAAAATGTCGCTTCTGATTTTCTTTATTTGATAGGGCACCAATCAAAAACTATTGAGCAGAATAAAACGACCTTTTTCACAAGCAAGCCTTGCTATATCAGCTGTCACAATATGTAATGGCAATGCAACTTAAATGTGAAGAAGGTGTGAAAAAAATACAATTAAGTCCTCTGCTGAGAAAAACGAAATGACTTTCCGAACAACCCAATAGTATATCATTAATAAATCTCCTCTATCTGCATGCAAGTAGCAGTTTTCTGGGTTTTTGAGTGTAAGTTTCACCCCTACATATAAACAGAAATTCATTATTACATGCCGACACGGGCACACAGACAGAATTTAAAAACATTTTTGTGCTTAAAATAAGTCTAAAAATTTATTTTTATAAAATGACTCATCTCACAGCAAGTGTATTATAATAAAAATTTTTAATTTTGAAAAGATTTTTACAATCACACCCATAAAAATTACTTTCAATATATAGTAGGTTCAACAATAACTATAAACAAAACAAAGTGCAAATCAACAATGCTTTATACTATATTCAATGTTTTGCTTTATCCTACTACAAATGATTTTGTTAAACATCATTATGAACACATGTCCTTTATTTTTTTTTTATTAAAAAGTCAAATTCATGAAATGAAAGTAAATTTCCAAATGGAATGCTTGTCTCATATAAATTTCAGAATGCGTATCATTTATTATTTCTGTTTGTTTTAAGCTAAGATACCATCATGAACTATACACTTTGCGAACAAACAATGTAAAGAAAATGTAATTATAAAAAAAATCATTGTTCGATTGTAAAGACAATAATTACTATTTATAAATAAATAAAAATTATTTTAAAGTTGCATGTTTTAATAATTTTTATGTGTAGTCAATATCTTTTTTCGATTTTTCTCAAAGCAATTAAAAGAATAAGTAACACTATTTTAAACCATTTCCATACTTAACACTTCTACCCCCATGTTTGTTTTTCTAATTTCTTTCTTTTTTTTTTTTTTTTGTTATTTTTAAAACAATCGAGAAAAGTTCATATTCTAAATTCACTTTTCCATTATATTTTTATTTTAGCTGAATTAAAGAATATTTTATGAAAGATAAAGGGTACAAATTCTCCTGCAAATCTATTATTCTACATTCAGAATGAAAACGTAATTTAAGAGAAAACATGCCATTCACGATGGAACAGCTGTCGCTTCTTCCTTCGCATCTTGATCCTCATGTCACCTAGCTTTATAACAGCGATTGTACAATTTTTTCTTCTGCATTTATAGAAAAACCGACCACACATTATTTTTAAAAAGAGAAAAAGAAAGTGTATTCTGAAACTTTAAAAAGAAAAGACAGGATGACCCATATCATACCAGAACTGATAAGATCTTTCGTCGAAGAAAGCCCAATATCAAAACAACATTGTGGGGGATAGCTGAGCATAGAGATCAATGACAATTGTCAGATTCCAAACAACCTTTCAGCAAAAAAAGAAAAAAAACCTACTGACCACATAGTAACATGCTCTCGCAGCAATATACCCTTTTCCGATGGTTTAGATAAGCATTTAGCATTAGCAAAATTCTATTGAAAACGTTTTGTGTTTAAAAACCAAACATTAAATTTTCAAAATATTTTTTAGTTATAATTTTAATATTCTATGTAAAATAAAAGCTTAGTTGTGCTGAAAATTGTAAGAAAAAAGTACTTGAATTAGCAAAAAAAGATGATCTTATAAGAAAAATTCCCAAAATCTCAAATTTTAACACATGAAGACAAACAACAGTCATGTTCATCACCAATAAGAGTAAGTATTGAGAACTAACTAGATAATACATTATCTTGCTATAAATGACATGACTGAACCACCATATACTTTCGAATTTAGATGTTTTGTTAAATATCTAGAATATATACTTGAGGAATTTCATTGAAACTTCAGGGATGTAAAAAATGTTTAATGTTTTCTACAAAGGTTTACAGGGCCACAGAAAAATATTTAAATAGAATAAGGCCTATAATTAAAAAACAGTGGAATTGCATTTTCATTTGTTTTAGCATTTTAAGACATGCAATCTTTCATAGTGATTTTTACTTTAACATGCTCTCTATTGAAAATTGTATAAATATTGCAATAGATTTGTGTGCGGGTGTTCAGAAAAGATTGCCAGCGCATTATCGTCCATGAGGTAAGCGGGAAAAAAAGTCATCAGAAAAATAGCTTGGTCATCTTCATAAATAAATAAAAAAAATCAGCTTTTTAATAACTTTTAGTTGTATTAGCTTTCCTTAACCCTCTGCTGTGCAAGACAATTCTGATCATTTAAATTATACTGCCAACGGAATTCTTGAACTAAATTAAACTAAAAACCTGGCCTTTTCTGAAATGTTATAAACGTAAATTTTTGCTAAAATATTTCCAAGATGAATTTTTGCAGCTAAATCTTAAATTTTGTGTCCTCGCAGCGAGGACAGCGTGCGTTAAGGGTTTAATGAATTATAATTTAAAAATTCTTATAATTAAATTGATAATCATTCTAATTAATTTAATTGTTATAGTTAATTTTAAAATTGTTTTTTTTTTTTTTTTTTTTTTCATTTTAACTACTTCTTATTCTATTCATTTATTTACTTACTTATTTTGTCCAACTGAGTTCATTGTAATTTTTATGCCGTATTAAGTTTTCCATTTTAAATTGTTCATGAATTGAGAGTGCATTATGAAAGAAGAATCATATTATATATAATCATAAATTGAATTATTGTATATGCAAATATTTTATATATGTGTATGTATGTACGCTTAAAAAATAATATATAGTTATAAATCAAATATTATAGATGAATATATATAAGATGCAGCGAAAATGGAGTTATTATTATTTTCAAATTTTTAATGCGTATTAGCAAGAAAAAGTTGTCAAGTAAATACTCCAATTATTTTTTAATTAGGTGATTTTTTAAATTACTTTCAAAATTTAATACATAATAATGAAAAAAAAATTGCCTTTTATTAGGGAATGTCCTACTATTCTTTTCAGTTCTACTCTATATGCATTATTCTTATTTTTTTGCAAATCTATTATTCTACCACCCTATAAAGGAATTATGAAAAAACATACTACTACAACTAATAATAATAGCTTATTTTGTTACTTTGAACGAAAATAATTTATTACTACAGTGGAGCACCTTTTATAAGTTTCTCATTTATATGTTTTTGAACTTTGGTCCCAAATCATTCCATTGAAATCTAATGTTAAAATCTTTTGTTTATACGACACAAGTAAATTCTTAATTTCACTTATATATATATATATATTTTTTTTTTCCTCCTCGTAGAATCTCAAGTTTGAGTTTCATTTCAGGATTAAAAAAAAAAAGAATGCTTTTTATGTTTTATTCTTATTTTTTCTTAGAACTATGGTAACAAAGTGTGACCTGCATCGATAGTCTGGGGGAAGAGGGGTGTTAGAGAGATTTTCAGAGATAAGCAGTTGGTGACTGACTTGAATGGTAGGTATATAAGTAACCAGTGACCACGTGAAGACCTCCCAATTTCTCTTTTAATTGATTCCAGGGATGGGGTATGAAAGGAGGAGAAAAAAAACAACTTTATAGGCATTTTGTAAACTTGAAGATTTATTACTCACTTCCGTTGGGCGACTTGGCAGAATTCCTTATTTCTTGGTTGGAGAAACAAGTTTTTTTTTCTTTCCTTCCTTTTAATCATTTGCAAAAATGTCATCTTCATTTAGAGAACGAAATGCTTTGTCTTTAAAGGTTAAAATTGAAATCTTGAAAAAAAATTCTGAATTTCTATATTTTTAATTATTTAATTTTTATTCTACCTTTTAAAAATATTTTTAATTTAATTTAAAATATATCTTATTCGAATAAATGTAAAGGAAATCATGAAAATTGATTAGACTTTTATTATTAATGTAACACTTTATTGTGTAATAATGTTAAAACGAATTTTCAGTTACACATTTTTTAGGAACTGTTCCTTGAAAAACATATAAACGGTGCTCCACTGTATTATTATTTTATTACTGTAAGATTCTTAATAAGTAATAGCTAGAAAAGTTAATTTTAATATAAAGCATTATGCTTAAATTATTATTTTTCAACTAATTAATATATTTTGTTTTGTATCATATCAATAAAGTAAGGTTAAAATATGAAAAAAAGATACTGAAAACACATGTGGTTTATTACTTTCAAATTATTATTAGGTAATTGCGAGAAAAATTATTCTTATAATAATAAATTACATTTTCAAACTTTTGTTGTATGGTATTTTTAAAGCTATCTCCTATTAAGAATTTTTTTTTTTTTTAAATATTTATCAAATTTGTGTTTATTTTTCGTTACCCTCTATGCTCTAGACATGGGTATCTTAGGCAGTCATAAAAAAATTTTCATCCTCAGTTTTTTTTTTTTTTTAACACATTTCTACATGTTTTGAGGTACGAGAAATGGTATGTAAATATTATGGTGTGTTACTCACACGATTTTCTCTTACCCTGCATTTTAATACTAAGATAGATATTTTGTGCTTTTTAGTTCCCATTTCTATAAAAGCATATTCTTTAATTTTTTTAAAACTATAATATTATTTATTTAATAATTCGCTTTATTGCACTTTACAAAGTACTTTTTAAAAATCTGCATAAAACTTTTTTTTTGAACATAATGCAATAACCATACACTTTGTATTCTATTATGATTTATTATATGAAATAAGCAAGTTATTTTTTAATATATGAAATAAAACTATGTATTTGTTAGATCTAAGCAATTTTTTGTTAAAAATACGTATTCTGCATTTGGTTAATTCTACCTTTATATGGAATTACTGCTTTAATGCGCAATAGCATAGCATTATACAGTGTTTTAATATAAATCTCAGAAATTTCAATGTGCCAAATATCACAAATATTTTTTTCTTTTTCTGCCAATCGGTCCATGAGTATCCATGTGTTTTGTTTATTGCGTACTTTAATTTCTTTATATACAGTGCATACAATATAACAAAATTAATATACATTATTCAGTTACATATTTAAAAATAATAATAATGTATTATTAGTGTAATTTATTGCTATACAGGACCCACAAATCTGTTCATAGTCAATATGCGATATGTAAGGAACTTGCTCCATATAAATTTGTACTGATATGAGGATTTTATTTATTTATTTATTTTTTTAGTGCATTTTAATCATTTTATGATGGATAATTTAAATTTTTTCTTAATAATGAAAGTATATATTATAGTTTTTCTTTATAATTAAAGCAATAAATATATTTTTTGAAAGTTTTCTTCATCCATTCAAAACAATGATAATAATAATAAGGCGATAATATGTAGTTAAGATATGATAGAGCAATTTTAGCACCTCTACTATACTTGAAAATTCTTTCCATGTTACAATTTTCGTCCATGTTACAATGCTTATTATATTTATTACGTACCTTATAAGTCCGATAAAAGGGCAATTTTAAATAAGGGTTTTGGAAAAAAAAAAAAAAAAAAAAACCCAAGTCGGGTAAAATTAAGCCAACCCTGTTTTGTACATGCAGTTCAAGTGATGGTAGAAAAACATGAATCATGTAAATATGATGCTGAAAATGTTTATATTCTGAGCAGGTTTCAACAATTTATTTATTTATTTTTTGGTATTTAACTTTTGCTTAGTTATAGAATAAGATTGTTCATACCGCTTAATTTTCAGAATTATAAATAAGAAAATAATAATAAAGCATATGACCCAATCCATTGATCCATTTTAAAAACTCTCAAATGTATACATCAAGATTAAATGACTGCTTTTTTTCAAGAAAAATTACTGTCAATTAACAAAATAATGTCTTGAGAAAGAAAGATTGGTATAGCTGTAATAAAAGTAAATAAAAGTAATTATATTTATTTTTTATATCTTAGCACATATTTCTGTGGAATTGCAAGGCACATCAAAAATTTTCCAGGGTGCACCAGTGTGCCTTGGCACACTTTTTGAGAAAAACTAAACTAATCTAGCTAATGGAGCAATGTCCTCATCCCAAGTATTTATGACGCTGCATATTTAGTACCATTAACTAAATTTAATTTAAAATGCATCCATTTAACAAATATAAAATAAAAGTAGCTGCATCAAAATAATTTTGATTAGGACTTGGCTTCATTCATCTTTATCGATTAATATGAAACTTGTATGCTGTTAGTAAATTGAAGGAAAACTATGTAAAACGTGAATAAGGTATATAACAGCACTGTATGTGCTGCACCCCGAAAGTGAATCAACAAAGTATTTTAGGATATCCATACTACATATTAAGTGCATTTATCCCACATAGAAGCTGACCCTAACAGCACATAGTCTCCAAATGATATCCTCAGGATGTCCTATGGATTAAAAGGATGTCTATGGACAACCTATGGATGTCTTCAGAATGTATTGTGGACAAATGTGTTGTTAGGGGAGATATAGCCTTTGCCTAGATGGGGGTGGTTGTAGCAAAGCAACTTCCTCTATTTCCCAATATGCACAAAAACTGGTTCAGTATAATGTCAATTTCGTAGATTATTTTTAGCGCCCATATTCAGTATAAAAGTCGATAAATTCTTCACTTAAATGGGGGTAATGGCTGCATAGTATCACCATTTGCTGGGCGATATCTTCCAAAATCTAACAAGAAAAAAGTTATATTGTGGTCCAACTAATTACGAGGTTTCATGGAATTTCATTCATTGGTTCTTGAAATACAGCACCTACAAAATTATGCTAACAGACAGATATTTTCTAAATAGTGTCAAATTGTGTTCAAAAAACTCAAAACGTTTAAATCCACCAAAAAACAGAAATAAAAAAATTTCTCGAATCCAATATTCTCTTATGTACATAGAAGTGAATCTAAGAAGGGCACCATACCTGGACGGGCCTTGGGCACAATCTAACCTAAATCTGCCTCTGGGTGAGAACAAATATTAGAAAATCGAAAATAATTATGTAATATCCTAACTGTTCAAATACTTACTAGTAGTCAGTGTATATTCTCCTTTAACCACGCGCTTTCATATTATATTCTTCTCTTTTATACTTGAAAAAATTGTTAACGAATCTGTATCTGTATAAACAGATCATAATAAATATTGTGGAGTAAAAAGAGCCAGAAATATTTGTCATATAAAATATATTATGTATTTGTGATATCAGACGCAAAACTCTGCTGATTCAGTTTGAATGCATACAGGCCAACAGGTGGCGCTGTTATGTTGCATTTTAATCCTTTTTTGGGGAAGACTATATCTGAGCTTCTACAGTGTATAAATGTACAAAACTTGGTATATGAGATGAATATTAGGTAAAACTATGCTACTCCACTTTGGATGCATATCGGACGCAAGGTGGCACAGATATTCGGTATTATTTTCCATTTACATGAAAGCTATATCTCAGTTTCTAGGCTATATAAATGTACTTTGTGTGTGATTTATACCAGGTGTCCCATAAATATGTAGACATTTTTTAAAAAATCATAAAAATGAAAGGGATTGGTATAATTGAAGTTTTTCGCTGTTTGCGAAAAACTTATTCTCCTGAAAAGGGATTTTATTTGGTAAAGGGGGGGGGGGGAGGAAGCTAAAATTTTCTGACCGACACGTAACGAGAAATAGGCAAATCAGAGTCCGATAAATAGCGCGGTTTTACGATTAACAGCTCGTTTCTTATTTTCCCTCATACTTGTGCAAACATGAGTTCATTCATACATGCGATACATTCAGTTTTAGTTGCAATACTGACTTCGTAGGTAAAGCTTATTGGCGAAGATGTTTCACCTCAGCTAAAAATCGTCTGCTGAAATTGCAGTTAGTGGTGTTCTACACGTTTCCAAACTGTAATTTGTGGGGATGGCGGGAATACAGAATAGGAGTTATGCATGTAAATATTTGCATGCAAATATAGTTTTTCATGGGAATATGTGATTTGCTCACGTACAACGCCCTCTATCGATGTAAATTTTAACTAATTTTTTTTCTTTACCCCCCCCCCCCCAAAAAAAAAAAAAAAAAAAATATATATATATATATATATATATATAAAACTTTACGAAAATACATTTTTTTCAAACCACGTTCGATTCTACCAGTTCCTTTCATTTTAAATATTTTTAAAAATATTTACAGACTTGTGGGACACCTGGTATTATGAAAAGTTATTCTTATTGAATATTGTGATATATAGGCCGAAATTTGCGCTGGTATTACTTTCTGTGGTATCTCAGATAACTATATCTCAACATTTGTTGGTGAAAATTACAGAGTCGAATATATAAATGCTAATAGTGAAGAGATATATTGATTAAATTTTTGTTCATGTTAATTGATTGATGGCGCTATCATTTAGAATGCTGTAGAATAAAGTGATAGATTCATGAAAATTTTCGACTTCCGGTTTTCTACGAATTTACACATTTTGAGATGTCCTAAACATGATTAGCTCATTTCCAGAAAATAACTGTGTGTGTGTGCATGTTTGATGTGTTAATGATGTATCAGCAAAATTTTGTATCTCCTAAACCAATAGGCGGAATTTAAAGATTGATATTTGGTTAGACCTTCACTTAAATTGGTGTTGATTAGCTTTTGGAGTATATTACCCAATAGGTGGGGCTACTATGCTGTGTTTCGACCGATTTAACTGACGGCTATATCTCAACTTCTGTAGTGTATAAATATAATAATATAAGATTGGTATATAAGATGGTCTTTGTGTAAAACTATGCACTTCATTTTAGATGAAAATAGTTTGGTACGTGGCGTTGCTGTGTTGCAATTTAATTCCATTTCCGAGTACGCATTATGTTAGATTATGATTTGATGCTTTTATAGTCCGGTCAAATTAGACCAAAAAATAAGAGTGAAGATACATAAAGTTACAACAAGCTGATAATCAGTAAAATTGTTCAAAATATAATTATAAATAAAATTTTGAAATTCCCCACCATTCCGGTGTATGGAAAAAATTTTACTCAAGGTCAAAGGTAAAAAAAAAATGAGTTTTTCGGCAAAACGGTAAGTTTTATCAGAAAAATACCTCAGTCAAAAATTGTAGAACATAAAATTATCTACAAAAAATGTATCAGGTGAACAAAGTAGGCACGAGTGCTGCAGATAAAGCGGCAACACAGTGGTGTCTGTCACTGCTGTTGTCTGCAGCACTCGTGTCTGCTTTGTTCGCTTGACGAAGGGTCATGTTTTCTTTCGAGTCGAAGTTGCGTGTTTTTTTGTATATTTCGTTTTAACGCTAGCCCTTTGGTGCATTTTTATTATACATAATGTTGATTGTTAAAAATGGTGTATAAAACTCTAAAGTTTTCCACAAATCTTTAAAATTTCGGGCGGGAGGAGGGGTTTGAGCTCGTGAAGTTGGACTTGCTTCTATAGCAAAAATGACAGGACTGACATTCAATAATATTAAATTAAAACGCGCTGACAAAGTTGTTCCTCTTTTAGCTATGACTAGTACCCTAAAAGTTCATGAAGAGAAAATAACTGTTGACCCTGTATTATTGTTCCAACGCATGAGTATTACTGCAGCATTTCAAGATGAAATAGAAACATATTTTGAATATGAATTAGCTCCCTACCCTTTAACGTTGTTTGATGAGATCGGAATGCGTAAAACACAGAAGTCTGCCACTTACGATTGTTTTGAAAAGGTAAATATTGATATTAACAGCACTAATGCGACATACATCATTGACGGAGGATATTTACTACATCGCGTTGTGTGGGATAGCGAAGAAACATTCAACGTAATCTTAGATAAATACATTCAGTATGTACGTCGACATTTTGGTTCCAGAGTTACTGTCGTATTTGATGGCTACAATGTTTACACGAGAAATATCAAAGCTGCAGAACAACGTCGTCGAACTTTAGCAACATCTTCAATCTTCTGATATTTTATTTGATGAATTCATGACAGTTCCAACCAGTCAACAGAAATTTCTTACAAATACTCACAACAAGTCTCGGTTCATTTCAATGTTGAAAAAAAAGTTTTCTGCTGGAAATATATTGGTAAAACAAGCTAATAATGATACTGATGTACTGATTATTGAAACAGCAATAGAGCAATTCAATGTGACAAAGATAACTGTTGTTGTTGGTGAAGATGTAGACTTACTCGTATTACTCACTGCTCGAACTCCAACTGCAAAAACTATTTTCTTCTTAAAACTAGGAAAAGCTCAACATCAATCGGAAATATATTCTTCAAAAAGTTTATCTACTTTTGCAAAGAGTCAAAATCATGTACTATTTTTACACGCAATAACTGGCTGTGATACGACATCTGCATTTTACAGGAGAGGTAAAACAACAGTTTTCAAAATGTTTGAAAAACAAGATTTAGTTCAATGTGCTCAAGTTTTTAAAAACAGTAATTCAACTCAACAAGAAGTCATCACCAACGGCATTCGCTTTCTTCTTTCTATGTACGGAGCTCCTAAAAAAACTACCTGCTTAGATAAGTATCGATATGCATGTTTCGTTAAAAATACTAAAAATAAAAAACAAGTTCAATTAGCTTGGCTTCGCCCAACCTCAGATGCTACTCATCAACATCTTTTTCGGGTATATTATCTATCAAGTTCAAGTGTGGCTTGGTTATCAGCTAGACCCTACAAAGTGGGGTTGGAAGTTGGTCAACAATACATTAGAACCAGTTCAAACTTTACTCCCACCTGCGCCGGAAAAACTGCTGAACACAATTTTTTGCAAATGCAAAAAGGCATGCAGCGCTAAATGTGGTTGCAAAAAAGTTGGACTGTTTTGTTCTCTGGCATGTACAAATTGTCAAGGCCGGTCATGTTCTAATGTTGAATCACCAACAGTGGAGGATTCGTTTGATTCAAACGAGATGACATGCGATACGTCGCAATTAACGCAATTTACTTGCTCTCAAAATGAAGATGAAGAAGAGGAGGAAGAAGAAGAATTTGAATCAGACGAATAAGCTTCATTACTTTTTTTTTAATTGACATCGCTTTTATTTATTACAATCTTTGCTAATTTCCGTTATTTTGCAATAGTTACAAATTAAACAGGATCATAATTGACTCGTGGAATAGACCTACTGGGGAAACCACGTTAAAAAAAACTCGCCAAGTACACTACCTCATAGGTGGCGTGGAAACGTGTGCATTTTATGACGATTACAACTTTTTGGATCGTAATATCTCAGAAACGGTGGCTCGTAGGAAAAAAAAAGTATTGATACATTTTTTGTAGATAATTTTATGATCTACAATTTTTGTCTGAGGTACTTTTATGATAAAACTTACCGTTTTGCTGAAAATCGCGAAAAACTCATTTTTTTTTACCTTTAACCTTGAGTAAAATTTTTTCCATACACCGGAATGGTGGGGAATTTCAAAAATTTATTTATAATTATATTTTGAACAATTTTACTGATTATCAGCTTGTTGTAAATTTACGTATCACCGAATGTCTAGATTAACCGGACTATTATATGATATACTAGAAGACTACACCCGCTTCGCTGGTCACTATTTTTAAATGAATCACTATAATTAATGAATTCTCAAAATTGCATTAATTTTTATCATGGGAAAAAAAAAAGAGAGAAAATGTTCTGATCGGGGAAAATGTCGCACCGAGTCCCCACTAACTTCGGCATAGCAGGCCATTGTGCGCTGCACGCGCGCATTTATGTTTGACACTCTTAATGAATCACTATTATTGTAAGAGAAAAACATAAATATAAAATACACTCATGTCCATAGATTAAGGATAATTCAGATTCACACTGAAATCGAATTTTAACACAAAAATTTCACCTGTAAAAATACCACACACATCTTTAAGAATAATATGCAAATGGAAGCCATCAAATAACGCCGATATGATGTTACAATGATGAAAGTGTAAGAAGGGGTAGATAAGGAATAGGAGCAAAGAAGGAAAATTGTTCACAAGCGTTCTGTGTGCCGCTCAGTGCCACAACCGAATTGTTATGACACAGAGGACGCATGCAGATAATTTTTTACGTGGTAGAATTATCGGCCGACTAGAATGTGGGCGTACTCCGATAGCAGTATCGGGGAAACTTAGAATCGCTCAAAGTGTCATCTCTAGGCTTTGGCAACGATTCCAAAATGATGGAAATGCTAGTCGACGTTACAGTACTGGTCGGTCCCGAGTTACAATGCCAAATGACCACCAGTATTTCGCAGTAACTACCAAAATAAGCAGATAAAGCACAGCATCAGACCTGTCTCGCCTGCTGTCTGCAGCCACGAGTGCCACAGTTTCAAGACAAACCGTGTGTATAGACGTTTGGGAGATATTGGTCTATATGCTCGCAGGCCTGTTAGATGTGTTCCACTCACGGCAATGCACTGTGCGAACGGTTAACTTGGAGTAGAGAACATGTAATGCGGACAGCGGCACAGTGAGCTTGTGTGATGTTTTCCGACGAGTCCGGGTTTATCTTGCAGTGAGATTCACGCCAGACTTTCATATGTAGAACGTCAGGTACCCGTTACCACCAAAACAACATCATTGAACGCGTTACTGTGGGGCAGGAGTGCTCGTTTGGGGGGGGGATCATATTGGACACCAGAACAGATTTGCATGTTCAAATCGGAAGAATGATAGGCCAAATTTATCGGGACATCATTCGGGAGCAACATGTACGTTTGTTTAGGGGTGCCATGAGCCCAGAATTTGTGTTTATGGATGACAATGCGCGTCCTCACCGTGCAAACGTTGTAAACGGATGCCTACAATCTGAAGCTATCACCAGCATGGAATGGCCAGCATTCTCACTTGACTAGAATCCGATAGAGCATGTGTAGGACATGCTTTTCCGACGAGTTGTAGTCCGTCAACCACCTCCTACATGTGTACCGGAACTTCGGAGAGCATTGCTTACTGAATAGAGTAATATTCCCCAAGATCAGATCAATAATTTAGTACTCAACATTCCTAGGCGTTGTAAGGACTGTATTTCATCATCTGAGAAACATACAATGTATTAACCATCATACCAAACATGTAATGTTAAGTTTTTGTTAGGGAGATATGTTTTGTAATTGCTTCACGGAGCAAAAATCGTAGTTTTTATATATGGTATCCTACATAAACCACCTGTTTTTATTCTTGATCTTTTATTTAATAAATGGACTTTATGCATAAATCATGCTTGTTTTGCTTCTGAACCTTTATTTGCCTCAGCTAGCATTATCCTTAATTTATGGACATGAGTGTACAAAAGACATTTTCTCTCATCGGTGGAATAATTGGTCCGGTGCGCGCGTGTTCTTCTCCCATCGTTCCCTCCCCTCCTAATTATTTTACATTTTAAAAAATATCCGAAATCGTTTTCTCGGGCTTTTAAACTAATAATACTAATTTCCAAGAATTTCTTTATTTTTGCCCCTGCGTTCGCCTCCTTCCCGCCCCTCGTAATAATTTTACACTTTCGAAAATATCCGAAACCGATTTATTGGATCTTAAAATCTAATAATACTAATTTTCAACGCCCTGACTCTTATTTCTATATTTTTGCCCCTTCGCCCCCCCCCCCCGTCTATCCTAATAACTTTTTCCCTTTTGAAAACATCTGTATTCGATTTGTAGGTCGACGTGCCAATTTTGAATAGTCCAACTCTCTATTTCTATTGTTTTGCCCCTTCGTCCCCTCCCCCCTTTCCGGCTTTCCTAAAAATTTTAAAAATTCGAAAATATCCGCAATCGATTTGTAGGTATCAAAAACCTCTATGTATCAATTTTGAACGTTCTAACTCTATTTTTATTTCTTTGCCACTCCGCCTGCCCTCTTTCCCGTTACTCCTAATAACTTTACTCTTTCGAAAACATCCTCATTCGACTTGCAGGCCTCTAAAACCTATCTATACCAATTTTTAAAGGTCTAAATGTATTTCTATATTTTTAATCCGTATGTGTTTTAATTTTTATGTCTTTTTAAAGTTATATTTGTTTTATTTTTTTATTTATTTCATCTTTTTTATTCTGTCAATATAAGTTTGAAGATGTTATGCATTTTCAGTATGAAATATAATAACTTTAATAGCTTTCAATAAATTCTATTTTATAAATGAATGTTAGAATAGTAATACAGTAACGATTTCTTTTCAAAATAAACATATTTAACCATTTAAATTAAAAAAAAAAAAAAAAAAAAAAAAAAAAAAAAAATGCTTTATTGACAACTTATATTGCTATTACTATTTTTTAAAAAAAGTTATGCACCAATTTTTAATTCGCTAAAGAAATATTAAATTAGACAAATCAGAAGCAATTTTTAAGAACTACTTCAAATAATTAAAACTGGAATAAACTACTACGTCAGAAACGCCAAAGAAAAATTATTGAGGTGATACAGCTGTTTCGGTAGCCTAATGCGTACCGTCATCAGTGCAAAAAAGAATTCTGAATCTGGAGAAGTACTCGTATATATAGGAGAGGGACCGGATTTAGTTCAACCGGATTTAGTTACGGAAGAGGTGGGGAGTGTGGCCAATAGGAATTAAGGAATGTTGTGTAAACAGTAGAAAAATTAAGGAAATGTGGACTGCATGTAAAATTTCCAACAATCAAACAAATAGGGAACAGCGAAATCACAATTTACAAGGTTTTTAAAATTTTTATAAATATGAAAAGCTTCAAAGAAATCGAGTTCATGAATGGATTTAGGTCTGCAAATTATTTTAGCTGAATTAAATTTAAAATTATGATTTTCCTCCCAGCAATGTTTAGAAATAGCCGATTTATTGGTTTCTTGTTTGCGGACGTAATTCATATGTTCTTTTAGACGAAATTTAAGACCGTTTAGTTTGGCCAATATATGATAAACCACACTGACAGGAAATACTATAAATGCCCCAAGAATTATGCATATCAATAGGATCTTTTAACTGAGAAAAGGTGAGTTTATTGGAAGGCGAAAATATTATTTTAAAATCATATTGTTTGAGAATTTTAGCTATGGTTTGACTGGTTTTAGAAAAATAGGGTAAAACAATACTGATATTAGATGTGACTGATTTAGTAGACGAAATACGAGGGAGTTGTAATTTTTGGATAGCTTTGTCTATAATGGAAGGGTCATAACCTCTGTCAATTGCGATGGCTTTCAGGTATTTAATTTCAGATTTCAATAAAATAGGATTTGAACAAATATTAAGGGCACGGTTTACAAAAGTACTACCTGAAGGCCATCGCAATTGACAGAGGTTATGACCCTTCCATTATAGACAAAGCTATCCAAAAATTACAACTCCCTCGTATTTCGTCTACTAAATCAGTCACATCTAATATCAGTATTGTTTTACCCTATTTTTTTAAAACCAATCAAACCATAGCTAAAATTCTCAAACAATATGATTTTAAAATAATATTTTCGCCTTCCAATAAACTCGCCTTTTCTCAGTTAAAAGATCCTATTGATATGCATAATTTTTGGGGCATTTATAGTATTTCCTGTCAGTGTGGTTTATCATATATTGGCCAAACTAAACGCAGTCTTAAATTTCGTCTAAAAGAGCATATGAATTACATCCGCAAACAAGAAACCAATAAATCGGCTATTTCTAAACATTGCTGGGAGGAAAATCATAATTTTAAATTTAATTCAGCTAAAATAATTTGCAGACCTAAATCCATTCATGAACTCTATTTCTTTGAAGCTTTTCATATTTATAAAAATTTCAAAAACCTTGTAAATTGTGATTTCGCAGTCCCCTATTTGTCTGATTGTTGGAAATTTTACATTCAGTCCACATTTCCTTAATTTTTCTACTGTTTACACAACATTCCTTAATTCCTATTGGCCACACTCCCCACCTCTTCCGTAATCCTATTGGTTGAACTAAATCCGGTCCCTCTCCTATATATACGAGTACTTCTCCAGATTCAGAATTCTTTTTTGCACTGATGACGGTACGCATTAGGCTACCGAAACAGCTGTATGCACCTCAATAATTTTTCTTTGGCGTTTCTGACGTAGTAGTTTATTCCTGTTTTAATATTCCAACGCCAAGTCTCCTGCTATTAATTAAAACTGCTTTAATAATTTTTAGAACGCATGAAAATTAAAATGACAGTTTTCCTATGCTTTATTAAACTATATTTTGCCGCATACATGCCTGTACAAGTTTAGAAAATATATTAATTTTACAAAAAAAAAAAAAATAAATAAATAAATAAATAAACCTTTATTGACACATTTTATGTGATAAACTACAACGAAATTATCTGAAAAAGCGAACAAAATTAAAAATAAAAATATAATTGATATCTATATAAATAAAGAGAAGTGTCTGTGTGTGTGTGTCTGTCTGCACTGTGGTGCTCATACTATTGATCTCAGAGCTTCCAAATTTGACATATAGGTACCTGGGACCCTGCAGGTGTGCACCCATCGAGATTTTTTCGAATTTCAATTTTTTAAATTAATGTTTTTTCGATTTTAAATATTGGCTTTAATGCTTCATTTATATATATAAAAGAGCAGAGTCTGTGTGTGTGTGTGTCTGTGTCCGCTATAGAAACCTAGGCCGTTTCACCGACCGGGACAAAATTCGGCACGGTTAATGTTTACGACCCGTGAAACACAACGCCGCAAGCGATTTTACAAAATTTGCCCCCCAAGGGGGGGAGGGGGGGGGCAAAACGTAATTTCACAAAATCCTTCATATCTCAAACAAAAAAACAGACATCCGTAAAATTTTTGTTTTAAAATATAGCTAATACAAATGTCTAAAAATCGGTTTCTGGAATTTTTGAAATTCGGTCCCCAAGGGGGGTGGGGGGGGCAAAACGTGATTTCGCATAATCCTATATATCTCAAACAAAAAAAAAATAGATATACGTGAAATTTTTGCTCTAAAATATAGCTAATGCAACTATCTAAAAACGAATTTCTGGAATTTTAGAAATTCAGCACCGAGGTGGGGCAGCAAGGGGGTGGGGGCTATGGAGCAAAAACAAATAGAAATACAGTTAGGCCGTTCAAAATTGGTACAGATAGGTTTTAAAGGCCTGCCAGTCGAATGGGCATATTTTCGATTGTGTAAAGTTATTAGGAGGGGCAAGAAGAGAGGGAGGGGAGGGGGGGAAATAAAAATAGTGTCAGATCGTTCAAAATTGGTATATAGAGGTTTTCGGTACCTACAAATCGATTGCGGATATTTTCGAATTTTCAAAATTATTGGGAGGGGCGTGAAGGGAGGGGAGCGGAGGGGCAAAAAAATAAAGATAGAGATAGATCGTTCAAAATTGGTTTATAGAGGTTTTCGATACTTACAAATCAGTTGCGGATATTTTCGATTTTGTAAAATTATTTGGAGGGGCGGTAAGGGGGGGGGGCTATGGGCAAAAACAAATAAAAATACAGTTAGGCCGTTCAAAATTGGTACAGACAGGTTTTAAAGGCCTGCAAGTCGAATGGGGGTATTTTCGAAAGTGTAAAGTTATTAGGAGGGGCGAGAAGGTGGCAAAAAAATAAAAATAGAATTAGATCGTTAAAAGTTGGTATATAGAGGTTTTCGATACTTACAAATCGATTGGGGATATTTTCGAATTTGTAAAATTATTAGGAGGGGCGGTAAGGGGGGCTATGAGCAAAAACAAATAGAAATACAGTTAGGCCGTTCAAAATTGGTACAGACAGGTTTTAAAAGCCTGCAAGTGGAATGGGGATATTTTCGAAAGTGTAAAGTTATTAGGAGGGGCGAGAAGGGGGAGGGGAGAGGGGGGCAAAAAAATAAAAATAGAGTTAGATCGTTCAAAATTGGTATATAGAGGTTTTCGATACTTACAAATCGATTGGGGATATTTACGATTTTGTAAAATTATTAGGAGGCGCGGGAAGGTGTGGGGCGCTAAGGGGGGGCTATGGGCAAAAACAAATAGAAATGCAGTTAGGCCGTTCAAAATTAGTACAGATAGGTTTTAGAGTCCTGCAAGTCGAATGGGGATATTTTCGAAAGTGTAAAGTTATTAGAAGGGCCGGGAAGGGGGGGCGGAGGGGCAAAAAAATATAAAATAGAGTTAGATCATTCAAAATTGGTACATAGAGGTTTTCGATACCTACAAATCGATTGCGGATATTTTTGAATTTTTAAAATTATTGGGAGGGGCAAAAAAATAAAATAGAGATAGATCGTTAAAAACTGGTGCATAGAGGTTTTTGATTCTTACAAATCGATTGCGAATATTTTTGAATTTGTAAAATTATTAGGATAGTCGGGAGGGGGGGGCGAAGGGGGAAAATAATAGAAATAAGAGTTAGAGCATTTTGGGAAATTTTTCCGAAGACAGTGAGAACCCGGTGCGACATTTTTCCTAATCAGATTTTGTTTCTCTTTTTTTTATCACGTGATAAAAATAAATGCAATTCTGAGAATTCAGTAATTATAGTGATTCATTTAAAAATAGGGACCAGCGAAGCGGGCGTCGCCTGCTAGTTTTTCATAAATTTAATTCTTTTGCTGCAATCGTCTGCGTATCTTAGCAATGGCTATTACGCAACTTATTTTTATTTAATACATTCATTTGAAGGCGATTTTTTTTTTTTTTTATTATTATTTGTTATATTTATTGAAAATAAAATCGTAATGCAGTAGAAAAAATTAAGTATAATTAGTTTTAAATTTAAAAACGTATTTATAACAGTTATGTTTAATTTTTTATAGCAGAACAACTTCTTATTTTTCATTTTTTTAATTAATTCCTTTAAAAGAAAAAACTTTTATTTATTCATTTTTTTTTATTTACTGTATTTATCGGGAAAAATGGCAGTATATACATAGTAAAAAGGATTAAATTGATTAAAATTTATTTGTTTACATATATATATTAATCTATTTTTTTTTTTTTTTTTTTTTTGTTTTATTTTATTACATTGGTCGGAATCAAATCGTAATATAGTGTAAATAGCATGGGCTATAAAATACATGGTTCAAAACTAAAATATTTAATAGATGCTGAGATACAGACATCTGTAAAATCGTAGTTTTTAAATAGTAGCAGATCTCTCCTGTCGTCGATAAATATCCAGATTGAAGTGCCCGGGAAAGATCTCCCTGCAGGCATGGGACACCTAGACCTGATGCAGTGCGGGTGGGAAAAGAGCTGCCGTAGACAGCGGGTACCCGAAGCGACGTTTAGAGCAAAAGTTTCTTTCTTTCTTTCTTTCTTTTTCTTTTTTTTTTTTTTTTTAGTTGTCTATAATGCGGTGTAAAAAAATAAATATTCATTCAATTCTTTCGAAAATTCATTCAAATATAGTGACCAGCAAAGCGGACGTAGTCTGTTAGTATAAAATATATAAAGGAAACTTGAAATTGAAAGAAACAAAAAAAAAAAAAAAAAAATTGTAATGAAATGCTAAAAAATTCATAAAAATTTCATATTAAGTACTTATTAAATAATGCCATAATATTGAATGCCATATTTTCCAGAGTTAAAAATTAATACACCTGTTTTTTTTTTTTCCAAGTAAGTAATAGTAATTTAAATCAGTCTTAAAATAAATTAGTTTTAAAAAGTTGTGGTTTAATAGTTTTATTTCGGAAAAAATAATTACTGTGCTGTAAATTTAATATTCATAATTCAAAATGAAGTTTCACGAGAGAGAGCTTTTAATTAAGTTTAGATTTCATTAATAAAATATAGACCCTTATCAAACTTTTATTGACAGAATTAAAAAAGAGAAGAAATAAAATCAAAACAATTATAACTTACTTGTTACTTTAAATTTGTGTTGGTCATAATAAGAAACCTAATATCATAGCTTCGATGCTCCACGTTTTGCGTTTACTGTTTCTCATAGAGGAGCGGAAGGGATAAAAGTTTTAGTTTGTGTTTGAAGGTCAATCGCGTCACAGACTAATCTGTGATTCGCGTATCTGTATCACATGACTGTTTGACGTCATAGTGAATGTAAAAAAACTAAGGCTCGATACAAAGATTTGAACTTTAACGACACAGAAGCCGCTAATGTGCAGATTACCTAGTTAAAATGCGAAAAAAAAATCTTGATTCCGCACTTTAACGGGCCATTTTAGTTAATCTGCAGATTAGCTAGGTAATCTGCACATTAACGGATTTCGAGCTTTAACGGTAATATATATATAAATATACACTCTGTCACAAAAAAATATATGCACCCAGAAGAAATCAAACCACAATTACGAAACTTGGTACAAATGTAGTCTGGTAAGAGGTATGCAAATGATTAAAATTTCAACGCCAATGAGACAAGGCAAACACGTTATGCGCATCTGAACTGCGCAGCTAAGCGAGTTTAAAAGCAGGATTTCTCGCACCGTAGAGCTATTCAAACGAATCTGTCGACTTTAATGGAATGTATTGTGACTTGAGATTCCTTTGAGACGTAACCGGTGGCAGTACAGACAATTGTCGGATAGTGAGAGGGGCCGTAGAGAAGGCCTCAGAGAAGCAGTTTGGTCGTTCAGACATATCAGCCGCCACCTCGTTCGGAGCGATATGGTAGTTGCTCGGGATTTGTAACAGTGGGTCACGGAAGGGAGAATCAACCATTGAGGAGGGTCAAGACGTCCCAGTAGCGCAAATGAACACGAGGATCGCGCAATCATAAGAGCGACCACGTCCGCACCAACAGCGTCATTAGCCTCGATTCAATGCCATTTACCACATTCTAGGCATCCAGTAGTATCAAGGGAAACCATTCTGACTGGCCGACGCTGGTATGAACAGCCGACGTCCATTAAGACACCTACCCCTCACCCCACATCATAAGCAGTGTCGACTGGATTTTTCTCGACCCAAAGCAAGCTGAAGTGTGACCGACCTAACGTGTGATCGTCCGTGGTGAATTACGATTCAGTCTCAGTGCTGATGACCATCGCACACGCGTGTGGAGGCGGCCAGGCCAGCAGTCTGATCCGGCATTTGTTGTCGAGCGGCATACAGCCATTACACAAGGTGTGACAGTGTGGGGAGCGATTTGTTGGGACACACGATCCCCTCTAGTCATCCTTCAAGACACTATGACGGCTCGCAGTTACGTGGACAGCATTTTAACGCCAGTTGTGCTGCCTATGCTATCAAGCCGCACAGGTGCCATTTATCAGTAAGGTAACGCTCGTCCAGATACTGCTCGACTCTCCCAACAATGTCTTCAAGGATATGACGTACTCCCATGGCCTGCCAGGTCACCAGACCTCTCTCCAATAGAGCACGTCTGGGTCGTGCTAGGAAGGTAACTGCAGCCGTGCCAGAATACTGATGTATTAACTGCCCAGTTGCAAAGATTATGACATGACATTCCGCAGGGGGGATATAGGTGACCTAATTGATTCGATGCCACGCCGTGTTTTGGCATGTATAGCTGCCAGAGGTGGCTTTACTACTTACTGATTTGTAACCTTTTTCATGCCTTAACTTCTTAATAAAACGATCTTTTGTTCTGAATTTTTAATCATTTGCTTATCTTTCATACACTACACACATGTTAAGTTTCGTGATTGTAGCTCATTTCCTTCTGGGTGCATATATTTTTTTGTGACAGAGTGTATATATCAATTCATGAATTCCATTTTTTTTCCTTTTAACGGAACTCTTTAGTGATTTTATCCTTTCTCTTTTCTCTCAAATGTTAACTGTTACTAACAATTCATAGTTTTTGCAAATTCTCTCATCGTTAGACTTATGTGTTATGTTAGTGTCATTTCTCTTCTGCATAAGTACTTTAACTTGTTTTTACTAAGCATTGGTACTCAATTTAATACCGTAACTAATTTTAACCGAAATAAATCTCAATTAAAATTTATTTTATGTTGGTATTTTCATCTATCTTTTGTCTGCTGAGTGTTACAATGGTACTAAATAATTCAAATTATATATATATATATATATCTTATTTAGAAATTCCATAGATCATCACTATTTGACTATAAATGCGGTTACATTTCATTCGGGAAGAACCACTTTAAAATGTATTCAATATTTAAAGCAAGAAGTAATGCTTTCTTACAAGATTATCAAAACTTCATATTTTGTTAAGAATTGTTCAAGAAGTTTTACCTTAATTAATTATTTGGTTTCAAATATTGATATTTATAAAACACTGTGTTTTAAAACGTATGCGTATAATTTAAAACTGTATGAAACACAGTAAAATTTTATTTGGAATGATCGTATTGCACTTTTCCATAGAAGTTCATAGTAAACTTTATATATATATGTGTGAAGTGCATAGAGCTCTTTTGTACAATATTTTTATTGAATTTTTTGTTTTCTGTAAAAATCGCCGAAAAAGTTTTCCCTGGGTTTGCGATTGTTCTATATTATATTGATTAATAATTTATTTACTGAATTACGATGATAATAAATTAATTTTATTTGTAATTTTTATATTAAAGGAAAAACATTAAAAAAATTCTTTAAGTTACGTACACATGTGTACTATATGTTGCATAAAAGCGTGAGAATTTTAAGCACCATTACTTTTAATAATAAATATAAAGTGCTAATGATACAATTATTCTATTTTTACAGACATCATATAATCAATGTTTTAAAAAATATTTTGAATAATAATCAAATATGTTTTCTTAAAAAAAAGAAAAAAAAAAAAAAATCTTTCTTTCTGATAAAGATTTATTAACAAGTAATATTATGTGTTTTCGTGTTTTCAACAAGTTTTTTAATATAATAAGTTTTAAAATTTGGTAATTATATTAATTTTAGAATAAATTTAATTTCATATAACTATTCAAATACATTAAAATTATTAAACCTATTCAAGTTAAGTGGTTACCTAATTGACCTTTGTGGTGAATTATTCAACTGTTTAGTTTTCGTTCTCATTCTTTTCATTGTACTCGTGAAAAATTGTACATAGAAAATATACATATTGTACATATATATATAATATAAAAACTGAAAAATATGTGTAACAAGTACAAAGTCAAATAAAACAAGTAGAAATAGTATTATATATAAAACCTTGTGTTTTCTTCTTTCCCAAAAATTTTCGCCCCTGAAGAGATTTTTTTTTTTTTTTTTCCAGATTTTAGGGTGCCTTTTTTATTTCTCTTATTATTCAATCATATGTGTTTTATTATATCGTTTGGATATATTTTAAGTTTCTTATGAAGTAAATATTCAAGGTATTGGTCACATTTTAAAATTTGGATGTTAAAAATTCTCTTAATCCGGTTCTTGTGGATTAAAACGGAATATATGAATTACTGTTTATTATTATTAATTTTTTCATTCAGCTATATTTGTCTCTTTATATATGTATATATATATGTACTCTGCTCGCGGAAAACTGATAGCGAAACTAAACATAATGGGTTGCTGTTTTATCACCAGCGTTTGCCACATTTACGCTTTCTCGCTGAATTGACGATTCCGTTTATACTGACCGAAGGCTAGCTTTCTCTGCCTTGTAAGTGAGTATAGTTTGTGACAGCAAGATAAAAACTATTTTCTGGCTTCATTGCATTTATCTTTCCTTTCGAGGAATTTATTCCATGCTTTCATTTCCCATAATTCTCATTAAACACCTGAAGAAAGAAAAATACCACTACGAAACAGCAGCGGCGACTTTGAAAAATTTCTGGGGGGGCTCGAACCAAGGCCGTAGCCAGGATTATTTTTTGAGGGTGGGGGGCATCACATTTCTAATACAAGGTCATCAAATATGGTGTAATAATGTACACACGCTTACCCAAGGAAAAGAACATATGCACACACAAACAACGGCCTGATTAACACAGGGGCTCTGAGTAGCAAAGGGCCCCAAAACTGGACCTGAAAATGCCATCATAATCTTTGCCATTTAGTTTATGTAAATCGAATTTATATGGCAGTAACTTTTGTAAAAATAGTTATATTACTTTGCATCGATGTTTCTGAAAACTTTTGCTCCTCATGCACAAACCATAAGTGATTGGGATTCCCGTAGCACAGTAAAGGGAATCATCTTCCTCTGAACTCACCCCCCCCCCCCGCGCCCCATACAGAGACTTTCAGCCTCTCTTGTTTTTCTTTCTTTTTTTCTTAGTCGATTTATGTCCATTTTCAATTGCAACAACCTTACTTTACAGCTATGATTTTGGTAAAAAACTAAATAAGAAATAGAGGAAAGAATTTCTTGTTTAATAGAGAATCAGTATTCAAAATTTCTGGGGGGGCTGATCCCTTACAGAAAATTTTCTGGGGGGGCTCGAGCCCTCGAGCCCCCACATAGTCAGCGCCACTGCTACGAAATAAACAAACGAAAAAAGAAATCGTTCACTTGTCAGAGAGACGCCGTTTGTCTCAATCCAACGCCAGTCATTCAACATTGTCGCCAAGAATCACGTTGCTTTATTTAGTTTCGCTATCAGTTCTCGGTGACTAAGGAGCCAACTTTTTAATTTATTCCGTAATGTTAGTACCCACCAACTTTTCACACTACTCTTCTTGAAGAGAAATTTTCTTCTCATTGAATCGTAATTACATATTGGAGAAAATTATTTTTCAGGAAAAGTAATGCGAAAAAATGGGCGGGAACTAACGACATTACGGAGCAAATTAAAATTTTCGCATCTATCTATCTATCTATCTATCTGTTGGGTTGTTCCATAATTATTGGCAGCAACCGATACAGGCAAATTCTACTGATCGTTCCGATCGGTACAGCAGTGATGCACCACCAACCACCACTGCAATGTGAAGTCGAAGAGTCGTCCACACACTATATAAATGCCAGTCGAGGCACTGGAAACATTTAAGAAAGTGATGGCGCAACGCGACGGGCGAATCGTGATTCAGCACGAGTTCCGGCTTGGACATTCGGCGGCGGCTGCAACGGTGGCCAACGTAAACAAAGCATGGGGTGCGGGCACAACACGTGAGCGGACAGTCCGTAGACTGTCTGCCAAGTTTCGTAGCGGCGATACGAAGATTGACCATAAACGTGGAGCCGGTCCTTCAGTGTTGTGTGATATGGACCATTTACGGCAAAAAGTCGACGCCCGACCAACATCAACGGTACGACAGCTAGAAGAAGAACTCCTTGTGGCATCTCAGACAATCGTCCAACATTTGGCAGCAATAGGCATGGCGAAAAAGCTCGAAACATGGTTACCACATGACCTAACGGAGAAGCAATGTCTACGGCACCTGGAGACGCGCGAGGTTAGAGAGCCATTCTTGCATCGTATCCTGACTGTGGATGAAAAATGGGTGTTGTACGACAATCGCAAACGGAAAGCACAGTGGATGCATAAAAACGAACCTGCGAAACAGATCCCAAAACCAAACCTCCATCCACAGAAAATTCTCGTCTCCGTTTGGTGGACCGCCAAGAACGTGGTCCATTATGGATTCCTCTCGAGAGATCAGACCATTAATACGGACGTGTACTGTCGTCAGTTGGATGAATGCCACAGGAAACTTCGAACCAAACAACCAGCAATCGTCAATAGGTCAGATCCCATACTCTTGCAGGATGGATCTCGACCCTATGTCTCAGATGGTAGCCGGCAAAAGACCCAGGAGTTGGGGTACCAGCTTATGTAGCACCCACCTTATTCTCCATACCTGGATCCGACTGATTATCACATATTTCGCCATTTGGACAGGTTTGTGAGGGACAAACAATTCCCGAACCAAGATGCTTTGATTCAGGGTGTTCGTGATTTCTTTGAACAATGTGACGCCGACTTCTGCCACCGTGCCATTTTTTCGCTCAAAACTCGTTGGGTGAAGTGTATTTCTGCCCATGGCGGCTACTTTGCTGCATAAAATCCATTTGCCTATTTGTGACTCATGTTTTCTTTCGTGTTTCATTTTCTGCCAATAATTATGGAACGACACAATATATTTATTTATTTTATACAACAAGTATGCTAATCTAAGAAATGAAATTAAGGGAAAGTTGCTTATGTCAGGGATGAAACAGTTCGGCTTTTTCTACCACTAGTATTTCTATACAGAAATTTTTATTATACTTTTACAGTTATTTCTGTGATTTTACAGGTTAGAAATTTTTGTACGAAAATACTGGTGGCAAAAAAAAAAAAAAAAAAAAAAAAAAAAAAAAAAAGCGGAACTCTTTATTCCTGTTATGTTTTATTTAGAATAAATAATTATTTTTCTTTATTTACATATTTAATTATAATTAGCAATACAAAGCACCAAAAAACTGGTGTGAAAGATGATTAATAAGAATTCAAAAAATGTATGGGGTTTATTCTTCAATATAATAGGTTAAAAAATTTTTAAAATATGAACTTGAAATTTTGGATGCATTTGCTGCTCTATTCACTAATTTGAATAATAAAATTTACAAAAGAATGTATTGGGCTGAGAATAAATATATTACCGTGAATTCATCTAGTTAACCCATTTGCATCCTAAGGAAATATGAAAAGAAGCAACACCCTCCAGTTCTATTTTTTAGATAACGAATAATGATAGTGACGATTAATTTCATAAGTTATTACATTAACAAAACTTTCATTGCTTTCGAAATAATAATAGTTTTCATATCTAGAGGTAATATCTTTAGGGTTAAGCTATCGTTGAAATATCAAATACTTTTGAATGAGTCAAAGTTTATTATTTAAAAATATGTTAGTCCAACTTTTAAAAAACTCCATAACAATATATTTTCTTTTTCTTTTCTTTGAGTTTTGGTTATTCAAAAATTACAAATTTCAAATATTTATAAATTTATGTCTTAGGAATATTTCTTCTTTTCTTCCTCTCTTTGTTCTTTTTATTTTATTAGTATTACTTTCTTTTTCAATCATCCTGCGTTCCGCGTATTAACCACGTAAGTCAGTTGTATAGATAACAGATTGCTTCTTGTGTATACTCAGACAATTGGTGTATAATTAAAATGGCTTTCTATTATAAAAAAATAAAATTAAATAAAATTAAAATTAATCTCATTTAAAATAAAAAGAAATATTAAAATTATTATTATTATTATTATTGTTTGGTTATCTAAGAACCCTCAGAGTTGTTTTCAGTAAGTATCTTATTTTAAATTCTGATAACATTATTATCCACATTACTCTCAAAACTTACGAGGGAAATTCTGAATATTAATATCAACAACAATAAATAAATAAATAAATAAAATTAAATAAAATTAATCTCATTTAAAATAAAAAGAAATATTAAAATTATTATTATTATTATTATTTTGTTTTGTTTTGTTTTTGTTAATATTGCAATCAAACTAAACACGTGGATATATATGCATACTTGCCAACCATCTCATCATGAACCGTACAATTTTTAGTACCCTCTTTCTTTTTCACACCAATAATTTTTTAGAGTAATTTTAGTCTTATTTAATCGTAACAACATTTGGAGAGAATTACTCTAAAAATATAGTGGTGTGAGAAAAGGGACGATTTTTCAGAGGGCGTTAAGAATTGTAAGGTTATTAAAGAGATGGTTGGCAAGTATGTATATGTGTGTATAAAACACTAGATTTTAATAAACACACACACATATGTATATATATATTCTCTTTACAACACCATTATCAAGGGCAAGTTATTGCAAGAGGGAAATAAACTGAGACGTTTCTGACAGTAAAAATGGATTAATTATCCAAAAATATCGCTATTAATTTGTTCGACATTTCAGTAAAAATAATAAATTTAAATTAAATGATTACTATATACATACTTGCCAACCATCTCATTAATAACCGTACATATGTTAACGCCCCTTTTTAAACACCACTTTATTTTTAAAGTAATTCTCTCCAAATGAAGTTACGATTAAATAAGAATAAAATTACTCTAAAAACTTACTTTTGTGAAAAAAAAAAGGCGGGTATTAAAAATTGTACGGTTCATAATGAGAAGGTTGGCAAGTATGTATATATATATATATATATATATATATATATATACAGTCGGTAACAAAAGTGTTCGAACACTAGCAAAAATTCCTATGTAAAAAAAGTACACTTCATACGGTTTTGTTAAATAAATCCTTGTCGAATCCTGCTCTTAGTCCGTGTAAGAACATGACTCGATAAGGATTTATTTAGCAAAACCGTATAAAGTGCACTTTTTCCCATAGGAATTTTTGCTGAGTGTTCGGACACTTTTGTTACCGACTGTATATATATATAGTGCTGACTCTAGAATAAAAGGGCCGCCGGGAGGAATTCAATGAAAAGGGCAACCTATTTTCATAAAGGACATTATTTGCAGTCTTCTATGTTGTGACTTTTGTACGCGACAAAAGTAAATTACTAATTTTAAGTGTATATATATAGGTTATATGCATTTTTTATTCCAGGAAGGCTATAGAACAGCGGTTCCCAACCTTTTTAGTTGTGCGGACCACAAATTTTATAAAAAAGACTTTGAGGCCCACTAACTACTTAATATACAAGTAAAAAATATAATGGCAAATAGACATCTATATATCTTATATATATGTATATACTGGACAGATATATCCGTAATTAGTAAAAGATACTGTACAAGAAGAATTAATAATAATAATAATAATAACTTTATTGTATTTACTTAGCTGTTACCTCTGTAATAAATTGCAAAAACAAGTGATCAAAAAAAAAAAAAAAAAAAAAAAAAACCTTAATGAGATTTTTGACGTTGTTTGTCCTCCACGAGTGAGTCAATATCTGTATTGAAACTGGATAGTTTTAGCCTCAAATCCCTCTCAACATTCAATTTATTACTATATTTATTTTTCAAAAAAACTAAAGTTGAAAAAGTTCGATCACATAGATAGGTTGTTGAAAAGCCCATCAAGTGTTTCAGTGCAATTTTTGCAATAGCTGGATAATATTGCCGAACGTTTATCCAACACGTGACCAATGGTGTTGCTTTAAAAAGTGATTTTAGAATCTGGTCACATGATAGTTCTATTAACGTGCCTTCCACTCTTTAAGATAATTTCAAATTTTTTAGGTAATTTTCTTCAAAGGGATTTTTGATCAATTGGATTTCATCTGATGAAATCCCTGAGCAACAGCCAATGCGTTTTCCTTATTGACTACTACGGACCAACGAGATATATATATTAGAGTGCTGATTCAATGGATGAAAGATTAGCTTTCCGTGGTTCAAGATGAATCACGTGACATGCTCGAATAGGTTGCTGTGTTTGGCCCTTTATAGCTATTTTGGCATTTAAAATATCAGTTCGACAAATTATCATTATTATTAGGTAGCATGACAGTCCTATGACCGAAATAAATTGTTTTTAAAATAATTTTACACATATTTCACACTTTAATAAATAATAAAATACCTTTTATTTCATCGTTTCCCAACAAAGTTTAAAAGTGTTTATAAAAGAAAATTTAAACTTTTAAAGAGCTAAATTTAACAACAAATAATAATTTTTCAACTATTTTTAAGCATTTTATCGGTTAAAGTTCAGCTACGCGAAATAAAAAAGAAGTAAAATCAAAATCAAAATGATTTAGAACAAAAGAATATTAAACTACGTAAGTAAACAAAAACATTGGCTTATGCGAAGAACAAACTCCAAACCGTTGCCATAGAAATTTACTGAAAATAAGCTGTTACCAAGGGAACCACCGAATGCGTAGATGCAAGGAGAGCAAGTCACATGACTCATCTTGGACCTCTCAAGGGTTACCATTTATCACTCTACTTTATATATCTCGTTGCTACGGACCACGGAAATCTTGAGTAACACCACATCTCACTAGTGAATCGTCCTGAAAAACTGGTATTTGACCTCAATATTCTACGGCCCAGTACCGCACTGCCCGCGGCCCACTTGTGGGCCGCGGCCCATGGGTTGGGAACCGCTGCTATAGAACTATTGCTAGAAGGTTGAAAAGTCAGGAAGAAAAGTATCTAAAGGCCTCTGAATATTTAAAATGTTAGAAAAGGTTACTTAGTACCAAAATGTTTTTAAAAGGGCCGGCGGGTGCTAAAATGGGTTGAAAAAGGGCAACAGGGTGCTAAAATGGGTTTAAAAGGGCAGCAGGGTGGAGCATCCTGCCAAATTAGCCTAGAGTCAGCACTAATATATCAGCAATGATGCTCTTAGTCATTGCCAGCAATCTACATATTTTTCTCTAATGTGGACCAGTTAGGATTAAATTTTGTCAAACGACACGATAGTGTAAGATATTATCTGATTGGTCAACCCAGACCTAAAGAATAAATTCGCTTGGTAGAGACAAAGCGATTATAAGCGCTTTGGCTAGAGATTTCGGCTACAAAAATTTAATCTAATACAGTTAATATGCACATCTTCTTAAAAAAAAAATTGAAAATATATTACAAGGCGGGAATGGTGCGATGTCATCTATTATATATATATATATATATATATATATATATATATATATTAGATTTTTCATTTATTATCCTCTTCAGATCCAAGAAAAAACAAAACATTGTTTAAAAAAAAAAAATTCTAGTATTATTTTGATTAAATTTCAATATTAAAAAAGAAAAAAAAGAGAAAAAATACTTTTCAAATATATTAATTAGCTTAAATTAAGTAATTTTTGTTCACAGTTAGTGTAATTGCAAAAAAAAATATTTTCAACAAAATACAATCTAAAATTCTTAAAATTACCTCTAATAAAATAATTATTTATCTCTTAATATAAAATAATGTCTAAAACACTCAAATTTCATTTCTTTTATTAAAAAATATAAAAAGATATTTTTATTTATTTTCTTCGTTGTCGACGGGTCAACATTTTTTGCTTTTACGGCATTTTACACTATGATAAAGTTTACCACTTCACGATACAGTATTGCAATCTCTTTAAAAACTATTAAAACAGTCTTTCCCTAAATGAGTATCGTGGATTTGAATGCTAGTAAACAATCTTTTCATTTTACACGAATTTTATTAAAGTACCCAACTGGGTACCATGGGATTCAAGAGGTTATAAATAGAATGAACTTTATTTCCTTTTGTTTATTTATTTTGTAGATACAGTAATCAACTAGGGAATATCTTAAGTATGGTGATATGGAAATTTAATTCCGTCAAAGTTTAGAAAATAATTTAATTTTAGTATAAGAATAATTTAATTTAATTCGTTAGTAGCGGAAAAAATTATTTTCTAAAATTGAAATTATAACACAAATGTCAAAGATCAAAATCTCTTTCAGTAATTAAAAAAAAAAAAAAAAAAACTGAGATTTTCTAGTAATTTTATTCATTTATGAGATTTTTTTGAAATTCATATTAGGTATGTAGGTACTACCACGCAGATGTTCTGCGCGGGAAAGTCTAGTTTGAGATATAGAATTCAACTGTTTTGGTAGAGTATGTATCTTTGTTGTTGAAACTTTTATGTATTTTTCTTTTTATTGAATAAATATTACACATTTTTTTTTTTACCATACATATATATATAGGATATAGATAATAGCCATTAAAAAAAAAAAAAAAAAAAAAAAAAAAAAAAAAGGCCTTAAAGAGATAATATAATTTTGGACAACAAAGGAAATGCTGCAATTTCATAATGCTCATCAAAATTAAGTCACACACACACACACACACACACACACACACACAAAAAAAAAAAAAAAAAAAACCTTTTTATTACTGAAATTGTTGTATTTATTATTATTTTTATTATTTAAAATATGAAAACACTGTTTGGCAAATAATATTTTTCAAATCCTTATTAAAATAAAATGAAACATTTTTAATTTATTCAAACTACAAATTTTGAAAGCAAATATGGAAGGGTTATGATTATTTTTCTTTTTTACATTAAAAGATTATTTAGCTTTTGAGTTGTTTGATAAATTCGTATTACACGTTTATACATTTACTTTTAAAGAACTAAATGTCATATAACAGGGATCGGAGAAGTCCTTATTGAATACTCCCCCCCCCCTTTTTTTTTAAAATATAGTTTTCAGTAATCGTTTGTAGTATTTTTCTTCAATTGAATATTATAAATATTGCTTTGTATGTATAGTGGTATCCAAAACGGACTGTTCCGATCTGTGTTATAATCCATATTTCACAATGATTAGGAAAAATAAAATTCTCAAACTTACAAAATAATTTGAGTTACAAGGATAATAATGATAATTAAAAAAAAAAAAAAAAAAAAAAAAAGATAAATGTTGATATCTCTCTCAGAAGACACATGTATTGCTTCAAGACATTGATAAGTCGAACTAGAGGTATCAGTTTTATTTAAATTTTGTATGCACATATCTTCATTAACAAATGTATAAGTAAAGATTACAGCATTAATAAATGAAAAGATTTTACCAAAAATAAACCAGATTTAACATTTTTGTTTACTATTGCTATTTTTTAAGCATTATCATGTAAAGCACCTTTTATACGTTTTTCATTTATACATCTTTCACGTTTATACGTCGATTACATTAAATCGACGTTAAATCTCGATTCCTTCTCATTTATAAAAAAAGGCGCAGATATTGATTATAAGTCTTTTTTACCTTTCCGAAATTCTTCTTCTTCTTACTATTATTATTGTATTTTTTTTTCTATCCTAAACCGTATTTCTCAGTTTCTCCGTTATAATTTTTCCTAAATTTCCTTATAGAAACTTCAATCTTTCTTCCCCCTCAATAAAGAAAAAATATGCAAAAAACTTTATTCGATTAAAAAGGTTGTATTCAGTAGTCACAAACAACCAGCATTTAAAATAATTATTACAGAGTTGCCCACTTTTATAATTTATTCCAGAGCACTTTTAATCCCGCCTTTATTTCCCGCCACTTTATTTATAGAATATTTTCCTCCAATATATAACAACGATAAAATAAGAAAAAATTACACTTTAAAAGATAACAAAGAAAAGTGGTATGAAAAAAAGGAGGACTAACAATGTCCCGGATTAAATTATAAAAGTTGGCAACTTTGTTATTAGAGGATCTTTTTAATTGAACGCCGCCCTGGGTGAAAATGAATACTTTAATAATAAATTTTTAATAACTTATATTATATCATTGCTTTCTCTCTTTATATATATACGTACTAAGCAATTATAATTAATACTTATTACATAAAATTGGTATGCAATTTTTTTTCACTTTTAAGATAAATGTTTTATTTTAAAATGTATTTATTCTAAATGCATTATTAAGTATAAATAGAATAATAAACTATATTAACAACTTTAAAGTTTTTACTTTTACATAAAACTGCATTTGTATAGAGTTAAATTTGTGAGAAACAAAGTTATTTAATAAAGTTCAGATTATACTCATTTATATGTCGTTTTACGTCAGCTCCTTGAAAGACGAATAAAAAGTGCTTTACTTGTATTAACACTTTCGCGACCGCTTATGTAGATTCACGTCATTTCGAAATCTGTAACTCCGCCAGTAGGCGTTCCTTTTGCAATTTGAATGTTGCTATTTTTGTTAAAAATATTCCCTATATTCATATTTGTGCAATCAAAATACTGTGGATACAAATACTTTCATTAGAAAGAGTATAATTATTATGTATATTCATATGTAATATAAATATGTATACAGAAAACCTGTCATTTTAATTTATTTCGGAGTGCTTTTAGCCCTGCCTTTATTTAGCACCATCTTATTTATAGAATATTTTTCTCCAGTATATAACT
Organism: Salticus scenicus; assembly: GCA_963930645.1. Lineage (NCBI taxonomy): Eukaryota > Metazoa > Arthropoda > Arachnida > Araneae > Salticidae > Salticus > Salticus scenicus. The sequence goes on from OZ005657.1 coordinate 175,946,476, forward strand.
ATGATAAAATAAGACAAAAATACTTTTAAAATAAAAGTAGCAAGAAATAAAGGCGGGGCTAAATATACTCCGGAATAAATTGAAATATTGGTAACTCTGATCATAGCCTCCTAAACTAGATGCCTTCCACGTGTCTCGGAAACTTGGCAACAGCCAACAGTTCAAGCGGTAGACAGCGCCACCTGGTACAGATTGCGCACTTTTTTATTCAAATGTCACCAATAATTTTAAGAAGTGATATATGATGTATATAATCGACGTTTCTTCGATTCTGTTCGCCTTTTATGCATATCAAATCCCACTTTAAAAAATTTTTTGGTGGCTTGAATAAAAAAGTCGCACAATCTGTACAAGATGGCGCAATCTACCGCCAAGTTTCCACGCGGAAGGCATCTAGATGGGCTTCGGAGTACCTGCATTTGGTCGCAACCAATGCTTACCTCCAACGAAAATGAAACGAATATAAAAATAATTTTCCGCTTTGTAAAAGAGCCAAAAAGGAATAAATTTAGAATTTTTAGTCTGTGAACAAATCTCCGCGTTAGCAGAAATTATTCAGAGTGAAGCACCAGGAGTTAAAAAATAATAATAATAATAAAAATAAATAAATAAATAAATAAAATAATAATAATAATAATAAATAATCTAGTTTAGGAGGCTATATGCTCTGATAAAGTTTTTTTTTTCCCCGTTGGATATAAAACATTTTATTTCAACTCCTTGTTTTCATACAAGCTTTTTATTTTATTTATTTATATTTTTCAATATTGTTGTATAGAAATAGTGTAAGTGCAGTAAGTTAATAATATGTTTTTTTAATTATGATTCCATAAACAGAATTAGAGAAATCAGACTTACTGAAATCTATTGCGTATATGTCTTCATTAACACGTTTGTAAGTAATGATAACAAAGTTAATAAGTGAAGATGTTTTGAGCTAGAAACATATATATAGAACAGTGTAATCATCAGGAATCCAGTATTCGTAGCATGAATGATTTTCATTTAATTCATTTTTATGACAAAAACTTTTTTACACAGATGACTTTCTTTTTCCTTTGCATTTTTAAATCGTTGAAATTGCAGCTAAATGTGCAGTTAATGATAATGAATATTCATCTCTTCCATGATATAATAATTTAAAGTGCTCATAAATAAACCTGTCTTAATGTATGACAATTATTTTATGCAAAGCATTTTATGGTGACAAACTAAGATCAAACCTTTGAATACTGTTTAACTATACGAGCTCTAAATGATTTAAATAGAACAAAACTGCATAACCGAGCCTTTTAATTTTTGTTACTATATTAAACACTTTAGATTTATATCCGCCGGCCAGCCATTTTACCCATTGCCAAGGCCAAACCGCTGATATTATCAATTATAAAAAAGAGGAATTGTTTGTCTTGTATACTAAGGTGAATTGTTTCTTGACCACTAGAAGGAGCTGTTTGTTGTTGATTCATGCCATTGCCATTCTTTACGTTCACATTTATCTTATGGATCAAATTAGTGATATGAAGCCAACGGAAATCACTCATGCCATGCAGTTCCGCAAAACCAGGCGTGAATAGATCCACTAAGCCGCTTCGAAACAGAGCTTGGGTCAAATTCTTTGGACTATCTTCAATAGTGATGTGAGGCATCTAAAAAAAAAAAAAAAAAAAAAAAAAAAAAAAAAGAAACATTGAATTTATATTGAAATTTAATAGATTTTATAATACTAAATAATATGAAAAATTTTAAACAAATCTATGAATGCGATAAATGAAATGATTCTAATTAGAAGTAGTATAATTATAATTTCAAACTGTGGTTCTGATTCACTGCGCGTAAATTAAGTTTTTATTAAAAGCGTGGTTTAAAATCGATCTTGCATATCGCGTTTATTAATAAACGCATAATAAAATAGAAAGGTTACGAGGGAATGGATTTCTTTAAAAACATGTCTAACAAGGAGGCTAAGATAAAGACTTCTTTCTCACAAAGAAGCATATGAAAACAAGGTTAATAAGACAGACTTTATATGCATCGTTTAAACCTTCTATATGTTAAAAAATAATAGCTTTAAAAAAAAAAATCACGAAGGGATTTGTTATATTTATAATTAACAGGCTTTGTCTGCTTTGATAGTCACTGTATTTAAAGGAATTTTCAAAAAACATTAATTACTATATTTTAAATCACTTTATAAATAAAAAACAAAATAAATTCCATTGAAATCGCTTAAATCCTGGCTTTGGGTCTCTACTGCTTGCATTGCACCTTAACCAGACATTTCAATTTAAGCGCTAACTGGACGATAAGTGGTGCTACTATTATTCAAGAATTACTGCTTTTTGAGAAATATTTCTCGGACATCATTACTCTATGACAACAGGTGTCAGCGCCAGACAATCTTTCTAGTTGAAAAAAAGTTTAATTATTAAAAGAAAAAAAAATAAATGAAAATCGGATTCTGAGGTGCTTTATGAAAGGTCAAAACATATCTCGATAAAACAAAACCTGTAGATCTGCGATCAGCTGTTTGCGTACAATGCAACCAGCACACTTCTAAGTTTAACTTTGTTTTTTGACACTTTCTCATCATCTTTACTGTTTAGGATACTGTGAAGACACTGCAATATTTTCTTTTGTTAATTGGTATTTTATCTATTAATTATCTGCAAAAAGTAACACATTGTTCTTAAGAGGATCGAACTCACGACCTTTGCGTTATTTACGAACTTTACGCTCTAATCAATTGAGCTAACGGGTCACGGAATGCCTTACTTTTATGTTTCTATATCTAGAGTAGATCATTTTAGAAATTTATAGATTTTAATTAAAAAAAAAGTAATCGAAAATTCGGAAATCAGGCTTCGAGGTGTATACCTGAAGAGGTCAATACGGACTTTCATACAAAATTCTGTAGCTCTGCGATCAGCCATTTTCTTGCAAAGCGACGGCCACACGCACACACATATCTTTTTTTATTATATGTAGAGAAAAAAAAATATTGTAAACATAGATTTAACATGGTTATTGTTAAATAAAGAGATGTGACCATTAATGCAGGTAAAATATATTTTTTGGATTTTTGAGTAAAAAACAGCATTTGAAAGATGAATTCTCTTCTATATTCTTTCATACTGAGAAAATTACATAAGCTTTGGCGGTTTGGTCTCTAAACAGAAACGAAATGTTCTGATGTCGCTCTCACACTACTTCTTTTTACCTTATGCTAATATAGAAATATTGTTATACTTTATGGTGTAAGATATAAGGATTTGGATTTTTAATTAGTTTGAGAAATAATTTTATTTTACATATATTTACGTGTGAGAGCTACAATTTATCTCAACCCTTTTAAATGTAGTAGCTATATTCAAAAACATTCAAAGCTGTTAATAAATTTTAAAATATATTTCAAATTATTCAGAGAATTACCACCCACACCAAACCCTCAAACTTAATCGATTAATTTTGTATAACCCTGTATATTATTTATAATTTATATATGCACAAAACAATGTACTTAAATTTATTACAGCAGAAAAAAAAAAAAAAATTAAAATCTTCTAAGACCCACTCCTAAGCATACCACTAATATATAACAATTCTTTTGTGTGGCTCTGTAAACAATGGCGATATATTTTTTCATATCATATTCTGTTTGAAACAGAATTTTATGGTATGTCAAATTTATTTAGTTTAGTGCAGTCTAAAGATGTTAAACTGTACCTATCAGAAATTTCACCCGTAAACGTAATATATTTTAATAATACTTTTGTAGATCCCTGTACACTGTACAAGAATTTCTATCCGCTTTAATAAAAAGTTTCAAGTAGCATCTCTAAATGATACAGATTAGAATATCGAGTTTGGTATTTTTGATAATATTTGTTCTTGATTTATGCTGATAAGTCCAACAGACCAACCACTAAAAAACCTGATTTTCAGATTCGGGAGACCTGAAAACGTATAAAAATAGCAAAATCTCAATTTCGAATATTTGACCCAAAAACAATACTATCTCTGACATAGATGGATAAGAGAAACAAAAAAAAGAAGCGTGAAGAGGTCGTCATCAAAGAGCTGTTGTATAGATAGATGGGTTTCGTTGGGATATTTTTTTTCTATTTTAAAATTTTAGGCATTGTTTATTATTATATCTTATAAATAAATTTATTTCAAATTTTTCAGGTTAACTCGTTTTAGACACATGAAACCGATTTTTTTTAAATTACTTTATTTAAAATTTCAGACATTTTTCCCTTTCTTATTTTATAAATAAATTTTATTTCAATTTTTATGTCAGAATAATACGTCTTGGAACCGTTAAGTCAGATTAACCCATATTGGAGATAAATAAATGACCCGTAATCTCCTTGAAAAATATTTATTATTTCAAATTCTGTATAGGATTTATAAATTATTAAAATAGATATATACCTATCTTATTTATATAAGTTGGTTCATTTTATCGTTACATAGATGAAAATATCCTTATATTTTTTAATCGCGAAATTTTCAAAGAGAGGCTTAAAAAATCAAATCTCCCTTAAATTTATAATGTAAGAAATGGAAAAGGAAGAGTCTAGAGGTTAAAAGATAACCAAACTTTAAAATATTCAGTACTAGCACATATTGCTTATGCATATTTGCCAACTTGTACGTTTTTTTTTTCTTTCTTTTGCTACCGGAAATTTTTTATGAAAAACTTTATAAATCTTTTTAGCAGTTTCCTTCGATTAATCATAATGATTTATTTTACAAAGAAATACCGGTGTTAAAAATTCGTACAAGTTGTCACCCTCAGGAATGGTTTTAGAGATTTTCAATACAAGAAATTGAACTAATTTTCAGTGTAGATTGAAAATTTGTTTAGCTTGGCTAATTTTAGTGGTTTCTCCTTACGTTATCGTTCAGATTTAGTGCTAAATTTATTAATACATTCCTATGGGAAATTTAATTAATGGGTAAAGCTCTAACACATTCATTTGAATACGAAATCACATAACTGAGACTACTTTTACATTTATTAGTACTTTTACCTTTTCTTTCTTTTTTAATCGATGATCCTTTAATTCACTAAGCAGGATGTACCAAAATTACAGCAACAAACTTTAAGAGGTGTTAGGGCATGTCGTAAGAATTTAGAATTGCATACGAACCCATGTCCGCAAATGTCACTTTAACACTTTAAGAACCGAATGTTTTGGGGGTATTTTTTAACAGATGTGGGCGTGGCTTTTAAAGTTTGAATTTTTAACAAATATATTTTTCGGACAAATGGTTAGATAAAAAGGTATACATAGTAATAATGTTGTTTCTAATCGATGTATTTAAAGCATTTATTATTTATACATTATTAAAATAGATACCTACCTTATTTATAAGTTGATTCATTTTACCTTACTAATAATTTGGTTCATTACCTTATTTATAAGTTGGTTCCTTCGTATTAATATACGAATATTGTGTATGATTTTGTGATATGAGGGATTGCGCAAGATTTTAAAATTTAGAAGGTAGGCGGAGTTACAAATAACCAAAAAGCTAGACTACACATGAGAAGTTGATAATACTCGCACATGCCGGTAGGTGTTAAAAACACCAGAATGTTCCGCTCCTTAAAGGGTTTGTAGGATGCTAGCGGTTATGAGCAGTGTTGACAGATCTGGCGGATTTTTTATCCAAAAAACACCAATAATTTTTAATTGCAACTTTTTCCTAATCACTTCGAGGATTCATAGTCTATTATCATACTTGCCAACCATCTCATTAATAACCGTACAATTGTTAACGCCCCCTGAAAACTTTTCTCACACCACTATATTTTCAGAGTTATTCTCTCCAAATGTTGTTACGATTAAATAAGACTAAAATTACTCTAAAAAATTATTGGTGTGTAAAAAAAGGCGGGTACTAAAAATTGTACAGTTCATAATGAGATGGTTGGCAAGTATGTAATATGTATATAAAATATCACTTCTAAAAATTATTGGTGGTTATTGAATAAAAAATCCGCCAGATCTGGCAACACTGGTTATGAGTTGCTATGTATTCCTCATTCCTTCAACTTTGATTTACATGAACTTAAAGCTTGTAGTTCTACGTTTATACCGCCATCATCTGCTAAAAATTACCCTCAAACACCAGGATCTTAAAGGGTTAAGATGACATTTGCGGACATGGGTTCCTGTGCAATTCTGAATCCTTGTGAAGTGCCCTATCTCCTCTTAAAGTTTGTCGCTGTAATTTTGGGACACCCTGCATAGTCTTCAAGTTGAAATGGTAATTAATATTACTCTCTCTTTCTCTGTCTCTCTCTCTAAATATATAATAAAAAAAGACAATTGAATTGAAATTTCTACACACAGATTAGAAGCCATTAGAAGCCTCTAAAATTATGTTTGCCCTTAAGTCATAAGGTTTTCAAATATTTATTCTACGATTTCCTGTTTCTTAAAAATATATATGCATAATTGTAATTAAATAATTAACTTGGCAATGTTTAACAGTAATGCATCAGAAGAAATCAGCATAAGAAAACAATTTCAATGGTTGTGAATGAATAGAATATAAAAAAGATATACAGCATTAGAACTTCAAAATTGTACTAAATAATTCCTTACTTCAATCAAGAAAGATTTAAAATTCAGTACTTGCTTGAATTAATAGAATAAAATTTTAACGTGAAATTTGTGGTTTGTTACTGAAATTGTTGACATTTTTCGCTATTTCAGTATAAACGACCTTTCTTCCGTAAGCTTATTACATATGCATAAATAATTATAATTGAACTTCGTTTTCTTTCGCGTTCTTTCTTGCAAATTTAGCCATTTAAAGCTTTGTACCTTTATTACTTTCTTTTATATTCAATAGAAGGTGTGTTTGTGTTTTGGGAGAAAGGCCGATTGACTGCACTAGGATAATAATCCTGAGGGGGGGGGGGGTGCCCTTCGTGTGGGGAGGTCTTTCTTAGGTATCCTAGCCCGTATTTACGTAATTTTCGGAGAAAACCACGGAAAACGAGAGCGACCTGAAATCGAACCCGGCATCTCACGTCTACCAGCTTTTAGCGCAGAACTGTTCGGCCGCTGGTGGGCCCAAATATTCAATAGAAGAAAGTAATGGTTTTGTAAAAAATCTCAGCTTCCGATTTCCAATGAATTTACACATTTAAAAGATCCTGAACACGATTGTACCATTTTTAGAAAATGTCTGTCTGTCTCTGTGTGTATGTGACAAAAATTTGTGGCAATTATCTTAGGAGCTACTGCACAGAATTTCATGTAAATTTATGTGTAGTTGAACAATGACCTAAAATAGTACCTATCAACTTTTTGTGAAAATCACCCAACAGGTGGTGTTACCATTCCATTCTTTTGGTATAAAGTTTTTAATATGGAAGTTTTGGACAAAATTTCAGATAAATGTGAAGCATGAGAAATACTTTCAATGAATCATTATAAAATTAAAAAGAATTGCTCATATTAATAGCAATAGTCAATTAGTAGTCAACAAGGATAACAATTTCCTATATGTAGGAGCATCACTTTCCTGGGGTTATAAATTTTCAATATGGATATCTTTTAAAATAAGTTGTCCTCGTCAATACCATTAAAACGAATGGTTGAAACACAGTTATCGATTTAAAAAGAAAACCGGTATAAAAATAAATAATTTGTACTGCGTGAATTTGTATAAGGAAAATATAGAAAAAATATTGTGATGGTCAAAACATACTCTTTCTTTTTCCTTTTTTTTCTTTCTTTCCTTTTTTTTTTTTTTTTTTTTTTTTTAAATTGGCAAGAACGACGTAGTAAGGATAATAAATGAAATACATTCATTTGCTTAGTTCCAAGCGTTCTAAGAGTTATTTTATACTCTTAGCAGCAACGATGATCAATTAATGAGCTTAAATAAATTGTTTTAACTAAAGTTTCGAAAAGATAAGATTATATTTCTGCAACGAAAATTGCTTAATTGTGTCAGAAGAAGTACTAAATTTAAAACTAATAAAAGTATAAGTTTTTTTTTTTTTTTCTTTTAACTGATGGACTGTTTTATTGGCATCCTAAAATTAAGAATACACGGTATTGAAAGCCTCTAATGAAGCAATATAAATTTTCAGTAAAAATTTTCAAAGCATTTGAGGCTGAAAACGAAAAAGAAAAGAAGAACTTTCTCTCTCTCTCTCAACAGCATCCATATTTAAAATTGTTCCACAGTTGATAATCAAACAGCTTCAAATTTTTTAAATTTTTTGGAATTTTCGATAAAATTTTGCGAAAATTGAGAATCTGTCGTTATCTAATTTTCTTACATTTAGGCGTATAAAAAGTATGTTATACCTCATATATTCCAGCAAAAGTTTTGTCTTGAAGACAAAAAGGAAACCTGTAACAAATTAAATAAAAAACAGAAAGTTAGGTATCACCCTGTTAAAACCAATGCTTGAAATGCATTCTGGCTGTAGCATGTGATTATGAGGCTACTTCTAACTATTATTATTTATTTGTATGAGATCAGCGCATATATTCGCGGAGATATAAAGGTTTATAAAAAAAAAAAAAAAAAAAAAAAAAAGCATCCTTTTTTATAGCATGCAGGTGTTAATTCTGGCTTTCGGGAGCCTTACGGCCTTTTTTACTTAGAACTCTGAAACGGTTTGAAGAGAAAACAATTTCGCTGAATCTCTTAATTAAAAAATTTTTGTGATTTTAAATAACCTATCATATGAGTTATTGCAAGGTACACTATACTTTTTTCGGACACAAGAATCGGGGCTCGGGGTCCTTACTTTGAAAAAAAAAAAAAAAAAAAAAAAAAAATACATGTTTTAAAACTTTTTTTTTCGCTTAACATATTCTGTGGAAAAAAAAAAGAGGTATTATTACTATCTGAAAAAACTTAATTTGTATCACGTGGGGCCAACATGTGATACCTCATCTGACAGATTATTTGAATGCACGTAACTTTTGATATCATTGCCATCAATGAAATTTCTCTCCCTTTAAAATATTTGGGGGGTTTCTAGACTTTTATTCGAAAAGAACAACTGGAGCCCCGGGGGCTCCTGTCTTATACTATAAAGTGAGCAATATTTGTACATATATATGTATATTTCGCTGTTCTCGGAAACGGTAGCTCCGACAGTCACGTGATTTAACACAAAGGTGCCCTCCGAAGGGTCATTGTGCACATCGAAGTCAGATTTTCGAATTTTTGATTAGTTTTCTTTTAATTAATAAAAATATGAAAATAAAACTTCCCATTTCTATAACGATGCAGAATGGAGAATCTTAGGAGAGATTTGATTGGTTTATTTGATTGTCATTGGTTTGAGTGTATTTTACATTGACCTATAGCTACGTTATGAGGAATTACGAGAAATTAGGTTGGTTTATTTGATTGTCATTGATTTGAGTGTATTTTACGTTGAACTAGAGCTACGTTTTGAGGAATTACGAGAGATTTGATTGGTTTATCTGATTTTCATTGATTTGAGTGTATTTTACGTTGGACTAGAGCTACTTTTTGAGGAATTACGAGAAATTAGGTTGGTTTATTTGATTGTCATTGATTTGAGTGTATTTTACGTTGAACTAGAGCTACGTTTTGAAGAATTACGAGAGATTTGATTGGTTTATCTAATTTGCATTGGTTTGAATGTATTTTACATTGAACTAGAGCTACGTTTTGAGGAATTACGAGAGATTAGGTTGGTTTATTTGATTGTCATTGATTTGAGTGTATTTTACGTATAACTAGAGCTACATTATGAGGAATTACGAGAGATTTGATTGGTTTATTTGATTTTCATTGATTTGAGTGAAACAGTTTGAAGAAACCGAATGCTTAGAGAATCGTTCACTCGAAGGTCTTCCGAATTTATCAACACAAAAGCGAACAGAATAGCAATGTAAATGGAATCTCCCGCATCACAGCACATTGTAGTAATTTCGCACGCTGTAATTTTATGGTAGAAGTTGAAATGAAACTAATTGTCTTTCAAAGCGACAAAATTTGCATGTTTTTTTAAAAATCTTATTACAAAATGAGAACTTTCGACACGTTGTTTTAATTTTTTTTTTTTTTTTTTTTTTTTAAATGCAAGTACATTTGCGTAAAAATGCAGACGCATATCAAAAATTTGGCATATGCTATTTTTTTTTTTTTTTTTTTCAAATTTAGCCCTAGTAATATTCCCATTTAAAAATTTTACACGCATCAATAACAAAAATTCTGCCAAACTAAACCTTAATTTTTACAGAAGACTATTATTCTACGTGTATTTGGAAGAAAATATAAAATGTAAAATCAAGGTAGAAAAACCATTAGGTGATTAGATACATATTTTTGTGTGGTGGTGATGGGAGAGTGGCCCACTTGAATTTATTGACTACAATATACAATAGTTGGCTCAAGTAAATTATATATATATATATATATATATATATATACAAACATACATTTCTTTGGATTAATCTTCATATGATATGTTATTTCTGCTTTATTTGTTTGATTTTGCTTTTGTATATAGTTTTCAGATCTTATATACATAGGTGCCAAGTCTCCATTATTTTCAACGGAGACTTCATACCGGAAAGTTTTTATAAATGTTTTCAGTCTATTTACTTTTATTCTTTCGTCAAAAATATATGTAAACGATTCCATTTTAAAATACTGGTGCATAAATTTGATTTAAAAATTAGCAATAATAGGATATATATAATCAGAATCTCTTAGAAGAATAATATTCTTTAAGATAATAATACACTGTTAAAAATAAAATGGCATGTTTCGCAAAAAATAAATAAATAAATAAATAAATAAATAAATAAAATAAAAAACAAGAAAGAAAAATCATGCAGTACGTATTGATTAGTAACACTTTCCAACTGTACGTAATTGTTGTATCGAATAACTTTTAATATTCTTTCCCTGTGTTATCTCACAACAGACAGAAGGACTGTAAAAATATACAGATAGACTAATTGATTTTAAAATTACTCTTAATGATTTTGGAAAGTGTTAAAAAGGCTTAACGCAAAAGAAAATGCAGCCATTAGATTATAATTACAGCTTTTTATCTATCTGAATATTTTAGTGTAGCCCTGTAAATCAAAAAGTTAATCATATCATAGTCTATACTAACCATTATTTTAGAATATAAATAATACATATCAATATTTTTATGATTTTTTCAGTATGATTTTTTAAGACATTTAAATATAACTTTCAAAAAATTCTGTCCTAAAACGTAATGCATTGGCATGTTTTTTTGTTGTTGTTGTCCCTGTAAACAAAATAGTTGTACAGGACCTATTAATGTCATTTTAAATGGGGAACATTCTATACGGAAAATATTTATAAAAATAACACTCATAGAACACAATGCCTTCGAATGCTTTTGAGTGTCCCTGTACACAAACCAGAACAGATATTCACTCCATTTTCAGTATGGAACATCCGATAGTGAACTTCAATAATATATATCAGTTTCGAGAAATTCCATAAATATTTAGAGGAGTTAGAGCTCGGGCAGACAGATAGACAGACAGATGGATAGATACACAAACTGAAAACATATTCCCACTTAAAAATGTTAGAAAGTGTTAAAAACGCTTAATGTAAACGAATATTTTTGTATCACCCTGTAAATCAAATGCTAATCATGCTACATTCTATGTAAAGAATTTTTTTGTGTATTTAAATAACATATTTCAATTTCCTAAAACTTCGTGGAAAGTAAAGATATTAAAATTTGATTTATAGAAATATCTCTCATAGAACGCAATGCTTTGGAATACTTTTGAGTGTCCCTGTATATAAATTGGTGGTGGTATTTCCCCCATTTTATACAGGACACATCCAGTAGGGAATTTGAATAACATATTTCAATATCTTTAAGATATGTCCACAGTAAAGGTATAAAAATATGGTTTATAGAAATAAATCTCATAGAACACAATGCTCTTAAATAATTTCGGGTGTCCCTGCGGTATAAACTTCATTTTCAATAGAGAACATCCGATAGTGAAAATGAATAACAAATATCAGTTTCAGGAAATTCCATAAATATTTACGGGAGTTAGAGCTCGGACAGACAGACAGGCAGATAGAGAGACGGACATGCAGATACACAAAATGAAATTATATTCACACTTAAAAAATGCTAGAAAGTGTTAAAAACTGTTAAAGTAAACGAAAGTACAATTCTAGCAATTTTTTATTAATACCTCTTAATATAACTGGATATTTTTGTGCCACCCTGTAAATCTAATGCTTATCCTGCTATATTCTATGCAAAGCATTCTTTTGTGTATATAAATAACATATTTCAATTTCCTAAAATTTAGTGGAAAGTAAAGTTATTAAAATTTGATTTATAGAAATATCTCTCATAGAACGCAATGCTTTGAAATACTTTTGAGTGTCCCTGTACATAAACCTATGGTGATATTCTCCACCATTTTATACAGGAAACATCCAATAGGGAACTTGAATAACATATTTCAATTTCATAAAGATATGTCTACAGTAAAGGTGTGAAAATATGGTTTATAGAAATACCTCTCACAGAACACAATGCTTTTAAATAATTTCGGGTATCTGTACACAAACCAGTCGAGGTATAAACTCCATTTTCAATGGGGAACGTCCGATAGTGAACTTGAATAACATATATCAGTTTCAAGAAATTCCATAAATATTTACGGGAGTTAGAGCACGGACAGACAGACAGACAGGCAGACACACAAAACTGAAATTATATTCACACTTAAAAAATATTAGAAAGTGTTAAAAACGATTAACGTAAACGAAAGTACAATTCTAGCAATTTTTTTATTAATAGCTCTTAATATAACTGGATATTTTTGAGCCACTCTGTAAATCTAATGCTAATCATGCTATATTCTATGCAAAGCATTCTTTTGTGCATATAAATAACATATTTCAATTTCCTACAACCTCGTGGGAAGTAAAGTTATTAAAATTTGATTTATATAAATATCTTTCATAGAACGCAATGCTTTGGAATATTTTTGAGTGTCCCTGTGTATAACCCGATGGTGGTATTCCCTCCATTTTATACAGGAAACATCCAGTAGTGAACCTGAACAACATATTTCAATTTCATTAGGATATGTCTACAGTAAAGGTATGAAAAATACCTCTCATAGAACACAATGGTTTGAAATACTTTCGGGTGTCCCTGTACACAAACCAGTAGAGGTTATAAACTCCATTTTCAATAGGGAACGTTTGATAGTGAACTTAAATAACATATTTCAATTTCATTAAAATATGTCTACAGTAAAGTTATGAAAATATGGTTTATAGAAATATCTCTCATAGAACACAATGCTTTGAAGTACTTTCGGGTGTCCCTGTACACAAACTAGTAGAGGTATAAACTCCATTTTCAATAGGGAACGTCCGACAGTGAACTTGAATAACGTATTTCAATTTCATTAAGATATGTCTACACTAAAGGTATGAAAATATGGTTTATAGAAATACCTCTCATAGAAAACGATGCTTTGAAATACTTTCGGGTGTCCCTGTACACAAACCAGTAGAGGTATAAACTCCATTTTCAGTAAGCAACGTCCGATAGTAAACTTGAATATCATATTTCAATTTCATTAAGATATATCTAGAGTAAAGGTATGAAAATATGGTTTATAGAAATACCTCTCATAGAACACAATGCTTTGAAATACTTTCGGGTGTCCCTGTACACAAACCAGTAGAGGTATAAACTCCAATTTTAATAGGAAACGTCCGATAGCGAACTTAAATAACATATTTAAATTTCATTAAGATATGTCTACAGTAAAGGTATGAAAATATGGTTTATAGAAATACCTCCCTTAGAACATATAATGCTTTGAAATACTTTCGAGTGACCCTGTACACAAACCAGTAGAGGTATAAACTCCATTTTCAATAGGGAACGTCCGACAGTGAACTTGAATAACGTATTTCAATTTCATTAAGATATGTCTACACTAAAGGTATGAAAATATGGTTTATAGAAATACCTCTCATAGAACACGATGCTTTGAAATACTTTCGGGTGTCCCTGTACACAAACCAGTAGAGGTATAAACTCCATTTTCAGCAAGTAACGTCCGATAGTAAACTTGAATATCATATTTCAATTTCATTAAGATATATCTAGAGTAAAGGTATGAAAATACGGTTTATAGAAATACCTCTCATAGAACACAATGCTTTGAAATACTTTCGGGTGTCCCAGTACACAAACCAGTAGAGGTGTAAACTCCATTTTTAATAGGAAACGTCCGATAGCGAACTTAAATAACGTATTTCAATTTCATTAAGATATGTCTACAGTAAAGGTATGAAAATATGGTTTATAGAAATACCTCCCTTAGAACATATAATGCTTTGAAATACTTTCGAGTGTCCCTGTACACAAACCAGTAGAGGTATAAACTCCATTTTCAGTAGGGAACGTCCGATAGTAAACTTGAATATCATATTTCAATTTCATTAAGATATGTCTACAGTAAAGGTATGAAAATATGGTTTATAGAGATACCTCTCGTAGAACACAATGCTTTGAAAAACTTTCGGGTGTCCCTGTACACAAACCAGTAGAGGTATAAACTCCATTTTCAATAGGGACCGTCCAATAGTGAACTTGAATAACATATATCAGTTTTAAGAAATTCCATAAATATTTACGGGAGTTAGAGCGCGGACAGACAGACAGACAGACAAACCGAAGTCATAAACACTTTTCAACCTTGTTGGAAAGTGTTAAAAAAAAAAGTTCAATTTAGCTGCAACTAGGGTAAGGGCACCAGTGATTGACACTTTTAGAGCAATCTCTGATGTTTTTAATGTTCTAGTCATCAGAAAATATTTTTAGAAATCTTAAGTTAGTACATATGGTATGAAAAACATTCAGAACTACATATATGCTAAAATATATACATTTGATAACATTTTTTTTTTATGAATTTTTATTTGACACCCACTCAGTGTTCCAATTATTGACACTGCCAGTTTTTCATTTTTATCAGCAATTAGCACCCTATGTTACAGTGTTTGACACTGCTAGTTATTCACTTTACCTGTTATTAGCACCCTATGCTCCAGTGTTTGACATAAAATGTTAAAATTCTTATATGTAAAATATATGATTTTCTTATTTTTCTTATTCATTAACTATTTCAGGATAGATGTCAATCACTGGAGCACCAGCACCTACTCTACTATTTTCATGCTAATTTTCCCTATTTTAGTAGTAATCACTATTTAAACGGTGAAACTTAGCACCAAACTATAGGTTGCAGCTAAACAGGAACCATTTTTCTAGTGAAACTTGCCCTTTTATTTTTGTCAGTGTAATATTACAATAAAATAAGAATGGAAATTTCAATTTTAAAATGCCCTTTTTTCTTTCTTTTTCTGTGCAGCATGACCCACAATTTACGTTACATCATTCCCTTCTATTTATTTATTCGTTTCCACTTGAATGATTTTATTTAAAATTTAGAACTCGAACAAATGAAACCAAAATACTGGGAATTTTAAACTATGTTAGTACATATATGTGGCTTTTTTAAAGTGATTGTTGTTCATTTTACATGCAATTGAACTACAAATTAGGACAAACATTTTTTTCTTTTATGGCAGGAATTGCATGCTGCCATTTCCGGAACATAAACACGAAAAATTATTCTGAGATGACACAAAGCTTGGTCATGTCAATTGTAATTGTACAAATGGCGCGGCCACTGACCTCTGTATACCTGGATGACGCAGTGACATCCAGTGATAGATATCAGTTAGATCGGTTTAAATAAAAGAATTCAATGTGCCACAAATTGCTAACAAAAGGAATTTTTCAGGTTTTTGATAGCACATGTCACGCGAAAATAGATTTAGAATACTTTTTATTATAAAAATTAAACACTTTTATACGAAATCTCATAGACTCGAAATAAATATAAAAATAATAACATTATTAAAATACCAACTAAAGATTTTATTTCAGCTTTTGTTTGTAGGAAGCTAATTTTGTAGCTTGGATTTTCTGAAGATGTTTTTAAAAATTACTTATAAAATTGTGTGTAAACTTCCATTGTATATCCTCAGTGCATTCTAAAAATGATTTTCAACTATTTCCATATTGATTTCTTAATGTACGTTTTTTTTTTTTTTTTTTTTTTTTTATGGACTTTTAAAAATATATTTTTCTGCGCTTTATTACAATTTAGCCACTTCACTAAACATGATCATGAAGTGATTCGTTACCACCGATTGCATTTATGATAATAATATTGCATAATTTTGTTCATATTTTTAACATTTATTTTCCTAAATTAGAATTTAATGTACATCGTGTCATATTTCTCATATAATTAAAAAGTGCGAAAGGATTGAGTTCTTTATTTAGTATTCGTGATAAATTACGTAAAGCTTCTCTGTTATCATTTTTAAACGTCTAAGATACAGTAGGCAGCAAAATTGTTGAAGCACTAGCAATAATTTGTATGCCGGTTTCGTACACCTAATACTGTTTCGTTAAGTAAATGTTTGTCGAGTCATGATCTCAGTCTTATGCTGTTTATAAAAAGGTATGTTGAGGATGAAAATTATCGATCAAACTAAAAAAAAAATATATATATATATATGAAAAATATAGATGTGTACGTCAATAATTTTGCTGTCGACTGTAGATTAATATTTTTCTTGTTTTTCTTTAATATTCCAAAATACTTATACTTTAGAACGTAGGTTCTTCAGGTTAATTAATTAGATAATACAAATGAAAGTTTTTTTTTTTTTTTTAGAATTTATAACACATTTAAGGCTTATATTTTTGAGTGAATAACGAAACAAATATCATTATTAAAAAAAAAAAAACATTATTAGTATGAAATAATTACATTTTACGAACATTTTAGTTTTATATTTCAAAAAATATTATTTAGGATTCTGTTTTTGAACTGCCTGGAAAAAATAACAACGTGACCTATATATATATATATATATATATATATATATTACGAAAAAACAGTTATTTGTGGCCGAAATTTCAAACAATTTTAAATAGAATTAACATTCGTAGATCTTAGAAGCATTAGAGCAATAAAACATTTCAAAAATAGGATTGTTTAGAAAAATAATACGAAGATATAAAATTTATGGAAATAGCTAATGAATGTTTCACTTTTGAGTGAGAGACAGAGGGGAGGGGGAAGGGAAAAAAAATAAGAGAAAAAGAAATGCAATATAGTCGGCATCAAAAGCATCCGAGCACTAGCAAAAATTCCTTTATAAAAAAAAAGTACACTTAATACAGTTTTGTTAAATAAATCCTTGTCGTATTATGTTTTTAGTCAGTTTAAGAACATGATTCGACAAGGATTTATTTAACAAAACAGTATTGAGTGCACTTTTTTATACAGGAATTTTTGCTAGTGCTCGGATACTTTTGCTGTCGACTGTAAACGTACGGGGTACATGACACTTTGATCCCGCCGTTTTGGTCCCAAGGAAATTTTGGTCCCTGGCCATTTTAGTCCCGAACATTTTGGACCAATTTATTTTTTGCTATTTTTTAAATATATATGGATTATTTACTATGATAGCATATTTGTTGATTGGTATTACATCATTTTCAACCTTTGTTGAAAAGATGTAACAATAGGACATATGGAACAGAAAATTTATTATTTCAGATCGAATTTTGAATGATAAAGTGTATTAGTTATCACCGAAGATCTAAGCATTGTTAATTTAACTAAGTCCACAAAATTTCAGTTTAAATAAAATACAAGGTTTTTAATATAAAACACTGTAATGCGGCTCTTAATTATCACATTCAAATTTAGCGTGTTTTAATACAAAATTTGTAGGAAATCGATGCTTTATCCAAGCATCTCCTAAATGTTAGAGTTTAATAATAAAAGAAGATACGAAGAACCTAAATAATGATCTCGGGATTTAATTTGTACAGATCTGCTGAAGATGAGTCATTTTCTTCTCTGTCAGTCCGAATATATTTGTCTAACACAGAAAATAGTTATATATCACACGGAATTGGAAAAGCATTTTTCTTCCATTATAATCCCTTACAATATTGTTTAAAAAAAAAATCGATTAAAAGCGCCCCTCTTTTTTTTTTTTTTTTGTCAAATGCGCCGAAACAAAACAGTGAAATTCCTTTCTACTGTCTGTGGAAGAAAATGCATGTAACGAATCCCAATGTGCTACTGAGATTTCAATGTGGGCATTGTTTTTAGTCATAGGGACATATCAGACAGATATATATATATATGTATTTAAAAACGTAAGATAAACACATGAACTAAAAAGATAAAAAATTGTGCACCAACATTTTCTAAACCTTGATCCTTGCAATGCGCACAGCTGATTAAATATTGGACTGCTTACATTTTTTCAATTTTAAAATAAAATCATTATAATTGAAAGAAAAGTAATTTATGTACATATATACATGGTTAACATAATTAAATATCACAGAAAAACAAGCATGCATTTTATTATTATTAAAAATATAACACAGATTTTGAAAATAATTCCTCTTAGATTTAAGATAAAAATTAAATCACAATCAAATCGAATTAAACGTATCTCTCTCTCTCTCTGTCTCTCCCACACACATACACACACACATATATATATAAATAAATTCATATATAAATTCAAAAACTTCATAAATGATCACAAGCTTATGTTTATGAAGAAGAGTCTATGATGGGTGCAGGTCAAAAATTAGTTCTTTGAAAGAAATAGCATTCTGTCACTAGAAGCAAATTATATTTAATATCCTAAGGTTTTCTTTCTTTCTCCCCCCCCCCCCTTTTTTTTTTTTTTTTTTTTTTTTTTTTTTTTTTAACACATTTTTTTTTTATTATTATTATTTTAAAAATAATTCGGACTTTTATCAATAAATATATATTTAAATGGGGATTCTTTTTTAAAAAGAAGGTACTGTTGTCAATGTTAACATTACTTTTAAAACCACAAAATTTTGTCACTAATTGTAAGTTAAAAATCAAATTACAATTAAAAAAAGTTAAATCGAAATCAATTAAAAAAAATCTCACTATATATATATAAGAAAGAAAGATTGAAAGTGCAATTGCATTAAAAATAAAAGTTTAAATATATTAAATTAAAGAAAAAAAAAAAACAGTTAAATTTTTTTTTCTGAATCTCAATGGCTAGGGAGCAATCGTAATGTCGAAAATTTATATATTTACCTATAACATATTCCTTAATTAAAGATATTCTAAGAGCACTTTAATTTTCCCGTATCAACAAATGTACTATCATACTAAAAAACCCATATATATTTAAAATATTGTAAAAAAGTAGTGAGACCAAAATGTCTCGGGACCAAAATAGCCAGGGACCAAAGTGGCGGGACCAAAACGGCTGGACCAAAGTGTCCTGCTTCGAAATGTACGAATGAAAACTGCGTTTTACTTTGCTAAATTTCCTGATAAAAATTTTATTTTTTTTAAAAGTTTATTTTAAATTTTAATGTTTATAAAACGCCAGTTCTATTTCCTTAATAGAAGTAGAGATCACGATAAAGAATTTATGCAAAGCTTAACTAATATAATGTAAGAGAATAAGAAGCTGTTTAATTTTTCTGTAAAATAATTCTTTTACGGGAACCATAAACTTATGTGTTGTAAGAGCGTTACAATGCCTTTAATTTTTCCCGTGAAATGATTCTTTTGCGATTATAGAGATATTATAAAAATCAACTAGTATGTTGTGGCCACCACAAGACTTTCTTCTATATTTTCCTATACAAATTCACGCAGTAACAATATTAAAAAAAAAAAAAAAAAAAAAAAAAACGATTTTTTTTCAGTTTTTTTTTCGTTAAAAGTAAAAAAAAAAAAAAAATCGATAACTTTGTTTTAAATTACCACACATTTATAGTTCAACCATTCGTTTTAATGGTATTGACGAGACCTTTCGAAAGATACCGATCTTAAAAATTTACCCCCCCCCCCCATTTTTTTTCCTAATTAACTATTACTATTATCAATAATTCATATTAACAGAATATTACAGAATATTACAGAATATTTTACCTTTGTAATTATAGTATAAGGAATCATATTTTAAATTTTATTTTTACAAACTATTTTCGCTTGCTACAACTCCCCCCCCTTTCCACCCCCCTCTCCTTTTTGTTCCAAGGGCTTTTTGAAAGAAAGGATTTGAAGGTCATAACTTTCGCCTCTTTGGATTAAAAAGAAAAGGGGAAAAAACTTAATTTTGGTCGATATAAGCAGTAACCACATATTAATATTAAAAATAAATTATATGATTTAGTACCCATAGAGATAAATGAAATGTGTATAATTGCTTTGGAAGTAAAGTTAAAGAAATATAACTAACTCACCTCAAGAATAAGATTCTTAGGTTGCATCGTCCCAAGGATATCTGTTATGTGTTGTGCATTTAGTCTTGTTTCAAGCATATTAATGCTACTAGTATCACTAGGAACTAGAAGAACTAAAGAAAGCATTCCTGACCGAAATGGTACTTCTATTGCTGTGCATCCTAGATAGTCATAGGTACCATGTCGAAGACCTCCCTGCCTTGTTCTTGTAGGAGCCGTAATAAAATTATGGCTATTGTAAGGAGTTGCTGCAGCATAAGGCAATGCTTGTGCAAAGGAAGGAGCATACAGTGAAGCTGGTCCTGACATAGGAGGTAATCTGCTGTGTGTAGGTTGGAAAGCGTGATTAAGTCCATGAAAATGACCATTATAGCTTGGAGAAAATTGATTAAACTGCGAATGACGATGGATATCTTCGGTTGCTGAATTAGTTGAAGACCCACTCATATCTAGAATTCCATCGAATGATAAGGCATTTAATAATAAAACACTGGTTGTTTTTGGGAGTGGCTGGGACAGTATATTTTTGATGTTTCCTTTAGTTTGTTTTTCTACAATTGCATTGATATGCAGTCTACTTTCTTCTCCATACATACTAAAATCTAGAGGATGAACAGAAGTATTGTAGAACGTATGAAGATATTTTTGATAGTGGTATAACATACTATATTCTCTTTGTACATAAATGCTGTTGAAAAGGAGTATTTCAAAGTCTTGAACTCCATATTCTTGCCTAAAGCCATTACTATTAGTCAGGTGATCTGCTATATGATGGCCAGGAGTTACTTGCAAATTATCTCGAAGATGAATTAGTAGATCGTGGAAAGCCAGATGTACATCTTCTTGCCGAACTCCCCACAAGTACAGTGATTGTTGAAGAGCACTGGCTGATCGACCTTGTGCACCAAGAAGTACCATCGCCAAAGACGTACTGATGCAGAAAGGACAGAATGCAACGCCTTCATTCTTAGGTACTTTCAGAGCTCGATATAGGTCGATTCCAAACTGATTCGTAGAAAACGCTAATTTTCTCATAGCAAATGTGAGAGGTCGAATTTGAGGCTCTTGGGATAAGTACTGTGATGACACCAACGAAAAAGATACAATCCAAACCGTGAAAATACGAAACATAATTGCAGAAAGGTTTCTGTAAAATAAATAAATAAATATTTAGATATTTATTTATTATATAAATATATGATTTAATTTGTACAATTGGTATGGAATTTTAAATATTCCAGTACAAATAAGTATGAATCGAAAAAGTATAAATAAATAGAAAATGTATCTTCCTTAAGAAATAAAAATTAGGAAATTGCAAAAAGATACATAGATATAAATAGTTGAAAATTTAGATTTCAAGAAATTACAAACTCAATCTTCGATGAAGATTTGTATCAGTACGTAAATAATGTTGAAATTTGGCATTTCAATTTACTTAATATGGCCAAAAGATTAATTTTTAAGATATCTTACCCCCCTCCCCCCCCACATGAAAAAAAGAAAGAAAAAAAAAAAAAAAAAAAAGGTGGACAAAAGTTGCTAAAGATCATATTATTTATCAACGGTCGAAAGAATTTAAAACTGAATTTTGAAATTACATAGATTTCCAAATAAAACGCGCTTTCATTTTTTGTATTTAAAAAAATAGATTTCATTGATGTGTATTAAATAGCGGGAAATTTGGAATAGCGGGTTATACGTAAACATAAATGAAAGCACCAACTGTATCATTTTTCGTAATTTGGACATTTTAATACGATTATATAAATATACACTATGAATAAAACAAAATTTGGTTTTCAGTTTTTTATAATCCATCTAAACAGCATTGTTATTATTATTTGTTGCAAAGAATAAGAGTGAAAAATATTATTATTCTAAATCACAATTTTCAGGTAGCATTGGCGGAATAATTGAATAAACTGGCGGTAAAAATCTGTGACCGGACATAGTAAACGTGATTTATTATATTTATTATTATTATTTATTTTTCACACATAGCGAGTTTTGAATTGGAACTTAGGTAGCATTGCGGAAGAAGTAAGTTTAGGTCATTCACATCAACATGACAACTGTTCATAAATGGAAGGTGAATTATTACACAAATCATAATCACATAATATATAAACCGTTGTGCCTGCCTTCCGGAATTATGAATCCTATAGAATATTCTTATTCATATTTTTATGCTTTAGTGAAAGGAACCATTAGCATTGTTAATTTCACTGCAAACAATTTTCCAAATATTTTCAAAATAAGAGTGAAAAGAGTTTTACATGTCAGAATTGAATTATTTTAAATCAGAAACACCAAAGAATTTTCTGTTATTGAATTTACATTCATAGAATGAACCATAAATATTTTAAAGGGTATCTGTATTATTTCAAAACCGTTATCTAAAAATTGGTCTATGTTATATGCATGCATGCATATACGTCCATTGTTAAGAGATCACATTAATATTCTACAACGGAATGGGATAGGTTGCATAAACATAAACACGTATGAATATTGTGGTTGGGATTGTTCAGTTTATTATGTTGCATCATGGAGAGCAACATTTGGAAAAACGATAGTTTCATTAGCTTAATTAATTTATTATTTTTCTTGTTTGAAAGAAAAAAATAAAATAAACAAGATTAATAATTATCTTATATTAGCCAATATATATTGTGTATTAATATATTTTGAATAATTAAATGATCTAAATTAAAAAAAAAAAAAAAAAAAAAAAAAAGCTTTCTGTATTAGTTTATTAGATAACAAATTTAAGTAATTTTTAAGAAGCAGTGTATTACTCTTATTTATTTATTTTAAGTCTGAAATAAGAGTCAAGAAAAAAAAGAAAAAGAAAAAAAAAAAACGCTTATTAAGAAGTAGGGGAGACTGGGGTACAATGGACCCCTCCCTATAATTGTATTTATTTATTTATTTTTTATGTCTCGTATTTTGGTACACAGATCGCAACACTGCAGTGATGAAACTTAGCCAGCAACTTCATGCCTAACTGACAATTTAGCCATTTTATTCGTGAAATTTAGTTTACTGTAGCCAAAAGTAAATATTTTGAGTTAAACATTTTTTCTTTTCATCATTCAAGAATTATTATCTGACAGCGGCTATTTAGCACAATAAAGAGCTAAGGTAATCTATTATTATATTTAATCTCATTAAAATATTTTTTAAAGGGATTTGTTGTTATTATTATTTTTTTAGCATTTGCTGTCAGAGGTCCACACGGGGTACAATGGACCATGGTCCATTTATCCCAGTTCTCTGTCATAATAAACTGATTTACGAAATCTACATTTTTGAAGCGTTAGCTGTAAATTATACTTAAAAATTTCATAGTTAACCTTAATTAGTTCTATTATGTCTTCAAAGATGAATAAAAAAGCAGTTTACTTTGAGGTGTTTTCTTATTTATTTTTAATAATCATTTTTAATAATCATTATTTTGTATTCTTATATTTTTACAAATATCATACAGCTATGACAAACTGAATTTAATAATGCAACTAAAAAATAATATTACAAATAAATTTGACGAAAAGGACGGTTTTACATTTTGTTGATTTAATCACAGAAATAAAAGATAATGAATCTGTTTTTGTGAGATTCATGCAACGAAAACCTAATCAAGATCGCTACATTTTTTCCTGAGAGTGTTGCTATATTTCTTGTAAATTTTCAAGCTATTTTAATGATGAGTCTTCCAGACCCTACAACTTCACAAGAAAACAGCAGACTTTCGGCGACACAAAAATCGTTTGGTGTATCATTTTCTAATTTTAATGTTCATTAATTTACATTGTTTGTATGAATCGAAGACAAATAAACAAATATAATATATTTTACATTTTATACTATTAAAAAACGCACTACATTAGTATACTTTTTAAATTTGACCTGTGGTCCATAGTACCCCATGTCATGGACCATTGTACCCAGGGCCTGATTAAGCTTTGAAGCAAGAGGAAGCTCAGTATTATTTTGGGGCCCCATTTCATTTTGAGAAACTTTGTTTCCTTGCTATATATTGTCATATAAGAATGCTATAGACCAAAAATCAGTGTGTGTTTACAATTCGTTTGCATTCATATATCTGTGAGATTTCTACCCACAACATTAAAATCATATAGCTTATTCATATATTGAACATTCAGATTTTTGTGGTTAAATAATAGAATTTTTCCAAAATAATGTGTATTTTATCTAGCTTTAAGCGAACTTCCTCAGAAGAAAATTCAATCTCAGTGTGAAAATTTAACTGAAAATTCAAGATTATGTTTTTAGTCATTTTGGGGGGCTGTGATATTGAAAATCACATATTCTTTCTTAAAATTTAATTGCATTTGTGATATTGAAAATCATATATTCTTTCTTAAAATTTAATTGCATTTAACTTCTTAAAATTATTTATTTTTTCCTTTTTTAAAAGACTTCTTCAAAACGAAAAGAATTGGATTTATTTTCTGCAAAAGCGAACGTTACATTCTTTCAGATATTGCAAATAAAAAAAGAAATAGTCTTGAATCATCTCTTCATTCCAACAAAAATATATATAAACATATAAAAACGGAATGAAAATCACAAGTACCGTTGCATGTTCCGGCTGTTCGTGATTAATTAAGACATATCAAATAAGTCTAATACTTCTATCAGCGGTTAATATACATTTTAAGAAGTAGATTTTAAACGCGAGAAATAAAAGTTATTATTATTATTATTTTCATGATACTAAATATGTCAATTCATCATCGAGACTCAAAGAAATGTGTAATTACAGTCGGCTGCAAAATTATTCGAGCACTAGCAATAATCCTTGCCAAAAAAAAAGTACACTTAATACAGCTTTGTTAAATAAATCCTTGTCGAGTCATGTTCTTAATCAGTCTAAGAACAAGATTCGACAAGGATTTACTTAGCAAAACAGTCTTAAGTGTACTTTTTAAATATAGGAATTATTGGCTAGTGCTCGAATAATTTTGCAGCCGACTGTATATCTGGCGTCAGCGTGAATTATAATGTGTATAATAAATATAATGTGTAATCTGACTTCATAGTTCGTAATTTCAGAATTAAATCGATTTGATTTATCACAATATTCAACGAATTTTATGGTTAACATATAAAGTATAACGTACTTATGCCGAGAAAAATCTGAGCCACAATATTTGAAAATAATATATGTAAATCTTCCTAACTGACTTAAAAAACTGATGTTGCTGCGGCGGCCTAATTTGGCGAAAGTTCGTTTTGAAATTAATGTTTTTGCCAAACTTCTTGTTCACTTTTCAGCACTTTTGCATTGACTGCCAACGATGTAAGAACTGAAGAAAGATTAAGGCCTGTGGCCCGGACTTGTGTCCACTACTGTTTCCATACTCCATGCTGTAAGCTTCGTATTGTTATCCCATGTATGGTCACGCGTCAAATTAGATGCTTTGGAATATTTAATAAATTTACCTTAAACAATATACTGCCTCTTGGATGCGTTCTTGAGTAATCTGTTTCATCTTTAATTAATTTTAACTTAACTTTTTTTTCCAGCTCATTCTGAAGTGCCAAAATCAATACTAATTACAGTCGGCTGCAAAATTATTCGAGCACTAGCCAATAATTCCTATATTTAAAAAGTACACTTAAGACTGTTTTGCTAAGTAAATCCTTGTCGAATCATGTTCTTAGACTGATTAAGAACATGACCCGACAAGGATTTATTTAACAAAGCTGTATTAAGTGTACTTTTTTTTGGCAAGGATTATTGCTAGTGCTCGAATAATTTTGCAGCCGACTGTATATTTGAACTGCAACTATTCATCTTCAGATATCAATTAACAACACGACAGGGGCCCTCTTATATTTTAGAGAGGATGCTTGTGCTTCCCGAGCCTTTTCGGTAATCAGGCCATGATTGTACCCCGGGGTTGGGATACAATGGTCCATTTTGTCAGTTGCTATTAAAAATATATATATATATAAAATAAACATAATTATTGATTTTGATTGAGTGCGACATGAAACCCAATATATAGGTAATATGCACATATATTTTAAATAGCAAGAAATCATTACTTTGTGAGTAAACACTTAAAATTTCCAAAATTGGTCCATTGTACCCCGGTCTCCCCTACATTCTCCCGTCAACCCCATTACAACTTCTTTGTTTTATTTATTTAAAATAAAAACATTTGTATTTGCTATCACTTTTTTATTTTCTGAATTATTAGAAATCACACTTTTCACACCGAAACGAACAACTTCGATTCAGAAGAAAATAGCTTATTTCTTAGCGTATACAGTCGGTAACAAAAGTGTCCGAACACTAGCAAAAATTCCTATGTAAAAAAGTTCACTTTTGTTAAATAAATCTTTGTCGAATCCTGCTCTTAGTCAGTGTAAGAACATGATTCGATAACGATTTATTTAGCAAAACCGTATGAAGTGTATTTTTTTTTATATATATATATAGGAATTTTTGCTAGTGTTCGGACACTTTTGTTACCGAGTGTACTTCAATAATGTTGCTTTTGCTCATTACACTAATCATGTGAACGGATAGAGAAGATTCTATCATTTTCATTAATACGGGCGTATAAAATGCATATATACAGAGGGTGTTCACGCATTTTTGTAACGATTTTGACTTTTTCCTTGAATTCAAATTTAAATTTTAAAATAAAAACTTGACTGAAATAAAATTGGAATAGAGGATATTTATCTTCTGCAGCATTAAAAATATTTTTTGTTTCAAAATGTCGCTGGAAAATAAACAACGGATCGAAGGCTATATTTTTGCGCTTTTCGAAGAGAAATACTCTTATTCGGTTATTTAAAAAAAAAGAAATACCGCCCCGGAACATTTTTACCTTAAAACATTACATTCTTCTGTCTTTGCAAACTGAAAGAAAAATATGGACTATAACCGACATTTGTTGATTGAAAATTGTACTTTACACTTTCTGCTAATTAGCTCGATCGTTCATTTCCTGATTTTATGACATACGACTGTTCCAGATGCAAAAATGTAAGTGGATGTCGGGGATGTCTAATCCGCACGATCGTGCGGCCTGGGTCGGAAAGGGATAAATGATTCACCCAAGTCTCTTATGGACTATTGTACATTTGGATTTTTAAAACAAGTTCTTTAAAAGCGGCATCCCAATAATTGGAGGGACTGCGGAAGGTTGCGGAGGAGGACTTAGAACAAAATCAACCTTGATGTTTTTAATAAATGCTTTGCTATACATGAATTCAAGATTTAATATGATAGTGTTACAAAAAGACTATCAGACTGAACATATTAGAAAACAAAATTATTATATTATTATTATTTTTTTTATATATATATATATCGTTGCAAAATCGTTACAAAAATGTGTGAACACCCTCCGTACATGCATCAAAGAATAAATATTAAGCAATGGTAAAACAGAGCACGGATCCTTTAAATATTTTCTTTTTTTAAGTAGGCATTTTTAAAGAGATAAATTAAAAATACATTGTTTAAGTAGGCAGGAAAAACGGAAAAAAATTGAAAATTCGAAACCTGTTAGTTTCCAATTTGTTGAAAAATTTTAATTTTATTTTCTTGTAATATACGAATTGGGAAAAAATAATAATAATAATTTGTTCTGATTTTTAATAGTAAGACTACAATAAATTCGACAAAGTCAGATTAGAGATTCGGAGATTCGCAAATTGTGTATTTTGCTAGAGTGGGAGCATCACTGGATATCAGAATATTGATTGTACAATAACATTTCGCTTCTCCTTATTATAAATTTAAGAATATATATGCATTTATGTATGTAAAATCTATTCATTTGTACATATATATACAGGGTGGCTATTAAGTATCCGGAAAATGTATTTGATAATAAATAACACTGCTCTGCAAAGAAAAAAAACAAAACTGTATCTGATACCATTCTTAGAGATTCTTATGTAAAATGACCTCCTGAATCCGAATCTGGCCCCCATTTTGCCCCATCACACACCGTTTTCTTGTTACACCCCCCTCCCCCATTTTAATCATTGTTTGGTAATTTTATACCCATCAGTTTGATTTGGAGAGGAATGATGATTAATTTAACCGTTAAATGTCTTCTGACCTGAGGAGCTACAGAGGTAGAAAGTTCTAAAACACGAACATTTGTAGTAAGGAGGAAATTTGAGGTGATTTGTGCCCAGAAAACAAAAGAAAATCAATGAAAACAACCAGTTTCTGTTTCTTTCTTTCTTTTTTTTTTTTTTTTTCGCAATACTTCTTCTTCTTCTTCTTTTTTTTTTTTTTTTTTTTAACATATTCCAGCTTCCAGTTTGCCATTTTCTTACCAAAACATCCAAAATAATAAAAATTTTACAGTGAAATTTATTTCAAAATGTTGGTGAGTGGAGTTAAAAGTCTCAAAGCCTTAGCAAGAAAGTTTGACTGATTCACTATACGACGTTTGCTTTCAATAACTCCCACGTTAAATGTTTTGGACAGTAAAACATGAACTGTAAAATATCCTCCTTTGACGCGTGTTAAAGTTCACCACACAAGTTCACCACCGTCGAGAACACCAGAAAGTTCACCCTCTTATCGCAAAACGTGTACTAAAGGTATATAACGACTGACGACTACAATGATAAGAGCAATGACCTTTAACACGTGTCAAAGCAGGAGATTTTACTGTTCATATTTTACTGCCCAAAACATTTAACGTGGGAGTTATTGAAAGCAAACATCGTACAGTGAATCAGTCAAACTTTCTTGCCTTTACTCTACTCACCAACATTTAAAAAAAAAATTCACTGTATAATTTTTATTATTTGGGGTGTTTTGGTATGAAAATGACAAACTGGAAGCTGGAATATGTACAAAATAAGAGAAATATTGCGAAAAAAAAAAAAAAAAAAAAAAAAAAAGAAAAAAGAAAAAGAAACAGAAACTGGTTGTTTTTATTGATTTTTTTTTTTTGTTTTCTGGACACAAATCCCCTCAAATATCCTCCTTACAACAAATGTTCGTGTTTTAGAACTTTCTACCTCTGTAGTTCCTCAAATCAGAAGACATTTAGCGGTTATAATAATCATCGTTCCTCTCCAAATTAAACTGATGGGTATAAAATTACCAAACAATGATAAAAATGGGGGAGGTGGCGTAACAAGAAAACGGTGGGTGGTGGGGCAAAATGGTGGTCATATTCGGATTCAGGAGATCATTTTACATAAGAATATGCTGAAATGGTGTCAGATACAATTTTCATGCCGAGGAATGTAATTAGTAAAAGGGCAAACAAAGTTAAAGCTTTTATTTTTGCAACAAGTAATGCCTAACAATTATTTTTTACTATGAGTTTCCGAAATGGCAGTCATCGGCTTTGATGCAAGCTGCGATCGTCTTCGGAAGTGAGATGACGATGCGCCGCAAGCAGTGTGGATCTAAATCATCCCAGATTTTGTTCAGGGTTTTTTTCAGTCTATCCAAATGTAATTTTAAGTATTCGTAGTTGTTCTTCTAACAATCCACACACTGAAAAATCCATTGGATACAAATCAGAGCTGTTAGAAGAACACAGACTTTTGGTCAGATACCTTTTCACTTTGACATCGATTAAAGGAATCATTGATTTGACTCCATGGTCCAGAGCACAAACTTGCTGAAAGATCATAGTCGGGTGATTTTGCTTCCATGGAAGTACGTCTTTCTTTAAAATCTCTTTTTGTTAAACTTTTCCATTATTTTTTACGTTTTATTCAATAAAACCAGTTAGAGTCTTCCGATTGGCGCTAATCTCGGCCCAAACAATCAAATTTCTTGAAAACAAAGGCCTTTTTGCATCGTTCGTTTTCTGGTACTCTCGAGAGATGGTCCCAAAAGTTTGAGATGATTGTGAGAGTTTTTAGCTACATCAAACGTAAAAACTTTCTCATCGGACCACAAAATATCTTATATGCGCCGCACTTTGAAAAATTTCCGAAACTTTTTGCGTTTATCTAATAGATTTTGCTTTCCCTGATCACCCAAAAACTGCTTGTTGAGTCAATGCAAATTATTTTAATAAATAACATTTAAAGATAAAAACATTACAAAAACAAAAAGGTGGTTATAAATGAAGTAGGTAGCCCATAAAATCTCCCCAATTTTTTCCGGATACTTAGTAGCCACCCTGTATATTTATTTATTCTATGCGCCTTTATGTATACAGGAAAAGTAGGGAATATGGAATAATCGGGTAAAATGGAATACCATTATATCTCACCTGTACGGTGCTGCAACCTATCGGATATACGTTAAACGGCTTCTCTGGACCCCAAAAATGAACGGTAATTGACCTTTCGTCAGTGTGAAGAACAATTTTTGTGTCATACAACTTTTTCTGCTTATGAAGATTCCAACTTTTTTAGAGGTAAATATTACGAATTTTGCAACCTATTTACGCAGCAGTAAATTGAGAGAAACCTACAGTTATTTCCAGTATTGGAGTTCAGCTAGTAGTCTGATTCCCATGAACTTATTTTTACCAATAGGTGGTTGAAGTTGATTTATTCTTCAAGATGGAGATTCGGGTAAAATGGAATAGTAACTATTGCATATTATTTGGGAATTTTGTAAAACTTAAATACTGATAATTTTTTCAATACTATTTATTTTCAATAATTATTTCAAAATAAAATGTTTATACTGTATCACAATTATTCATGATTTTATGTGAAAATACTACTTGATTCCATATTATCCTACAAGGAAATGAGTATTTCACATTTCCTTTCATAACTTTCCATAATACCGCTTGGTCCATATTACCCCAAAATAGATTTTTTTTTTTTTTTACTAAAAATTTTGCATGTAAACTCTGTTTCTTGTAACATAGAAAACCCATTAATAACACATGAAAGTTTGCAATAATCGAATCCACAATGATCCAAAATACGTCAGTTTATTATAATGAGTTCAAATAGGAATTTTATTACATATTCGCCTGCTTTCCTTTCTCTCTCTCTATATATACAAAAGTTATAAAAAATACATTAATCATCCAGACAGTTTCAAGTAAAAAATTTTGTTATTCAGTATTAGTTTGCTTTCAAATTTGGAAATCTATTATAATTTTGTGAGTTCTGTATTGATTATCAAATATTAAGCATTAATTAATTAAAAATATAAATATAAGAATTAAATATTTATAATAACAGTTTATTTTGACTTCAACATTTTCATAAGTTTTATTTTACTGTAAATTATTTGGAAAATTATACTTCTCAAATAGTCTGTAAGTAGTGAAAAAAATTTCAGATTTCATCCTTAAATCTGACCTGGCAAATTCATGCCTTAGTCGCATGTCGATTTATTTAATTTCGTCCTCAGAACTCTGAATTTTTTTAATGCGACACCAAAGTCAATTATCATATTGTTTCAAAATTTACTTAAAGTAATATAAATAATATTTTCAGTACGAGGGGAGAAAATCAGAAAAAGAATTATATATTTTATAAAGTAGAAGAATAAAATTAATTATGCTCTGAAAAATTGACTACAATACCAAAGGGTTTGCAATTTTTTAATATTTATAAAATACTGCAAATATTCTATTAATAATCAATCTAAAAAATAGAAAATATCATAATTTTTAATTTAATATATTTCAAAATTATATCTTGGTTAACATTTATTATAAAAAATGTAGTGAGAAATTGAATTATCAGTTGGAAGAAGAGAACTAAATATTAACCCTTTCAGGGGCACTAAGTAAAAATGATTGAATTTCCTTTTAAATATATATATATCATAAAGTAAACATCCCCTACAAGTCATATTTGATGAAGAAAAAAATTCAGCATGTGGGGATTTTTTTGTGGGTGGTGGCTAGGCGTTCTAGCCACCGTGTCTATCCACCTAAAAGATGCTCCTAAAAATCAAACTAAAATTAATGATCTAAGATAATATGTAAATCTGTTGTATTTAAAAGGTGCATTACAGTATATTTACGCTACCAAATACTTTTGAATAAAAAATTATTTTTCATAAAAATATATAAAAGAAACTTCAAAAAATTTTCCCGCAACTTGTCCATTTAAAAACGTCACAGGCACATCCTGCTTAAAGTTACTGTAGTTCTACCACTCCTATTTCAATTTTAGAAGTACACATTAACTTTTCATAAAAGTGGATAAAAAAAGTAGCCACTGCACACTTAGAGAAAAATTTCTAAAGTAGGTGGATAGACCCTCTAGCCACCGCCCCTGAAAGGGTTAAAAGGAGATTTGGCACGGGATTATTAAAACCAAGTAAAAACTACAACGTCTAGAACGCCAGTCGGAAAAAATTGGGAAGCAAACAGCTGTTTCGGTAGCATTTAGCGTACCATCTTTGGCGTACTAGACGTTGTAGTTTTTACTTGGTTTTAAGAAGGGCATCTGGTCCAAAATATGGATTTTCGAGAAAAACATAATTTAGTGAAATCAGTTTGCTGCACGTAGAATCCAAATTTTTTTTAATTTTTAATCATTTCTATGTGTTATTGGTGAGTATAAATTCGGTCGCATTTTCTTATTTTACGTTTTGCGACTCCAAAATTGAAATAGCATTGTAAAAATCAAACTCATGAATGTTTTTGATCCTCATTTTTACGTTACGTAAGTGATTTTTGATCCTTTCTTTTGCTTGGTATTTTCGTGTCAGTTTGTTTTATTGATAACATGTACATCAGATTTGTATGCTTGATTTATAGTCCGCTTGTAAAGCTTCGTCAGATAACGACCGATAGCACATGACAGAATTACAATACAAGGAATTGGAGAAAACACCCAGGGCCAGTGCGGGAATCGAACCCGCTCTCTTACGCTCGAAGGCGATTAGCAGTGTGGTGACACTGCTAATCGGCCACGGTGACTCGGCCACGGAGGGCCCCTTTTTGTGTCAGCGCAAAGCGAATAAATAATAATAATAATAATAATAAATAAATAAATAAATAAAATAAAATAAAAACTCAATTTTTGATTTTTGGCCCTTGTTCTCTTCCTTAAATTGGTGATTCAATTTCATACCGCAATTTACTTTTAATATCATTATAAAATTACAATGGAGAAGCGTTTGTTCAGAACTTTAAAGGCACAATAATTCAGAAGTTACATTTAATTTATAATTAGAAAATATCACAGAACTAAAAAATATAAATCCATTTAAAAACTTACTGAATTGTCTAACGGAAGATACTATGCCAAACAGATACTTGCTTACGTAGTATTCTATTCTTATTATTTTATTTTTGCCAGTATATGGTATGTCTGTTCGAAAATTCTTCCAGTAACTTTATTCCAACTTGATTTGCGCAAATTTCTAATAAGACGCTTGCTGATGCTGCACCTGAAATTCATTCAAATGAATATTATTGTTTATTAGTTTCGCTGGCATTTAAACATAAAAATAAATAAATAAATCATCATGAAAACAAGCTTGGAAAAAAAATCTCTAAAAACATGTCATTCAAAGTTCTAAATCCCAATAACGGAATTACGTAGTGTTAGGTCAACTCAGCGTGTAACTTTATTAATGAAGTTTGATTCTCTCAAATTATAATTCATACATTAAGATGTGACCTTTCGTGATATGCATGAAAAAACTGGAATAAACAGCAATTTTATAATTTGGGTAAAGAAATTGTTAACATAAGAAATACAGGTAAAATGATCTCTATTTAAAAAGGATATAGGTTTCATGATAACTTCAGTTTAAGGATTCATGATAACTTTAAGAGCGAAATACTGAGACTGAAATTGCACTGAATTGATATGAATTTACTAATGAGGCAGTTATATATTTTAATAAAAATGTAAAACAATAATGATAAATGTGAGGAATTAAATAACTTTTTAGAATTAACATCGAGATATATAGCGTACGTTCATAATTTAAAATTTATATGAAATCTTTCACCAATTACGTTTAAGAAAAGAAACGCTTTTGCACTTAAAAAAAGAAAAAAAAATGCTAAAAGTAAAAGATTCATACTGTAAAGCATGACGGCATATCAACTTATCGATATTTCGGCATTTTGTCATAAAATTTACAAGAAGCATAGTATATTTTTTCCTTATGCGTTATAAGTTATAAAAACCATTTTAGCCATTTGAAGTACACAATATTCATATTTATACACTACCTACCAATAAGTATTTGGACACTTTCGAATTTAGATGTTTTGTCAGCTATCTAGAAAAGTTCTTTAGGAAATATCTTGAAACTTTGGTAGTGTAAAGAAAATGTTATACGATATATATTTCAGCAAAAGTTGTGTCCTGAAGAAACAAAGGGGACCAGTAAAAAATTAAACAACAACAAAAAAAAAAAGTTTTGGATCACCCTGTAAAAAGCAATGCTTTAAATGCGTTTTGGCTGTAGCATGTGAATATGAGGATTTTTCACATTATCTGTATGAAATTTTATGAGGCTACTACATTCATAGAGATATCACTTTTTTTTTTTTTTTTTTTTTTTTAATTGAAAAAAAAAAAAAATCCTCTTTTTTTAATTTGTAACACGTAGGGTATTAAACCCAGTGCAAAGCCATTTTTAGGAAATTTGGCATACTACATTAGACACATCATACTGCAATCAGAATGCAAAAATGTTAAATATCTTACGAAATATGAGCATTTTTACTAAATAATTTTTAACTACGCATGCGCTAGCTTTTAAGAAATTTTATTTGCATAATTTAATAGCCAAATGTATTGAGCAACAGAGATGAAAACCCAAAACAAATATCGCTTAAATTGAAAAAATATAAGAGATAGAATGAAAGAATTTCAATTCTTCTAAAAGAAAAAAAAAAGAAAGAAAGAAAGAAAGAAAAAAGAAAGAATGATGATAAGAGGTTTTATCAATATTTATTTACAATCAGCGAACACTGTATTACTATTGGGTATTGACTGAATAAAAATAAAAATATGAGTAAAACTCTTTATCTTTTAGCTTTTATTTTGAGAGAACTGAAATTCTGTTCATTCTATCTCTCAGAACTTTTTGAATTTAACTGATATTTGTTTGGGGTTTTCATATAAGTTACTCAATACTCTTGGCTATTAAATTATGCAAATGAATTTTTTAAAGGCAAGCGCATGTGCAGTTAAAAAATATTTAGTAAAATTACCCATATTTCGTAAATATTGAACATTTTTGCATTATGATTGCTGTATGCTGTGTCTAATGTAGTATACTAAATTTTCTAAAAGTGGCTTTACACTGGGTCTAATACCCTACGCGTTTTAAAAATTAAAAAAGTGGATTTTTTTTTTTTTGCATTTGTTTTAAAAAATTCGTTATATCTCCATTAATGTATGTGGTAGCCTCATAAAAATTTATACAGGTAATGAGAAAGAATCCTCATAATCAAATGCTACAGCCAAAACGGATATAAAGCATTACTTTTTACAGGGTGATCCAAAACATTTTGATTATTGTTTAATTTTTTACTGGTCCTCTTTTCCTCTTGAGGACACAACTTTTACTGAAATATATGAGGTATAACATGTTCTTTACACTACCAAAGTTTCAAAATGATTCCCAAAGAACTTTACTAGATATTTGACAAAACTTTTAAATTCGAAAGTATCCAAATACTTGTTAGCAGGTAGTGTATTATCTTTATGTATAACTGCGAGGCAAAACTCACTCTATATAATATTATTTAATGAAAAGAAAATTAAAGTAGGCACAAACTAAGGATTCAAATACCATTTTCTATAAACTAATATAAATTTATTTCTATAGAATTAGAAAAAGTATATGGAATGCAACTGGATTTTGTCTTTCTTCTTTTTAACCGACTTCAAAAAAGAAGGAAGGTTCTCAATTCAAACCGTATGTTTTTTTTATGTTTGTTAGCTCATAACTCCTGAACAGATGCTCCGATTTTGATAATTTTTGTTTTGTTGAAAAGGTCTTGGTCTGCAATAGGTCCCATTGTAATATCTTTACGATCTAAAGAAAATACAGGGTGCAGCAAAAAATCAGTCCCGACTCTTTTAACTGCAAAACGGCAGCAGCTATAATGATAAAAATGGTATGTCAATATAGCAAAGTGGCCAATCAACCCAAGGTTTAACCGCTTGCAGAGCCACCTGGTGGAAAATAGCGGAATTAGTTTTCCTATCTCGAAAAGGGTTCTAAAGAAAAAAGTGAATTACAAAGTTGAAAAGTATCATCGATTTAGTACAAAAAGATAGTTTAGACATTCATGCTAGCTTTCCTATCTCGGAAACGGTTCAAGACAGGGGTAAAAGTGAATTATAAAATTGCAGAGCATCATCGATTTAGTACGAAAAGATAGTTTAGACATTCATGCTAAAAATACAATGCTAAAAACGTGTATTTGCTTGTTCGCAATTTTTTACACTATGCACACTTGAGCTACATTGCCCACGTTGTAGCGTAGCTGGTGCGACATGCGCTATATAGTTCAAAATATGGTTACTTGATACTTTTTGTTTTGTTGTAAAGATCTTCGCCTGAAGTAGATCCCATTGTAATATCTTTGCAATCTAAAGAAAATAAAACGCTATCTGGTGAAAAAGAGCGGAATTAGCGCTCCTATGTCAAAAACGGTTCAAGATGGGAGAAAAGTTAATTACAAAGTTGTAGAGAATAATCGACTTACTACAAAAGACAGTATTTACACATTATAGCTAAAAATAGAACGCTTAAAACGTGCAGTTGTTTGTTCGCAATTTCCTACACTATGCACACTTGAACTACGTTGCACACTTTGCGGCGTAGCGGATGACACGTATACTCTGTGGTTCAAAGTACTGTTACTGTAAGCGGTCACATGCTGGTGGAAAACAGTGGAGTTAGCGTTCCTATCTCGGAAACGGTTCAAGATAGGGGAAAAAAGTGAATAAAAAAATTGCAGAGCATCATCGATTTAGTACGAAAAGATAACTTAGACATTAATGCTAAAAACAGAAAGCTTAAAACGTGCATTTGTTTGTTCACAATTTCCCATTTTGTGTACACTTGAACGACATTGCATATGTTGTAGGGCAGCGGGTGACATTTATGCTATGTAAAATTCAAAGTATAGTTATTGTAAGCGGTCACATCGATTAACGCATAGACGTTTTAAACTGACCTCATAAAGGAACAAGTTCTCAATACAAACCATGATTCTCATTGTTGTTGTTGTTGAAATTTGTTAGCTTTTAACTTCGTAAGAGATGATTTAATTTTAATACTTTTTTTATTGTATTGATCTTAGCCTGAAGTAGGTTTCATTATGATTTCTTTAAAATATAAACAAATTACAGGATACTCACAAAAGTCTGTACTCTCTCTAACTGCTGAACGCATGCAGCTACACTGGTAAAAGCAGTATGTAAGTATCGATGTTGAAACTTCTGTCCGTCAGGTGAAATGCATATTTTGTCCTATGTTTGAACTTTACGCTGCGAAATTTCCAGCGCAGCGGGTTGACACGTATTCACTGTAAAGATCAATATATATGCCTAACAGAATTTTTGGTTACGAATACAGCGTATCCGTTCTTTGCATTTCTAAAGACTTTTTAACTTAACGTATGTTCATTCAACAGATAGTTTTTTGCTCATATCCGATAAAGGCAAGAAAAGTGACACAACTTAAAAATGCAGCATTTGAGAAAAATCAACTTAAAAATAACTTGACTAGAATAAAACTGGCACAATTCTCAACTGTCATGCCTCTCGAGTGGATAACTTTATAGATGAGATCTAACATTTTTGTTCACATTGCGTGCATTTTATGTATTTTTCAGTGACATAAACCATTTGTTGACTTATGTCACTTTTCTTGAAAGTTGTGATTTGTGAAGCTGCCGTCGAATGTCTTTTGATGTTCTACTATATGAATAAGCTTTCATTGAAAAGAGAAAAATAAAAACTTTTTGTAAAAAAAATAGAACCGACTCCAAAAAGCAACTATTATTCAAACAACTAAAAAAAAAAGGGGGTATGAAATGAAAAAGTAAATTGCGCCTAAAAGTATAAAATAATTTCCTTCGCCAAACAACCTATAACACTACAATTAATCATAACTTTTGAAGTCGGCGCAAAATTAAATAAAAATTGATACCTTTATTCAATACAAAAATCAAATCCTATTCAAAATAGACATCTCACATTGTCACCTGCAAAACGCAGCCGAAAACTACTTTGATTCAAGAAAACAAATAAGATTTCGTAAGCAGCAAATGTTGGTGAAGATGCTGGTATCTGACGTCCTTGGTGAAAGAAAAATCGCAAAATTATCTGGCAAACATATTTAATTTCTTTGGGATATCATGATTAGTTTGATAAGGTATATTAAGAGAGTAATCAAGAATATGAAACAATACATCGTACAATATATATTATGAAAATATGCATCTTCCGTGTATGTTTCGATCGCCAGATCCAAAAGCCACCAAGGATGATAGTTATAAAAGTTATACCAAATTTGCAAAGGAAACTCTAACTTCGCAGAAACATAAATACCGCATTTTAAAGAATGTTTACTGTTCTATGTAGATGCTACTAATGGACCAATTCTATACAGCGATAAAATAATAAAGGTAACATGAAAATGGATCATTCGAGACAACAGCATTTGTTGCAACCGATCTAAAATCAAACCTTTAAAAAATAATGAAATTTTAATTAATTTTGCGCCGACTTCAAAAGTTATGATTAATTGTAGTGTTATAGGTTGTTTGGCGAAGGAAATTATTTTATACTTTTAGGCGCAATTTACTTTTTCATTTCATACCCCCTTTTTTTTTTAGTTGTTTGAATAATAGTTGCTTTTTGGAGTCGGTTCTATTTTTTTTACAAAAAGTTTTTATTCCATCATACTATAAGTATGGGAAACAGAGCTATTCATGAAATTTTTCGACTTCGATTTTTTGACTTTTTATATGTTTTGAGATGTGAGAAATCTGAAAATCATTGAATCGATATTGTGTTTGTATGTACGCGACTCAGTTTGTTAATCTGTGCAGATACTATCTCAAGAACGAATTATCATAAAGAGGTTGGATCAGATTTGAAATATCACTTATTATACTAGTAAGGCTACCCGTATGATACTGGTACGCTGGTTACTTATGATACTGGTATGATACCGGTATCTGACCCTATTGATTTTGTACATTCTAATTTGAAAACATTGTAGGTTTTTGAAATTTAAAGTTTCTTGGCATGACAGAACAAAGCAAATTTTTGCATAAACGTGCATTATGAGGATGGTTGATTGGGTTTAACGGTCGCAGTAGTACTGCGCTATGTTCAGTTCATGCATTATGAGGATTATTTTCATCGTAAAAATGACAGATCAGTTTTAAGGTATTATCATCTTTGACTGTGAATGTTCTACTTTCAAAATTTCGCAGGCAATTCAAAATTTAAGATTTTCTTTACATGACTGAAAGGGGCGAAATTTCACTTAAACCTGAATTAAAAAAATTATTTTCATTGTAATGGTGTTCGACCAGTTTTAAAATATCATTTATGATACTGGCATGAATATCTTTGACTATGAACATTCTACGCACGTAAGTTTTATTCGAAATTTTGAATTTTCTTAACCTGGGAGAATAGAACCAAATTTCGCATAAAAGTACATCATTGTAATTATTGCTTTAGATTACTATTGAATTCTGAGAATGATAAACTACATATATTGGATAACTGTTTTTTTTTTTTTTTTTTTTTTTTTTTTAAATTATTTACCAACAATTTATTTAAAATTATTACAAAGCACAAAAATAAATAAAAACATAAATAACAATTAAATAACAAATAAAATATTTATACTTACTCATTTCAAAATACTCTAAGCTACTTTTTGTTTTACTTTTTCAAATAATAAGTAAAAATCTACTTACTTTTTAAGTATAGTTTTAATCGATGCCATTTTTACTATTTTTACTGAATTTTAAAATTAGGGAAACACTGTACTTACAGAAAAGTTAGGTGTAGACATATTTAACTATTACCTGAAGCAAAAATGTTGCACAAAATGTGTTGTTCATTCTGAAAATTGACACTGTTTAATAACTTTGAAATAAAAATGTTATGGTATATAAGAATAAACAATTTAATATTATATTTTTAATTCAAATAAGATGATGCACATATATCACAATATAATAAAGTCAAATTTAGCTTCAATAATTCACTCTAAATTCAAAAAGTTATATGAATTTTTAAGTATAGAAAAATTATCGGTTATCTTTACTAATTTTTCTGTATTTATTATAGTGTATTACTTAGAAATATGGTAGTTTTAGGGATTTTTCTGGTGACACTTTGATTTTTTTTATTTTTAATGATAACAATGGAGTTCAAAAATTATTCGTTTTTACTTTACAAATGTCACTGTAAAAAAAATTCCATTTCAAAATTACGAGGAAACTCCGGCACCAAAAATTACCAAGAACTATAAAAATTAATTAAAAGTAAATTATAGAAAAGAGGATTTCCCTTGAATTTAGTGTGCTATCCCGTGGGAAAAACTGTGTAACTTAAAATTATAGCTTTTGCCCTTTAAACTTGAAAAATGTGGATAAAAATACAAAATAACAAAAAAAAAAAAAAAAAAAAAAAAAAAAAAAAGCAAATTTATAACTTTTTTTTTTTTCGTTATCGTTGTTGGTTTGGATATTTTTTAGATATGTAATTTACATTTATCCAAGTATTATGTTTAAACGACAGCTTATGTAAAATATTTAAAACTAAATTGTCTTATGAGCTAATTTATGAAGAGTTTTTTAGTTCCCTATTTCTCTCTCTCTCTCTTTTTTTTTAACTCTTAAAAAAAAAAAAAAAAAATAAATAAATAAATAAATAAGTAAAATAAAAACAAATACATTTTACAAAAAAAAAAAACTTTTTTTTAAAGTGGTTGTCTTATTTTTTCAGTTTGCGTACAAATGAAAAAATATTATGTTATCTTTAGTTTTATAGTTGTATTTAAAATTTTTAATAATTGTAATCATGATTTGTTTCTTGTTTTTTTCGCATTGTAGTGATGAAATGATTTATATATATATATATATATATATATATATAATTCATCACTATAACAATCAAACATCAGGAAGGAAGGCTGAATTAATCAATTAATAATTAAATATGGAAATGATGCATTGTAAAAGCAAAATATATTTAAAAATTTATAAATGTGGAAAAATAACTCCGAATTTCACAAAAAACTGGTTTATATCAAGAGCAATTATAGCAGCAGAATAATAAAAAAATGACTTGTTTCTGAGACAGTGATACATGGGATCGTATAAAATCACTATCACTGCTCAACAACTCAAAGATTTAAATCATGAATTAAAAGAATTTAAGATGTGAATAAATAAATAAATAAATAAAATGAAACCAGAAAATGATCAAACGTCATCCGTTTGTATGTTAA
The DNA here is from genome assembly GCA_963930645.1 of Salticus scenicus. NCBI lineage: Eukaryota > Metazoa > Arthropoda > Arachnida > Araneae > Salticidae > Salticus > Salticus scenicus. Next base: position 175,988,343 of record OZ005657.1, read on the forward strand.
TTTGCACAAAGCAATGATAATTTAGGAGTATTGAACACAACAAACAGACACACACACACACATCCTATTATATTGGTATAAGCTATTTATGAATAATTATTAACCCTTTCGTTCCCCGCGATGCCAGTTGGCATCATAACATTTCAGATTTTCTTTCTTACCATCTAACACTCCAGCTGATTCAAAATGAATAATATTAAAATCTAAATACGTTTTCCCACCGAAAAATGTATATTTTAGATGATTTCACTATCCTTCTTGATAAATGAAAGTATATTTTACTCTATTCTGATAATTACATCGGAATCAGTTTCCTGTTTTGGGCAATTTAAGTAAATTAACTGTTTGAAATATTTTTTATTTTTTAATGTTTATAATTTGTATTTTAATTAATTGCAATATGAATTTCTTCCAAAATTTTTATATTTTTATTTATTGAAAAGTTATGATTTTAAATTGCGTCAGTGGTTATATTAAACACAAATAAACACCTCTCAGTTGCTTTGTTAGCTATATTAATTCGTACTCTGCTATTACTCCTATTAATATATATATATATGTTTTACCTTTGAAATAAATTTATGACTAAATATAAGATTTATTGTTTTATGGATGAAAAAGTTGGGAATGAAAGGGTTAAAAGAATTGATTTTTTTGTAGTTCATCAGACGAATAAGTTACAACTTTAAGTGTTTTATAGAAAAAAAAAAAACTATATATATATATATATCATTTTTTTTTTTTTTTTTAGTGGCAGCACCTATATAAAGTTAAAGTATGTTTTTGAATACTTCAAATCGTTATGTTTTACGGAGGAAAAACAATGGCCTAAGTTGTTTGCTCCAGATTCCACCAATTCACTTGCAAAATTCTAAATGTAGATTTTAAAGATGTACATTTCTGAACTGATCCGTTTTTTAGGCCTTAGAATTGTATTTAAAAAATCCATGTTTTTTTTTTTTTTTTTTTTTTTTTTTTTAAATGTATGTATAACAAGATGAACACGTATTATATACAACTCAGCATTTTATACAACTTAATATACTAAATTAGGTTAATTAAGTTGTATATAAGATTATTATAACTGCTTATATTTCTTCAGTGATTTAAATTTTTACTTCTGATTACTTGTTTGATTTAATAGAGAATTGTGGATTTGATCGAGAGAGATGTCGATATTCACAAGCTCGATTCTGCGTGATATAAATCAGGCGGACGTGTAAGTTTTTCAGACTTAACGACGCCTTTCACCTCTTAGTTTCGTCCCTATGCCCCACTAGGGGCTATCAAAGCTGGTAAACGGGAGGTTATGGTTGGATCCCAGGTTTCGCCCTTTGGTCCACCTGTTCGGAGTTTTCCCTGGGTTTCTTTGAAATTCGCTTAACTATGGGATAGAACCTTTAGAAAGTCTCCCACTAAGGCCATCCCACCCTGGTCTTGGATCCTCGCGCTGTCAATCGATCTTTACCGAAAACAAATACTTTTTTCTTACGTAAAAAGTATTCCTGTTAGATAATCCTCCACTAGCAACGTCCCAAAACTGATAAATGCCTAATTACAATTTCTTAGCGTAAGCATCAGAATATTAAATCAATATTGCATATTAACTGAAACGTTAACGTAAAACCTTTGATATTCAGCAGATTAGCTGGAGTTATATATTCCCTTTACATATATTCTGCTTCACGCTTTGACTAACTGTGGCAAATAAGAATTATCCATCGCGTTATGTTACATTCGCATAAACTTTTATTCCTAAATGGATTTGTATGCTTTCCTTTTTAACGGCTTTTCCAGTCCACTTTAATGTATTGACACTATACACGGAGGACAACACTAGGTATCTTTCGTTCGCAAAGTTTCCCGGAAATTTAACAAAACATATCCTGTTGAATCAGTCAAAGCGATAGAAAGGTAAACAGATAATGACAAAAAAAATCTCTAGGTTATTGCTCTATTATGTGATGGCATCTTGTGTGACGGATGAGAAGAATATATTTGCTATAACAAAAAGCCTTTTTTTTCTGTATAACACGAAACGCGAATATTTTAGAGAAGATGGGTATCAATGTTCTATATAAGTCTTTAAACGTATTCACAAAACATTTAGTCCTCAATTATTATCAATAGAACTCATCATAAATAAAATTTTCTGAAACATCTGGGAGGAATTTTCTAAGGATTTTATTTATTTATTTATTTTTAATTTTACAGTAACTAATATGATATATAAACTTAGGTTTATGCTTTTGTTATCCATTCGAACGAAAGTTTTACTTTTATAAATGCATTTTATGTAAGATCTTTTATCACGAAGGAGATATAGATAAATTTGACACAACATGTACCCGGAAAAGCATTTAATTTTTATATGCAGTAAATTATTTTATTATTTATTATTTATGGATATGTGTTTATCACATCACGATCATTTTTTGCACATTAAGGCTCATTAAAACGGGACCTACGGTTTAAAGTAGATTCCGAACTACTATGAACCTTCATACTTGAACCAGAGAGCGAAACTAGCACCTGGAAACTGTAAGCCAGAGCGCTAATAACACTGTTCTGAAAAATGAAAAAAAAAAAATCGAGCCATGATACCATTCCTGCTGATTCTTCTGTAAAATGGCCTCCTGAATCCGAATATAATTTCCATTTTGCCCAATCACCCACCGTTTTCTCGGGATGCCACCTCCTCCCCCAATTTTTATCGCTGATCGGTAATTTTATGTCCATGAATTTGATTTGTAGAATGGGAAGGAATTATTTTAACATTTAAAAACAAAAACAAATATATTGTATAATAAATAATAATAATAATAATCGATTAAATATAACAAATGTAATTTATGATTTCAGTGACAAATCTGCCCCCCACCTCCTAAATTTTCCTCTTGCTGAAAATGTTCCTGTTTTAGAATTTTTCACCTCTGTGGCCCCTCAGAAGATATAACAGTTAAAATAATCTTTTCCCCCCTTACAAAGCAAATTTATAGCCATAAAGTTACTGAAAAGGGATAAAATCAGGAAGGCACCCCAAAAAGAGATGCGTGATAGGGCAAAATGGGCGTCATATTCAGATTCAGCAGGTCATTTTACATAAAAATTTGCAAAAATGGTGTTGGAGCCGATTTTCATGCAGAGCAGTGTAATTCCATCACCAAATAAGCTGTTTTTTTTTTTTTTTTTTTTCTTTTCCTTTTAAAGAATGGTACCTGTCATTTATATTTTATAGTAGTGATATTTGTTTTAAAAAATTATCTTGTCGTATCGAGATTTTTTTATTTATTTTTTTATTTTCGTTAAATACATTTCAAATACTTAAGATTATTCATAAATGCAAATTGATTGAACTCTGGCACATTTTCGAAAGCATTTGTTCTGTAAACAAAGGAAATTCACAGGCATTTTAATTCCCATAATGAAATATTAAGTAACGTTTCACATTTTCCGATGAAGAAATTTAAGAATATTTAGCGAAATTTTACTTTCGGGCGTTTTTTGAGCCAAACTACAAATTTTGTTTCGACATATGTCTAACCTTTTACTTTGCAGGTTATCGAAGCCGGGAAGCTATCCCCTGCGTAGAGGATCAAAATTGTGATGGCATGCCTCCAGCTATAGTGTGACGCTAAACACACTCAAAAAAAAAAAAAAAAAAAAAAAAACCTTACTCAACTCATCTCTTGTATTTCTTTTAAATTGGAAATGCAGGAATTCGGAAAAATGGGTCATTCTCTCTGAATACCCATCGTGATCAACGTAATATTTACAATAAGTTAAGACAATTATATTATTTATAATCATATTAAAAATTAAATATTGAAAGTTCTTTTTTCTTCTTATAACATTATGATATATTCAGAAATCATAAAAACACTTTGAATATTAAATTGTGAATTAATTTTTAATTGTTTTTGCCAAAATAAAGATTTATGACCAATGTAACATTTAGGTTGAAAAAAAAAAAAATGTTACGCTGGTCACAACTCTTTGTTTTGGCACAAACAATCAGAAATTAAATTCACTGTTTAATATTCCAGATATTTTTTTTTATGATCTCTAACTATATTAAAATATTATAAGAAAAAAAAAAACAATATGCAGCCTTAAGTATGATAATAAGTAAAACGTCTTAGCTTACTCTAGATGTAACATCTAGTTGGTTATATCGGAATAGTCCATGAATTAGCGTCTCCCCTATTTTTTTTTTTTTTAAATAAAAGAAAATAGATTGAAAATATCACCTTAAAGTAGCTGTATACATATAATCTTCAATGCGTAGGATTCGATGTTAAAATATGGGAAAATTGAAAATTTTTATGCAAAAAAATTTGTTAGTATTGTAGAGGAGAGCGTACAGCCTAGCAATTTGTTTATTATTTTGAAAAATGGTTTTTAAATAATGCATTTACTTAAATTTACCTTATTTTGAAAAAGTAAGCTCTGTATAACTCTGCTCTCTTTAATTTTAAATATCGGTAACTAAACTTCAGAGAGAAAATAAAAAAAGTAAAACCACTGATGAAATGCTTAAATGATTTAGAATTTGTGTTATATAATTTTTATTAAATTTTTGTATTTTAATTTTTATAAGTCAGAACGTATGATTTATTTATTATTATTATTATTGTTTTATTCTGAATAAATTGTCGTTTCTAACTAACAATGATCTTAGAACCTTCCCAGAGTGTTACAATTAACAATACAATCTCAGAGAAGCTGTCACATTATGCTAAAAGTTTGCTTCTTGATTACGTAGTTTAAAATGAAAAGATCTTATGCAACGACACTTTTTTTCTCCGTACATAACCACCTTATATCTGCCCACTTGTATGTGTTTTGGCTATCGGTAATTTTTAGCAGTTTTCACTAATTAATTAACATACAATTTTCTGATCAATTAAAGTGGTATTAAATCAAGAATGAAAAAGCATATGGTTCGCATAGAGTATTAGCACTTTCCAACTGTACTTAAACTTCAATGTACTTTGTCTGCGTGATAACACAACGGCATAAAGAAAGACAGAAAGGCAGACAGATAGACTAATGGAATTCATAATCACTCTTAAACATAGTTGGAAAGTATTAAAAACACTTAACTCAAACAAAAATGCAATTCCAGCAATTTCACTTGTAGCCCTGAATATTTTAGTGTAGCCCTGTAAGTCTTAACGCTAAAAATACCATATTCTATAGAAACTATTTTTATAGAATATGGATAAAAAATGTCAATTTCACTATGATTTGTGCAATACAAAGTTATTTAAATATGATTTATAAAAGTACCTCTCACAGAATACAATACTTTGACATTTTTTGGGGTGTCCATGTACCAAACCATTTGTGATATTTATACCATTTTAGATAGAGAACATTCCAAGGTGAACATGAATAACATTTATCCTTTTGAAGAAATTCTGAAAATATTTACGAACGCTAGAGACGGAATGTTGGATAGATTGACAGACAAACAGAAAGATAGACTAATTCAAATCAAAATCACTATTAAACATTGTTAGAAAGTGTTAAAAACACTTAGCAAAAATTAAAACGCCATTGAAGCAATTTCCAATTATAGCCCATAATGTGTCTGAATATTTTTATTCGGCCCTGCAAATCTTAATGCTAATCATTATATGTTCTATAGAAAACTTTTTTTTTTTTTTTTTGTGTGTGTGTCTGGGGATAACAAATGTCAATTTGATTATGATTCGTGCAAAATAAAGTTAATAAAATATGGTTTATATAGAAATACTTCTCACAGAACACAATGCTTTGGAATCCTTTCAGGTGTCCCTGTATACAAACCAGCGGTACAGTGGTGGTCAAAATTATAAGGACAAAGGAAAAATCGCCAAATCTTAGTAACAGTTGATCGGAAAATTATGCAAATTTTATGGCTGGAAACGAATGATACATGAAGCATTTCTTATTAGTTTTTATTGAAATAAATGGGAAATTCATATTCATAAAATGTATTTTAGATTTAGACAGTTATGTGATATGGACAAAATTATAAGGACAACTGTATTTATTTGTTCTAAAAAGCAAAATTTGCATGTAACGGTAGAGACTTACAGGTAGGCAAACTTCTACTTCTAGGGAAGAAAAAGAATGATAAAGTGCTCGAAAAAACAAACATCGACGAATATTAAACGGGAATTAAGTTTATAATTTAATGCTCGAACTGTTCGAAGTGTTTTACCAAAAGTAAAAAAGGTTCATTACGGAAAACCTATGCCACGAACGCCTCTTACAAAAGTTCATAAAAGACTGAGGTGGAGGTTTAAAAAAAGGAATTAATATGGAGAAAAAATGGAATGATATTGCCTTTTCCGACAAGAAAAAGTTTAATTTGGATGTACCAGATGATTTTTGCTACTTCTGGTATTATTACAGTAAAGAAAAAGAAAAATGAAAGCGTACATTTGGAGGGGACTCTGTAATGTTCTGGGGAGGTTTCGCAACTGATTGAACAACTCCAATATAAGTTTTATGCATGGCACAATGAATTCTGAGCGTTATGTTAATGCACTGGGAGATTAACATTCTACCAGACGTACCACTGATTACGAGTGGAGATTATTTGATCCAGCAGAACAATGTCTCAGTAGATGTTTCTGAGATTTCGAAATCATAGTTTGATGTTAATTTCGTGAAACTACTTGACCAGCCGGCCAGAAACCCCGGTCTAAATCCAACGGAAAGTCCGTGTGATATTCTCGCACAGAAAGTATACAAAAACGGTATTTAATATCAAAACAAACAAGAACAACATATCCTCCATCGAGAAAGCCTAAATAAAAATTTCCAAGAACGTTCTGAAGGAACTGTCAAACTGCATGACGTCAAGGCTGACAAAAATGATTGAGAAGAATGGCGGAGATTATTAATTACACTGCTCTGCAAAAAAAAAAAACATTCTTGCAGATTTTTATGTAAAATGACCTAGTGAATCTGAATCTGGCCCCCATTTTGCCCCATGACCCACCGTTTTTTTGGTATGCCCCCTTCCCCATTTTTATGATTGTTTGGTAATTTCATACACATCAGTTTGATTTGGAAAGGAACAATGTTTATTTTAACCGTTAAATGTCTTCTGACCTGAGGAGCTATAGAGGTAGAAAGTTCTAAAACACGAACATTTGTAGTAAGAAGGATATTTGAGGGGATTTGTGCCCAGAAAAAAAAAAAAATCAATAAAAACAATCAGTTTCTGTTTCTTTTTTCTTTTTTCTTTTTTTTTCTTTTTCTTTTTTTTTTCCGCAATATTTCTCCAATTTTTTTACATATTCCAGCTTCCACTTTGCCCATTTTCTTACCAAAACACCCCAAATAATAAAAATTATACAGTGAAATTATTTTCAAAGTGTTGGTGAGTGGAGTAAAGGTCTCAAAGCCCTCACAAGAAAGTTTGACTGATTCACTGTACGACGTTTGCTTTCAATAACTCCCACGTTAAATGTTTTGGGCATTAAAACATGAACAGTAAAATATCCTCCTTTTACACGTGTTAAAGACCACCACACAATATCACCACAGTCGAGAACATCATAAAGTTCACTCTCTTATCGCAAAACGTGTGCTAAAGGTAGATAACGACTGACTACTACAATAATAAGAGCAATGACTTTTAACACTTGTCAAAGCAGGAGATTTTACTGTTCATGTTTTATTGCTTAAAACATTTAATGTGGGAGTTATTGAAAGCAAACGTCGTACAGCGAATCAGTCAAACTTTCTTGCGAGGGCTTTGAGACCTTTACTCACATTTTGAAAAATAATTCACTGTATAATTTTTATTATTTGGGGTATTTTAGTAAGAAAATGGCAAACAGGAAGCTGGAATATGTAAAAAATAAGAGAAATATTGCGAAAAAAAAAAAAGAAAAAAAAAGAAACAGAAACTGATTGTTTTTATTGATTATTATTATTTTTTGTTTTGTTTTCTGTGTACAAATCCCCTCAAATATCCTTCTTACTACAAATGTTCGTGTTTTAGAACTTTCTACTTCTGTAGCTCCTCAGGTCAGAAGACATTTAACGGTTAAAATAGTCATCGTTCCTCTCAAAATCAAACTGATGGGTATAAAATTATCAAACAATGATAAAAATGGGGAAGGGGGCGTATCAAGTAAACGGTGGATGATGGGGCAAGATGGGGGCCAGATTCGGATTCAGGAGGTCATATTGCATACGAATATGCTAAAATGGTGTCGGGGGCAATTTTCATGTCGAGTAGTGTTATTAGTGTATTTCAGGCCAAAACATTCATTCTCCTTATAATTTTGCCCAGTTTTAACAATGATTTTTTTTTTTTAATTATGCCAAAACATTCTAATTTTGCATTTTCTAATGTTTTACATTCTACAATGATTATCTAGCACAAAAAAAGCATTTTATGTATACATTTCATTTTATTTACTTCAGAAATAAACATTTTCTGTGCGATTTTCAGTTGTCCTTATAATTCTGACCACTACTGCAGTATTTATTTTATTTTCAATAGAAACATCCCATGACGAACTTGAATAACATATCAGTTCCAAGGAATTCCATGAAAATTTACGGGAGTTAGAGCGCGGATAGACAGACGAACTGACAAACCGAAGTCATAAGCCCTTTTCAACTTTGTTGGAGAGTGTTGAAAAGTGTAAAAGTTGGCAGTTATGCCACTTTGTACTGCTTTTCAGGACATTACACTCAGGATAAGTTGTCATAAAGAGAGGACAATCAATTGTAATTTCAAGATTTACCAACTATTTAAAGGAAAATAGGAAACATCATTCTATTCTTAGTTATTTCAGTCTTTAGCTAATCACCTCACTTTACAATTACTCTAAATAACATATCATTCTTTTTATTTAACGGAAGCATGTGATGCTGTTTGATAAGTTTCCTCATTATGTTTCTTTTCTTTTCTTTTCTTTCTTTCTTTTCGTTTTTTTTTTTTCCCCAGAAGCTAACTGGAATTATTATTATTATTATTTTAATAAATTAGTATAAACTCTTAATTACTTTAGTTGAGGGGAGTATGAGAATCGATCAGTTTTGATTATAAAGGCACGATCGGAAATCTGCGTTTGTGAAGAACCATATTTAAGCGTAACGATCAAAATTCTCGTAAAGTTTAAAGGTGTCGTGGTATTTGCGCTCGTGGGTTTTTCGCTCACAGTGTTTTTGGTGAGTTTTCCGCTCAAACATAAAAGGTTGGGTTTAACGTCGCACTAGTACTGCGCAATGGGTAATTGGCAACGGTCTGAGATGCACCCCTAAGGATGGTCCAAAGACTGTAATATCAGGAATTTTTTTTCCCAAATGTTTTCTGTTTTTTTTTTTTTTTTTTTTTTTTTTTTTTTTGAGAAAACTGTTGTATAATAGAAATTTAAGAATACAGTTGGTGATCAAATTAGAGTCGAACTTCGTTAACATGAATCTCAAGGGGAATAAAAAATTTGTTCATGTTATCAGTAGTTCATGCTATCAGTAACTAATCTTCATTTTGACGGGGACTGTGGAAACAGTTCATGTTAAAAGTAATTCACGTTAACAAGGTTCGACTGCATTAGATTTGTTTATTTTTTATTTTTTACGTTTTTTCAATTTTCTAAAATAATACTGTACAAAATGTCCCGGGACTTCAGACATGCAAAGGCAATTTAAAAACTCACATTTTCCACTATCGATTTAGTTCAAAGTGTAATTAGAAGACCAACCACAAATTAAAGAAGAACGCATATACTTTTGATCATCCTTTATCAAAAAAAGCTATAAATGACTTGTAACTTCAATACATTGTTGCAGTTACTATGTATAATATTTGTATATTTTGTTGTGGAAATTGCGCAATTATTTAGGCAGACATAGTTTTTTTTCAAAAACTATTAGTTTTTTTTTAAAAGCTTTTGGTTTGTAACTAGAACGGATTTCCCCAAAACTTTAGTTCAAAGTGTAATTAGAAGACCAACCACAAATTAAAGAAGAACGCATATACTTTTGATCATCCTTTATCAAAAAAAGCTATAAATGACTTGTAACTTCAATACATTGTTGCAGTTACTATGTATAATATTTGTATATTTTGTTGTGGAAATTGCGCAATTATTTAGGCAGACATAGTTTTTTTTTCAAAAACTATTAGTTTTTTTTTGAAAAGCTTTTGGTTTGTAACTAGAACGGATTTCCACAAAACTTTACAAAATTTACAGAAAGATTGACAGAATATTAGAAAAACATTATTTTGAAACATAAAATCAACACGTGTACTATTCGCTGAGGTATGAGCATTTATATTTTATATCAATAAATATTATTTTACTGCGCATACGCGAAAGACAGAAATTTTATTACACAGGTTGAAAGCTAAATATATTGAGCAATTTTTGTCAAATTTCCTTTGATTAGAGTAAAGATTAAGCGAATTGTAGGCACAAGAACGAGCTAGATTTTAGGTATTTTCCAGAGTTGAAATTTCATAAGGGGTTTTTCACATGCCGCGTATTTAATTTGAAGAACCAATTTTTTCAACCACGTTGCAATTTTTTTTTTCCTTGGGAAAAACCCCTTATAGGCTTGTAACTCTAACATATTTTTATTTATTTATTAAGATTTGTGAGTTTATAAGGGGTTTTTTCACAAAAAAGAACTTTTGCAATGTGGTTGAAATAAATGGAGCTCGCAATTAAATACGCGGCATGTGAAAAACTCCTTATGAAATTTCAACTCTGGGAAATACCTAAAATATAGTTCGTTCTTTTGCCGGCAATTTGTTTAATTTTTACTCTATTTTAACAAAAGTTGCCAAATATATCTAGTTTTCAACCTATGTAATATAATTTTTTCTATCTTTTGCGCATGCACAGTAAAATAATATTTACTAATATAAAGTATAAATGCTTATATCTCAGCGAATAGTTATGGATTTTATGTTTCAGAATAATTTTTCTTTAATGTTTTGTCAAATTTTCTGAAAGTTTTGTACAATTTTATGGAAATCCGTTCTATTTATAAGCAAAAAACTTTTAATAAAACTAATAGTTTTCGAAAAAAACAAAAAAAAAAACAAATAAATAAATAATATATATATGCCTAAATAATTGCGCAATTTTCACAGCAAAACATATAAATATTATACATAATATGCGCAACAAAGTGTCAGAGTTACAAGTTATTTATAGCTTTTTATGATACAGGGTGACCCAAAGTATTTGCGCTTTTCTTGAATTTGTGATTGGTCCTCTAATTGCACTCTGAACTAAATCGATAGTGGAAGATGTTAGTTTTAAATGTTCTTTGCGTGTCTGAAGTCCTGGCCATTTTGATTTTGTCCAGTACTTTTTAAAAAAATCGAAATATATATATATATTAAAAAAAAAAAAAAAAAGTAATAATTTGATTACCCACTATATTTTTCGTAATTTACTATTATTTATTTCGATTTACAAAAACTTTACATGTATTTTATTGGTTACAACTGTAAAAAATTTTATTCGCACTTTAGCTTCTTTTTCTTCTCTTTTTATGTAATTTTAGTATTGTTAAAATAGAGTCACAATCAGCTCTGCATGAGAAAGAGAATCCATTTAAACCTTTTATTTAAGGAAACTTCACGATTTTTATGTTAATATGTGACATGTATACCACGTTTTACAAATCATTAATAAATTAAAAAGTACATTAGCGTTTGATCGTCAAATTAATTCTTATACATTTTATAAAATCAATTGACGATTTTAAGGAATTCCTTTTCTAGAAAGATAAAATTAAAATTTTTATATGGCCTCATAAAAAAAAAAAAAAAAAAAAAAAAAAGAAGAAGAAGAAGTAAATTAAAGTTTTCTTTACGCACTAATAAAAGTCTTTTACAAAAATCGGTATTGTATTATAAAAAGTCTCAGAGATATGGTAAGACTAAATACTGTCTCATACCACTTTCTAACACCTTGACATAAGTTCTCCTATTTTACAAATAATGTCCACAGAACGCATTTCTAACGTCATACACAAATTATGAGTAAGAGCAATGGAAACAAATAAAATAGCAATATATACATTTTAATATGTGACAAATTGCTCAACAACTTTGTCTAAACATATCTCTGATATATATACTTACGATACAATGTTAAAATTTCATGCATCACCATGTTAGGGTATAAAGCCCTTTTTAAATTATTGGATTTTTTTTTTTTTTTTTTTTTTTTTTTTGTGAGGGCTGCATAAAAAATAAAATCTTGTAATTCTTGAAATTGAATTCTCTAAAATGAAATTACATTTGCCTCTCCCCCACCCCTCACATCTTTGTAATTTGTTAAGTATGTCCGAAATTAATCTTTAAACAAATAAGGCAAAAATCTAAATTTTTTTGAACACATTGTTTTTATACTAACCATATTATCAACTAATATATTCGAATTATTATCTATTTCCCTGTAAGCGAGTAATGAATGACTCTTATGCATTCTATATTCTATACGAAACATACTCTAGTGCATACAAGAAATACACTCCTTCTCATAATTATAAGGACACCCGTTTTTCTATATTAACTAAACACTGAACACTATTATTTAAACAAATATATTTTTAATAAATTTGAATTTCATTAATAGACTATATTGAAATGTTTTATCGTTTTTCTGTCTTAAAAAACTTTAAATATGGTAAAAAGTTGATTTTTCAGGTGTTCACAATTATAAGGACAGCTCGAATTTTAGTAATTATTTTCAGTTATTCTTTAAATTAACATTTTATGGGGTCTCTTTTTAGGGTTAAACAGTCAGACATTCTCTCTGGTATATATATATATATATATATATATATATATATATATGCATTTTTTTTAATATTCAGTTTCAATACCATTTCATATAGCATATATGATATTCTTAATACATTTAAACTATTTAAAATTGCTTTCCACTTGCGTGCACATTTCTAATATCATAAGTTAAGGTTTTTTCAACTTTTAGACCATGGGAAAAGCAATAATACAGAAGTTTCTTTCTTCAAACTATTTCCTATTGCTCTAAAAGTAGAGCAAAAATGTAAGTCTTGTTGAAAAAAATATTATTACCCCCCCAAAATCTAACAAAAATCTGAGAATTCTACGTTTAAAATTTGCGGATATTCTCTTAATGTTCATAATAATAGAAAACAATTACTAAATTCCTTCTGCCTTCAGTAGAAACAGCTCCCCAGAGCACCATAGATCCACCTTCAAAATGCCCGATTCATATCTACATTTAAAAAATCTGCTCTGTCTTTCGCTATCTTCAGATCGTGGCAGTAATTGTTAAAACCATTTGGTTAATCAAGAATAAAATGTTTCCCATCCGAAAATGCAACATTTTGCCATTTAATACTGTCTTTATTCAATTTTAACACAGACGTGCTTTCCCCCATTAAATGTTTATTGATTATTACAGGTTTTTTAATCATTTTAACATATTATTAATTATTTTAAGCATGCATAAATGTGGACCCCAACCTTTCGTTAAAAATTTCGAGCAAATTCAGCAGCAGTCATTATGAATAGAACAGTAAGAGGAATTATGAGTCTTCGATCTCTGTAAAACAACTCTGATTTTGCATCAGATCTCTCTCCTATCGAATCAACAGTTCAACGTTTGATCACATTTCCTTCAGCAATTTTAGATCTTCGAATTTCATTAGAAATTTGGCGGATTGAAATTATCCTTCCACTTAAAAAACACATTTTTCATACTTCACTACATGAATGTTCTTTTTTTCGAGGAATTATCAGTAATGTCCGCCCAAGAAAAATTAAAGGCTTATATATGAATTAATCTGGCCCAGTAGTTAACAAATTCGCATGTCAACTGTAATTTATCCGCTAGTAATTTAAATAAAACGAAAAAATCTGGATTGTTCCTATAATTATGAACATCTAAAAACGTAGAGAAAAACACATTTTGCATTATTTTTTATTAATTTTGTTCCATATTAAAAAAATTATAGCAATTTTGGTTTTTAGAATACTAGATATATTAAGTGCACTTAGTATAATCTTGCTTACAATTACTTTTACATTAGTTATTTCAAAATATAAAGTGTCCTTATAAATATGAGAAGGAGTGTATAGGTTCATTTCACTGAAAAAAAAAAAAAAAATTAAGTAATATTTCCTTGTAATAAATATTACAGTACCAAATTTTGCTTTTATGTTAATACTGGTTTTCGAGTTATGCTGGCAACTGACATACAGACCAAATATTAAAAAACTAATTTTCCTGTTCAAGGTACCTCAAAACATGTAATTATAGGGAAAACTCAATTCGAAAAAATCAGCCACAAGATAATACTTTTTCTACTATATATAGAATACAGAAAGTATAAAATATATTTAAACAATTAAAAGAGAGAGAGAGAGAGAGAGAAAGTAAAAACTCATTGAAACCCTATTTTTCTGACTGTTAAGTTTTTTAGTGTGGCTTTTGATTAGGGATTTCCATGCTTTAAGTGTAGGCCTTTCTATGGGAATATTCGTAATTAAAAGCAAATTCTAACATTCTTTTTAAAATATTCTCTATTAAAAAAAAAAAAAAAAAAAAAAAAAAAACCTTTAACTCACTGTTATTTATGCAACTCAACTAATGTGGGTGGATATGTATAAGAAGGGGAAGGGGAAGGCTTTCTATTTAGGTCTGAGTGCGAAACTCATTCGATGCAGTAAAACAACGACGGATTTTCTTCTGAGAAGTTAGAAGGGAAAAATAAGGATAAGCCGGCAGTGAGCGCATTGGACACTGAGTGCAAGTCCTACGAGCGCAACTCCTACAAAAACAAAAGCCCAATAAGTGATTGAGCGGTTCTGCGCTTAACGGTAGATGAGAAGTGCCGGGTTCGATCCTAGCCGTTCGGAGTTTTTCCATGGTTTTCTCAAAACTTGCCTAAATACGGGCTAGGACCCCTTAGAAAGAACTCCACGGAGGGCACGCCACCCTAGGCCAATGGCCCTCTAGTAGTCAATCGGCCCAAACACAAACCGAGTTTAAAAAGGAGGGGGGACCCGTAATTATAACATTTGCTTTGATAAACTTTCATTTTAATTGGTTTACAACTCATCTTATGTGCACTACCATATATTTCTACCTTTGACAGATTCAAATTCCTTTATTTTTCCTTTTCAGTTTGGTACTATGATACGGCATTTCTGTACACTCATAAAATTCTACGATTCACCAGAAAAATGATTCCAAGTTAGTTGCAACTGATATTCTGGTGCTAAGTTTTGTTATTTTTGCAGTAAGCACTGTTAGAATAGTGAAACTTAGCACCAAATTATTGATTGCTGCTAAATGGAAATTAATTTTAGGTAAAACATAAGATTTTGTTTAAAACAGTGTTTCTGTAGCATCACACCAATATATTCTAGCACATTATAGTCTTTTTTTCTGAATTTATTGTATTTTAGTAAGCAGGAGAGTCACAAAACTTATACTAGTGAAAATTATCAAGCTTAAATTATTAAACCTTAAACATTCTGGGCTGAAAATAAGCTACAAAATTTACGCTTTTTAATCCATATTTCTAGTATTTCAGATTCTCTTATCCTATCCGGTAATGTTAGTTCGATTAAAGACGGTTTTAGTAAATTAAAAATTATAATAACTAAATGTCTCAATAATTTTTTAGAGATTTTAATCTTTGCGGTAAAGTTTTATTTCTAATCTTAAAATAGTATAATAGATATTTCAATTTGACGACAGCAAGGAAAATGAATTTTATGGTAATAAATGCATCATCATCATCATTATTATTATTATTATTATTTTGGTTAGTATATATAGCCTAAACTGAAGTTACTTATAATGATGCCATATTTTCGAAAGAGATTGGCTATAGAAGTCTGGAACGCTTTGCGTTTAAGATGATTTATCGTGCACCAGAGTTTATTAGAACACAAGTTTCTTAAACTGCAAAGTTAATATAGCTGCAAAACTATAGTTTTAAGACTTCGATACATTTGTTTTAATATTGTAATATTTTACACTTATTTAAATTAATAAATAAAACAAAGTATTTATTTATATATTACTATAGTATTTTATATATATATACATATTAATTTATAAACTTAGACTGTTGGAGCAATTATTTTTGCAAGATTTTATTCTAAAAATGCGACAAACATTCTTTTATTTTTTAATTAGGTGTATGTAAATAACGAGAAAGTTAACAAAAAATTGTTTTTATTACCATATTATTTATTTTGTTGCAATCATTATTCATATTATAGTTGCAATATTTTGAGATTTACTTAAAATGATTATTGGCAAACATGCATTTAATAATATGAAGTTTAAAAGGGAATTTATGGAAGAAAAAAAAAAAAAAAGCATAATTTTTTATGGTAATTTTACAGAAAAAAAAAAAAAAAAAAATACGATTATACAGCAGCCAAGTTTCTTCCGGTAGATTTAATGCCACTATTTTTGAATAGTTGCGAGTTTAATAATTTGCTATAACTAAATTAGTTGAAGAATTTTATTTGGATACTGTTATATTGAACTTTTTAGTGAAAACGGGGGATTTAGTCGCTTCATAGTTAAACTTGGTTACCTTTTCTTAAAATATGCTTAAAATAAAGTGAGAAATATTTAAAGTGAAACATAAATTTGTGTACAAAATAGGGAATTGGACAAATAATAGAACAAAAACAAGAGTAATTTTTACACATTTTAAACAACACAATTTTTAAAGTTCTTTTATCAATTTTGTTTATTATGTGTATTACTAATGACTTTTTTTCGTTTTGTATTTGAAAATAATAATAATAAATAAATAAATAAATAAATAAATAAATAAATAAAATAGGGTATATTTTTTCTCCTTTGGTTATTTTCATTGCTATATAGCATAAATTAGACCGCATAAATTTTCATAAAAATATTATATTGAAAATGCACTGGTTAGGCAAATCAAAGAAAAATTGTAATTGAAATATAACAATATCTGCTACATCTTATAAATTTCAATGGGATTTTAAAATGAGGTAAACTTGGAAAATAATAATAATAATAATAAATGAACGTATGAGGAGCGTATAAATAAGCTGTGGAATAATTGTGTAGGATAATTTCTCACACTAGTAAAATTAGTTATAAAGTTTAACTTCATATCCTTTGTGCTTACAAAAATTTTTGTAATAATTTATTATTTAAAATGAAGTTTGTCTCTTAATAAAAATGTAGACCCACAAACACATTTGTAACTTCAAAAAATATCTGTAAAATTTATTGTAGTATGTGTAACTATTGAAGTTTTAATAATTACTGTCATAATTTAGATTATAAAGAACATTTATGCTAACAGGATATTTTTCTGTTTAACACTTTCCTTCTATCGTAGATTCAGTTTATTATTATTATATTTTTCAGTTATAAATAAATAAATAAAAATTAACGTCCTTATAAAAATCGTGTTTATATTATAAATAATTTTCATTAACTAACAGTGGAATGGCAATAGACAAAAATAAATTAAACTTGTGATAGGAAAGACATGAAACATTTTATTATAAGAAAAGTTATAAAAAGTTTATGTTTTTTTCCTTAAACATTAATTTTTTTTTTCCTTTTTACGATATACTCATTTTTGTAATAGTGAATTCTTAATAATTGATATATCATGAGAAATAAAAACTACTTCGATTTACTAAAAAAATTACATTAAATTAAGTTTTAATCAGCAAAATATTTTTCAAAATTAAAACATCGTTAATCGATTAATAAAAATTATAGAACTTGAAATTTATTACTTAAAACATTTTACTTCCGCTAAATAATATATTATAACTAATCATATTTTCCAATTAAATATAAATGTAATTTAATCATTACAAAATCTATCATTATATAAGTTTATTTAAAGATATATATATATATATATATATATATATATATATATATATGTTGTATTCAGCATCCATTATATTTATGTTCAAGAGATGATCTGCTGTAACCAAATATCTTAAAAATAAATAAAAATGTGAAAACTGCCACTTATATATATATATATATATATACACATATATATATAATTTTAAAATAATGATTTTATACAATTTAACATTAAGTAAAAAAAAAAAAAGAAAAAAAAAAAAGAAGCTTACCAAATTTAAAGCTATCCCACACGCAATAAAAAATCAGATATCTCCAAAATGTACTTTGAATATCAGTATCAGGGAAAATCACCGAATGTAATAACAGTTTCTTGTACAGATCGGATATCAAACTTTTCTGACAGGTTCATCTCATAACCTCATCTTTTTAATGCTCGGAAAGCGCGCCATGGGCGGTGACATAACAGGTACACAATGAACTTTTTTTTTTGCACATGAGGTAACAACATAGTAAACTGCGCCATCTAGCTGTAAAATATGCATTTTTGGGATTCAGTAGGTTTTCAATGTTTTTTAAAAGAGCAATGCTTGAATTAGTGTTTGAATTTGAGGATATGCATACAATTTTTGGAGATAAAGAAAAGCGGCTGAGAAACGTATTATTATTATATATATTTTTTAAATATAAATTTCCTTCGCCTGAAGTACATTTTAATTTTGAATACTACTACTACTAATGATGATGATGAGGATGATGATAATATAAATATTTTGTTTTGACATGAAAACAAACTTGAATAAATTAATATTGATTAAGCTAAGTAATAGCAGTTCTTAATAATCTTTGTAGAAAATGCACATTCAAAGGACTTTCAATTTTAATTAAAGATACACGCAACAAAATATATTAAACTTCAAAATTAGTGAGAATATGCGATAATTTTTTTTTATATAAAAGAAAAAAAAAAAAAAAAAAAAAAAAAGTCCTTTATTTTAATAAAAAATAAAAATAAAAATAAAAAAAAAACTTGTACTAGGGTATATGAATGTTATTTTACTTATGAAATATATATGCCTTCATCTATAAGGAATAAGTAGACATTTTCTGAAACTCTGAACTAGAAATATAGATTTCTGAGCTATACGTATAAAGTAAGGAAATAAAATGAATAGACGAAATGATCGAGAATTTCTAGTCCATACATTTCTAGATGGTGAAATAATATTATGAATATTATGGATATTACGAATCCTTTGTATTGGGAGATATTCTCGTTTGATTTCCTACAAATGGGTTATAAACGCGAATTATAGTTGCAAAAAGTCGCCTCTTATGCTCACATTTATTTGCAGAGATTTTTAAATACGTTTTACCACGATAATATATGCAAACGAAACGATGTAGAATTCTAGTAGAAATTTCTAGAACTCGCTTTAAAAGAGGACTAGAATTTATAAGGATGACATAGAAATATTTTTACTAGAGCCAAAATTTAGTTTCTAGATGTCAGTCCCAGAATTTTTTCTCAGTATGTAACAGAATTTTAGCTATTTAGATGCAGTGTTGCCAAGTTGTAGGGACTTTTTATTTAATAATTACCACACTAATTTTGATATATATGGCAGTCGATTAGACAGCCATACAATTAGACAAACATTACAACATTACAATAAAAAAATTGAGATGGATATTAAATATAAAAAACCTACAAATTGGCAACACTGTTTAGAAGGTATGATAACACTTGAAATTATAAATTTATTATAAAAATATCTAAAGGCTTTTTTAGTGTATATTCTGTTTTTAACATCATACGAAAAAAAAAAAATGATACCATCAAAACGAGGAAAAGACTTTATTACATTATTAATATCTACAAACTACAAACACAGATTTTTGAAATTGTAATTACTGATGAGGATAAAATACCTATCAAATGTAGATTCGTGTTATTATGATTTACCACGTTAAAGCTCTGATTTTGTGTTTTCATAAGCAGAAGCTTTATGAATGCTATATTTTGATAGTTTGTTTTAGGCTGCTTAGTGCTTTCACCTCGACACTATAAAACTATAATTACGCATTTTAAAATAACACTTATAACAATTAAATATGACCTTCACACTTACAAATAAACTAAAACAATTAATAATTATATAGGTTTGAATTATAAGTGCATTACGGAGAAAACAATAAATCAGTGAATACATATGTCCGACAGCGACGAGCGATAGTCAGGAAGTTAAATTTAACGTATATATTATTATTATTTTTTTTTTTTTTAATTTTCGTGCGCAGGAAAACGCAGTTGATTTCATAAGTGGTTTATTATTATTAAAAAAAAAACAATAATAAAGTTATATTTATAAAGTATAATTAAATTTCTGTCCGTTGATATGGTCAAACATATACCTTACAAATTCTGTAGTCATATGCTGTTGTAATACATATTATAGGTAATACAAATATCTGTTAGAACTATTTTTTTTAACTTCGTAGTACTGTTATTGTTAATTAGAAGCTATTATATATGTATGTATATATATGTATATATATATTTTTTTTTTTTTTGGCAACTTTTAAAGTTTAAAAAAAAAGAAAAAAAAAAAAAAACATGCATACATATATATATATATATATATTATATTTATTTATTACTAGTTCAGCTGTCGTGAATACATTTGTTCTAAATTAAACATATCACAAAATACATTTCTTCTCTTTTGGGAACTATATATTTAAATAATTATTTTACCTTTATTGTTCTTATCATCAGCGTCTATGTCGTTGGTCTTGAAAGCATAAAATCACTTTATTTTCGGAACTTTTCTTTCTTTTTCTTTTTTTTTCTATTGAAATTTACTTATAACTATCATTGTTTGAATATTTTTCTTTAAATTTAACATCAAATAATCCAGATCAACAATTTTATTTAGTCTTATATTAAATAAATTTATATGTATGTATATGTATGCAATAAAATAAAATAAATGCAAATAGAAACATAAATATAACATTAATTATCATAGCCTTTTTCCACTTGAATTAAATATTTAACAATTTCTTGTATATATTTATAATACACCAAGCTAATAATATATAAAATGTAATATTATAAGCGCTATACATTTTATTTACTACTACTCTACTAATAATACTACTAAATACTACTACTAGTACTAACAAAATATAAATAAATGAATAAATAAGTAAATGAAAGTTATTATATAATAATGGTTGCTTTCACTTAATTTCTTTATGCTAGCAAAATATATGCTGTGCATCTCTGTAGTGCACAGAGTGTTTCGTAGTGCCCGGTACATGGTTAATTTCAGATCGACTAGACACCCCAAGCAACACTGAAATGTTCTCCGAAAAATAGTTCTACAAGTACATTCTAAGAAAGTTCCAGTTGTACGTTTCGCAAAATCTACCTGTCCGAAACGAAGACGTTCTATAGTACGGTCCAAATAACGTTCAATACGCGTATAACTTTCAACGTTAGTCTTACAGTTACAATAATATCAGAAGAACATTCTATATGCACATTCTCATAAGTCATAGCGTTTTAAAAACGTGTCTTGTACGTTCTTTAACAGTGTAATTATAAGTGCATTGTTGACGTTATGAATATTTCGTTTAATTGTCTTAGAATTATAAAACTTTACATACACATACATTTAAATACAGTAAAACCTCTCAAGTTGGACACTTTTTCCCGGAACGAAATGTATCCTTAGGATTAACATTATGTCCAACCTCTATAAGACACCCCTTTAACTTCGAAGTTGGACAGTCAAATACTGCCCTAAGTTGGACACTTTTACCCAATGAGATACGAAAAAAAAAAAAAATAAATAAAACATAAATAAAACTTCCATTTTCTCACTTTTTTAAAGAAATTTTACTTATCCTTCGAAGAAATAGCTCTATATATCTAAAAAGCAATGTTTCTTGTCACAATATATTCAACTCTGTCTTATCTTATAAAAAACATTTCTTTTCTTCAGTTGAAACATTCACAAATTATTGCAATTTATCGCATAATTGCAAAAGCCTTTCTATTTGTTGATTTGCATGCATTGTTCTTGTCTTTTTCCTTTATCAGGGCTTTAGGAAGTATCCAACAGAGAGCCTACAGGCATGTTTTGACTTAGACTGTTTTAAAATAGGCATTGGACAGTACATTTTGGTCGTTGGGGTTCATTTGTCTCTTATTTTTCCCACTCAGTTTTAACCTAAGCGTATAAGTGTATTAAATTTAATATACTTATACACTTAATTTTAACCTAACTTAACCTAACTTAATTTTAACCTTTTTCCCCACTCAGTTTTAACCTAAGTGTATAAGTGTATTAAATTTAATATACTTATACACTTAATTTAATCTTATAAAAAATTAACCTAATATACCTATAAATATTAACCTAAGTGTATAAGTGTATTAAATTTAATATACTTACATACTTAATTTTAACCTAATTTTAACCTAACTTAATTTTAACCTTTTTTCCCACTCAGTTTTAACCTAAGTGTATAAGTGTATTAAATTTAATATACTTATACACTTAATTTAATCTTATAAAAAACATTTCTTTTCTTCAGTTGAAACATTCACAAATTATTGCAATTTATCGCATAATTGCAAAAGCCTTTTTATTTGTTGATTTGCATGCATTGTTCTTGTCCTTTTCCTTTATCAGGGCTTTAGGAAGTATCCAACAGAGAGCCTACAGGCATGTTTTGACTTAGACTGTTTTAAAATAGGCATTGGACAGTACATTTTGGTCGTTGGGGTTCATTTGTCTCTTATTTTTCCCACTCAGTTTTAACCTAAGTGTATAAGTGTATTAAATTTAATATGTAAGAGGTCTATAGTGAAAAATGATACTGATTCAAATTGGGTGCATATGAACCGACAGGTGTCGCTGCTATGCTTCAGTTTTACCTGTTCACGGGAAAACTATACCTCCGTTCCTAAGACGAATAA
The DNA here is from genome assembly GCA_963930645.1 of Salticus scenicus. NCBI lineage: Eukaryota > Metazoa > Arthropoda > Arachnida > Araneae > Salticidae > Salticus > Salticus scenicus. The sequence continues at coordinate 176,011,206 of OZ005657.1, forward strand.
ATTCATCAAACTTCATATGTGAGATCGCCAATATGAAAATGATTGTTAACTCAATAGTAACTTATAGTGTATATCAGTCGACAGGTGATTCTACTTTTACTCCCATTCTGTGATTTTCCATATGGCTATCTCAGCGTCTATTGTATAAAATTGTACCAAAATGCATATGCAAAATTTTTATTGTAAGAAGCTATGTTGATTAAATTTTTGTGCATGTTAACTGATAGGTTATATAAAAAATTATATAAGAAAGTACTATGATGGCCACAACATACCAGTTTAAATTTAGATTTTAAATTGGCAAATTAATTTTTTTTTGTACATAAGTCCTGAATACATTATTGTGTTATATTTAGATATGATTAAAATCTAAAAGGGCCGACGCATAGATACAGTTTAACCCTTTCATTCCCCGTGATGCCAATTGGAATCATAACATTTCAGATTTTCTTTCCTACCATCTAACACTCACACTGATTCAAAATGAACAATATTAAAATCTATATACATTTTCCCATCGAAAAATATATATTTTAGATGATTTCACTATCCTTATTGATAATTGAAAGTATATTTTACTCTATTCTGATAATAATATCGGAATCAGTTTCCTGTTTCGGGCGATTTAAGTAAATTAACTGTTTGAATTATTGTTTATTTTATTTTTTAATGTTTATAATTTGTATTTTATTACTTGCAATATGTATTTCTTCCAAAATTTCGATATTTTTATTTATTGAAAAGCTATGATTTTAAATGGCATCATTGGTTATATTAAACATAAATAAACACCTCTCAGTTGCTTTGCTAGCTATATTAATTCGTACTCTGCTATTACTCCTATTTTAAAAAAATATTTATATGTATTACATTTGAAATAAATTTATGACTATATATAAGATTTATTGTTTTATGGAGGGAAAAAATTGGGAATGAAAGGGTTAATTAAATTGAAAAAATGCCAGCACCCCTATAAGTTAGACACTTTTTCCTAGAAGCGTAGGTGTCCAACTTACAGAAGTTTCACTGTATAACGCACTGGGAAAAAAAAAAAAAATCTGTGACTGACACCAAGAAACTAAATTGTGTCTATAGTAAATATAGTTCCATGTCATCCTTATAAATTCTAGTTTCCTTTGATAGCGAGTTCTAAAAATCACTATTAGAATTCTAGATCACATTCCTATATTATCGTGGTCAAACTTATTTAAAAATATCTGCAAATAAATATGAACTCAAGAGGCGAGTTTCAGTAACTATAATCTCGGTTCATGACTCAATTTTAGATAAAATCTTTTTGTAAAAAAAAATAGAACCGACTCCAAAAAGGAACTACTATTCAAACAACTAAAAATGAAAGATAATTGGCAGAAAATGGAACTGTAAATTGCGCCTAAAAGTATAAAATAATTTCCTTCGCCAAACAGCCTACAACACTACAATTAATCTTAACTTTTGAAGTCGGCGCAAAATTAAATAAAATTTAATTAGTTTTTAAAGGTTTGTTTTTAGATCGGTAGCAACAAATGCTGTTTTCTCGAATGACCCATTTTCATGTTTCCTTTATTATTTTATCACTGTATACAATTGGTCCATTAGTAGCATCTACAAAGAACAGTGAACATTCTTCACAATGCGGTATTTATGTTTCTACGGAGTTAGAGTTTCCTTTGCAAATTCGGTATATCTTTGATAACTATGATCCTTGGTGGCTTTTGGATTTGGCGATCAAAACGTAAGGCAAAAATATACACGCAAGATGTATATTTTCATAATAATATATATTGTACGATGTGTTGTTTCATGTTCTTGATTACTCTCTTGATATGCCTTATCAAAATAATCATGATATCCCAAAGAAATTAAATATGTTTGCCAGATAATTTTGCGATTTTTCTTTCACCAAGGACGTCAGATACCAGCATCTTCGCCAACTTTTGCTGCTTACGAAATCTTATTTGTTTTCTTGAATGAAAGTAGTTTTCGGCTGCGTTTTGCAGGTAACAATGTGAGATGTGTATTTTGAATAGGATTTGATTTTTGTATTGAATAAAGGTATAAATTTTTATTTAATTTTGCGCCGACTTCAAAAGTTAAGATTAATTGTAGTGTTATAGGCTGTTTGGCGAAGGAAATTATTTTATACTTTTAGGCGCAATTTACAGTTCCATTTTCTGCCAATTATCTTTCATTTTTAGTTGTTTGAATAGTAGTTCCTTTTTGGAGTCGGTTCTATTTTTTTTACAAAAAGATTTTATTTTTCTCTTTTCAGTGAAAACTTATTTATATAGCAGTGCATCAGAAGATGTTCGACGGAAGTTTCACAAATCACAACTTCCAAGAAAAGTGACATTACTCAAAAAATGGTATATGTCACTGAAAAATACAGGAAATGCACCCAATGTTATTCTAGTCAAGTTATTTTTAAGTTGATTTTTCTCAAATGCTGCATTTTTAAGTTGTGTCACTTATTCTTATCTTTATTGGATATGAGCAAAAAACTATCTATTGAACGAACATACGTTAAATTAAAAAGTCTTTAGAAATGTAAAGAACGGATACGCTGTATTCGTAACCGAAAATTCTGTTAGGCATATATATTGAACTTTACAGTGAATACGTGCCACCCGCTGCGCTGGAAATTGCGCTGCGTAAAGTTCAAACAAAGAGCTAAATATGCACTGCAGCTGATGGACAGAAGTTTCAATATCGATACTTACATACTGCTTTTGCCAGTGTAGCTGCATGCGTTCAGCAGTTAGAGTGAGAACAGACTTTTGTGAGTATCCTGTAATTTGTTTATATCTTAATGAAATCATAATGAAACCTATTTCAGGCCAAGATCATTACAACAACAAAAAAAAAATATATTAAAATTAAATCATCTCTTACGAAGTTATAAGCTAACAAATTTCAACAACAACAACGAGAAACATGGTTTGTACTGAGAACCTCTTCCTTTATGAAGTCGGTTTAAAACGTCCATGCGTTAATCGATGTGACTGCTTACAAAAACCATACTTTGAATTTTACATAGCATAAATGTCACCCTCTACGCTACAACATATGCAATGTCGTTCAAGTGTGAACAAAATAGGAAATTGTGAACAAACAAATGCACGTTTTAAGCGTTTTGTTTTCAGCATTAATATCTAAACTATCTTTGCGTACTACATCGATGATGCTCTGCAATTTTATAATTCAATTTTTTTCTCCTGTCTTGAAACGTTTCCGTGATAGAATCGCTAACTCCACTCTTTCCCACCAGGTGGCGCTTTAGGCGGTTGAATCACGTAGCACATGTCTACTTTACTGTACCTACATACCACTTTTATGACTATAGCTGCACCTGTTCAGCAGTTAAAAGTGTCGGGACTGACTTTTTGGGGCACCCTGTATTTTCGTTTGATCGTAAAGATCTTAGAAATCAGACTATTTCAGACCAAGACCTTTACAAAAAAAAACAAAAAGTGTAAAAATCGGATCATCCGTTCAGAAGTTATGAGCTAACAAACAAAAACAAAAAAACATACGCTTTGAATTGAGAACCTCCTCCTTTTTGAAGTCGGTTAATTAGAGCATCTCCTACGAAGTTATAAGCTTACAAACACCAACAACAACACATAGCTCGAATTAAGAACACCCTCCTTTCTGAAGTTGGATCAAAACGACTTTGCACTAATCGATGTGACCGCTTACAGTAACAGTACTTTGAACCACAGAGTATACGTGTCATCCGCTACGCTGCAAAGTGTGCAACGTAGTTCAAGTGTGCACAGTGTAGGAAATTGCGAACAAACAACTGCACGTTTTAAGCGTTCAATAATGTCTAAAACTGTCTTTTTGTAGTAAATCGATGATGCTCTACAACTTCGTAATTAACTTTTCTCCCATCTTGAACCGTTTTTGAGATAGGAGCGCTAATTCCGCTGTTTTTCACCAGATGGCGCTTTATTTTCTTTAGATTGTAAAGATGTTATAATGGGACCTACTTCAGACGAAGATCTCTACAACAAAACAAAAAGTATCAAGTAACCCTATTTTGAACTATATAGCGTATGTCTCACCAGCTACGCTACAACGTGAGCAATGTAGCTCAAGCGTGTATAGTGTAAGAAATTGCGAACAAAAAAATGCACGTTTTTAGCCTTGTTTTTTTAGCATCAATGTCAAAACTTATCTTTTCGTACTAAATCGATGATGCTCTGCAATTTTATAATTCACTTTCCCCCCCTGTCTTGAACTGTTTCCGAGGTAGGAACGTTAGCATGAATGTCTAAACTATCTTTTTGTACTAAATCGGTGATACTCTTCAGCTTTGTAATTCACTTTTTCTTTAGAACCGTTTTCGAGATAGGACCACTAACTTCGCTGTTTTCCACCAGGTGGTGCTGCAAGCGGTTTAACCTTGTACTGCATGGCCACTTTGGCATACTTACATACCATTTTTATCACTATAGCTGCAGCCGTTTAGCAGTTAAACGAGTTGGGACTGATTTTTTTGGGCACCCTGTATTTTCTTTAGATCGTAAAGATATTACAATGGGACCTATTGCAGACCAAGACCTTTTCAACAAAACAAAAAGTATCAAAATCGGAGCATCCGTTCAGAAGTTATGAGCTAACAAACATAAAAAAAACATACGGTTTGAATTGAGAACCTTCCTTCTTTTTTGAAGTCGGTTAAAAATCAAGCGAGAATTTATCGCGATACAAAGGATTCGTAGTATTCGTAATATTGTTTCACCATCTAAAAAAATATAGACTAGAAATTCTAGATCATTTCTTCTAGCCAGGTTATTTTTTTACCTTATACGCATAACTTGTGAATCTATATTTTTAGTTTAGGGTATCAGAAAATGACTACTCATTCGTTCTACATGGAAGCGGTATATATACAATATATATTTTCTTCTCAGTGCAATATCAAGTATATTAAAAATTCTCGGAAACTATTTAAATTATAAAAGTGAATATCAAAATTTTAGACTTTTATTTAAAAAGTTTGAAATACTTCTTGATAACTAATTTTAAACTTTTTTCCCTTTTTAAATAATTAAAATTTAGCAATGTATTCTAATCATATTTGCGTATTGCTTTATGGATTCATTGATAATTAAATTTTTGAAAAGTACTTTTATGTTTAGATGCTAAAAATTTGCAATAAATTTCAGCTTTCAACATTAAAACATTAAAAAAAAATAATAATAATAATAATAACTTATTAAGGAATCTACAAAGTAATTCACAAATATGTTTAGAATATATTGTTAAATCATAATTATTTAAAATAGACAGGAAAAAATTAAAAAATAGTTATCAAGGAGCATTTTAAGGGCTACAGTACAAACATTTGCTTGAAAAAGTGCTCATCAAACACAGTTGCAGCCGATTGATTACTGTTTATTTGTCTACACTGTAAATAGCAGCATCTTAAATTCAGACAGAAATGTGCCTGAAATACCGATTTAGACACATAAATGTCTGAAACACTTATGCATGTCAAATTTCAGACACATGTACTGTCTTAAATTAAGACACATAAGTGTCTTTTCATAAATGAGCTGAGATAAGTGCCTGAATAAGGTTAATATGTTTGAAATTAAGACATATTACAGTTTAGACACATAAAAATTCAGACATTTTACAATTTAGGTACTTAGAAATTCAGACATTTCAAATTTCAGACACTTAGAAATTCAGACATTTGTATTACTTAAAAAATTTTCCATATGGAATCTGCTTTAAACAGTATCCTGTTTAAAAAAAAATTTTAACAAATAAATTTAATATTATTTTATGTAATATAAGTAGTTATCTTAATTAAAATACTTAGACGCGAAACTTATTCGGTTAAAAATTAAAAGAAAAAAGTTAATTTTTATTCAAAGTTCTCACATGTAATAAAACAAAATATTAATATAAACGAAGCATGCAACTTGTAGCTAAAAAAGCGAATTTGTAACTAAACAATCTTAAACAATTGGTGCATAATGGATTTTTTTTTTCCCTGTTTTAAAATTTTTTTTATTTCGCAATGTTTGCCTACACTTCAAAATCTAAAAGAACAAATTTTTGGTTTTCATGTACATAGTTTGTGTTCTTGAAAATACCAGTTTTAAAAAAATCGTTTAAAATCCATAGTCTACTATTTTTTCATATTTATTGCGCATTTTACAAAGAAAAAAAAATCTAAACCTCTATGCATAAAATTTAAGATAATAATATGTATTAAGCTTTTATGTATTTAGCTTTTATGTATTAAGCTAATTATGGATAATTTTATTGCAAGAACACAAAACTTCGATTTGTTTTACGTATACTAGAATATATTTCATTATACAAGGAACTTACAGCGGGTGTCTCAGTGGCTTGATTGTGAAGGCGCTCGCCTTTGAACCTGACGGTTGTCTGTTCGATTCTCAACACGGACAATAGAAAAATTTTCTGTAAAAATTATTAATGCTTTTTTTTTAATGCTCTAGGAGATACTACAATCTATTTTTCACGGATAAACAGTATAAACGCAACTTTTTTTGTTACTTATTTATGAAAAATATTCACTGTAGACAAGATCAAAAATGGCGTAATTTCAGACATTTCAAGTGTGTAAAACAGTGTGCCTTTTAAAATACTTCAAGTGTCTGAAATAAATAAGACACTTTTTAGCATCTTAAAATTGAAAACCCCATTTTAGACATATTTGTGTCTGAATTTCAGACACTTGTATTTACAGTGTACGAAAAATCTAATAGTGACTTACGTCCACAACAAATGACTAAGCCGTCTTGGCTAGATTCATAAATTCAACCTTGTAAATAGTCGTCAAATTGCCGAACGAAGTCTTGTAGTTGCAAAAAGTCAGGATCATTTTTGTATTTAATTGTGTAAACGTATCAGCAATGATTGCCTTAATAAAAATGAGTAATTGTCTATCTTGCTTGCGTATACTACTATTTAAATTAGGTGTTTTCTGTCACATATTCTTTTTAATAATAAAAAAAGTTTTTTCTTCTTCTTCTTCTTATTATTATTATCATCATTATTATTATTATTTTGTTTTTATATTATTGAACAGCCCATCATCACTTTCATCATTAGTATAAACTACAAATCATGGTTGAAATCATTATTAAAATGACTTCATAGCATGTACTCTATAGGTTTCCCTTACACATAATAGGAGGGGGGTTAAATAAAAGGGGGACTAAATAATGGACCGGCAAGATCCATATTATTTTATCTTTCAGCTATTCTCAGCTAAAATCCATTGATGGAAAGTGGTCCTCATATTTTTCACGCTCACTCCCCCCAGCGCCTGCATTATTCCTTTCGAGATATTTTGGTGTATCCAGACTTTTGAAAAACACTAAACCAAGCTAAACCACACTTTTATCTGTCTTTTAATATATTTTAATGTAACTTTCTCTCTTAAAAGGTTTCAATTTGCAGATGAATCCATAAGAGATTCAACTAGAGTCCTGCACCCGACAAAAGAATTTTGAATCAACCCGAAACCCGACCCGAATCCGACAAATAGATTTTATTCCACCCGAAGACCGACACGAAGCCGATTTATTTATACCCGAACCGAAACTCGATTTATTTTACTCGAACCTGTCCCGAAACCCGAATCTAAATGAAAATTAATAATTCATCTAAAAATCATGGAAAACATTTTTAATTTATAAAATAAAGTAAATTTTAATTGTCTCACTGCTGTGTGTGTGTGTGGTAAATCATTTTAAAAAGAATTAAAGAATTAATTACTAGTACTAAGTTAAAAATTAAAGAATTTGAAAAATGGATTAATAGTAATTCTTAATTATTTATGTGTATTGTGAACTTCAAGTATACAAAAATGGGTTTCAATCTTAGTATTTGTGGTTTTATTGTTTAATGCTTATCACAAAAAATATTATTAAAATAGTACAATGTAACAGACGCCAACTAAACGTCCACTAAACTCATCTAAATCTACATTCCTATAACTTCTTAAAAACATCTGCAAGAGAAAAGATATGAATTATCAGTTTAAATTCACAATCTGTTTTAAAAGGATGTAAGTAATCAAAATAGATGTATCATACATCTGGTTACTGTGGGAGATATAGGCTGTTTTCAACAGCTTATATTCTGTATAATAATTGCTTTTCTTTTTTCTCATTGCTTTAGTCGGATGAATGTGGGAATAAGGCCGATTGATTGCTGTAGGTCCTAGGCCTGAGGGGGAGTGCCCACCGTAGGGGTCTTTCTAAGGGGTCCTAGCCCGTATTTACACAAGTTTAAGAGAAAACCACGGAAAACTCCGAACGGCTAGGCCGACGAGCGCGACCTGGAATCGAACCCGGTACCTCACGTCTACCAGCTTTGAGCGCAGAACCGCTCGGCCGCTGGTGGGCCATTGCTTTAGAAGGATATGGTTGTTTATTTATTCTGCTTTATTAACACGTTGAGCGCCATGTCAGCCATCGGTGGCTGACAGTGTCAAATATGATATAAAGCCGAGTCAACCATCGAGTGTCGACAATATAAAATATGATATAAAACTACAAATATTACATCGTTTTAAGTAATGATTGAAAATTTATTTAAAATTTACTTAATTCTTACTTATTACAGGAGGAAACATTATGGAATTCTAATGGATTTTATTAAGAATTCGCGTGGTGCTCAACGTGTTAAGAATTTTTTTTTTCTTTTTTTTTTTTTTTTTTTTGAAAGATGTTCTTAAGTCGACCCCATTCGTTGAAAACTGACCCGTTCCAACCCGCAGTAAAAAAATCCAGTCAACCCGACCCACAAGAGAAAAAAATGTAGTCGAGCCGACCCGAACCCGAACCGTGGGTCGGGTCGTGTTCGGGTAAAGTCGGGTTACCCGACCCGATGCGGGACTCTAGATTTAACTATTAAAGCTCTTAAAACTGTTGATTTTGTGTGCTTTAATGATTTTAATTGCTACTTTAAAACAAATGAACTTTTATTTGATTTTTAACATATCATGGATACCTAACTCCCTGAAGTAAGGACATTGGCATCGAAAAATGGATGCCAGAATTGCAGGTACAATAGTGTAAGTCATTATTTTACCATGTTTTTTATTAACTTCGATTCTTGTTTGTTTGTTTGTATGTTTGTTTGTTTGTCCAGTACAAAGCTTGCAATCGATTTTTCACTAACTTTCCGACAAGCTAGACATTTAAAACTTTCAGGACAGCTCACAACACGGTGACAATACATTTTTCTATTAATTTCAGTCAACTATTTCAGGTCTCGCTGCCTTCGGCAGCGCTTATATGATTCGACAGAAAATTTATTTAACTAACTTCCCGACTAGCTAGACATTTGAAACTTTCAGGCTAGCTCATAACACGGTCACAATACATTTTTTTAATACTTTTAGTTAACTGTTTCAGGTCCCTACTGCCTTCGGCAGCGTTTATATGATTCAAGCGAAAATTTATTTAACTAATTTCCCGACTAGCTAGACATTTAAAACTTTCAGAATAGTTCAGTACACGGCGAAAATGCATTTTTTAAATATTTTTAACCAACTGCTTCTGGTTCCTGCTGCCTTCGACAGCGTTACTAGTACAAAGCTTGCAATCGATTTTCACTAACTTCCCGACTAGCTAGACATTTGAAACTTTCAGGATATCTCAGAACACGGTGACAATACTTTTTTTTAATACTTTTAGTCAACTGTTTCAGGTCCCTACTGTATTCGGAAGCGTTTATATGATTCAACTGAAAATTTATTTAACTAACTTCCAAAGTAGCTAGACATTTGAAACTTTCAGAATAGTTCAGAATACGGTGAAAATGCATTTTAAAAATATTTTTAACCAATTGCTTTGAGACCCTGCTGCCTTCAGCAGCGTTACCAGTACAAAGCTTGCAATCAACTTTTAACTAATTTCCCGGCTAGATAGCCATTTGAAACTTTTATACTAGCTCAAAACACGATAGCAAGGAATTTTTTTAACACTTCTTTTCAATTGCTCCGGGTTCCCACTGCCTTCAGTAGCGTTTATATGATTCAACAGAATATTAAAAACATGGTATATAAAAGTTCTTTTTATCTTGTAATTATTTTATTTTAAATAATTCGGAGACTATTCTATATTGAGACATGGGGTTTCTTTTGTTTTGCTTTTTAGACCGAGGTCAACATTTTTCTAAATATAGGTCATTGGAAACGAGGGATTGTATAAAAATCAAATTTTGTATTTTAATACGTATAAAGCCCCTTGCTCAAAAAATACTATAAATCTAGTGTTTATTTGAACCAATTTTGTAATTGGAAGTATGCATTTAGGACTAACGTTTGCGAAAATAAAGGTTGTTCATGATAAACGTGCACCTCCTGTGTATATACAGAGTGTTTCATAAGTCTGGGCAAAACAAAATATGTTGAAAGGAAAGCAGATTCGCTGAAAACATTGATTTCAAAAGTTTCGTGAATTTATATAATTTATCACATGAGGTATGACAAGTGGGCCCCGGGGACCCCACGTGACCCAAACTCCAATTTTTTAAAATGGAAACCATACTTTTTCTTCGCAAAATCGTGCTAACTGAAAAAAATCTGTTTAAAATCATGTACTGCTTTTTTATTTTGCAGCGCAGGGGCCCCTACTTTTATGTTATAATAAAAAATCCGGAAATTTCAAAATATTTCAATGTAAAAGCAATTGCGTTGAATACATTGCTTTCAAAAGCCTCGTGCATTCGATTATCTATCACATGAAGTATCATGAGGGGGCCCTGAGGGTCCCACGTGACAGAAATTCAATTTTTCAAATAGAAAGCATACTTTTTATTCACAGAATCATGTTAAGCGGAAAAAATCTGTTTTAAATCATGTTTTTTTTTTTTTTTTTTTTTTTAAAGCGTAGGAGGCCCTGGGACCCAACTCTTATGTTGCAATAAAAATTCCGGATATTCCAAAATATCTCAATAAAAGAGCAATTTCTCTGGACACATTGATTTCGAAAGTTTCATGCATTCAAATGATCTATCATATGAAGCATCATTAATGGGTCCCTGGGGACACCAGGGTTCCCCCGTGACACAAATTCAATATTTTCAAAGGGAAACCACACTTTTTCTTCACAGAATCACGTTAATCGGAAAAATATCTGTATTAAATCATGTATTGCTGTTTTTTATTTTTATGAGTAGGGGGCCCCGGATCCCGAATCTTATGTTGCAATAAAAATCTGGAAATCTAAAAATATCTCAGTAAAAAAGAAATTTCGCTGAGCACAATGATTACAAAAGTGTTGTGCACTTAACTGATTTATCAGATGAGATATCATATGTAGGACCTCGGTGTCCCCTGTGGGCCCACGTAAAGCAAACTCAACTTTTTCAAATAAATATCATACTCTTTATTCATAGAATCATGTTAAGAGGAAAAAAATCTCTTTTAATTCATGCGTTGATTTTTTGTAATTCTCAGAGTTGGGGTCCCAGAGTCCCGAATCTTATGGTTATGTTGTACGAAACAAAATTGGAAATCCCAAAGTATCTTAGTTAAAAAGAGATTTTGCTGAACACAATGATTACAAAAGTTTCGTTCATTCAAATGATCTGTTAAATGAAGTAACATATGTCGGTTCCCAGGAGCCCTAGGACCCGACGTGACACAAACTCTACTTTTTCAAATAGAAAATATGCTTTTTCTTCACAATATCGTATTAAGAAAAGTATGATTTCCAAAAAAGTTATGATTTATCGTAAAGAAAAGAATAATTTCCATTTGGAAAAAATGGAGTTTTTGTCACGCGGGGCCCCTGGGGGCCTACCTATGATACCTCATCCGATAAATCATTCAGGTGCACGACACTTCTGTAATCATTGGTTTTAAGCGAAGTTGCTTTTTTTTTGAGATATTGAGATATTTCGGGATTTCTGGATTTTTTTTATTACATTAGATTCGGGGCCTTCTACTCACCAAAATAAAAAAGAAAAAAAAGGAATACATGATTTAGCACAGATTTTTAGCGAGATTTTGTGAAGACAAAACATGGTTGCCTATTGAAAAAATTGAATTTGTGTCACGTGAGCCCATTTGTGATATTTCCTATGATAAAACATTTGAATGCACGAAACTTTTGAAATCAATGTGTCCAGCGGAATTACTTTTGTACTGAGATATTTTGGAATATCCGGATTTTTTATTGCAACATAAGAATCGGGGCTCCTGGGCTTTCTACTTCGCAAAAAAAAAAAAAAAAAAGGCAATACATGATTTAAAACAGATTTTTTCCGCTTAACACGATTCTGTGAAGAAAAAGTATAGTTTCTATTTGGAAAATTAAATTTGTGCCACGTGGGGCCGCAAGGGACAGATCATTTGAATGCACGAAACTTTTGAAATGCATGTGTTCAGCGGAATTGCTTTTATATTGAGGTATTTTGGGGTTTCCCGATTTTTTATCACAACATAAAAATAGGGGCCCCTATTAAAAAATCCCATACATATTTCCAAATTATCAAATTATTCCAAATTATTCCAAATAATATTTTCAAATTACCAAATTATTTGCAGTGTATGGGGCCCCGGAGCAAAATAAAAAGCAGTACATGATTTTAAATAGGTTTTTTCCTCTTAACACGATTCTGCGAAGAAAAACTATGGTTTACATTTTCAAAAATGGAGTTTGTGTCACGTGGGCCCATTTGTGATATAGATTATTTAAATACACGAAACCTTTGATATCATTGTTTTCAAGGAATTTGTTTCTTTTCGATTTGTTTTGGTGTACCCAGACTTATGAAACACCCTGTATATACATATACACATATATATTATGAATACGTTTTGAGACATTGGAGAAAAAAGAAATTATTTCACTTGAACAATTTGAAAAAGTATAAAAATTAAGGAAAATTCTATGAAATATAGGCATAAAACAATTCAATATGTCAATAGGAGCCTTAATTATATGTTGTATGCAAAAGCTGTAAATTTCTGTTGTACTGTATGCATTGGCCAAGAATTTACAGTACACAAGGCTAAATTTACACAAAATTAGACATAATGAAAATTCTACGAAACTACGAGATAAAATTATAGATTAAAATCTACAAAATGAAGAATAAATTCGAATATCAGAAGTGTAAATTAACTCTTAAATTATAATGCCAAATATTTCAAATTTAAAAGGAAAACTAATTTATTTCAGACATAATAAAAATTTGTTACCTTAATTAAAATTTATCAAATTAAAAAGTTCTTAATTTAAAGAAATAAGATGAAACAAAATTATTATTAACTTTAATAGCTAGTCTTTAAAGGATCCAGCGAAGTAGCAAATAAAACCCTGAGGCGAAAATAGTTACTCTTACTGTTAACTACAATTAATTATGGTAACAAAATTAAAATTATACTTCAAGGATTTTTTTTTTAGTTTAAAATTATAGCCAAATAAAACAAATAATTATTAGTTTAAAAACTAAACTTCTAAATGATAATTTATCGATATAGATAAATATAGATTTATTTATTTTTATATAAAATTATTTATATTTGTTTTGATTTATTTATTTTAAATAAAATTGGTTTATAATATCTATAATTCAAAATAATAATTTATTTTTTACCAAATAATATAAAATTCTTCATTTAAACTTTTTTCTTTTTTATCATATAGTCTTGCAGAGGATTTGTTGAAAGTTGGACGCCCGAAATCATTTTATGATTATGGTTTAACTTGCTCCATACATTTTAAGCCGTTATGGCCTCTGTTTTTCCTTTAGGTTATTGGTTCCATTGTTTTAGATTATGCCCTTGTTTCACACAGTTTTCAATTCTTATATTAAATATTTTAATTAATTTCTTATATCAAATATATATATATATATATATATTATATATACACACAAGCACGCACACTATCTACCAAACAGTATTTGAACACATTCGAATTTAGACAATTTGTCAAATATCTAGAAAAATTCTTTAGAAATTATCTTGTAACTTTAGAAATATAAAGAACATGTTATACCTCTTATATTTCAATAAAAGTTTGCTCCTGAAAAAGAAAAAGGGACCAGTAAAAAATTACACAAAAAGCAAATTATTTCGGATCACCCTGTAAAAAGTAATGCCTGAAATGCGTTTTTGCTGCAGCATATGACTATGATAATCCTTCTAATTATCTGTATAAAATTTTATGAGGCTACTACATATATTCACGGAGATATACTAGCTTGTTTGAAATATTAAAATAAATAAATAAATAAACACGTAGTGTATTAGACCGGGGCCGACGGGGAAGTCTTCGTTCTCACCGGGCCTGATACAAGGACAGTCGAATCGCCTGTGACGTCACAAAAGGGATCCATCCAGTTCTCTCTCTAGTGCTCTATCGCGTCTGTTATATCTCAAATATTCTTAATGAAAAGCTTAAAAGTACTATTTTCTCAAACTTTTACATCTACTACTCCTTCAAAAAAGTATTTTCCACCTTTAATTTCATCTAGTCATTCAGAAATAGATTTTTAAAAAAGAAAAACACTGTGTTTTAAAATTAAATATGGCTAAAAATAACTTGAATTTTGAATCATGATTTTTTTTTTTTTTTTTTTTTTAGAGATATTATTTCTACGTCAATTCTTCTTTAATACAAGTAAAACAATAAAATTAATTTTTGTCAGATTTATTAACAAAATTTATTTGTTGGAAAATAAATTTTAGTATGAAAACATATATATGTACACATTTGATTTTATCTAGTCTTTCAAAAATAGACTGAAAAAACAAAACAAAAACGATGATATATTTTATTGTTTATTATACGGGAAATGAAAAATAATATTATAAATCATTGTTTATAGCTTTAAAATTAAATAAGGTTGAAAATAAGTTGAATTTTCAAATTTGACTTCTTTTAATTGGTTGAGACATTATTCATACATCAAAATTTTTTCTGCAGAAATTAATCTTTCATTAAATTATTATAGAATAAGAAGAATAGCGCGTATCTTACTACTTGATAAATGTTTTTAGTTATAAAGCACTTGTTTTGGCATTTATATATATATATAATTTTTTTTTAATATTCATGTTAAGATCCACGAAACTTTTATTATTGTTTATGCTTGTTTTAATTGACTAGTAGTATTAGATTTAGAAATTAAGCGCCAAAACTGATTAGATCATAATTGCTAAATTAAAAAAAACTATTACAATTAATTGAATTAAAATAAATTGCCATGCGAGGAAAAATAGCAAAAAATATTTCAAACTATTTACAATAGTATATTTTTCAAAGTACTTTTTGCTATTCTTAAAAAAAGAAAAGAAATTAGAATGAAGCTTATGTGACTTTATTCAGTATCACTACTCATCACCTAAAAATTTTCGAAATTTATAAATAATTTATATTATTATTTTGTATGTGGATACACGCTGCATATAAATACAGTTTCAATATAAATATTTTCTTAGCGAGTAAATGATCTATAATTTTTACTTAATATTATTATTGAAATGAAAGCTTATTACATACTGGTTCTGTAAAGTGCTATCTCTTATTCCATAGTTAAATACATGATTTCTCTGTAACTCTACCCCTGATATTTTTATATAATATACAAAGCTGCACAAAAGCAATTTTTTTATCTGCGCTTTTTATTATTTGAAAAAAAAAAAAAAAAAAAGAGTGAAACTTGTGGGAATTTTTCTTTACAACAAAAAGTAAATAAATAAAAATATAAATACTTTACAATGTCTTCACGAAGGTAAATTACATTGACAATTTAAAAATGCACTATTTAAAAGTGCTCTTTACAAACAGTCTATCTTTTTAGTTCCCCATCATACTATAGGTATGGGGAACTTAGGTAATCGTGAAAATTTTCGACCTCGGTTTTTTGACTTTTCTACACGTTTTCAGGTGTGAGGAATACGAAAATGACAAAATTTCTATGGTGTCTGTCTGTAGGGTGTCTGTTAGTGTGTCAGTGTGTCAGTCCGTTAGTGTGTTAGTCCGTTAGTTTGTTAGACTGTTAACACGATATCTCACGAACAAATGATCGCAGAGAGGTCAGATCAGTTTTAAAATATTACTTTCGACACTGGCAAGAACCCTATTCATTTGCAACATTCGAATTTAAAAACTTCGTAAGTTATTAGAAATTTACGATTTTCTTAACATGGGAGAATAGGACAAAAATTCACTTAAACGTGCATTTAATGGAAACTTTTTACTGTAAAAATGTCAGACCAGTTTTAAAATATCAGTTTTGATGCCGGAATGAACATCAGTAACTATAAATATGCTACTTTGGAAATTTCGCAAGTTATTGGAAATTTACGAATTTTTTAACATTTCAGTATAGAGCAAAATTTCACATAAACGTCAATTTTGAGAGATATTTTCATCGTAAAGATGTCAGACTACTTTTGAAACATTATTTAGGACACTGGCATGATTATTAATGACTATGAATTTTCCAATATAAAGATTTCGTAAGTTATTGGAAATTTACGAATTTCTTAACATGGCTGAATAGAGCAAAATTTCACATAAACGTCAATCTTGAGGGATATTTTCATCGTAAAGATGTCAAACCACTTTCGAAATATTATTTAGGATACTGGCATGAATATCATAGACTACGATTTTTCCAATTTAAAAATTTCGTAAGTTATTTGGAATTTACGATTTACTTAACATGTCACAATAAGGCAAAATTGAGCATAAATTTCCATTTTCAGGATCGTAAATACATTAGACAACTTCAAAATTACATTTATGATATTTGTTTTAACATGATTGAATACAAATATTCTAATAGGAAAATTTCGTAAATCATTCGTAATTTACGATTTTATCAACATAGCGAAATTGTAAATGCTTCATATAAATATGAATTTTGAGGATTATTGCATTGGAAATAGTAGGATGAAAACTAAACAACGGAATTGACCCTGATAAAATAAATTAATAGATTAGAATAAGACATATATATCGAAGTGAACGGTGGATAGCCTATTAGCGGGGATTTCATTCTGTCATAATATCAAGCTTTGGTCAAATTCATTTCTTTTAACATGATTATAATATGTCTCGCACTAGAAATTTATGAGAACATAAATATGATGGGGAACTGAGCAGAGTCCACCTATGCCAACTAGTTTTTTTTTAAAGTTGATAAAAATATATTATGACTTATTAATTTAAAATATTATACTTATACACATTTAACATTTTAAATGCAATTATTACATATTAAAATTATTAAAAAAAAAAAATAGAATAATAAAAACTTTATAATTAATCACAAATTTAATCATAATTTAAATAATTTTGTCTGAAATTTTACTTTTAAAATACAGTACAATATATATTGTATAGATGATTTTTAGTTATGGGAAAAAAAAAATCATGAAACACAATTATTTTAATTTTAAAATTAATGGATAATTTAAAATGAAACAACTCAAACCATATAAAAACTAAAAAATATTTTCGGAATTTGTAATAAATAATTTTTAAAACTACCTTGGTAAAACAAATATCATAAATTGGAAGTTCGTCTTCTGAATTAAAACTCTGGCACTCTTTTTCTTAAGCATTTAAAAATTACTGAAACTTTAGAGGCTTGAAATAATTAAAATTATATATAAAATTCCAGGATAAAATATTTAAAAATTACATCTAAACATAATTTTTGTGCATTACTTTTTAAAAGGAATATACACATCAGTTGTTCCCAATTTTAGACTTTCTCTACATAATATAAATTCCATTTTAAATGTGTTTCATTCTAATTAGAATTTTAATTACTAATAACTTATATTTTATAAAATTTTCCTAAAAATATTATTTTATTTTATTAATCTTATTTTATTTATTTATTTATTTTACGTACATCATTTTTTTTTTTTTTTTTTTTTTTTTTTTTAACTTTTCTGCATTATATACTAATGTATGTATATACTTAAAAAAAAAAAGAGAAAAAACATGAGATATTTTAAAATGTAAATGACAGTGCAATATGCGTTAATGTAAATATAATGCGAGCACAATCATGTAAATTTATTTTACTTAAGGATAACGAAAATTCGGTTTTAGTTTTTAAAGGGTCAATAATCACATTTCAATTCTTTTCTTTTTTTAATCCATTATTTTTAAAATATATTCTAAAAAAATATAAGAAAGAAACGCACAGCACAGCTAATGCTTCATTGCGAGAGCGAAATTGATGGATCCCTTTTGTGACGTCACAGATGCTAGTATTAGGCCCGGTAGAGAATGAAGACTTCTCCGTCGGCCCCGATTAGACCCAGTGCAAAGCCATTTCTAGGAAACTTAGAATACTGGATTAGACACACCATACAGAATGCAAAAATTTTAAATATCTTACGAAATATGATCATTTTTACAAAATGTTATTTAACTATGCATGCGCAAACTTTTTAAAAATTTCATCTGCATAATTTGATAGCCAATAGTATTGAGGTATTTATATGAAAACCCCAAACAAATATCATGTAAATTCAAAAAGTTATAAGAGTTAGAATGATTAGAATTTTATTTCCTCGCAAAATTGAAACTAAACTATAAGGTGTTTTACTCGTATTTTTATTTTGATTCAATCAATGCCCAATGGTAATGCACTGTTCGCTGATTGTAAATAAATATTGATAAAACCCCTTATTATTCCCCTCTCCTTTTTTTTTTTTTTTTTTTTTTTTTTTTTTTTGTGAGAAGTACTGAAATTTTGTTGATTCTATCTCTCATAACTTTTGGAATTTACACGATATTTCTTTGGGGTTTTCATATAAGTAGCTCAGTACTTTTGGCTATTAAATTATGCAAATGAAATTTCTTAAAAGCTTGCGCCATTTTCCATTTTGATTGCGGTATGCTGTTTCTAATATAGTACATTAAGTTTCCTAAATTACTACCCTAAGTTTTATAATTTAAAAAATGGTAATTTGTTTTGCAATTTTTTAAAAAAGCCGTTATATCTCCTTGAATATATGTATGTAGTAGTCTAAAAAAAAAAAAAAAAAAAAAAAAAGACACAAATAATTAGAAGATAAACTTAATGAACCTAGATTTTAATGGTAATTAACTTCTTTATACTCTTGGCCACATATGCGGACAATTACAGGGGTGAAAAATTGGCGTAGAATTAATACCAAAATAAATGAAACAAAATTTTCCATGGATTTTATAGATAGAAAAATATTTTTAAAGAATACTGGTATGTGTTCTGCTCCAATTTATCAACCTTGCAATTAGTTTTTTTTTTAATATAATTTAATTACTATAATTAATTTAACGAACAAAAATTTGATAATATTTTGTTTACTACAGCAGCTTTCAACAAGAAAAATCTTAGGATTTAGATGCCCTCATAACGATATTTACGGTGTTCAGTTAGGAATTTGTATTAAGTCATCATTTTCTTGCTATGAAAATTCGTTTTATAATTTGCAGTTCATTTTAAAATTTTTCTATATGGAGTAAAAGTAAATTATCTGTTTAAATTTAAAGAAATAAATTACAAGAGAATAAGAATTTTGGAAATAAAAGTTTTTCAAGTTTTACTGAAAAATGATATATATATATATATATATAATTATTGATTTTATGTTATCTTAATTATTGATCCTATGTACTTAATACAGTAAATTCATTTGACTTGAACTATATTATAACAAATTTAATGTTAATTATTAAAACTACTATGTAGTGACATTTATAGATTTAACAAACTACTTAAGCTTTGAAATGGGGGTCAATGTAATTGATATGTAACATACATACGTTTAAAGTAACATAACCGTAATTGTACTTCAAAAAAAAGTAAAGTTATTAATGGTGTTTAAGAAGATAATTTATTGTATTTAATTGAAATTGATTTTAATGCATGTCTTTAAATAATGTGAAATGTTGCCTATACAATTGTTTATACCTTTAAAATTTCTCAATTCATATATATAGTCTTTAATCTCATTTTAAACGAAATACCAATTTCTCTACCTTACAGTAATATACATACTACGTTATTTATCAAATCTTCCATGGCTTTCGCTTTAAATTTTAATTTTTTCTTGCTTAATTTTTTCTGTTTTTGAAGTAATTATTATCCTCATTTTAACTTTTCACTTTGTTCCAGTAGCCCGTATAACTTGTTTACCTTCACTCGTCTTAAGCATAGATGCCAATATTTTAATTTATTCCGGAGTATTTTTTACTCCGCCTTTACTTCGCACCATTTTATTTACAGAAAAATTTTCTCCAATATATAACTCGGATAAAATAATTAAAATTAATCTCTAAAAAATAAGTGGTATGAAAAAAATGTGGGGCTAAAAATATTCCGGAATAAATTAAAATATTGGCATCTATGCCGTGATGGTCTCTGCTCCCTCCTTCTTTTTCTAGCTTATGTGTTCCTATGTTCATTAATTCTGATTTTCCTTCCTTCATTGTAATGAATTACATATACACTCCTTCTGATATTTATAAGGACACTTTATGTTTTGAAATAACTAATGTAAAAATAATTGTGAACAAGGTTATACTAAGTGCATTTAATATATCTACTATTCTAAAAACCAAAACTGTTATAATTTTTTTAATATGAAGCAAAATTAATAAAAAATAGTGCAAAATATATTTTTCTCCACGTTTTTAGATGTTCATAATTATAGGGGCAATCAAGGTTTTTTCGTTTTATTTAACTTACTAGCAGATAAATTAAAGTTGACATGCAAATTTGTTACTGGGCTAGATTAATTCATATATACGCCTTTAATTTTTTTTGGACGGACATTACTGATAATTCCTCGAAAAAAAAAAAAAAAAGAATGTTCATGTAGTGAAGTATGATACTAGGCGAGTCGTATTAATTCTGGACGATAGGACCCATGCCCCAGTCCGCCCGGTTCCCGCTGTTCAATGTGTTTTTCTAGTCAATTTTGT
This sequence comes from Salticus scenicus, assembly GCA_963930645.1. Classification (NCBI taxonomy): domain Eukaryota; kingdom Metazoa; phylum Arthropoda; class Arachnida; order Araneae; family Salticidae; genus Salticus; species Salticus scenicus. Next base: position 176,032,163 of record OZ005657.1, read on the forward strand.
CCCCTTACTACTTCCGGTGTGATTTTTTTTTTTTTTTAAACACACTTGACATTGTGAGTTTTTTTGCTTTTCTTCCTATGCTATTTCTATGGGGGTTTTAGCCTTTTTTCCTCTCTTTTCCTACATTCTAAAGTGTGCTTTTTAAGTGGAGGGATAATTTCAATCCGTCGTATTTCTAATGAAATTCGAAGATCTAAAATTGCTGAAAGAAATGTGATCAAACGTTGAACTGCTGGTTCGATAGGAGAGAGATCTAATGCAAAATCAGAGTTGTTTTACAGAGATCGAAGACTCATAATTCCTCTTACTGTACTACTCAAAATGACTGCTGCTGAATTTGCTCGTAATATTTAACGAAAGGTTGGGGTCCACATTTATGCATGTTTAAAATAATTAATAATATGTTAAATTGAATAAAAAAACAGTTATAATCGATAAGCATTTAATGGAGGAAAAAACGTCTGTGTTAAGGTTGAATAAAGACAATATGAAATAGTAAAATGTTGCATTTTTGGATGAAAAACATGTTATTCTTGATTAACCAAATGGTTTTAACAGTTACTGGCATGATCTGAAGGTAGCGAAAGACAGAGAAGATTTTTTAAAGACAGATATTAATCGGACATTTTAAAGGTGGATCTATGGTGCTCTGGGGAGCTGTTTCTACTGAAGGCAGAATGAATTTAGTAATTTTTTCTGTTTTTATGAACATCAAGAGAATATCCGCAAATTTTATACGTGGAATTCTCAGATTTTCGTTAGATTTTAGAGAGGGGTAGGGTGGGGTATTATTTTTTTATTAGGTGGGTAGTATTTTTTTTTTTTTTTTTTTCAACAAGACTTACATTTTTGCTCTACTTCTAGAGCAATAGAAAATAGTTTGAAGAAAGAAACTTTTGTATTATTGTCTTTCCCGTGGCCTAAAAGTTGAAAAAACCTTAACTTATCATATTAGAAAAGTGCATGCAAGTGGAAAGCAATTTTAAATAGTTCAAATGTATTCAGAATATCATCTAAAACTGAATATTAAATATATAAATATATAAATATATATATATATATATATATATATATATACCAGAGAGAATGTCTGACTGTTTCAGCCTAAAAAGAGACCCCATAAAATATTAATTTAAAGAATAACTGAAAAAAAATTTCTAAGATTCGAGCTGTCCTTATAATTGTAAACACCTGAAAAATCATTTTTTTTTTTTTTTTTTTTTTTTTTAACCGTATTTAAAGTTTTTTAAGATAGAAAAACGATAAAACTTTTAAAATATCGTCTATAAATGAAATTCAAATTAATAAAAAATATACTTGTTTAAATAATAATGTTCAGTGTTTAGTTAATACAGAAAAACAGGTGTCCTTATAATTATGAGAACCAATGTATATGAACTTAAAATAGTTAAAAGAACTAAGCTTTCGAAAACAGATTATAGATCTATAATAAAATAAAAGCAATTTAATAAAAACAAAGGAATTGATATATCTCAGCTGTTACTACTGCATCACTTCTGTCCCTGAATAAATGATGACAAAAAGTGAAAAAAAAAAACGCATTTGTACATGTAAGCTCGGTTTAGCGAGACTACAATGTAACATTTGGAACTAACCTAAGGTATGTTGTACTATGACACAATCATAATTAACTATAAATAAGATGACTAGACGTTTTCGTTTCCTGAGTACAGTCCTCATTTTTTGATATTTTGCTCAGTTTTAAAAATTAATTTGTTCTCATTTTTTACTATTCTGACCTCATTTTCTGAGAAATGCGAAACATCTCCGAATTTGGGTAATTTAGATTTTCCTTAATAATTAACATAGTAATACGTTTTATGTTGTGGTAAAATATAAAAATGCGAGATACCGTGAATTTATTCTATGGTTTTATATGTATATGCAACTTAATACAGGAGATATCACCTGTTATTGTTTGGTGTTTGACAAATTTGAAAATATTCTTTATACTTGGGAATAAAATGAAATCCTGTGTATGGAAGAAGATTATTATGCAGATAAAACCACCTGCATATATAATTATACATTATTTGCCCTGTATATATAAACATAAATTATTGAAATAGTATATATATCGTAAATGATAAAAATGACAAAAATTAATAGGAAACCCAATAATACTTAGCTGTATGTAACATATCTTTTTGCTTCTTTTATGTTTCCGAAAACATGATCTGAAAGCAAAATTTGATATCTTTAATCTACTGGAGATACATGCAGTAAATCTAGGGATGGACTGGATATAAATTTTATCGTATAAGGATATACTGTCATGAATTTGTAATGTTAATAAAAAATACATACTACGGAAACATATCTGGTGGTTTTGAATCTCATATCCGCGCTATTTCGGACAGTGAAAAATCAGCCGGTTACCGGATATTTTCCAGATATCTGGGCAATATCTTGTAAAATCATCACGAAAGAAACTAAAAAGAATGTTTTCAGTAACTTCAACTTAAGACAAGCAAATTTACTTATTTAGTTATTATCATTCTTGCATGCTTATGATGTGGAAAGTTTTAAATTAAATTTTATCAATTTATTAAAATCACACAATCAACTGATTGGAAGAAAATCATATTTATTGAAATTTTATTTTTCCTGAGTGAGTAATGCCGACCGGTTGTCGGCCTGGATAGCTCAATTGGTAGAGCCTCGACCTTGTAAGTCAAAGATCCGGGGTTCGACTCCCGGTCCAGGTATTATTTTCATTCAGTCGGAAAAATAAAATTTCAATAAATTTTTATCGTTTCTTTTTACTCTCTTAATCTCAACTGCATCTGGAATATATATATATATACATATATATATATACTAGCTGACCCGACAAACGTTGTTTTGTCATATAAATTATTTCTAGAGAATATTTTGCTAGAAAAAAATAACTAACTTATTGTAAGTGTGTAAGGATGTGGTATATAAGTGAAACAGGTATGGAGCGCTGTGAACGGTGACTGTGAATTCCGATTATAACGTAAAAGACATAATTACCGAAATTTTCGCTACTTGCTTCTTGTTACTTGCTACTTTCTACTTGCTACTTGTTATTTAAAACCTCCGATGAATGTCGAACAGCACAAAATTTTATGTCATACGGCAAATATTTCAATTTATGAGAGAATCTCTGATAGCAACGAATTTCACATAAAAATTCCGTCTTTTTTAAATAAGCTGTAACAATCTGGACCGATTTGATGAAATTTTTTATCAAAAAGTTATTACAATATCTAACATCATTACATGTACATTTATCACAATTCAATCAATCGATGCATGTGAGTATGTGTATAGTATGAGCGAAGTGAAATGTAGAGTTCGTATTAAATAAAAACTTAAACTCGTTTTAATTAAAGGTGAAAAAGTTGAAACTCAATTTATTTTATAACAGGTATATTTTTTTAATCTACAAAAACTTAATTTACCGTAATGCCATTGGATGTACAATATTTTTGGTTAATCCTTGAAAGTATACACAAAGAAATTCGAAGGTTTTCCAACCCTGGAACACGCAACATATAATTGGCCGTGAGAAAAGCACGGATTTTCTAAATCTAAGCCACAAATTAGGACCCCTTTGGTGACTTTAAATATTTTAAGCCATTTTTGCGATGAATTGAAATGGCTATCTCAATTGTGAAACTAAAGATCTTGGCGAGAAGCGTCCGAGCTACTTCAGTGCCAAATTTCAAATTTTGACAAAGAAATCCGATACTAAAAGTGTTCCATACAAAAAATAAATAAATAAAATATAATAAATTAGCTACACAAATAAATTTGTAGGTTAGGGTGGTTGTTAATCAACGCGCGTGTAAATTTGATAGAAAATTATATAAAATACTCACTCCACTTCCGCACCAAATTTGCAAAATGTATAGTTTTTTATGCACACTTCAAAACTCTTCAAACACTAATTACATCTTGATGTAATATTTCAATTAGGACACAATTTTTTGTATAACAATAATAACACGAAGTTACAAAATATTTTCCTGGATTTGATCGCAGCACCAACTGTCGGGACAAACTGGAATTACAATAGAATATACGCAAGCGAAGTGTGACGTCCCTGACCGTCAGTGGATGCAAGAAAAAGATTTCCTATGTTAATCTCCCATTGGATTTTTTATAAAAAATTATTAAAAATCGAGGAAAATTATTTCTCGATTTTAATCCCCGTATTTGGGTATAGATATGTATTAGTTATCGTATGCATGTGTTAGATTGAGTTATTTTGCTCTCAAATTGACAAAATTTTAATTTTAAATTTCAAAACTTTGTCTTCCTTGGCGTTTTTTGTATTTGGCGATCAAAAACGTAATACGAAAATATACATGCCAGATGTATATTTTCGTAATATGTATTGTACGAAATCGTTTCATATTATTCATTACTCTCTTAATATAAGTTGTTTAAATAACCATTATTTTTGAAAGAAATTAAATATATTCGCCAGATGATATGGCGATTTTTTTTTCCGCCAAGGATGACAGAGTTTTGAGATTAAAAATTCAAATTTTATCAATTTTACAGCAAAAACAACTCAATCTAACGCATGCACATGATAACTAATACATATCTATACCCAAATATGGGGATTTAAATCGGGAAATAATTTTCCTCGATATTTAGTAATTTTTTACAAAAAACCCAATGAGCGATTAACATAGGAAATATTTTTCTTGCATCCACGGACGGCCAGTGACGTCATCACTTCGCTTGCGTATTATTGAATATTCGATACTACGATCGTTAGCGCAGTCTGCCGGATCCAATGTGAAACATTCCAAAATCAACAACAATTTATAAGTGATAAATTAATTAAATAAACGATTTAAATTGGACTGAATTGTAAATCTAAACCATTCTCGAATCCACCTAGAAACACACAAAAAATTTCATTAAACTCGGTCCAGCCGTTTAGGAGGAGTTCAGCGACATACATACGCACAAAAGAAATATATATATAAAGATAAATACAAAGGCACAGCTTTAGTATAGACCTCCCCACCCTCCCTTGTCGACTTTAAATATTTTTGGCCATTTTTGCGATGAATTAACATGGCTATCTCAATTGCGTAACTGATGATCTTGGTGAGAAACATCCGTACTACTTCGGTGCCAAATTTCAAATTTTTTCATACTAAAGCTGTTCTATACAAAAAAAAAAAAAAAAAAAAAAAAAAAAAAAACTGTTTTATGATATATACAAAATAAAAATAAAAAATTCGAAATTATTACTGTTTACAATTGAGGTGAAAACATAAAATAACCTTTATAAGTTACATATAAAGTATCAATTAAAACGAAAAATTTTGTTTTACTGTAGAAAAGAAATGTACTACTAAATTAAATAAAAATTTTAAGCTAAAATACCAAGTATCTCTATGAAAATATTTATTTACACGCGAATATTTTCATAGTATATTAATTTTTTTTCTCTAATTTTTATTGTTTATCACGCGAAATTAAAAATATTTTATTTCCGAAAAAAAAAAATAAATAAACGTGAATTTTGTTTATTTTGGCATCAAATATATTTTTCTTTTTAATCATTTTAAAGTTAAAATGGAGTTTTTATTTAATATCTTTTGATCCAATTATCCGATTGAACTGAATTGTAAATCTAAACCATTCTCAAATCCTCCTGAAGACACACAAAAAATTTCATTAAGCTCGGTCCAGCCGTTTAGGAGGAGTTCAGTGACATACACACGCACAAAAGAAATATATATATAAAGATATATATAAAAATTTTTTTTAATCAAATCAGAAGCAAAAATTATGAATTTATTTTGATATTATGAGATTTAAATATTAGATTTGTATTTTCTTTCCGTATAAAATATCATTACGGCGGTGTGAACTTATATTAATTTTCTGTTTTTCTTCGCACACTCATTAATGTGAGTCGGCTATTAATACCAATAAACAAGCAATCAAAATGGTATACGAGGTGTGGCTATTAAATAACGAGACTATTGCTGCTACAGTTGAAATACATATGCGCCAAATCCAAACGACCGACAGCTGTGCAGCGTAAAGCCTTCTCTTTCGATTGCAACGCCTCCCGTGTTTGTAGAGGAATCAGTCTGGCCGTAACCTACGTTTGTGTAAGAGGTGTTTGTTTTGTTTTGCCGAAACTACGATAAGGGAGCAAAGAATTGTCGTGAAATTTCACGTGAAACTTGGTAAAACCGCTAGTGAAACTTATCTTTTATTAAAACAACTTTATGGCGATGAATGTTTATCGCGTGCGTAAGTTTTTAAGTGGTTCAAGCGTTTCCAAAAAGGCCGAGAAGACGTTGGAGAAGATGACTGTCCGAGTTGCACTTTCACGTTGTTTTTTTCGACATTCATGGGATTGTGCACCTTCACTGGGTTTCTGAAGGTCAAACTATTAATCAACATTACTATCTTGAGGTGCCTACTCAACTCCGTGAAAGAGTAAGGAAAAAACTACCCGAATTGTGGATGAAGAAGTCATGGGTTCTCCATCAAGACAACGCGCCAGCTCACACTGCATTGTCTGTCAAGACGTTACTAGCCAAGTACAACATCCCAGTTTTAGAGCATCCGCCTTATTTGCGTGACCTGGCCCCATGTGACTTTTATCTGTTACCCAAAGTCAAATTTGCATTAAAAGGAACAAGATTTGAGTCAGTTGAAGCTATGAAAGAAAAAGCGGCATGCAGCATGCAGGAGCTCACAGAACAAGACTTCCAGCACTGTTTTGAACAATGGAAAATTCGCATGGAGCGTTGTAGGGATAGAGGAGGGGTGTATATTGAAGATGATAATAACTAAATATGTATAAATTTAAAATAAAATGTTTTACGGCAATAGTCTCGTTATTTAATAGCCACACCTCGTACTATAGTTTATATCTTAGGGAAAAATAAGCTTTAATTGGGTTATCGTAAAAATAATACTGAAAAATATTAACTTTTTTTCCCCCATTTATAATTTCCCTTGAAATAATAAATAAGCAGTGGTTATGATACAGAAATGTATATTTGTTCTGTATTAGCCTAAATCCTCTTGAATTTTTATATCCCAATTTTAACCATAGACACGTCCTCTTTTTTTTACCGTAAAGTGAGTCCTGTTACACTCATTTGAGCTGGTAAAAATCTCGTCAACTAGACTATAGATAAAACATTAAAATATAATTAAGTAGAGGACAGTGGCGACATGTAATAAATGTATTCTTATTTTTCTAACAATTTTGTAGCTTGCAACTGCTTTTAAATCCTGAAAACAATACCAGATACTTTTCACAGTTATCAAAATTGTTCTTTTTGCTATAATGCAGCCATTTACCATCATATTTTATCTGACCACCAGACTCTCGTATAAGAGGTTTTATGCAAAGTGATAGTAGTGACATAAAAATTGATGGGCAACGTTTCTCCGCCAAAAAATCGATATAAACTCTTTTTATTTTACAACAGCGAAACTTTATTTTATTCTTTAGAATATAAATTCTATTTTGCGCGGTAAAATTTGTGAAAATAGTGTGTGATTATGCTTGAATTTGATCCAGTAGACGATCAGTGCATATGATAAAATACAAAACAGAAATGACAATTTGAACATTTAAAATATATTTTAGGAATTATGACTAAAAATAGGCCAATGAAAATGTATATGTAAATGTTATTTCCATATTTAAATTAATTTCAAAAAGAAATAATAATGTAAAAGAAATAATGGAAACAAACCAGAAACGCGTTGCCGCTTTGTTTGCATTGCAGTATTCGTGCATTTAATATTTAGGCGCGTTGCTGATTTGTTTGCATTGCAGCATTCATGCATTTAATATTTAGGTGCGTTGATGCTTTGTTTGCATTGCAGCACTCGTGCCTACTTTGTTCGCCTGACGAAAGGTTGTGTTTTCTTTCGACCCGAAACAATTCTAGCGAGTTCTTGCATTTTATGGTATTTATTTAAAGGTTTGTACTGATTAATAAATAGTGTTGTGTTTGTGAGTAAAACAAAAATCTGTGCATCAAAGAGAAAACAACTGAAGCCTCAAATGCTTCGTGTTACACTATGCAGCAGAATATCATCTGGTTACTCTTTAACTCTTTAATAGAGTAACGTGAACAAACTCTAGAACCAGTTGCCTAATAAATAAATTTGTTCTAGCATTTAGATGTTAAAACAGTTAATTCATTCGATAACAATGCGCTTTCAAGATTGTAAAATTCATTTCAAGCATTAAAAATATGTTAAACATAAAAAGGATTAAGTATGTAAGTTTTAGATTACTATAAGTTTTTTAACAGATCAAGGACTGAATACTGTTATATAAATGCTTTTTCATTTTATTAAGTTTTTGACAGTACAGTCGGTAACAAAAGTGTCCGAACACTAGAAAAAATTCCTATGTAAAAAAAGTACCCTTCATACGGTTTTGTTAAATAAATCGTCGAATCTTGTTCTTAGTTAGTGTAAAAACATGATTCGAAAAGGATTTATTTAATAAAACCGTATGAAGTGTACTTTTTTTACATAGGAATTTTTGCTAATGTTCGGACACTTTTGTTACCGACTGTACATACTTAAACGTACATATAATTTTTAAAATATTAGTGCACTTCTAAAGAAATGTCTTTCTATTGACCATCCCCCGTATTAATTTCCCGCTTTCCAACCGGGTGACACAATTAGTCTTCATAAACTAAACTCATCGTTTCAAAAGCTTGAACGCAATTGCATTTATCGCATGATTTAACTGCTTTCGTGCAGTATGTTTTGTATTGTCCCCATATATGGGCGACTTTGTTCCGATTCAGACGCTCCAAATTTTTGATTCTGTTATTTATTCTACGCAATCCTACTGAAGCAAAAATTGATTCACGAGACAGTGAGTTTCAATAGAATTAGGCTAAATTTTTACATGACAGCGTGCTTGAACTTTATTTCAGTTAAAATGACCTTATGAATTTTGCTTACTAGGAATAATAAAGTCAAAAATTCAAACTAACAGAAACAGAATTGATTGATTCAGTTTTGTGCATTGTAAAATCTACAGTTTAATGATATTTAAGATATTACACAGTCATCAAATTTTTGAAACGGAGTTATATTCTATATACATTTGTGTTATATAATAGATTTTGTTGGAACTGGTTATGGAATAATATAAAAAAATCTTTATTATAATAACTGAAAAAAAAAAAGTAAAACAAACAAAAAATAAATAAAATAATAATAATATTTTCTTTTGCAAGTTCTATTGAGAAGTCCCAGTAAATTAATTTAACTAAAATAAGGAAGTGAAATAGTACAATAAATCACAATAACTAAGTTTCTAAAGTTTCAAGTGAATCTAAAGAATTCGCAATTTTGGAACAGCTTTTCTAGAGAAATTATTTAATGCTGCAATCAACGTTAATCTAAAATGATATATATACAAGCTCGTCGTATTTTTGCTTAAAATATTTATTCTTTATTGTGAAGTTAATCACCAATTACTAGTTGCCATGTGATATCGCCTTTGCTTTAATTTTCTTTGTTCGATGGTTCTGCTCACATTCCAAATATTTTTACTTCCTTATACAAAGTAATAAGGAAGTATAGTAATCCCGATTTTCGAAATGGATTTTGTATCTCGCATACCTGAAAAATGAATGATTGTAGAATGTTGCAAATTTATATATGTGACTGTCATAATTTCTATTTGTATACCTGCAACTTTGGTCTTGAAACGAGCTCCCGTTTTACAGATATCGACGATTTTGCACGATTTTTCGTGACGTTTGTATGCTGGTGTATGTGCGTGCGTGTCTCGCCTAATTCAAAAATGGCTGGACGTAGAATATTGCAAATTGGTGTATAAGTTTGTCATAACATCTAGTTTTGCACCTCCCTTTTTGGACTTTCTGCGATTTTCCGTTTTGGAGATATTTAGAAAAATTATATTCATAATGACCAAAAATACAAAGTTTTAGCCATTATATATGACCTGCCATCATAGAGATTTCAAAACAAGCTAATGATAGAGCCCATAATGATATTAGTATGAAAGTTGTCGACATATTTGCGTGTAGAAAATAATTCTTAAAAACATTATCAGGTTCTAATCTGCGAATGCACTTTGTTTAATGAATATTCCGTCCGTAGATAGAGCCCGTAATGATATTGTTATAAAAGTTGTCAACATTTTAACGTATGGAAAGTAACTCTTAAAGACATAATCAGGTTCTAGTCAACAAATGCACTTTATTTAATGAATATTTATCCCGTACATAGAGCCCGTAATGATGGTGTCATAAAAGTTGTCGATAATTTTGCGTGTAGAAAGCAATTCTTAAAGATATAAGCAGGTTCTAGTCGACGAATGCACTTTATTTAATGAATATTCTGTAAGAAACTGAACATTAAATTAACTTTTATATGACCGATATTTTCCATTTTAATCAAGAAGTGTTTTAAAGATTATCACTTATTCCAAAGAACAATCAGTGCAGATGTAAAGAGAAATATGTGGCACTCCCAGTTAAAGAAAAAGCAAAAACTGACTGCTCAGCACTTTTAACGAACTCTCTCTCGCTCGATTTCATTCTTAATGTATATGTTGTGTAGCTTCCTTTTGATAAGGATGTAACTATTTATCCTAGCAGAGCGTTAAAACGCTCTTACAATAATATATATATTTAATACTAAAATTTTTATCATGTATAATCAAGCACATTAAAATATTGGATAAATGAAATTATCCTTTTTAATCAAATGAGAAAAACACACAAGTTAATAACATTATGTATTTTATGAGCTTTATTTACAGATAGAATCGATACGTTCAACGCAGGATTGACTGGATCTTATTCACCAACGATGTATGCTGAACCAGTGCTGTATGCCTTATCCAGGTAAGTGAAATCTTACCTGTTCATTATTGATATTATTTAATATAAATAAAATAATAAAGCGCTCTCTCTCTATGCATATATATATATATATATATATATATATATCAAATCAACTTACGTTATTAAGAGATGCGCAACATTTTGCACTACTGAGAATATATTTTATATTTAGTTATTTATAAGAGATTATGAGACTGACAACAGTCTCTTAAATAATCGTAAGATATAGAGCGTAAAATACGATAAAATAAAATTACAGCACTGGGACTTAAATCTAAAAAGGAAACAAATTATTAAATATAATTAATTTGTGTGTTGAAAATAATAAATGCAAAGTGAAGAATTTCAATTAAGTATATATATATATATATAAATAATATAAGTGTGAATTATTAAACTGAAATCAATTTGTATGTGCTTATAATTAGACATCAAAACTCATAACTGTTATCTCAGTAAATGTGCTCTCTTTAAATATTATTTGAACTTTTCCAAGAATAAATATACGTAGTATATAATAGTGTATTTTGATAAATTAAAAATAAACAACAAAAATGGCAGCATCCGCAAAAGAAATAACATTTATCGAAAAATTAGATGCTAATAATTATGATAACTGGAAATTCAAGATAGAGATGCTCCTCACGAAGGATGATCTCTTCCAGGTTATTATAGAAGCGCCCCCAGAGCCGGTAACTGATGAATGGCGATCTAAAGATCATAAAGCGCGCGCCATAATTAATTTAGCTATAGAAGACAGATAGTGTATGTAAAACGCCTGCCCACAGCCAGGGAAACATGGGATGCACTTAAAAATATACATGAGAGGGCAAATCTAAGTAGCAAATTATTCTTACTCAGAAAATTATATTCCACCAAACTAGCAGAAGGGGGAAATCTGATAGAACACATAACTAGTATTTATAAGTTAAGGGACAAATTGTTAGCGATAGGAGAAGAAATAAATGAGCAGCACTTATCAGCGTTAATGTTGTGCTCGCTATCCCCTAGTTATGATACCCTGATAACGGCTATCGAAGCCAAAAATGACGATGAACTTACACCAGAGTACATTAAAAGTAAATTGTTTGATGAATATATTAAAAGGACAGAAAATCACCAAACAAAAGGTGAAAACGCGTATCAAACTCAAATTAAGCGTAAAACACCACCAAGTAAACATTGCAATTTTTGCGGAAAGAATTCACACACCCGTAACGAATGCTGGCATTTAAACGCCAGACCAAATCATAACCAAAGGAATTATAATAATTTTCATAACAGCGGTAATAATCCCAGCAAGTACAAAAACAAAAATAAAACACAACTCATAAAGAAACTGAAAACAAATTAAAGAATCTTACATTTATCATTGATAAAACTGAGCATAACTCATGGATAGTCGACAGTGGGAGCAGCAGGCATATCTGCAACGACATAAATCAATTTACAAATCTGGAAGACAACGAAAAGGTTAGTGTTATGCTAGCGAACGGGCACTCCGTAGTCTCACAGGTTTGCAGTGACGTAAATCTTAAAGTAATTAACTCGGATAAGGAAATAAACAACATTACTTTGAAAGAGGTTTTATACATACCCAATATAGCCACAAATCTAATATCGGTAAAGAAAACAACAGAGAATGGTTGTGTTGCCATATTTAAAAATAATGAATGTAAAATCAAATTCGGGAATAAAACTTATATAGAGGCGAACTTGACAGATAATTTATATGAACTACAAACGAGCGAAAAATTTTCCGAAAGTGTAAATATTGTAGAAGCTTGCGAAAATAAAAATTGCATAAAATTGTGGCATGAAAGATTAGGGCATAAAAATTTGCAACAAATAAAAGAACTCGTCGACAAAAATATGGCAACTGGAATTGAGTTAAGTAAATGTAAACACAACACAGAATGCGAAATCTGTATCATTTCAAAATTGGAGGATGACACATATCCGAAAAAGGCAACTTTCAGGGCAGAAAAACCATTAGATCTAGTTGTTTCAGATGTTTGCGGACCCTTTCAAACTTCCACAATAGGAGGGAAAAATAATTTTTTAACATTTATCGACGATTACAGTCGTTTCACATTTACATACTTATTGCGAAATAAAAGTGAGGTGTTTGATAAATTTAAACAATATTATGCGTTGACTTTAAACAAGTTTGGCAGGAAAATAAAAATATTGCGTACCGATAACGGCGGAGAGTATACAAGCAATGAATTTGAAAACTTTCTCACGAATGAAGGAATCGAACACCAATTAACAGTACCGCATTGTTCTCCTCAAAATGGCGTGGCGGAGAGAAAAAATAGAACATTGGTTGAAATGACCAGATGTTTGTTAAGACAAAGCAGCTTGCCGAATAAATTTTGGGATGAAGCCCTTATGACTGCTAATTATCTACAGAATAGATTGCCAACGAGTGCATGTGATAAAACACCATATGAAAAATGGAATGGAAATAAACCAAATCTCTCGCATATAAAATCATTTGGTTGTAAGGCATATGTGTATACTCACAAAACCACAAGAGGGAAACTTGACAACAGGGCAAAGGAAGGAATACTTGTTGGTTATGACCTTAGAAGTAAAGGTTATAGAGTATATATAGATAATAATGTTAGAATATGTAGAACAGTAAAGTTTGTAGAAACAAAAACAAAAAATAACAATTTTGAGTATATCGATGAGGAACTGTTAGAGGCAAACAATGATACAAATGAAGGAAATTCTAGCGAAACAAACGATCATAAAAACAACTTCCCGGTGACATTAAATGAAATAAATCAAAATTTAGACCAAACTGAAGATATTAATCATGACATGACAGATCAAACGATTCCGAGAAGATCGGAGAGAACTAACAAAGGTGTTCCACCTGACAGATTCGCTTTATTGACAAATACTATGAACATAAACGAACCCAAAACCTTCAATGAAATATTGCAAATAGAAAATTCCGTAGAAAGGGAAAATTGGCTAAAAGCAGCCAAAGATGAAATTGCTTCTTTAAACGAAAGTAATACATGGGAATTGGTAGACCCTCCCCCTAACACACACATAGTAGGCTCAAAATGGGCATTCAAGGCGAAATACAATGATAAGGGTAAAATCCAAAAATATAAAGCCAGGCTTGTTGCCAAAGGCTTTAGCCAAAAGTATGGGGTAGATTATGATGAGACGTTCGGCCCGGTGGCGTCTCATACGACAATTAGATCCTTTCTAGTAATGGCCCTATATAAGAATCTAGAATTAAACCACTTGGATGTAAAAACCGCGTTTTTACACGGTCAGCTCGAAGAAACAATTTACATGCAACAACCCGAGGGATTCATAAATCCCGGTGCAGAACGTAAAGTGTGTAAACTACGTAAAGCCATTTACGGGCTCAAACAGTCAGCCAGGGCTTGGAACTCTAAAATTAACGAAACCTTAACAAAATTGAATTTCACACAGAGTTCCACTGACAAATGCCTATACAAAAGAAACACCAATAATAAAACCGTCTACATACTAGTGTATGTAGACGACATATTAATTGCTGGAACCAAAGATGATATAAACAATATAATAGAAGAACTTAGGCGCGAATATAGTATTACCAACCTTTGGCGCGTTACTAATTATCTGGGAATAAATATAACACGACCAGACAGCAACACTTTATTAATAGATCAGTCAAACAAGATTAAACAATTAGTAAATAAATTTAATCTAGAAAATGCCCACTAATACTCCCATAGATACAAATTACTTGAAAAATAACGAGAATGAAAATTATTTACCAAATAATACTGATTATAGAAAGGCAGTAGGGGCACTTCTATATATAGCCACTGTCAGCAGACCAGACATCAGTCAACTTTTTATCTCGCTGCCGTCAACTTTTTATCTCGCCATAATGAAAAACCTAGAAAGTGCGACTGGGAAAGCGCAAAAAGAGTCATCAGGTACTTAAAAACTACAATAAACTTAAAATTAAAATATGATAATGAACATCCTGCTATACTAACCGCATATGCGGATGCCGATTTCGCGAACGACCCCCAGGATAGAAAGTCCATTACAGGCAATGTATTTTTTATTGGCAAAAACCCGATACAATGGTACTCCCGAAAGCAGCAATGTATAAGTCTATCAACTGCAGAAGCTGAATACATCGCAGCAGGAAGTGCTGCACAAGAAACATTATGGATCCTTCGTCTTCTAAAGAACTTAAATTTAGATCAAATTAATCCAGTCACAATTTTTGATGATAATCAGTCTGCGATAAAACTGATAGAATCAGAAAAACATCAAGCCCGTAGCAAACATGTAGATGTTAAATATCATCTAATTAAAGAATTGTATGAAGAAGGGACGATTAGATTGGAATACGTCCCAAGCAATAGAATGATCGCAGACATATTCACAAAACCCCTACCAGGGCCGGCTTTTAAAAACTTTAGAACTGAACTCAAAATAATAGAACATTGAAAATACCGGTCAAGTAGGGGTGTAAGAAACTGAACATTAAATTAACTTTTATATGACCGATATTTTCCATTTTAATCAAGAAGTGTTTTAAAGATTATCACTTATTCCAAAGAACAATCAGTGCAGATGTAAAGAGAAATATGTGGCACTCCCAGTTAAAGAAAAAGCAAAAACTGACTGCTCAGCACTTTTAACGAACTCTCTCTCGCTCGATTTCATTCTTAATGTATATGTTGCGTAGCTTCCTTTTGATAAGGATGTAACTATTTATCCTAGCAGAGCATTAAAACGCTCTTACAATAATATATATATTTAATACTAAAATTTTTATCATGTATAATCAAGCACATTAAAATATTGGATAAATGAAATTATCCTTTTTAATCAAATGAGAAAAACACACAAGTTAATAACATTATGCATTTTATGAGCTTTATTTACAGATAGAATCTATACGTTCAACGCAGGATTGACTGGATCTTATTCACCATCGATGTATGCTGAACCAGTGCTGTATGCCTTATCCAGGTAAGTGAAATCTTACCTGTTGATTATTGATATTATTTAATATAAATAAAATAATAAAGCGCTCTCTCTCTATGCAAATATATATATATATATATCAAATCAACTTACAGTCGGTAACAAAAGTCTCCGAACACTAGCAAAAATTCCTATATAAAAAAGGTACACTTAATGCAGTTTTGTTAAATAAATCCTTGTCGAATCCTGTTCTTAGTCAGTCTAGAAACAGGATTCGACAAGGAATTATTTAAGAAAACTGTATTAAATGTATTTTTCTTATATAGGAATTTTTGCTAGTGTTCGGAGACTTTTGTTACCGACTGTACGTTATTAAGAGATGCGCAACATTTTGTACTACTGAGAATATATTTTATATTTAGTTATTTATAAGATATTCAGCCCGTAGATAGAGCTCGTAATGAAACTGTTATAAAAGTTTTCGAGATTTTTGCGGGTAGAATGTAATTCTTAAAGACATAAACAGGCTCTAGTCGATGAATGCTCCTTATTTAATTAATATTCAGCCCATAGATAAAGCGCGCAAAGATATTTTTATGAAAGTTGTCAACATTTTTGCGTGTAGAAAGTAATTTTTTAAGACATAAGTAGGTTTTACTCGATGAGCCACTTTATTTAATGAATATTAAGGAAACAGTTGAATAAAACTCTTTTCTTGTGCCAGAAAAATCAATAATCAATGAATATTCGCGAAACAATATAATGAAATAGTCATTCTCACTACAGAAATCAAATAAACATTGTTAAATATGCTACAGAGAGAAATTTCGCTCATTCAGGAACGACCGAATTTCGAAGTTTGAATGGAATTTAAATTCTCCGAGGGTATTGTCAGTGGTTTATAAAATTTTCAAGGTAGTTTTGCGCTAAAAACCAATGAACCATCACGAAAAATTCCTGAACTCGACTCCTATTGAAGTTAGAGTTTCCAAACTCTGGAAATGCTGAACTACCACTTTTCGCCACATTTGAATACCAAATTTGAAGCTAAGTGAACATCCACCTTCGTGGAAATGAAAAATTTTCATCCTTTTCCACTTTTACTGTATTATTGTGTAAAAAGTAGCACGCAGAGATATAGGAAAGTTCTAGTAAATTGCCATCAACAATCACTCTCCTCTTTTTACAGTTTTGTTTTTTCATTTATAGAACTTTTGAAGAATTTAGTTCAGCGCTATAAACCAATGAATCTTTCCGGAAAATTCCAGAACTCTGTTCTTATTCAAGTTAAGCTTCCAAATTCTGGCAAACCTAAACTACGAATTTTTGCAAAATTCAGTCGCAAAGTCGCCAAATTCAACGGCAATTCGCCAAATCGAAGCCATTACCAAATCTGCGTTGACTGCAAATTTGGCGGTTTAGCGAGATTAGCAATTAAATTTGGCGACAAATATTGTTTCAGTATAGCCAGAATTAGTAAACCCTTTTTAAATTTTAACTGAGTTAATTGTTTTGGTAAAATGTATCATTTATCGCCACTAATTTTTGCAAAGAGAACAAAAGTAGATCATCTATACTCGAATGATTTAAATTGAACTCTAAACTGCTCATTTGACAATGAGAGATTCTGTAATAGGCCGTGGAGTACTATTCCTGAAAATCTACCACTTTTGTCTCGGTGATATATATATTGCTATTTTCGTGACTTTTGTAGTTGGAGTAGCAGTTTTTATTTATTTATTTTGTTTGTTTTCAGGAATGCTCATAGCCTGGAACCTGCGTGTTTATTTACGAATCAGTTTCCTCACACAAAAATGTTAATGTTTTCATAACATTAGGTATATTTCATTGGGTGTATAAGGAAGGCATGTGGTGTACACATCAGATTTTTTAGTAGTTAATTTATGAAAGAATTTATTCACTTTTGTGTGATTGGCAATTGTCTCTACTCTAAAGAGTTATATTTTTAAGTTCTCTCTAAAAAGTTTCTTCTACCTCAAGTTTTGAGTTATACTTGAACTGCTAGTCTTCTGTAAAACAGTAGTCAACTATGTGTAAGTAACCTGTTACTTTTTATGCATGTTTCATAATATTTTATTTGTCTTGATAGCTTATAGAAAAATAATGCATTAAAAGGATTATTTCTTCCTTTTACATTTTTTTTTTCGCTTTAACAATTTTGTAAAAGAGAAGGCCCTGCCTTTGTAGTATTTGGATTATATCATTTATATTTGTGTTTTTGTATCATTTAATTTAAATAGGCGGTAAATGTAATGTGATGCCACCATTGTTGATTTACTCTGTGACTCTTCTCTAAGAACATATCTGAAAGATAAATACTTCAATAATCTGAGATATTTTTTTGATTTTTGAAACATACACAGATATATTAATAATTTCAAACTTTAGAAGAAGCTCGTTGCATTGCTGTTTCTAATTGCAATTCTTGTCCGCGACACTTTATTGAAGCAATAAATAAAAATAAAGTAAAATAAAATAAGTAAAACGCAATTTAACCTCAACGCTTGGAACTTTCCCTTTATATTATCTTCTTTATTTTTTATGTATTGTTCTTATAAATTTGCGTGATAGTTATGCATCAGCTTCAATTGCCAAAACTTGATATATTATAACATTATTATATAAAATATTACTCATCCAATTATGATTTAATAACTCAAGAGAAGATGCTTTTGTTCTAAGCTTTTCAGAATGAGCTTTTTCCTTACGTTATACTGAGAAGAAATGAGCCAAACTTATCTAATTCCCACAATACTGAGAAAACACGGCTTTGCTGTTGAAATACACAAAGTAGTTACCGTATAGGAGATGTACAGCATGCTTCTTTTAACCTATTCTCTCACATCAGTACCCTCATTTGAAGACAGTTAATAAAGCAACGAGTAAAATCTTTGCAGTTCCTTTGAATGATTTTTTTGTTTTTAGAGACAGTTGTTGGCGCACAATACACAGTCCTATAAATTTTCATATAATTCTGTATGTATTGGATTTCAATTTTATAATTTACCAATCTTTGCGCATTATTATTTTTTTTTTTTTCATTTAAAACAACTAAAATTAAGGGGAGCTATAATAATCTCTAATAATACTTTACTGTGGAAGACTGCATTCACATATGGTAGAAATTTACTCGAATTTTTTACTTTCTTCTATATGTAATATAGAGAAAGTGTTGGATTCGAGAAAATTTTCGACCTCCGTTTTTTGACGGATCTACACGTTTTGGGATGTCCTGAACACGAATTGATAGTTTTTAGAAAATGTCTGTCTGTCTGTCTGTGTGTCTGTATCATTTTTTTGTGCACGCTGTATCTCACGAACATATGAATGAAATTTAACCAAACTTGGTATTTAGTTGCACCCTGACATGAACTGGTGCCCATTAGATTTGGGGATCAATAGCTCAACAAGTGGCGCTGTAATCGCATTTTATGCAAATTTTTAACATGGCAGCATAGGACAAAATTCCGTATAAATGGGCATAATGAGAGTTATTTTAAACTTGTGATTGTAAAATTAATTTGAATTATTGATGATAGTAGTAGTTAACTAGGAAAAAAAATTTGTGCATGGGGGGCATCGGTTCCCCCCCTGGGGGGGAAGTACCCCCCGGGGGGGTTAAATTTTGAAGATGGGTATCATTCGAAAGATCTCGTCAATACCTTTAAAACGAATGGTTGAACCATAAATCTGTGATAATTTAAAACAAAGTTATCGATTTTTTTTACTTTTAACAAAAAAAAAAAACTTAGAAAAAAAATCGTATTTTTTTTTTTTTTTTTTTTTTTTTTTTTAACGAAATTTTACCAAACTTGGTATTTAGTTGGTCCCCGACATAAACTGTTGCTGATTATATTTGGGGATCAATAGCTCAACAGGTGGCGCTGTGATAGCATTTTATCTAAATTTTTAACATGGCAGCATAGGACAAAAATTCGTATACATGTGCATAATAAGAGTTATTTTACACTTGTGATTGTAAAATTAATATGAATTATTGATAATAGTAGTACGTAACTAGGAAAAAAATTTTGTACATGGGGGGGCATCGCTTCCCCCCCTGGGGGGTACATTTAAAACGAATGGTTGAACTATAAATCTGTGATAATTTAAAACAAAGTTATCGATTTTTTTTTACTTTTAACCAAAAAAAAAAAAAAAAAAAAAAAAAAAACTTAGAAAAAAATTCGATTTTTTTTTTTTTTTATTATTGTTAGTGATTGAATATGTATTAATTTTCACAAAAAAAAAAAAAAAGGAAAAAAAAAATCTTTTTTTTTTTTTTTTTTTTTAGATATTGTTACTGATTGAATATGTATAGGAAAATATAGAAGAAAGTCTTGTGGTGGCCACAACATACTAGTTTCACTAGAACGCCTAAAGTTCTTAAATGAGAACAGATTGTAATTTTAAAACTAGCCCAAAAATTGTTTTAATCTCGCATTTTTTTTTTCTTTCAGTAACCTATGTTAAGTTAAATATATATAAGTTATGAGATAGTCATTAAAATATATTTTGCAAAGTTAATTAGGGCATTAATACGTTAAGTGAAAGAGGAATTATTCTTGCCAAAATATAGGTTACCCTAACAAAAACGCCGAATTTAGAAGACTTCGGGAATTCAGGGGCATAGTTTGAGTAGGGGAGACTCCCTTACCAATGTTTTAAAAAATACGGCAGACTAATGAGGTTTCTGGGTGCTGTTTTGCGCCTTAAAGTTCATTTGAACGTGGATCATAATTTTGTAATTATCGATAGATATCGAAAACACTAAGATTTTTATGTATCACTTGCTGCCTTCGGCGACCAGCTAGTTCACCGAACATAAAAAAAAAATTCGCATTAAAATGTCTTACTGTAGCAAATTCCCGATAGGTGGGGCCTATCTCTTCCTAGGGACCCTGAATAGAGAGAGACTGGACATTGAACAAATATGGCGGACGTTCGTTCAGAAACTATTCGATCACCGTAGAACGTAATTTATTTTTACCACTGTCTGACACTTTTCTTTTAATTGAAATCTCGATAAAGCTTTTTTGTTTATCTTTAGAAAACCTTGCAAAGTGCTATTTTAAATTTTGCACAGCGTAGTAGTATCGTACATAACAGATTGAACAAACATGGCGGATCGGCTGGAGGGTCACTGTCCAGTCTCTTATGTACCTCTTTCCTTGCTAGACACTTAAAGCAGTCTGTTTGCTTACCGTGCAAACGACTCTTGAAAATTCTCATCGTATTTACGACCTTAAAAAAAATTTGACCATAGCTAATTCCTGTTCAGTGGCGTCTATGGCAACTTTTCTCGTTTTAGGACATTTACAACCGTACAAAAGACTCTTCAAAAATTTGATCTTATTCGGAATCCTTAAAAACATGTTAGTACCAAACTCTCGCTCAGCGGCGGCCTTCCCTGTTTAGGAACCAACAGCAGCATCTTCACTTACCGTGCATTAAACCTTGAAATTTCTGACCTTATCGAATACGCGCTCTGTGGCGATTGCGGCGCCCTTCTGCCATTTCAGACAACTGACTGAAAGGTATGCGCAACCGATTCCTCACTTCCAAAAATTTAAAATTAGGATTTTTCAAGGCCCTAGCTCAAATAAAAGAATTTCAACAAGAAAAATTATTTTAAACAAAATTATCTAGTTAATTTAAAATTTCTTAAATTTCTTAATTTTTTTAAATTTCATTGGAACATGAAATGTCAGTCTTTCAGAGAGCTTGTCTTTAAATAGAGGTGATAAGGAAAGCAAAATTTCGTGCATATATTACATGCTACAAAATAATAATAATAATAAATAAAAAGTTTATTGTATTTTACGTTTATTGTATACAGACAAAATTAGATGAGGTTGATTTGGTTTTAACAATTTCTCAATAACAATTTTTGTTTCTAAGCGATTTTTTAAGAAAATTATTTTAGTTTCATCGCTAATAGTTTTTGAAATGTTTATAAGTGTATAGAATTCAACTAGTGTTTCTTTGATATGAAATAGCGCGAGGAAGCTGATTTAACGTCGCACTATAGGTATACCTTAAGCAATTAGCGACGGTTTGTGATTCAGTCCTAGTGGTGGTCCGGAGACAAGCCATCACAATTTTTATCTTTTGCGGAAGGGATAGCTTCCCCGCTTCGGTATCTTCCAGAGGTATTTTTTGAACGGAACATCGAGGACATTGCAGCCACGACAGATTTTATATACACCAGCCACCGATATGCACGACGGTTTTCCGCTGGCTTGAGTATCGAATCCACAATCAATTACAGGATCGACGCTCTTCCAACCAGGCTGCCGCAAAACAGACGTGGATTTTTTGGAAGGGATATGGGAAATAGTAGCCCATTTATGGAGGAAACGTTGGCATTGAGCCTGTACCAAAAATTATTGATTAGAAATATTCGCTTTATAAAAAGCGTATTTTCGAAAAGATTGCACTGTAATCACTAAATTGAATTAAATTTAACGTAATTAGAAAATTAAACTTATTAGTAGCAGACGAATTGATACCGTAAATAAGTATGTGTTAATAACAGGAGTTCCTTACCCCTACCTTAAAAAAGGAAGATGAAGTACGCAGTGGTGGCACCAGAAAATTCTCGACGGGGAGGGGGTCACCACTTCCCCGACAGGGAGGCACTATATATAAAGAGTTTATTATTATAGGACTATTTAACCCGCTGCTGTGTCATAAAAATTCTCTCCACGGCAAACATATATTGCAATATTTTTACTACTAATGATATTGTTGATAATATTTACGCCATTTCATTTGTTAGTACTCCTTGCGACTTTAGAGATCACCGCGCCTTATGCTCAATGTACGACACTATTTTCTTCCGATAGAATTAAATATGTACAGGATGCATGAACTAGTGAAACTTCCCTAAGAGGGCAACCCATCCCATCGTGCCATAGAGAATTGGTCTTTTAGACGGGTTGCGAAGAAAATCTTAATTTAGGCACCAAATTCTATAGATTAAATGACTTTAATTCTTCTAATTTATATTATTTTTCAATGTAGCTTTTGAATAATCATTGATATTACTTTGTTTAAATTCAGATTTTGTTTTCCACGATTTTATTTTTATGTACATGTACTAAACACATTTTTCAGCTTAGCATCATTTCTGAGTAGAATGAAGTTTCTAGTTATCTATGTATTGCCACTTAAGTTTCCTGAAAGAAATATTTATTTATTATTTATTTATTTTTTCTTTCATTTTTCAGCAAAAGAAAAGAAAAGAAAAGAAAAAGAAAAATGTACATGATAAAAATTTGCATTTTGAACTCAGAATTATAATAAAAAAAAAAATTAGAGAAAGAGTACTAATTTAACAATTGCAAATTTTCTGAATGTGAAAACAGAATTTATGAAAAAAATACATTAGGTAATGAGTAATTATGTAATCAACGTTTTCCATAGAATAACATGGACCACAGATTTCAGCGAGATTAGGTATTTTCCACTCTAAAAATATGAAGTATCGTTCCTTAGAAACAGTTACTATATTTATTTCTTAAAATTTCTTTTGCAAGTTTTATGTTTTGCTCAAATTTTAATTTAATATCTTTTTAATTTGTTGCCAAAGGAAAAACATAGAAAAGAAAGTATTTTTCAAGTGTTTTCAAGTTGTTTTGTCTGAAAGCAGTGTACTTCTTGTCCTAAGACAGGGACTTTTGTCTGCCTTCTTAGCCTTATATGATATTATAATGCATATATATTTCTGCAAACCCCATTGACCATATCTTTCGAATGATACTACTTGTAAGCCCCTCCTCCTTTTATTAAAAATAGGCTAAAAACAAATTTCATGTCTGTGTATTAATAGATTCTCTGAAAAAAATTGGAATGCCCCAAATTCTTAAAAAGAAAACTGCTGTTGAAAGGAGAAAAATTGAAGCTTTTTTTTTGTGTGTGTGTGTGTGTGTGTGAGGGGGGGGGGCGGGAAGGAGAACGGACTACTCAACGGGAGGGCTAACACCACTCCTGAAAGTATGCGAGTGGCATTTTTAGATGAGGAAAGGGTAATTTCCCAGATACCACCCGACCCCTCTCAAGGGTTGTGGATTAGGTCCCATAACATAAATATGATTGTTAAAAATTTATTAAAATTATCATAAGCTATATACTGATTCTAACATTCATATTCCAAAAATAAATAAATAAATAAATAAATAAATAAATAAATATCTTTCTTTTCATGTCGGGAAAAAAAAAAAATTGCAAACTTTTATTAAAAATAATTAAAATATAATGGATCTTCGGCAACTTGAAGTGGGACCGTAAGTCCATATCTCAAAAACAACTCCAACGATTCCTAAAAGGAAAGGGCACCAAACGTCGGTTCCCCCCCCCCCCCCTGCCCAATCAAATTTACACGCTACTCCCCAGCGGGAAATCCTATGAATATTTACAGAAGGAGAAATACTTTTACATATTTACTGCAGGTAAATTTTCAGACTTATGAATATGATAATAGATAATGTACCATTCATTTTAAAGATGAAAATAGTTTTATCATATTTTAAGTATCTTAAACATGTACTGAGTTTAATAAATCCTGGTTTTTTTCTTTCTCCTTCTTCATTTTTTTTTTTTTTTTTTTTTTATTTATGGAACCCTATTTAACAAGCTGAAAACGTATAGGAAGAACAGAAAATGTAGAGCTAAGTCATTTTAAAAGAATCGAGAAAAATAAAATCGCAATAACTATTTCGACAAAATTTTGGGAAGAGAATCAATGTCACTCAGTTCACAATGCGCGTTGTTTGCTTTCTGTTATGACGTTATGAAAGTCGAAAACCCGGAACATGTCACTTAGCGGAACGGCAACACAGTAATGTAAATTTTATTTCAATCATATGACTGTGTTTAGAAAAAATGAAATAAATTAGGATGTGTCTGAAAAATATTTATGTTTTTGAACGACGGCACTTTTGAATTTCACGAATGTTTCCATATTTTATTAATCGCTTTACTGTATTTACCGGTTTTTTGTCGGCAAACCGGATTTGACGTTACATTTACATTTAAAAATATGATAGAATCATGAAAGAGCCGATCGTTAACTAATGGGTGGAGAATCGTTTAAAAATGCGGATATTGCCTTTGTGACAATATATTTCAGGAAAATAAAGATTAATATATCATTTAATTGCTGTTATAAATTATTTAATGCGAAAAAATTGGGTTATGAAGAAACAGTTATTATATTTGCGGAAAATCTCTTCGCTAAAAATATGTTCAAGTATTATGAATTATGTAATTTCACGTTTTAAATTGGCACTGAATTCGTTTTTACTGCGGAGTGAATTTTCATTCATTCTCACATTTTATGTATATATACACACAACGGTCAGAAATCTTGCATGTGCTGACAGAGATGCAAGTTCCCTGATGAGATCATTTCTGGATTTCAGCATTTAAAACTCTATTATTCACTTCATGAAATCTTTTTTTCAACAGTTTCTTTTGGTTAATTTATTTCTTTCAATTTATATTATTTGTTGAATGTTTTTACTGGTTTAATGGATTATGCAAATTATCTTATCATTAGGCTTAAGTGTTATGTATGTTATTTCTCTTCTGCGTAAGTACTTCACATCTTTTTACTACTCAGTGTAATTGAATTATATTATCATCGTGACAATATTTTTTTACGTAATACATCTCATTTCAAATTTCATTGTTGGTATTTTCATCTGTCTTTCATTTGCTGAGTGTTGTAAAGGAATTAAATTATTCATTATGTACATATATATATATATAATTTGAATAATTTAATTCCTTTACAACTCTCAGCAAATGAAAGACAGAAGAAAATACCAACAATGAAATTTGAAATGAGATGTATTACGTAAAAAATGATTGTCACGATGATAATTTAATTAAATTACACTGATTAGTAAAAAGATGTTAAAGTACTTACGCAGAAGAGAAATAACATACATAACACTTAAACACACACATATATATATATATATTCTTTTCTTTCATCATTAGTGTTTCAATTAAATATTATTGCTTCTTTATTTATTATTCCTGTTGTTCTAGCTAGTTTGAATGTAGTATTCGGCCAGATAACTGATCTATTGTTCTTCTGTTAAATAGATTGCAATACAGAGATGAAAAAATAATTATTTAAGTATCCTCATTCCTAGAGGCATTTATTAAATTAACTTTCAAAATTTCGTTCGCTGTTGGAAGATACGCATGATAAAAAATTTAAACCATATTGAGTTGATTATTCATTTTCTGAAAACTAAAATGAACGGAGCAACATCGTGCCATTGTGTGAAATCGGAAATGAATATATATATACAAAATTCAAAATAGGAAATCACATATTCCTTGCACTTTCCCAATAATGCATAGAAACTATCAAGAAAAATGAATGAATTACGTGTGAAATTTTAAAACACTTATGATAAAAGTACCAGTAATGCATCCTGTATCAGTAGAGGACACTTTTAAACTCTGAAAAGTTAGATTTCTGATTCTTGCGTAGGTTCGTGCAATGTTTAGGGTTGGTGCTACAATCCTTTATTACTAATATCTTGAACTACAAATATTTTCAGCTATCAGTTTTAAAATAAGCCTAGTTCAACAGACAAAAATTACACTTTCTGTCATTTTGCCGCTTTTTCTTGTAGTTTTCAACAAGCTAATAAATTTTGTTTGTTTTGCCTTTGCCTTTTTCTAACTGATTTAAACTAAAATAAGTATGCAAAATTCATTTATTGTGCTAACTTTTTTTATTTTGTGTTAAGATAAAATATTTGTATGGTTGTCCACTACTGGTGCCATAAAATGTCATCATGACCAATAGTGGACAGTTTTGTCAACTAACTGGCTCATTTGGTTTTTAAACCAGATCTAGTGTGGGCACAGCCTAGTATTGCTCCCAACTTTGAAACGTGGAACAATATCAATTCATTTCATTCAAATTTTCCTCTGAATGCTTCGGCATTTTCAAGAGAAGCAGGGGTGTATGAATTTCCGTCTTAAAACGAAATACTGGCACCAGTGCTTTTTATCAATAATTCCTATTATATTCATTCGCAATAAATTACTCCACAAACATAACAGGGATTATTGATAAAAAAATACTTGTATAAGAGTTTAAAATATATATACAAAAATTACATATTTTCTTAAAAGGAGAATTATTTTTATAAGATTGTAAATAATGTTTTATACAAAATTTATAGTATTATTAATGAATCTTAGTACATAATTTTTTTTTATTCTATTACAATGATAAATATATACATTCATATAGTATTTCATGTAATATATAAACTAGATGATTTTAACACGTTTAAACAAATATTAAATTTTCAATTACTTTATCACTAAAAACATTATCACTGTTAAAAATTTCTGTAAATTTACTGAAATATTTATCCAGAGTCTCTGTAAATTTACAGTAATTCTTAGTTAAAAGTGAATAATCGAGATTTTCAATCTATATTCTGTATTTTTACTTAAACTTATTATTTAATTTTTCAATTAAAATAAAAAATGATGGTTACTACTTTAGAAAAAGCATTCTTAAGTTCGAAATGTGTTCTTACCAATAATTAATGAAATTGATATTAGTGATTAAAATGAATATATAAAATAAATTTTTTAACATCTCCGTTTATTTTTCTCTGTAATTTTACGTAAGACTTAATAGATTACACAGAGTTTTCTGTTAAAATTTTTAACGGTGTAGGATAAATATTTAAGAGGGATTTTGTTAGTTGAAGATAAATTTATATAAAACTTAAGATTTAAAACAGAATAGAATGAGTTTCATTTAGTATTAATATATTTAAAAAGCTTTCATCCAAAACTAATAACTTTCAGAATAAAAATACGTAGTTTTTTTTTTTTTTTTTTTTTTAAAGGATTTTATTCTTAATGATGATTTTTGCGTAATTTGCCAGACCGACACGAAGAAAGGATCCGTGTCGGACTCATATTTCGGAACACTCAACCACGCAGAGCATTGGCGAAAACCTATGTAGCCAAACGCGCTTTCGCCAGAAATATGTCTTCTGTAAGCACGAGTGTCGAAATACGTTGAAGGAAAGGCAAGATAATGCTTTTTACTATGAGATTTTTAAAAATATATTTGTTTCATTTTCATTTGCAGTGATATTTAGGTACACAAAATACTTATTTTTTTAATATCCATTTCTTCAAAAAAATAAATAAATAAATAAATAAAAAAATAAATAAATAAATAAATAAATAAATAATTATTTCGCTTTTAAAGATCTTTATTTTGATCATGTCATAAAATAAAGTTTATCTTGAAATAAATTTTAATTTTTTTTTTTTTAATTTTTAAAATTTTTTTTTTTAATTTATTGAACTAAGTTTTTTTAAATTTTATTTATTTATTTATTTATTTATTTAAATTTGAGTTTCATTGACATTTTTATCTTACAAGGAAACATTCAAAAGGTGTCGTCTTCAAAAAATATTTGAAAAAAAAAAAAAAAAAGTGATTCTACTCTTCATAAAACACCAGGAATTCAAACAATTATCGGCTGAAATGAATTACAGCGACCACAAAAAATTATCAAAATTAAGCATATTTGGCGATTTAGAGCTGTTAAGCGTTCAGGTCGCTAGCACCGAGGTTGCCGTGTACGAACAGAACCGTGTTTTGTTTCTCCGCCAAGTACTCAAAATCAATCGTCTAACAATGTGAAATCGCCAAATATGCTTAATTTTGATAATTTTTTTGTTGTCGCTGTAATTCATTTCAGCCGATAATTTTTTCACTTTCTGGTGTTTTAGGAAGAGTAGAATCACATATATATATATATATATATATATATATATTTTTTTTTTTTTTTCAATATTTTTTGAAGACGACACCTTTTGAATGTTTCTTTGTTAGTAAATTTTATTTAATAAATACAAAAGCAATTGATACAAAGTGTGCGATTTTTAAGATTGACATATATAGTAAAAGTGATAAAAAAAAAACTAGAGTTTTCTGCATTTAAACTGACGCATAAGGATAAAATGCTAGCAGGTGTATGAGCGTAGCCAAGGAGGTACCCTAGATACCTCTCCTACATTACTAAATGACAGAAAAGAAAATTCTCATTTATTGAAGACCAGGTTTCTAAATTGTGTGAACAACACTATACGTGGTGCACATAATATTTGCTTTTACGTTATTTCCTATGTTTATTTTGTTTATCCAATCAACCATAAAATGACAGCAATTTCACGCCAAATATTACAATATGCTGTGACCGGCTACGTCTGTCGCATGAGACAATTAATTTTTTGTGTTTATATATAATTCATGGTTTGTAAACCTGATGGTACAGCCTTAATATAGGCGACTTTTGGCGACTCTTCGGCGACTTTTGAATTTTTGTCAACATTTTAGACTTTTGATCCATTGTAACAATAAGACTTAATCCCTTGTAACAATATGCTATGAGCGCTATCTCTGCCGTATTTTAGACAACTGATCTTTTTATTTTTATATTTATTTCCCATTAAATATATTTTTATTTATTTATTTAAATATTAATTTGAATTATTCAAATATTTCTGTTCGACAGCGTGCAAGTGCAGTAACACACAGAGGCTCATTTGTTTGTATGATAAATTAGCATAGTGATTATTATATAAAAAAATAAATAAATAGGTAAACATTATCGTGCTACACAACTTTATTTTGTCGCTTTCTGATTTATTTTCCTCATTTTAAATAAATATACGTTTTATTATTATTATTATTATTCTGTCGAAAAAAAATTGGCAACAATTAAATTATGGATAAAATTTAAATGGCTTATTTATCAGAAATTAGAAGGTTATTATTTTCACATTTTAATTAATTAAGAAAAAACTAATCAAAAATTCGAAAATCTGACTTCGATGTGCACAATGACCCTTCGGGGGGCACCTTTGTGTTAAATCTCGTGACTGTCCGACCTACCGTTTTCGAGAACAGTGAAATATATATACAAATATTGCTCACTTAATAGTATAAGATACACGCACACAAACACACATTATATATATAATATATTGATAATCAGAGCATACAGCTGTAATTTAAATATTATTAGAAATTCAAACAATTAATATGGTCAATATCAAATACTACTAAATCAAAAATGAAAAAAAGTCAAAGCAAAATGAAATAAAACAAATTGGACTAATACATATATAATCTTTTTTTTAAATTTCTCTGGATAGCCATCATTTTAACTATCTTTCTAAGTCTTAATTTTCTTGGCAGTAGTTAACGTCATAGCGTTAACATTAAAAATAAATAAATAAAATAAATTACGACGAGAAAAAAAAATCATCGTATTAAAATTAAATAATAATAAGTATAAAAATAATTTTCTTGTTTCAATTCAATTCTCCGATTTAAAATCTATTCAAACTTTGATCATTTAGGGCCGTATTCACCAAACATCATTGATCGAGGATTAAACCATGGATCAGTAAATCAGAGAATCAAAGCTAACACTGGATTTAATTCCTACGGTATTCACCATCAGCCGATTACGTGATCCATGGATTAACTGGAAGAGAAATAAAAGCTTAGTTTTGATTGGCCAAGGACGAAGATAGCATTTATTCACCATTCGGCTTCAATTTACTAATCAATCAGATTAGAAGATTAGAAAGGGTAAAAAGCAAATTGGCAACACTGATACTCTTGTTTACTTCGCTTTTGTTTACGCACGAATTAAGAATCAATTTTACTTTAGAACATTTTTAAAAAGAATAATCACGCAGACGACAACTGTTTACGCTACGATTTAAAATTTTGATTGTTATGATTAAGAGAATCTTAAAGCTATTAATTTCTTTTCTGCCGAAATTAATGCATTATTCTTTTCTGTAGCAGATGACAGCCTATTATCTAACATTCGTATCAGAAATTCCACGGAATCTTTATTTAATCGATAGCGATATCGAAATGCCACATTATCCAAAGAATCCAAATCATTTACTCTAATTTGATGCACCGTCCTTTTCCTTCTTTCAAATGTTTCCAATAGTTCTAAGCTTTCAATATCATCTAGTGAGAATAGATCGTCAACGTCAGCCACGTTTGTTATTTGTTCACGAAACTGAGCTGCGGAGTGCGCATACATTACGAAAAGATCCGAGAATTAACTTTGTTAATCCTCCGATATTCGAGGATCAAAAACGAAATGTTAAAGTAGCCGGTTAACTGCGGATTTTCGTTGGAGAATACCGATTTTCGTATGATCGAGCGATTACCGCTGATCCGAGGTATAATCCGAGTGTTAAGAATTTGGTGAATACGGGCCATAGGGTTTTATATAAAACTTTTTATATTTTGAGCATAATTCTTGAAACTCTTTTCTGCTTATGGGTGTTGCTTATACGACAAATTAATTTGCAAATTTGGGGAATTGTTTTGAGTTATAAATCATTTTTAACACTCAATATTATGTGACAAAGCTTGAAACATCCCCTCCAAACACCCCCGTCCCCTCCCTCCGAAGTGCTTTTCTAGCTACAGTGTTGAAAATAGAGAAGAACAAATAATTTCGATTCAAATTTGTAAACAAAAGTTAATGTTTGTGATAAAAGCATAATAGTTATTATTGATACTGATGAGAACAGTATGTAGGTCAGTCGGTAAATTTGTGTATCAGAGAGGATTTTTTTTTTTATTAGATTAAAAATAAGGTTTAAACATTTTCAAAACATTTTTAAAATGTTTTCTTTCTGCAATTTTTCATCTACAGCAAATAAAATTTTACTGAAAAATTACATTAGTTAAACCATTTTCACAAGTACTGTATGTGCTATATGTATTTCTTATCTGAAACAGACAGCTTAATTTTATTTCCTTATAAAAAAAAAAAAAAAAAAAAAAAAAAAAAAAAAATTAAATATTGACATATAAAAACAGAAGCTAAAACTTAACCCATTAACCGCCAAAACTAGAAATAATGATTTTTTTTTCTAAATATAAACAATAACAGTCATTGTTTTGATAATATATAACAATAATTTAAAATAAAATTATGAAAACTTTTCTTATCTTACTTAAAATAGAGTGTCGTAACTTCAGAGTGTTAAGAGTATAAAATGAATACAAATAAATGTTTGTGGAAATTTTCTTGAGGGAGCATGAGACAACAAAAACTACATATGGTTTCAAAAGTAATTATTTTGTTATGAAAAATTTTTTTTACAAGTTATGTACACTCATTGAAATACGAAATTTTGAAAAGGTTTGCTTTGAAAAGTGCTTCAAGTTTGAAATTCATTTTTAAATATAAAATTATTTTTCAGATCAAATTTTTACTTTCCGAACACTATAGTGAGGAAAGTATTGTAATCATGTCAAAAATCTGAATTCGAGATTTTGATGTTTCTATACGTTTCGAGGTCCAACGAGTCCGTTTTCACTATTTTTACGATGATGTATGTATGTGTGTGTGTATGTATGTGTGTATGTATGTGTGTATGTCTGTGAGTGAACACGCTAGCCTCTAAACGCTTTGTTCGAATAAGCTGAAAGTTAGTACGTATATTGTAAGTCACCATAGTACGAACCCTATAGATTTTGGTGAATCTAGCACTTATAGTTTTTTTACAGGGACACAAAAGAAAAATTCTTTATCATTATGGCCAAGGGACCAAAATCTTAAAAGTGCGATAGCATCTAAACGCCTTATTCAATTGAGCAAAAACTTTATACACATATTATAGGTCACAGATACTCAATCTGTATAGATTTTGGAGAATCTAGCACTTACAGTTTTTTTGCAGGGACACAAAGAAAAATTCTTTGCCAAATTTTTAAAAGTGTGATAGCGTCTAAACGCCTTATTAATCTGAGCAAAGAATTTGTACACATGTTATAGGTCACATTTGAACCAACTGTATAGATTTTGGTGAATCTAGCACTTAGTTTTTTTACAGGGACACAAAGAAAAATTCTTTATCTTTATGGCCTATGAGACCAGCGATAGCATCTAAACGCCTTATTCAATTGACCTGAAAATTTGTATGAATATTATAAATCACTGTTGCACTAACTATAAGCATTTTGGTGAATCTAGCATTTATAGATTTTTACAGGGACACAAAGAAAAATTCTTTATCCTTATGATCTAAGGGCACAAAGTTCAGTAGCGTTAAATAAAACCTCGTGTGATATATGGAGAAAAATACTCAAACACTCTGTTATGGTTTTCTCTTTTTTGTTTGTTTAGCAACTCCTCTTTCTTTATTTTATCTACAAAACTGTTAGTTACTCAATGTTCGGAAAGTCGAGTGGAGTCACTCCAGATTTTTTTGTAATAAAATAAACATGTGCTATTTCCATACTTAAAAACAATACTTAATGTAAAATATCTTTTATAGTTAACTGTTAAACGCAATTTTTTCTGGTATTGCGTGAACGCAACACCATCGATTAATGAGTTAAAACATAATTTAAATTCGTAAAAATTAAACTTTAAAAAATAAATTATTAAGAAATCGCTTTAATGAAAAATACATATTATTTTCATGTTATTAATTACATGTTACATTCATATCCTTTTAATAAATATTTTAAAAGAAATTTCTTCTAAAAGTATTTTAGAGTTATTTGAAAACTAATGTAATTTAATATTCTTTATTTTGAACAGTTTGTTTGATCAATTTATTTTTTTCTATCCGATTGAACGAGAAAATGAAATATAAAATTTTTGTGATAAATAGGTCTACATTATATTACATTAATTACACAGATTACATTGATTTTTTTCCTTCGTAATTTCATTTTTTAAGTAAAAATGATAATGCTATGCCATTGATTACTGTCAACAAATATAAAACCGTAGGGGTAGGGTGATAATTAAGATAATGACTATCTAGAAAAAAAAAAAAGAAAAAAGAAAAAAAAAGAAAGAAAGAAAAAGAAAGAAATTTAAATAAGATGAAGTGTTGTTTTTAAAATCTTTAAAAAACAACTAAATAGAAAAACTCTGAATTTTAAAAACTTCAAAATTTTCATTTTATTTTTATTATAAAAAATTTTAAAAATATTTATTTCTGAAGTTAATACTATACATATAATTTACATTTTTTTTTTTTTTTTTTTTTTTACATTTTATTATTTGACTGATTTTAAAACTTTTATGAAACTTTTTAAAATCAAGATTTACAAAAGGAAATTAATCTTGAGCCTATTTTCAAAGCCTTCTCTTCATTAAATGTGAATTGTCTTTTCTGACCTTTAGGAAGGTGGGGGAGGAGTCTAATGTACACCCTTAGCTACGTTCATACACCTACTGCATTTTATCATTACGCGTCAGTTTAAATGCATATGTATTTACTAAATACAATTTACTAAAACGAAATTAAAAATATTAAGAAAAGTAAGGGGGAAAAAAACTTTAGTTTGGTAAAGTTTAAAAGAAAGGAAAATTTATAAATGTATTTCAAAATAAACTTTATTTTGTGACATGATCAAAATATAGATCCTTCTAAGCTATATTAAAGTTTAACAAAAAAAAAAAAAAAAAAAGGTATTTAAAAAATAAGTATTTTGTATGCCTAAACATTACAGTAAATGAAAACGAAGTAACTATATTTAAAAAATCTCATAATAAAAAGCATTGTCTTGCCTTCCCTTCAACGCATTCCTAAACTCACTCTTACCGAAGACACTTTTCTGGCGAAAGCGCGTATGGCCATATAGGTTTTTGCCAATGCTCTGCGCGGTTGAGTGTTCCTAAATATGCTGTCGGGTTTGCCTTGTGGGCATGAATTCCATAAAAACTGTATTAAAATATGGTTTTTAGAAAACTTAACATGCGCACTGTGTAGACATAACTACAGAAAGGATAAATTTTTTTATCTCATAATTAGACAATTAACAGATTAAATCGGATACACTTGGTTTTTGTAGGCCTACAGGGGATGCCTTTTACCAAGTATAAGAAAAGTGAAAAGGTAACGCGCCATGTGCTGTACACCATTATATCAACGGAGACATATGAGTATAAATATGCATATACACATGTGCAGCAATTCATATCTAATGTGGTTTGAAAACCAGCACTTTTATTTCATTAAAGTTATACTTTGTTTTAAAAAGTGGATAAAACAGTCATACTTACCAGGATGCAGACTTTCAAATTCAGGTAACATTCTTTCGTTCTAATATTTCTACTTACTATAATGAAGACATCCGTTGCTAAAAAATATCTATGGGTAAGTCTTCTTTGTTTTTCCAATACTGTGAATTATTTTATTACATAAGCAAATGCATGTTCTTAATATTTTTATAATGTTAAGATGTACTAAGTTTTATTAATAAACATTTTGCATGAGATAAATAATTTCCATTTTAAGAAAATACATTATCACTCATTATTCTTGATGTTAAAGAGGAAGCCCTCTAAAATTAGGCGATAGTGTATTTTGCGGGGTTGTTCATTTAATCTAGTCCGTATTTTACACTGTCTCCTGAAAAAAAACTTATCGGCTGGTTAGAAGTTTACCTTTAAACGTGAGTATAAGTTTTTTAACCTGTTTACTATTTTTCTCAATATTATAATAGTAATGAATTTGTTCAATATATCTCCTAGTCTAATAATATTCTTTAAAAAATATATGATTTTCTAGTACGATTAAAATATTTTGTCGGATCTTTTTACGTAAATGTTTTATCGAATGTTAATAGGTTTAGTTTTTCATAATATATAGAAAATTTTTTTACTTAAACTGAACTTGTACAATGGTTATATTAAATTTATCTTCAACTTACAAAATTCCTCATAAATATTTATTCTACATCGCTGTTAAATAAATTAAAAAAAAAAAATCAGTAATTACTTAAAACAATGTACATTTTTTAGTTTTGTATCATATTTTACACTGTCAGCCTACAGTGGTTGACGAAGCTTTACATCATATTTTACACGCGGCCTAAACGGAAAGTTCAGTGTCGGCCACCGATGGCTTACATGACACTCAACGTGTTAACTGGAAAATAAAGATACAACATGTCAGTGAATAAAATTACAGTAGCAAGAAATGATCATGAAATTTTAAAACACTGCATAGTAAATAATAATAATACAACATTAAATGTACAAATTGCAGCAACAAAATGATGTACTTGAAAATTGTAAGAAATTTAAATATCTGCTTAAATAAGAGCAAAAACTGTGCGAACACACTATGAAGAAGAAAATAGTGTTTAAACAAATACAAAAATATCATTTCCAATTAAAGCGCTATATGCAGCATTTACGTTAGAAATGAGAGAAATATAGATAATCAGAGCTTACAGTTATAATATAAAGATTAATAAATATTACCAACAATTAAAATTATCAGTATCAAAGACTACCCAAATCAAACTAAAAATGGAAAAAAAGAAAAAAAAAAAAAAAATCAAATAGGACTCAGATGTCCTATTTGATGTCCAGGGGAGTTTAATTTGTTTATAAAACTTTTTACAAATAATTGCCTAGTATATATATATATATTTGGACACTTAAAAATCATCCAACCTCATCATTAATATTCATTACACATTATCTCTTAATTCATTCTAGTTAACACGTTGAGCACTATGTCAGCCATTCTAGATTCTAGACATTTTGTCATATATCTCTAAGTACTGAAGGAATCATCTTGAAACTTTAGGAGTGCGCAGAAAATGTTATGCTTCAAACATTTCAGTGAAAGTTTTACCCCGAAAGTAAAAGCAGTAACAATAAATAATTAAAACGTTGAGCGCCCTGTCAACCATCGGTGGCTGACAGTGTCAAATATGATATAAAGCCGCGTCAACCATTGGTGGCGGATATAAAAACTAAAAATATTACATTTAATGATCGAAAATTTATTAAAAATTTGCCTAATTTTTATTTATTACAGGAGGAATCATTATGGAATTTTAATGGATATTAAGAATTTGCGTGGCGCTCAACGTGTTAATTGCGAAGATATTTTTAATCATCCTATCTTTCACAAGATGTAGATAACATCATGTGGCACCAAATGTTGATGATATGCTGACTGCACCGGACGAAGATAACACTAGGCAAAGTGTGACATACGCACGGCTCGCCGCGCCGCTGAAAGGACATTTTAAATCTACTAACCTTTTAAAATTTGTTTTACTTTTTATTTGATGCCAAAGGTAAAAAAAAAAATTCATTTCCTCTATTTTGTTTGAAAGAAATAGATGTTTCGCCATAATGCCTTTCTTTATGATAAAAATTCAGAGCTCGAAGTCTCCGCCGTTTTCAGGACGTTTTCCATCACAAAATTTAAGTGGTAGTTTTTATCTCAAAATAAGCCAACAAATTATGGCTAAAAGGGGTTGTTTCGAGCTCTACATGAATTAAAAATTCAAAGAAGCATTAAATGTAAGATAATACAATATAGCAGATAAATTTATTATAAATTCCAGCTTCAATTAGGTATACCTGTTCAATAGTAGATATCGATTTTGAAATTTAATTAAATTTTAATAAATGAATGAAAGATAGAAAAAAACTATTCATAGATTCAAAATACCCCGTTATCCCATATATTTCCCTTTTCGACAGAATTCCCTGATAACCCTTTCCGACCCGAAACGTTTTTACCTTAAAACATTACATTCTTCTGTTTTTGCAAACTGAAAGAAAAATATGGACTATAACCGACATTAGTTGATTGAAAATTGTGCTTTACACTTTCTGCTAATTAACTCGATTGTTCGTTTCCTGATACGACTGATTCAGATACAAAAATGTAAGTGAATATCATGGATGTCTAACCTGCACGATCGTACGGCCTGGGTTGGAAAGGGGTATGCCATCATTCAGATTACGAAACGGGCATAGAGCCAGCAGGCATCACCGAGCGGGAAATTTGCTACGGGCAGAATTTTCTGTAGTGTTTTACAGGATGAGTGATCAGGCTATTTTAGATTCTGAAACGGGGAGAGGGCGTAGCCGACGCCACCGAGTGGAAATTTAATACGGCGAGTTTTCTCAAGAATCGTGAACCACCTAGTGGCCGAAGGTGGCTAGTAAGATATACTGAAATAAAAGAATTTTCATCTTAGTTTAATTAAATTAATCATCTAAAATTTGTTATATTTCTGTCTATTAATACTGGGATTAATATTCTTAAAATTAAGCAATATAAAATTTTAAATTATGTTTTCATTTCAAATGACACAATAAAACTTTCAAACTAAACTCTAAGAATCTCCACACAATTTAAGTTTAACATAAAGTTGAATTTGTCAAAAGGACCTAAAAGCTGTTCCAGTTCTAGTCTGGACCGATCCCAAAAATACGCCTATTTTAGAGTAAAATATGTGCATCTTATTGTCATGCAAACATTCTTTGCTGTTAATTAAAAAAAAAAAAAAAAACTAAGATGGAACCGATATTTTAAGGAATTTTTTTACACTTATAATATTATCTGCCAAGACTTTATGCCAAAGAAAATATGTTTGAATCTGAAGAAACAAGTACTTCTTTTAAAAATTAATGAGAAATCGTGAACATATTCATAGCTACCAATATTTTAATTTACTCCGGAGCACTTTTAGCTCCGCCTTTAATCCATACCACTTTTTCTTAAAGACTAATTTTTTTCTTAATTTATCATAGTTATATCATAGCCTCCTAAACTAGATGCCTTCCGCGTGGCTCGAAAACTTGGCAACAGTTCAAGCGGTAGACAGCGCCAACTGGTACAGTTTGCGCGACTTTTTTATTCAACTGTCACCAACAGTTTTAAAAAGTGATATATGATATACATAATCGACGTTTCTTCGATTCTATTCGCCTTTTCTGTTTATCAAATCCCACTTTTAAAAAATTTTGGTGGCTGTTGAATAAAAAAATTCGCGCAATCTGTATTAGGTGGCGCTGTCTACCGTCAAGTTTCCAAGCCACGCAGAAGGCATCTAGTTTAGGAGGCTATGGTTATATATTGGAGAAACACATTCTAAAAATAAAGTGGTGCGAAATAGAGGCGGGCTAAAAATACTCCGAAATAAATTAAAATATTGGCAGCAATGCATATTGAACTTACTACGATAAATTACCTAATAAATAACGAATATTTTTTGTTGAATTTCATCAGTACAAATTTATACACGTTACTATAATACACGTTAATAACCTGCTAATATAAACAAGTGTGTTTAGCACTTTCTTGGCCGACGTATACTGTACTTGAAAAATGAAATTGTATGATGGTCGTTTATATATATATATATATATATATATATATATATATATATATATATATATATATATATATCTAATAATTGCTAAATTTTAAGGTTAAATTTTATTACGATATCTATCATTTATATATATACTAGCAGGCTACGCCCGCTTCGCTGGTCACTATATTTAAACGAATTTTCGAAAGAATTGAATTAATATTTATTTTTTTTTACACCGCACTATAGACAAAAACTAAAAACTGAAATTGCTCCAAACCTCGCTTTGAGTACCCGCTGTCTACGGCAGCTCTTTTCCCACCCGCACTGCATCAGGTCTAGGTTTCCCATGCCTCCAGGGAGATCTTTCCTGGGCACTTCAATCTGGATATTTATCGACGACAGGGGTTGATCTGCTACTATTTAAGAATTATGATTTTAAAGATGACTGTATCTCAGCATCTATTAAATATTTTAGTTTTGAACCATGTATTTTATAGCCCATGCTATTTACACTATATTACGATTTGATTCCGACCAATGTAATAAAATAAAATAAAAAGTAGATTAAAAAAAAAAATATATAAACAAATAAATTTTAATCAATTTAATCCTTTTTACTATGTATATACTACCATTTTTCCCGATAAATACAGTAAATAAAAAAAAATGAATGAATAAAAGTTTTTTCTTTTAAAGGAATTAATTAAAAAAGGAAAAATAAGAAGTTGTTCTACTATAAAAAATTAAACATAACTGTTATAAATACGTTTTTAAATTTAAAACTAATTATACTTATTTTTTTCTACTGCATTACGATTTTATTTTCAATAAATATAACAAATTAAAAAAAAAAAAAAAATCGCCTTCAATGAATGTATTAAATAAAAATAAGTTGCGTAATAGCCGTTGCTAAGATACGCAGACGATTGAAGCAAAAGAATTAAATTTATGAAAAATGAAGCATTAAAACCAATATTTAAAATCGAAAAAACATTAATTTAAAAAATTCAAATAAGAAAAAATCTCGATGAGGTGCACACCTGCAGGGTCCCAGGTACCTATATGCCAAATTTGGAAACTCTGCGATCAATAGTGTGAGCACCAGAGCGCAGACAGACACATACACAGACACACACACAGACACTTCTCTTCATTTATATATATATATATATATATATATACACTGCATAAAAAAAAGTAGACGGACACTTCTTTACAATTTTTTAAAACCCCGTCTTTGTTTAATAGGAAATGTTGTTAATTAAAATTCTTTAACATGTTTATACTTATCAATCTTCATATTTTTGACAGACAAATAAAAATATTCAATTATTTATAATTTTAACGTAGGAAAATGCAGAAGAGAGAAAATATATACATTTGCACAATATTTTTTTTTTTTTAAAGTAGACTGACACTGGTCAAAAACTGCAATTATCTAAGTGGGTGTTTTTTGCGGAATACCAGTTTTGCATGTACATGTACATTTGGCATTTTGCCAATTGCTAACGTGCTTGACAAGATGGTTTTATGCTGTTAAATTTCTTGGAGATGAATGCGCCATGCCACGAGGAATTCCTCTAACTGATTACCAGAAAGGACAGATTATAGCGCTGAAAAATGTTAATAAAGGAGTCAGAGAAATTAGCAGGCTACTTCTAATAAGCAAAAGTAGCATCAGCGATTTTCTACGTGCTCCTGAAGCCCATGGAGTAAAGAAAAAGAGTGGCCGGCCAAAGAAACTTTCGCTTAGAG
This sequence comes from Salticus scenicus, assembly GCA_963930645.1. NCBI lineage: Eukaryota > Metazoa > Arthropoda > Arachnida > Araneae > Salticidae > Salticus > Salticus scenicus. The sequence continues at coordinate 176,073,026 of OZ005657.1, forward strand.
ACCAAAGAAAAATTTTTACTGAGCTGAAAAAAACTGGAGCATCAATTCCCAGAGTTCGAATAAGCACAGGAATTACTAACGTAACTTCTCAGACAATTTATAACTACATTAAGCACTCAGAGCTCTTTCAATATATGAAGAGAAAACATCATCCATGCTGGAAGGATAACCACGTGACAGAACGCCTAAGTGGACTCAAAACCATATGTCTTGGACTACAGAATGGATATCTGTAGTTTTTTCAGATGAGAAAAAATTTAATTTAGACGGCCCAGATGGATATCAATATTATTGGCACAGTTTGGAGAAAGAAGACGAAGTATACTCTACTCGACAAGTTGGTGGTGGTGGTGGCGTGATGGTGTGGCTAGCTGTTGGCTATGGTGGAAGGACAAATTTAGTGTTCCTAAGTAAGAAGCAGACTCACAAAGATTACATTGAAACACTAAGCAGTGAGCTTTTGCCATTTGCGTGTGATCTTGGAGGAGAAAACTGGATTTTCCAACAAGATGGAGCGCCAGTACACACCGCTAACAACGTTAAAAAATGGTTTCATGAGAACAACTTCAATGTTTTACCCTGGCCAGCCAAGAGTCCGGATATGAATCCTGTAGAAAACATTTGGGCTATACTTGTTCTTAAAATTTATGAGGGTGGACGCTAGTATGAATCAATTCACCAGCTCAAAGAAGCTCTTACAAACATTTGGGAAATTTTCTGTCAAAAAAAGATTCAGAATCTCATTGATTCGATGCCTAACAGAGTATACGAACTTATTAAAGCAAATGGGAGACGAACCCCTTACTAAAAACGTTTTATTTTAGAGATACAAGATGTGTCCGTCTACTTTTTTTAAGAAAAATTACAGTGCAAATATGCCCCATTTTTGTTTTCTGAATTTTTCCACTACATAATTCAAAAGGATTGAATCTATATCCAAAAAATAATAATATATGATGTCTCAAGAATATAATTATATTAGAGAAATGAACCTCATATCTCTAATTAAAGAAATAAACGGCTTTAAAGTATTACAAGTAAGTGTCCGTCTACTTTTTTTATGCAGTATATATATATATATATATATATATAAAGGAGCATACTGAATGATTAATAAGAAACTTTTTTCCTAAAAATTAATTATAAATCATCAAGACAAGTGTTAAGTGTCATGAACAGATTTCAGCATTGTTTACAGTACTGACATATAATGCTAGGTTATCTGCACACGATTAGTTTGAATGATTTAGATAGAATAAAAAATATGTAATTAATTCAGTTTAACTAATCGATACAAAATATTAATAATATAAAAATTAACAACTAACCTTTGCTCATTCCATGCTTCTCTCCCCGTCAGTTCAGAGACGCAGATGTTATCTTCCCGTGCGGATGTTCCCGTCTAAAGTTCAAAGAAAGTCACATTGCTATTGGTTGCAACAGGAATAGATTTTCACCGCAATTAGCGCTTTAATTTTATTTCGCAGCATCGATCCTTGAAAAAATACAGCAGAAAGTGCACGAAAAATCGCAGCATTTTTTACAGCGTTGAATTTCTGCGTTACAAATTAAGCGACCTAACTTCCCCATTTTGTGGACATAATTCCAACATTTTTTAGTTTTTTTCTTTTCCCCGTATAAACTTTTTTTTTTTCCTAAGTTTTTTCCTAAGTTTCGTCGCAATTTATAATTTAAAATAGGCGACTAGAACGAGGTGGAGCTGTCAATGTTTGTGGGAAAATCCTGTGCTACGATTGGCAATATTCCAATGTTTGTGGGTTAAATTAAGACTCCTATAGGTTATCGTCGGCAGCAAAATTATTACAGCGCTAGCAGTAATTCCTATATAAAAAAAGTACACTTACTGTTTTGTTAAATAACCCTTGTCGAATCATGGTCATAATCTAAGAACATGATTCGACAAGAGTTTATTTAACCCTTTAATGTTCGTTGGTTTCGCAGCGAAACCAAACATTTGACATCATTTAACAATTTTTATGTAGCAGTTTTTTTTTAAAATTTCCTCCTTGTTTTAATCCGTTTTTAAACTTTTGTTCTTTTTCTTTTCAGCAGATAGCAACACTGTTCCAAAATTTGACAAATAATGCTTCAAAGGAAGCTAAATGCATAAGTCACTTCAAGTTTCTTAGTGGCGCGAGTGCGAATTGCTGGTTTGATGATGCACTCATGCCTAGTTTTTTTCATTTAATGACGAGCTGGGCTATTATTTTCACCTGAAACAACTTTTACGAGTTTTTGTAGTCGATAATGTTTACTTACAAAGTGTTTTATTTATTAAATTAAATATTATTAAAAAAATTATTAACTTATAAATGTTTCAAACCTATAATTTCTCGAAAAGGGACGATGCTATTTTTTTTTTTTTTTTTTTTTTTTAATATTTATGATCAGCTATGTGTGTAAAAGCCACTTTTAAAATTAGTTTAGTAATTTTTAAAATAAATTAAGTAGTGAACGTTAAAGGGTTAATAAAATATTATTAAGAGTACTTTTTTTTTTCCATATAATCGTATCACTGATAGGAAAATATACAGTCGGCAGCAAAAGTATTTGAGCTCTAGCCAATAATTCCGATATCAAACAAGTCATACTTAATATTGTTTTGTTAAATAAATCCTTGTCGAATCATGTTCTTAGACTGACTAAGAATATGACTCGACAAGGATTTGTTTAAGGGGACTAGGATGTGAAATACTTTTAAAATTTCAATTTTTCAATTAGTCGCTTAAAAATATAGCACAATTCTGTAGATTACAAATAAATTTATGTATTTTGTGTATCATTAACAGTGATTATTAGCAGTTTAAAGGGCTTTAAGTGTTTTTTGCGTTTTTCTCAGTATGTCATTTTTCTGTATATCGGTACACTTTGTGAAAAATCTGTTGAAAGTAGTTCTCTGCAATTTTAGAGGGAAATAGAATAAGTATCTCTGCATATAGTGAACCTATTTTTTTTTTATTTTTTTTTTTTTATGTATAAACTTTGTGATATTTTTTAAAACAGCGAATATATGTGTTAAAAAATACATTTTTCTAATAAGTAAAAACTACCATTTTTTTTATATTAAAAAAAAAAAAAAAAAAAAAAAAAAAACCTTAAAGTAGGTTCAGTACATAAACAAAAGTATTTTCTATCATCATTTATGATTTCAAGGTAAGATTTTCATTAGTTTTTTAGAAAAGTGTACCAAAGTGAATAAAGTGAAAAAATCCTTAAGAGTAAAACATGTATGTTAACAATGCTATTACAAAAAAAAAAAAAAAAAAAACTGCAACACATAAGAGTAAATAATTTGTATCAAATATTTCTTAAACTTCGTATTAATATCTCATTAAAAAATTTATACTGATACATGCATAATTAGAAAAGATATGGCTTTTAAAGCAACAACCTAAATTTCATACTTCTCGGTTGTCGCAAACGTCTCAGTCCCCTTAACAAAGTAGCATTACGTGTACTTATTTTAGACAGGGATTATTGCTAGTGCTCAGATACTTTTGCTGCCGACTATATTATTGTCCAATTTCAGCAATTTAGAAACATTGAGGTTGAGTGAGGTTGACGTCGCAGTGAAAGTACGTACACTCCTGCTCAAAAGTTTAGCAAGATTTACAAACGATCAGTTTTTTCAGTTTATAAACTTATCTCTCGATTAAATGTTTTCAAACATTGGGCACTTAAAGAACTGGGTCTTCATGTTTTTCAGTGAAGATTTGTTTAAGACAACATTTAGGGGGCCGGAAACAAATTGAGCAAAATCAATTATGTGATCATCCTGTATCGTTAAGTGAACGAAATAAACTTTAGAATATGTCAATACAAACATAGTTTAATTTTTGGATAAATTTGTATGACGATAGCACATTAAATAACGGAGATATAAGCATTTGTTTTAAAATTCAAATTATATATATATATATATATGCATGTTTTTTTTATTTATAATATACAAAGTTTTTAACGAAAATTATTTCCACTTTTAGATAAGTTGGAAAGACACTTTTAAAACAATATACTGCAATCGGAATACAAATATGTCATGAAATATGAACATTTTTATGAAAATTGTTTTCACTGAGCATGTGCGAAAGATAAAAATATATATATATATATATTTAATTAGTTGAAAGCTAGATATATTGGGCAACTTTTGTCAAAACTGTATTTGAATAAAGTAAAAATTTAGCAAATTACACGAAAAAGAACGAGCTTCATTTTAGATATTTTCCAAGAGTGGAAATTTCTTAAGGTTTTTTTCTCATGCCGCGTAATTAATTTAAAGATCCAATTACGTTAACCATTTAGCAAAAGTTCTTTTTTGTGAAAAACCCCTTATCTCACAAATTTAGTAAATAAACAAATATATGTTAGCGTTACAACTTATAAGTATATACTTTTTTCACAAAAAGAACTTTTGCTTAGTGATTTAAATAATTGGATCTTTAAATTAATTACGCGGCATGTGAAAAACCCCTCAAGAAATTTCAACTTTTGGAAAATATCTCAAATCTAGCTCGTTCTTTTTCGCATAATTTGCTTAATTTTTACTCTATTCAAATGCACTTTTGCCAAAAGTTGCCCTATATAGGGGAGACCGGGGCTAGTAGTGACGTTATCGTCATTTTTGATATTAGCAGTAAGATTTGAACTGAAGTGAAACATTTAGTATATCATACCATAGAGTAAACCTTGCGTAATATATTTATAAAACTACCATTAATACTGTTAACGTTTTTCATACAATAAAGTGAATTTTGCGTAACCTCGAAATTTATCATAACTTGTCCACTAGCGGGGCTAGTAGTGACATACTTGGGGCACATTGAGGCATACAAACACATTGTAACGTACACAAATTATGTGAGCAAGGTAATTAAATGCAATATTTTAAATCAACAATGAAACATTAGTCATTGATATCGTTCATTGATAAAAGCACTTTCACTTTTTTAATAACACTGTAAACCAAAGGAAAAATGTAAACTCTTAGTCTTTTATAAAGCTACATTTAGAGACAATGCTAGAAATAAAAGGAAAAAACTGTGTTAATCAGGAAAGAAATAAAAAGTAGTCCAACATAAATCTTTGGCCATATTGATTTTTGACTCGGTAGCTTACTACAACGTGTAGGTCTATATCCTATAGGCCTACCTATATTTTTAATCACTCATTGTCCTCGCTTGTTTCAGCGTCTGATATGCAGTTAATATAAATATAATAAGGTTCATTTTTGGTACATTTGACATGAGTCCATCTTTTACATGTCATGCATTGTACCCAGTTTTCTCTGGATCTAGAACTTTTGTATTGCTCCAAGCAAACTAGACAAAGCAATTTTCATCCTCTTCAGAGCTATTCTATTCTCGCTACTTCATTTTTTTTTTTTTTTTTTTTTTTTTCCCGATAACGTAGTTTTTTTTTTTTTTTTTTTTTTTTTTAATGCACTGTTTGGCTTTTTCCTATAGTGTGAATATCATACGCGGTTTTTTATATTTCATTTCAATATTTTCTTCCGTATAAGTACTCATCTTTTTATTTCATATATCTAAGAAATGACATTGTGTTTACGCTAAAGAGTTCTTGAGCTTTCCTTAAACTGCACCTTTTGGAATTTACTTCTATTGCAGCCCTCTCTTAATCTTCTAAGATAAGAGAGATTTAGTAAGTAGCTTTTGCTCTTTCAGTAAGCCTTTTGTAATTTCGCACCACTTTTTTTTTCTGAAATGTAAAAACCTGCATTAAAAATCATGCCGGGGCGAGTAGTGACACTGTCACACCGTATCTCGTACACTTCGACACAACTAGCCCCGCGTTACGCCCTTTTGAACTTTATCCATTAGTTTCCGAAGGGTTGTCTTGTTTAACAAAGGAAATACATAGAATAACAGCTCAAAATATAAATATTCAAATAATGTTAGGGAAGTTTACATCCCTCACGATCCCTCGTGGCAGTGACGATTCCAACGCAAGTCACAAAATTTCCTTTTGAAATAGAAAACACGATAAATAATTTTAACTCGAAAACAACGCAACTCTATACTTCCAAACATTTACAGCACACTACAATATTCAACCTGTGCACTCACATGACGCGACAGGTTCTGCAACCTATCGGCTCATTCAGTAAGCTCTATGGCACTACTTGTCCCCTGGCACAAATAACCCCGGTCTGCCCTATCTAGCTTTCAACCTATGCAATATTTTTTTACTTTCCGAACACTATAGTGAGGAAAGTATTGTAATCATGTCAAAAATCCGAATTGGAGATTTTGATGTTTCTGTACGTTTCGAGGTCACCTGAGTCCGTTTCCACTATTTTTGAGATGATGTATGTATGTGTGTGTGTGTGTGTGTGTGTGTGTGTGTGTGTATGTATGTGTGTATGTCTGTGAGTGAACACGCTAGCGTCTAAACGCTTTGTTCGAATAAGCTGAAAGTTGGTACGTATATTGTAAGTCACCATAGTACGAACCCTATAGATTTTGGTGAATCTAGCACTTATAGTTTTTTTACAGGGACACAAAGAAAAATTCTTTATCATTATGGCCTATGGGACCAAAATCTTAAAAGTGCGATAGCATCTAAACGCCTTATTCAATCGAGCAAAAACTTTATACACATATTATAGGTCACAGATACTCAATCTGTAGAGATTTTGGAGAATTTAGCACTTATAGTTTTTTTTTACAGGGACACAAAGAAAAATTCTTTATCATTATGGCCTATGGGGCCAAACTTTTAAAAGTGTGATAGCGTCTAAACGCCTAATTAATCAGAGCAAAGAATTTGTACACATGTTATAGGTCACATTTGCACCAACTGTATAGATTTTGGTGAATCTAGCACTTACAGTTTTTTTACAGGGACACAAAGAAAAATTCTTTATCATTATGGCCTATGAGACCAAATTCTTAAAAGTGCGATAGCATCTAAACGCCTTATTCAATTGAGCTGAAAATTTGAATATTATAAATCACTGTTGCACTAACTATAAGCATTTTGGGGAATCTAGCATTTATAGATTTTTACAGGGACACAACGAAAAATTCTTTATAATTATGATCTAAGGGCTCAAAGTTCAGTAGCGTTAAATAAAACCTCGTGTGATATATGGAGAAAAATACTCAAACACTCTATTATGGTTTTCTCTCTTTTGTTTGTTTAGCAACTCCTCTTTCTTTATTTTATCTACAAAACTGTTAGTTACTCAATGTTCGGAAAGTCGAGTGGAGCCACTCCAGATTTTTTTTTTTTTTTAGCTTTCGCACATGCGCTGTGAAAATGTTTTTCATAAAAATGGTCGTATTTCATGAGCTATTTAAGATATTTGTATCCCGATTGCAGTTTATTTGTTCTAAAAGTGTTTTTCCAACGTATCTGAAAGTGGGAATAATTTTCGTTAAAAACTTTGTATTATAAGTAGGGATGTGGGTTTTCCGGAAAATTTTGCAATGGAAAATTTTCTGGAAAATTTACCGAAAATTTTCCATCTCTAAATTAAGAAGATTTTGAAAAATAAAACTAAATACATTAAAAGCTACAAGTAAACAAAACTATTCAAAGAAAAGTATGGATAATTATTCAATTCAAAAAGAAATTAATAAACAAAACACAGAAATTATGATTCAATGGTTTATTATAACATGTATAAAGCTAGAAAGTTACAATTTTTAATGACTGTTTTGCATGTATAATGGTTGAATAATCTATATAAAAAAGGTGTCTGTGAGAACAAGTTCACACATATGTTCTTATAAATATTTAATTTCTTTCTAGATAATTCAATTTAAAATTTTAAATAAAAAAAAGTCAATTTATTAAGAATAGTTATAAAATTAATTAATTCTTTTAAAAAGTTTAATTTAATTTATTCCAATAAAAAATGAACATTTTATTCTGCAATATCCTCTGAAATCAATTCATTCTATTATAAAAGTCAATCTCTATTTAATTTAATTTGTATTTTTACTAAGGTACTTATTCGTTTGTAGATAGATACATTTCCCCCTTTTCAACAACGTTGTGTTCAATATCTCATTTAATCATAGATAGAAAATAATTTATTTGTCTAACTAAATTACTTTATAATATAAACAGAAGTTGCAAACTTTATTTCATTTCCGGTGATTTGTGCTATCATAATGACTTTGTTCAAGTCTCTTTGGCGTCAACAGGAGCTGGATACGTTTCTTTTAATAATAATAATAAAATAAAAAAGAACAGATAAATTCTTAATGATATATTGGTGGCGCCGATAAAAAGTAATTACTTTGGCATAATTTATGTTGCCAAGCTTGGCTTTGTCTTTTGAATAACGGATTAAATTTTTGAATTAGCCAATTAGAACATTCTTTTGGCGCTTTATTTGGCATTAGTTTATTAATTTCGGGTTTGAATTGGCGAATGCAATTGAGTACACCTTTGGCATTCAAACAGTTAGTATCTCTTGTTTACTGGTTTAAGAAACAACTGCCCTCGTTTGCTCTCCCTCTCTCTCTCTGCCCTATATAGATCATATGAGGACCATTGTAAGTGATTGCTTGACATTCATGCTTTTAACATAAAAATAAAGAACTGTTTCTTTTCCAAGTGACTTATACACTGTAAAAAAATAACTATTACCAGCTGCAAGAAACTCTCTGTGATTGGAGAAAATAATTATTTTCTCCAATCACAGAGAGTTTCTTGCAGCTGGTAATAGTTATTTTTTTACAGTGTATTATTTATGTCAAGTGACACTCTTTTTGAAAGACTGTATGGATTTTCAGCCTGGGTATTTTTAGTAAGCAATGTACTTTGTTTTGCTACCACTTGATATCACGGAACTTCAAACCATTTATGGACGTAATCAACATCATATGTATTGGTCTCCGTGACCATTGGTTCTTCATTGTTTTTCTACTAGGATCAAGAGAGAGGGAGGGGCTGTTACAAAAACTTTTATTCGTTGCATTTTCAGTCGGACTATTAAAAAAACTATTACTTTGTCTCATTCGCCATTAGACTATCAAATTTGCTTTCCTTAAGACTAAAAAATGGTCAGTACTGGATTCTTTTAAAACTTTATGAATCTAAATTTTTAAAGACTTCTACAGATCATTGAATACCATCTGAGGCGAAGCTTTAAAAAAAAAAAAAAAAAAAAAAAAAAAAAAAGTTGTTTCCTTTTCTATTACCATGTGTCTGCAGGAGTCCATTTGCCGGATCGGAATTAGAGATTTCCCATTGCCCACTGCACTCCCCATGATTGATAAATGCGGAATAACGGATTACCAAGACAGTTTTATATAAGATATTTAGTGGTATATCAAGTGTGAGTTATTGTGTTTTTCTTCACCGTTTCTTCACGTACAGAAAAAAACCAAAGGAGAAAGTATGTTGCGTGAATTATATCTTCCTTTCTACTTTTCTTTTCTCATACAGGAGAAAAGCCGGTCATGTTTATTTAATTAGTATTTGTGTCAAAGCACATGGAAACATACTGTGTGTTGACATTTTTCTGTAGATCGGCATGTATCTGTTTTTACGAATATATTACTTCAGAATAGGAATATTTTAGAACTAAAGAGGACAAAATAAACATAATTTACTCTCGGAAGATCCTGAGGATTGCTACATTATGTGACGTCTCAAGAATTTCTATTTTGGGATAACATTTTTCCAGATAAGATTTATTATATATTTTTTTCAGTATATAGATATATATAAAAACAGATGCACTTATATTTCAATGCAAATATTTAACCAGAACTAATTTTTAATAAATAAATAAATCTTTAATTGTACTTTTGAATTTTAAGTACCAATTTTTTTAAAGAAAGTAATAGATATGTGTGCATTTGTTCTTTTAAATAAACAATTTGGTGAAGTTAAAAGAAAGTTGAACTCTTCCAAAAAAAAAAAAAAAAAAAAAAAAAAAAAAAAAAAGATTGAAAATTTTCCCACGTATAACTTCCTTTAATATGCTTTTTAATAATCTATTTTTCTTTGTTATGTTTATATATGCGTTTATACTTATACTTGATATGGTCAATTTTTGTGTGAAGAGGAAATTTTATTAAGGTTAAATTTTTCAATACTATTGCTTGAGAATGGTGTGTATGAAAATGTATTATTGGAATTTTAAATTTAAAATTTTGTTAGGATTTTGAATTTCTACAAATGATTTTTTTTTTTTTTTTTGAATTTCTCGATAGGTTCAAATAATACATGACACATTTTTTTTTTTAAATTAGTTTTTATTTTTTTTAGGAACTAGTGTAAATAATGTGTTAAATATATTAGAAAATGCACGTTATAGTGTTTGAAATAACTTTACACCGATGTTTCCTATTTTTATTTTACACTTTCACATACACTTTTAAGCAACCTATTTGAGAAATTTTGAAATGTAAACTTAATAATTTAATTTACATAGATGTAAAACTCATTTTTTTTACACTATTATTGCAAACAAACTATTTTTAAGGAAGTGTATAATTATAATATATTTACAACAAATGTGTACATTTGTACTTCCCATTTAAATTCACACTTACACACAGTTTCCTAAAAGGTATACTATTAATTTATAACTTGACCTTTTACATAAATTTACATAAGGTAACAATTTAAAATTATAGTGGAAAAAAAAAATTGTGCATGCACTCTGATTTTCAGTAATATGTAGTAATATATTTATTTTTCTCAAAATTATTTTGCATAAAATGATTATTGTTATTTCTTAAATAATTTTTCTATTGATATGAATATTTATAGATATTTGAAAATTATGTTTTTGCCAATGTCATTCTCAAATTTACTCAATTACATGAATATTTACCAGGAATTGATAACAAAAAATACTTTTTTTTTTTTTTTTTATGTCATTGGTAGACAATGTTGATATATACATTGATGGATGATTTTCATTTTAACTCATTACCGAGATCATGGCTTAGGATTAATTTTATCTGCTTTAATTAAGCTAGATACGAAGCTTTTACACTGCAATATTTTTTTTACTAATTAACAACTTGAACACTGTACACATGTATCACATTGAATTGATAATATTCACATTTTTTTTTAAAGAAATATAATTTTGAACAACTAATCATAATTGCATTTTATTTTTCACGTTGTGTATTTATGCCCCATTGCTGTGTTGAATGTCGACTTAAATATGGAAATGGTATTTTGATGCTCAACGCATAATCCTTTCTCTTGATTTCTGGCCAAAAATTGTCTTGAGTAAGGGTGTACTTTGAGTAACTTAATTTGCATAATACACATTTTATTACACTTACATAAAATAATTTTAGCTATAAACATTGTCATTTAACATTTATAAAATATCAAGTAATTCTAGCCGTGCCAGTAGCTTAAAACTGTTTTGCTAGTTTTGATTTCTTATTTTACAAAACAAACTATGCATGATTGTGTAAATCTAGCCTGATCTGTTTTATTTAAAAAAAAGAAAACTTTGCTAGTCACAGTATTATACATGCATAGTACACACAATCTAAAATATCTTCTACAGAATAATTACACCATTTTTTTTACATGTATATTTTTTTCAGTTGTGTAAAATATCTTTTTGCCCATTTTTAAACCTTTAAGGAAACACAAAAGTTTATAATTTTATTTTCACAATTTATTTATATTTAAAAAAATTGAAAGTTGTATTGCAGGTATTGGGTCTTGAATAAATTATGAGAAAAATAATTCATCCTCAGTCAAAAAAAAAAAAAAAATGTTTTGTACATTAAATTTATTCAAAAATTTACAAATAATATTCAGTTTTTTTTTCTTCATTGCATAATAGATTTTTTTTAGTATACTCGGATATATATATATATATATATATATATATATATACACATTTTGATATGCTAATTTTTTTTAAATAAATCATAATGCAATTTTGTTTTCATACAGGTATGGGTTTATCACCTTTCATTTTTTTAATATTTTTATTTTTTATTTTACACACTACAATTTTATTTAGGGTATTGGCACAGAAATTGCATTTCTTCAAGACACATTTTTATTTCATTTTTTACATTACAACGAACAATTAATTGTTGTGCCAAATGTGATTTTGGTTACATAAAGTAATTTATAAGTTTTATTTTGACATACACAAAGATTAAATTTTAGTTATGATGTGTTCACATAAACCTGTCTGGATCATCGAGATCTTGAAATATGTCAGTCGTGAATTAAACACATCATGTCTTCAAATACAATCACACATTCACTCATTTTAAGATACATTATTTATTTCATTTGTTAATTTACCATATTTAATAATTAATGCAGTTAACTGAGGGTTATTTTTTTAAATGATCAAATATTCTGAATTACACATTTTTTTTTATTTTTCTCCTTTACCTTAATTGACTATTTTCGTATAAACACATGGTGTTAGCAGTTTTGAATGTTTAATGATGAAGAGAATTGTTTAAGAGAAATAATAAGATTAAAAAAAAAAAGGGGGGGAATTGATTTATGATCAATGAGATCAACTGGTTTTTGTCAATGAGAATTTTGTTTTTCACACTGTATATAGCATTACTATGACTAATAAAAGAAAATTTAAATAATCATGCAAAGATTTACTAAAAAATTGTGTTTTTGGTTGGGAAATTTTCCGGAATAATATAGTAGAAAAATTTCTGGAAAATTTTCCGCTGAAAATTTCCCACCCCACATCACTAATTATAAGTAAAAAACATGCTGATTTATTTATTTTTATTTTTTTATTTATTTATTTATTTGGCAGTTATAAAATAAATGCTTATATCTCCGTTATTTAATATGCTATTGTCCCACAAACTCATCCACAAATTGAACTGGATCTATATTAAGGTATCCGAAAGTTACAGCTCATTATCCTAAAGTTACAGCTCATTTCATTCACTTAACAATACAGGATGCTTACAAACATTGATTTTTCTCAATTTATTAGCGGATCCCTGAATGTTGTCTTAAACTAATCTTCACTGAGAAACATGAAGAAGACCCAGTTTTTTAAATGTCCAATGTTTGAAAACATTTCATCAAGAGAAGTTTTTAAACTGAAAAAAAGAAAAAAAAAAAAAAAAAAAAAAACTGTTCGTTTGCAAATTTCGCTAAACTTTTGAGCAGGAGTGTAGTTGGTTATTTGCGATGATTTGGGAGTCATCGACATTTTGATCTTGTACGAAAGGATTGGCTCTTTTTTTGTACCAAGACGTCTTTCCTGCGAAATTGATAACTTGATGGAGCATAACTAATAAACGAGAACACGGTCACGCCAATCCTCTCGGACCCTACGTAAAACAATCACGACAGATAATTCTCTAAATACCAATGTCCTCCACGTTCCCATCCAAATTAAACCTCTGTGGTCACCAAATGTCTCCGCTCTATCCTTAGGGGTGAGTTCCAGGCCATCGCTAATTTTCATAGTGTAGCTATTCTAGTAGTGTAGCTAACAGTTATGCTATTTCAATGTCATCGTTTTAATGGAAACCAAATTTAACTAAGTAGTCCAATATAGAAACCAGAAAAAAAAAAAAAAAAAAAATTCTGAAATAAAATAACAGAAAATGTCTCGAAATTATATCTCATAAATCAAGTGAATTCAAATTTTGTTCGGCCTCCTAAATTTGGGAATACATGACAGCCATCGTTTTCGCAGAAGATAAAAATTGGGATGGCATGTCTCCTTTATCACTCCTAAGAGCGAGTCCCAGACCGTCGACAATTGCTCAATGCGTAGCTTCAGTGTGACGTTAAAAAACACTCAACTCTAAATTTGGGAAATTACAAAGCTGTGTCCATTACTGGCCCAGACTTTAGAAGTCAAATGAGACAGTAGTGGATAGGGCTGTCGATTGCTACTCTTGATGACATTTTTTGGTAACAGTAGTGAACACCCATAAAAAATAGTATATGTTAATACAAGATTTCAAAAAAAAAAAAAAAAAAAAAAAAAAAAGCACAATAAATGAATTTTGCACAGTTATTTTAGTCATATGAAAGTAAGAAAGTAGAAGAAATCAGTTAAAAATAAGCAGAGGCAAAGCAAACAAAATGTTATTTCCTTATTCAAAATGATAAGGAAAAACAGCAAAACCGCATATATATATATTTTTTTTTTTTAGTTAAACTAACGTTATTGTAAAACTGATTATTTGTAGTTACATATATTAATAGTAGAGGACTATAACTTTCTTCCTGAACATTGCTCAAACCTTCAGAAATATTGTAAAGCTTATTTTCCAAGTTTAAAAGTGCCCACTGGTACACTGGTGCCACTACTGGTACAGGTCTCACTACTGGTGATTTCACCGTAAGTGCTAGACTCACTAAAATATATACAGCTTGTGCGACGGCAACGTTTAATATACATACCAACTTTCAGATCAGTCAATCACGTTTAGACATTATCGTGTTCATTCTCGTAAAAATAACAAAAATGAAATCTGAAGACCTCAAAACGTATAGATACACCAAAATTTCAAAGTCGAATTTTTGTCATGATTACAAGATTTTTCTTACATATGTATGTTCGGAAAATCAAAATTAAAGGGGAAGAAAAAACGAAAAAGGCCATTATATTCATTAAAAAAGTTTCAACTTTGATAGTTACTCAATGCATTTCACTATTTAACATTAAATAAAAAATAGAATTATTATTATTATTATTATTATTTTTTTTTTTTTTTTTTTTTTTTTCAGATTAATTATGACATTTCAATAAGAGAGAATTTGCAAATAAATCTTGTTCCATATTTACACTTTTTAAAATGTTACAATACATATAAATAAATGCACCCAATACAAAAAAAAAAAAAAAAAGAAAAAAAAAGAAAAGAAAGAAAGAAAAACTACTCTAAAATAATCTGGTGTGTCACTCACACGACTTTCTCTTACCCTGAAATTTAATACTATAAATACAGCTTGCAGATTAATAGGTAAGATAACGAGTACTGTTATGTAAACCTATGTTAAACAATTCATATTAGGCTTCTGAAGAGTTTTATATGATAATTAGTTATGTGTGAGTTTCATTAATGCACCTACATTTATATAGAATTTAATTCGGTTATTAAAAATTAATTCTCTTTTTAAAAAATAATTTATTAAAATTATTATTAAAAAAATTATCTTTTATGATAAGGCAGACGATTTCCATATTAGAGAAGTAGTATAACACCAAATATCCAAAAAACGTCCATTTTATTCTCAATATTTAAAAAAAAAAAAAAAAAAAAAAAGGAAAAAGAAAAAGTACGATTTTTTTTCTAAGTTTTCGTTAAAAGTAAAAAAAATCGATAACTTTGCCTTAAAATTATCGCAGATCGATGGTTCAACCATTCGTTTTAAAGGTATTGGCGAGCTCTTTTGAAAGATACCCATCATGAAAATTTACTCCCCTCGAGGGGGGCGAGGCTCCTACATACACAAAAAAAATTTCCCAGTTGATTATCTCTATTACAAAAAATATATATTCGTTTCATTTGGTTTAGTGCAGTCTTTAGACGTTAAACTCTACTTACCTGCAATTTCCCCCACAGACGTAATGTATTAGAATTCTCTTGATTGTCCCTGTACACGAACCATTTGCTTGATCTTAAGGAAAAGCTTACTGTAGCATCCCTATATGATACACATTTAGAATACCAAGTTTGAACTTTCTGCCATAATTTGTTTTTGAGATATGCTGATAACAGACAGACACACAGACATACACACAGACCATTTGCTAAAAACATGATTTTCGTATTCAGGGGACCTCAAAACGTGTAAATATAACAAAATCTCGCGTTCGAAAATTTGACCCAAAAACAATACTTTCTCTACCTTATGGGTAAGAGAAAGTAAAAATCTACTCTATACAATATTACTTTATAATTTAAAGGCAAATTCTCAATTATAATATTTATGCGAATATAATCAAGCAAAACCATTTTTATCGTGAAAGAAAATTAAGAAATAATAAGCATTGGAATAAATAAAAATGAAATTTCATTGATTACTAATCCTGAAAGTTACTCTCTTGCAGCAAAATGAATCAGTTCAATTGGCCGGACTTTTCTTTATACTTTAGTTCCAGTATGGTTTGTAAAAAAGCAACATCTTTCCTGTATTAGTTTTGAAAGCAAAACCTGTTAGCCATTGCAGCGTAACCCGTCAAATAAGCTCAAGACAAAACGGCCCCGACAAAACAGCCCCTACAAATGAGACCAAAGGACAAAACAGCCGCAACAAATCGTCCCCAACAAAATAGTCCCGACAAAATAGCCCTGACAAAACAGCCCCTTCATAATAGCCTCGACAAAACAACATCGGCAAAATAGCCGCATAA
Organism: Salticus scenicus; assembly: GCA_963930645.1. Lineage (NCBI taxonomy): Eukaryota > Metazoa > Arthropoda > Arachnida > Araneae > Salticidae > Salticus > Salticus scenicus. The sequence continues at coordinate 176,089,386 of OZ005657.1, forward strand.
AGATAAAATAGTCCCGAACACCCTATGGAGTTCTACACTGTAAAAAAAAAAAAAAAAAAAAGTAGATTTACAGCATAATATGCTGGCAATATGGGTGCATGGAGGGAGGAAAGTAAAAAAGAAGTTATTTACAGCAGAAACAGCCGTAAAAGAGTATTTTTTTACAGATGTTTCCGCTGTAAATTGCCTTATTTAACAGCAGAATGTGCTGGCAATATGGGTACCAGCACATTTTGCTGTAAAAGCTTCCGTTTTTTTTTTTTTTTTTTTTTTTTTTTTTTTTTTACAGTGTAGCCCATAGATATAGTAATTGATATATATTGATGATTGCGTTGTAAAATCTGATTTCTTTTCACTCTGGCAACAAACGCTCATTAAAGTGGATGACGTGTAATGGAGCTAGTTATAGTTATAGCATCAAAATGCGCGAAAAGGTTTCAGATGCTAAAATTTATGAAAGATTTATAAGTTACTGAGGAAGGGGGGGGGGGACGAGGAAAGTTACACAAGCAGTTTCACTTTAATGTCCCTATCTTTTGGATAACGCCGATATTTAGTGAATTATGCCATTTTCATCTACAATATTTCACACTCACAAAAAATATTAACTATTACACGTCCAGGGACATCAACGTGATACCATTTTGATCAGCAAAGCTCCATCATTTGGCGTTCTTCTGAAACGTTATTTAACAAAAGGACTATGTATAGGTGCATTAACCCATTAAGTGCCGTCGGCATATATATAGGTCACTGGCGCATAGCGTATCTATTACTGCAGGTAAAATTTAACCGATTTAAATACGAAAAAATAAATAAAATATTTTGTTAAAAAATAAAAGAATTTACAGAAACTCTAAAATATGGGTTGTTAAAAATAGAAAAACATGCAAAAGGGAAAACATTATTTTCATCTACTACTTTTTTAATTCGTAATTTTTTAATCAGTAATTTGGGAAGTTTGTATACTACAGATGCTGAGATTTAATCTTTCTTTAAATTGGGTCAATCGTAATTAACAGCACCACCTACAGGACGATATATCTCAAAAGCTAATAAGCATTAATTTAAGTCAATCTTTAACAAAATATTAACCTTAGTTAAATTCCGTCTATTGATTTATGATATTCAAAATTTTACTAAATCGTCATACACGCATAAAGACAGATAGACCTGAAAATGGGTGAGTACTATTCAGGACATCTCAAACCGGTAAATTTAACGAAAAAGAAAGAAGTAGACAATTTTCATTAAACTGTTACTTTCTTCTTGTGTGTGTAGAAAGTAACTAGTATGTTATGGCAATCACAAATCTTTCATCTATATCATTCTCTGTAGCAACGTCAACTATCGGTTAACGTCCACAAAATTTTAATTAGCAAAACTTCTCGCAATATACATTTTACATACCCAAATTTTTTAATAAATTTTGAAATATAGTAACCTGAAAAATCGCAGAAAGGAATAAAAACACCATCTCTCGGGCGATATATATTAAAACAAAAAACACACTAAAAAAAAAAAAAAAAAAATCTAAAATAGGTAAAAATTTTTAAGATATTTGGGTAAAGCAATGTTCCAAATTGGAAAGTTCTGTTTACAACCCAAAATTTCAACCTAAATTGGGTAAGAGACCAATATGGGATAGAATTGTTTTGAGGTTTAATTTTTGCAGTGTACATACGTATACATAGAAAATGTTTACATTTTGTTTAGATCATCTACGCATGCTAAATATATATATATATATATATTTTTTTTTCCTTTTATTTATTTATTTATTTATTTTTTTTTTTTAAATAAGGGGTTAGTGATACAATATTTTCTACAACGTCTTTATTTATTATAGACAAAAATATAAAATAAGACAGTGAACCATACATAACAAGTTTGTAAAACAGAACTTTCCAATTTGGAACATCGCTTTACCCAAATATCTTACAAATGTTTACCTATTTTAGATTTTTTTTTTTAACCGTGCAATTAAAATTAAAACTCAATAAGCATAATTTTCAATAATGTATTACATACCAACTTTAGTGTATCTTTTAATAACAGAGAAATTGAGATATAATTTTCTTGTAAACAAAAAATTAACAGCATCGCCATTCGGCCGATATGATTTTAATTTGTATCAATTTAGTTTTTTAAAGCATTAATATCAAATACCTAGTTTTGTGAGCTTATACGCTGTAGAATACTTTAAATAGGATTCAAATGCAAAATAGCAGTGCAGTTTTTCGATCGATGTTCACCCAAACTGAATAAGAAGGGATTTTCATAATGTACATATTAAACACTAAGCTTGGCATAGTGCACGATTTGAGTTGCTTTTAATTGAATCAATTTAGTCAAAGCATAAAAGTCCCATGTTTTGAGTGATCTACGGCAAAAGTTAATGAACGCCAATTTATTTCAAGATTCGACTAAAAATCAATTTTCTGTTTAGTGGTTTCTGAGTTACAGCGACCACAAAATTACACAAAACTGACACACACAGACAGGTTTTTTCCTTGAAAAGGTTGAACCGAATCCAATAAATCTCAAAAAGTGTAAATTCATGGAAAACCCCAAATAGAAAATTTTCACATATCCTTTATTTTTCTTCTTATGTATATAGAAGAAAGTTACAAACCCATTTTTCAAAAAATAGTCATTTACAGTTGACTAAAATGCATAATACTTTACATTAAAAAATGACTGTAAATATGAAAAAAAATAGAAGAGAAAAGAAAAAAATTAGATTTCAAATAAATTAGAAATAAAGAAATAAGAGCTTTCATGAACTAATTACTTTTTTAAATTATATTTAACTTCAATAATATAAAATTTTTATTCACCATTCATTTGTTTAACATGCATTTCTTTTTAACCACCACTTTGGTGGTTGTTGCCAGATTCTTCAGTTGGAACCAAATATCTCTGGTCGAGAACTAGGGCATCATATATCCGTATAAATTATTGCACTATTTATGTTCTAGCGTTCCAATAAAAAAATTGTTCCATCAAGTAGGGTTACAGAAGAAAAAGGCACGCGGTTCGGCCTAATTCGTACTTTTTTCTTTGTGCTGTTATCTTCGGAATGTTTCTTCGGATATGTTGTTCCGGGCTAATTTGTCGGGGCTATCTTGTCGCCGTATTGTCAATAGATATTTTGTCATAGGTGTATTTTGTCGTTGCTAATTTATTGGGGCTATTTTAATGAAACTATTTTGTCTTAGAGCTAATTTATCAAGGTTATTTTTAGGGCTAACTTGACTGGGGTTAACTTGCAGGGGAAGGGGCGATTTTGTCTTGGCTAAATTGTCCTATTTAACCACACGTTTTCCTAGTACATTGACAAATTTGCACAAAATTATGTAAAATTTTAAAAAATCAAAGCACTGCATGACAATCGTTGTTAGTCATCAGACACAAAAGTTGTTTTATTTTACCATATATCTTTAATGATGTTTCGTCTGATGATCAGTTTGGCTCTAAGACTTATCAGGCGACTATTTTGCCTGGTACAGTTTTCATTTTCCTCAAATTTGACTGGTTAGTCAAATCGTCAAATGAGAAGATAAAAATAAGTTGTTCCAATCTTGTCAATCATCTAAGAACAATTTGTTTGGCTAGTCAAAAGACTGATTATTATTATTATTACTATTATTTTATTCATTCATTTGTTCGTTTGCTTTTTTATTTTTGTCTCCTACTGACAAGTTAGGTTAGTCAACCGAAACCGAACAATTTAACCCGACGAATCTGGCGGGATAGTGTAATCGCCGAATTTGAAATTCGAGTATTTAGAAGTCTGAAATGGCTTCGTTGACGTCATTTCGGCTGCATTACCATATTTGTGATAATTTTCGTTTTAGAAAGAGACCAAGAGATTTTAATAATCAGGGAATCGAGATTACAGTCAAAAGTAAGTGCTAAATACTTTATTTTATAGTATAATTTTTTTTTATTGTAAGCTTTGTTAGCCGTTTGCTCTCGAAAGTCGCCTCTCAGGCGACATTCTATTCTTTACTTCAACTCGAAAGTCGCTCGAGAGGCACCATGACTAATTAAGCTACTGTATATCCTATATCAACCAGTAACGTTGTACAACTGAAAGTGCTATAATAGGCGTAATTTAAAAAAGAGACTCCACCTACATTTATTACTAAATGGCTTTGGGCGTTGCTTGCTTTGGACCAATAGCCAACGTCGATATTGCAAAACATAAAAAAAATTTCGTACGAATGAATATTTACGTAGTATCACGGATTAGTAGAGTCTAAAGGATATATAACGAATGTTACGGAAAGCTAGTAATTTTCATCTTACATATAGAGGGCTACCAGATCTCGAGAATCCACCAATCAGCGCGTTTGTTTAAATTTGTAGCGGTTCATTGGTCGTTCTCGGAAATCGGATGATGACAGAAGCCGAAGGGGCGGGCTTTCACTTTCTTCCGATAAGTTTCAAAGATACTACACCAGGCAGCGATCGAATCGTTTTCCTCTACTCGGCTGAATTAATGCGGAAAAGAAAGCTCCGTTCACCGCGCTGGCTGCCCTATCTCGTTTATCATCCTATAGATTCTCTTAATCCGTGCGTAGTATGTATATTTATAAAAAATATGAATAACGGTTACCTTTTATTTTTATGGAATTATACAAATATTTGAAACTGTTGGCTTTTCCGCCACTAATGTTTCTACTGTTATCGTTGGTTGGATTTCATTGGAAGTATCCCATTTATCTTGGTACATAATCTGTGAGTGTTTCTAGCAAAATAGTTGCAAAAGTTTTTTGTTGCCCTGTTAAGCGAGAGTTTTGATAAATACAATTACTAATTTGTTTGTAGTACATATTTTTGAAATAATTTTGTGGCATTAAAAGTTATCGCAAGTACATTGTGAACTTACAGTACTGCACTCTTACAAAATTATTTCACTTATGGGGTAATAAAAATCTAACCAAATAACGAAATTTGTAGCAGCGAGGATGAGTTTGATTTGGCGATGTTTAGATCGACTGATAATACTCTGAATGAAGGAAATAGCGATCAAGACGACAGCAGTGAAGATAGTGATGATGAGGAAATAATTAGAACAAAAAAAAAAAAGATTAGAATAGAAAGCGAAAGTGAAGATTATTCTGTTCCAGATGTTACAGAAGAGGAAGATAGTGGGAAGTTCTGAATGGGAAGATTTTACGGAATCTACAGAAATAATTCAAAGACTACAATTTAAAGTGGTGAAAATTCTGCAAGTCCCAAAGTTGGTGTAAATGTCACGGAACCGGAACCATTGCATTTCTTTATATTATTTTTTACCGATCAACTTGTTAATATAGTTGTAAATGAAACAAATAAATATATCCATAATAAATTGGAAAAAAAAAAACCCGAAAAAGTCTGTATGAAAAAACCGGAAAGAAGTAACAACGCAGGAATTCTTGTTATTCATAGTGGTCATCTTAAATAAGGGAACCATGCCACTTGCAAACATCCAACAATATTGGTCGACGAATGACAATAATTAAACTCCTTTTTCCCCAATGTGTTTTCACGAGACATGTTTAACCAAATTTTTTGGATGCTACATTTGAAGACAATTACGCCCTGCCCTACAGATGTAAAAACTCGTTTACAGCGAACTAGTTGGAAGAAATCAGTGCGAGGCGAAAATATATGTGTCGATGAATCCGTTGTGCATTTTCAAGGGAAATTTTCTTTTATGACTTACAATCCTGCGAAACCAAAGTAGTAAGGAAATAGGATTTATGTACTCTCCGATTCAGGAACTAGATATATATGTGAGATTCTTCCATATTATGGAAGCATAACAACAGAACACTTGATAAAAGCTGACCTACCGGTGACTACTAGAATTCCTTTGCACTTGTATCAAATAATATTAAATTCTGTTCCTGGTGCACAAGGCCACTATATGTTTATATCATATTTCACTATAGATACTGTATGAGTCTTGTGCTAGCCAAAGAATTGACTAAATTGAAATGTCGCCTGACCGGCACAATACAAACAAAACAACAAGGATCTCAGATTGCTGTAAAGAAACCAAAATTTGGAGAAAAATAAAACAGTAGCATATCATAAAAATAATACTTTGATCTAGGCTTTGAAAGATAAACGGGTTGGGACTATGCTGACGAACTGGTGTGATGCAGACTTGACTACTGTAAAACGGTTTTAACGAGATGGTGTTGAAATTATGGTTAAAAAAAAATGTTCAAAAGTATATGAAATATGTGGGAGGCGTTGTTCGTGCTAATAAATATACGCAAGCGTCGTACTCTCCGACCTTTTTTCAGGACAGTTTCAGAGATAAGAAATTTTCGTCTTTAATGCCACCACTAATTCCATGCAGAAATACTTCTAGTATATTTATAGTAATGTGTCATGATTATATAAGGTAGATATTACTTTTTAAAATAAGTGGTACCAATAAATAGGTAAATTTCTCATCTATGAGAGTGTCCTGAAAAAAAAGGGCGGAGAGTATGACCCCTGATATACGTTTCCATGTTAAAATGGGGGCGCAAGTTATTTTTCTGGGGATTGGAAATATGCGTGACCAATTTCTACATTTTATATTATATAATATATATATATATATATATATATATATATATATATAAAGATGAAGAGAAGAAGAAGAAAATCTGTAAAAATTGATTTTCCAGGAAAAAGTTGATTTTATTTTTTACATTTTGTTAAACACCTCAAAAATATAATTATCATTACCTTTCTCTTCTTAATATTTAAATAGATATTGAGATACAAGCATAAATATTTCTAATTAAGAGTAATATATTTTTATTTGCATCTTTAAGTTAAAGTTCTCTTATTTTAAGTAATTTGTCCAATGAAAATTTAAAAATTTTAAATGAATTTCGATATTTATCCTAACAAATAATAAATAATTTTTGTACTTTTGCACTTTTTTAAAATTAAATTAGCACTTTTTTAAATTAAAAAAAAAAAAAATAATAATAATAAAAACTTTTTTCTTTTAGGATGTCTTGTAATAATAATAAACTCTTAGTTTCGTTGGATATGATTTTACTTTTTTTTAATGTGGAAAATAAATTTTCGATTTAATGCCCTGTTGATAAAATATTTCTATAACAATGTGGAAAAAATATATTGGAGCGAGGGTGGCAGCTAAGTACACAGATGCTATTAACTTATATTTACAATTATTATCTCTACTTATGGGGGGTGAAGGGTAGCTTTAATTACTTTAAGTTACCAATATATATATACCTGGTGATTTTTTTTTTTTTTTTTTTTTTTGAAAAAAAAAAAAAATAAAATAAATAAGAGAGAGAGAAAATTACAGTACTTTAAAAAACATGCTGCTAAAATAAGATAGATGGCATTAGTCCCGGTTGATGTATGACCAAAGCTGGTTTTTTGTGCCAAAAATGTAACACGCAGTGAATCTGAGATACTCCATTACCATGTTCTAGATGTAGTAGTTTCAGTTGATAAATCACTCATTTAAGAGAAACAATTGGTATAATTAAACCGGCTTGAACATTTAAACCTACTCACACCACGAGAAACATGTGCAAAATCTTTAAATCTATTTCCTTCTTGAAGTAGAAGTTAGAACTTGATCAAGTTTTTTGTTTTTTTGTTTTGAAGCTAACGCTAGATCCGAAGTGAACCAGCCGTTGGGATTAAAAAGCAGGCGTAGCTGCAACCGTTGTTAGTAGCATTAGGGAATTACCACTATGACGTAGGTTTTTTTTTTTTTTTTTTTTTTCTAAGATTCCTTTTATCAGCAGGATATTTGGATATTGAAGAAGGAATATTTTGAGCTGTCTGTAGAGACATGGCAAAACTTGAGTTAGGAACAGATGAACTAAGATCCAAAAATATTGTTGTAAAGAGTTATATTTTATAGGCAAGTTTTGTCTTTTTTTTTTTTTTTTAATCTTTAAGGATGTCTTGTAATAAAAATAAAATCTTAGTTTCGTTGGATATAATTTTACTTTTTTTTTAAATGTGGTAAATAAATTTTCGATTTAAAGTTGCCTGTTGATAAAATATTCCGATTAGAATGCGGAAAAAATATATTGGAGCGAGGGTGGCAGATAAGTACACAGGTGGTATTAACCCATTTTCAGCCAAAGGTGCGTAAACGCACCATTTCAGTAAATATTTTTTAATTAACACTGTGACGTGTATTTTTCACTAATTTTATTTTTCTGCTATTTTTAAGGGTTCTGAAGACATCTATAAAATATTCGTAATTCAATTAGAGTAAACACTTTCTCTTGAGAAATTTTCAAAATACGCAAGTGTACTAACTTGAAACGATTATTGAAATATTCTAATTTTTGAAAATGTATAATTATTCCAATTGAGATTAAGCATATACTTTTATAATGGATTAATGTTCCAAGTTGCGTAAATAGAATAAAAATAAAACAAATGTCATAAAAATTTTAGAAATTTTCATTTAAATTTATTTTTATTTAAATATGCATCATTTTATTTCTTAACTAAAATATAATTTTTCATGCACGAAACTTATTTTGTGTCTTAATAAATGTAATTTAAGCATATTTCAATGAAAACAATACCACATTTTATAAAATTTCTATGCTTGGCCTAAAATGGGTTAACTTATATTTATAATTATTATCTCTACTTGTGGGGTCGAGGGGTAGCTTTAATCATTTAAAGTTACCGATATATATATACACCGGGTAATTCAAAATAGATGTTACATACAGCGATTATCTCGCAAACTAAGAAAGACAGAAATATATTTCCAATTACAAAATTGGTGCAAATTAAGAGTACATTTAAAATATGACATTTTTTGTACAAGGGGCTGTATATATATTAAAATACGAAATTTAATTTTTATACGGCCCCTCTTATCATATAACTTATATTGAGAAAAATATTCTCCCCGCTTTAAGAAAGAGAAAAAAAAAATCTTCCGAAGTTAAAATCTCGCTGAGTTATTGCAATTTGAAAATTATGACTTATACTACGTTATTTTGAATTTTGGCATCTACGAGATAAGGAAAATTAAAAAAAAAAAATTCCTTCATTTTAAAATAGCAACAAAAATCATTCAAACACATGAAATCAACAGTTTCAAGAACGTAATGCAAATTTACATTATTCCGTATTGTTAAAAAATTTAATAGTTAAATTTCTTAGGGGGGGTCATCTGCAAATTACGTTAAGAGAGGTAAAAAATTTAAAAAACTAGCAAAACCGTGTGAAATTTTTGCACTTTATTTCTTTTTACCACTTTTCATCAGTGTTGACAAATTTTAATGACTTCGGCTCTTTAACAATTCCAACAATTTTGAAAAGTGTTAATGACTTCGGTTTGTCTGTCTGTCCATCCGTCTTTCTGTCTGTCCGCGCTGTAACTCCCGTAAATATTCATGGAATTTACTGAAACATATATATTATTTTTTGAGTTCACTATCGGATGTTCCTTATTGAAAATGGAGTGAATACCTCTGCTAGCTTGAGAATAGGGACACCCGAAAGTATTCCAAAGCACTGTGTTCTACGATAGGTATTTTTATAAACCATATTTTAATACCTTTAATTTACGCATATATTAATAAAATTGAAATATGTTATTCAAGTTTCTATCGGATATTTTCCATAGAAAATGGAGTATATATCATAATTGGTTTGTATACAGGGACACCTGAAAACATTCCAAAGCATTGCGCTCTATCTAAGATATTGCTATAAACCAAACTTTAATTATCTTTGCATAAATCTTAATGAAATTAAAATATGTTATTCATATGCAAAAAATAATACTTTCTATAGTGTACAGTACGATTAGCATTAGATTTTCAGGGCACACAAAAATATTCAGTTAAGTTGAGGGTTATTTTATACATTTGTGGAATTGAATTTTCGTTTACACACAGAAAATTGGAAAATCGAAACTTGTCAAGAAACGTGCCATTTTTGTGATAGTACACAGCCTTGGGATATTTTCTCTAGGAGCTATTTTATCGTGACAATTTTATTTTTATGGAACTGTTTTTTCGGGGCTAAAATGACGCGTTAATTCTGTCCTAGATATATTTTGTCGAGATAAATTTTAGAACTCATTTAACGGGGCTATTTTTTCCTGGGATTGCTCTGTCGGGCTTTTTTATTAGCATTATTTTTGTCCTGAAGCTATTTTATCATGACTGTTTTGTCTTGGTCTAATTTATCAGGGCTATTTTGTTTTTCGGCTATTTTGATCGGAGCTACTTTATCAGGGCTATTTTGCCTGGGGTTATTTGATTAAGGGTTATTTTCCGGGCTGAATTGTCGGAGCTATTTTATTGGGACTATTTTGTCGGGGATGCTTGTTCGGGGTTACTTTGTCTTGGGCTATTTTGTTGGGGCTGTTTTGTCGGAGCAATTTTATTGTGGCTATTTTGTCAGGGCTGTTTTGTCGGGGATTATTCTAATTCTTCGGGGCTACTTTTTCTTGGGCTTTTTTGTCAGGGCTGTTTTGCCGGGGGGATTTTGACGGGGTGCCCCATTGTAGGGTGTTTATAGTGCTTATTTACAAATTTATTGTGGTTATGTGTGATCACGTAGGGTCCTAGGCCTACAGGTGGAATGCATTCCATGGCAGGGTCTTTCTGAAGAGCCCTAGCTCATATTTACGCAAGTTTCGAAGAAAACCATGGAGAACTCCCAATAGCAAGGTTGAGTGTGACCTAGAATCGTACCCAGTACTTCCCATCTACCGGCTTTAAGCGCAGTTTTACAAATTATCCTTCATGAAGGGCATGTACAGTCGGCTGCAAAATTATTCGAGCACTAGCAATAATCCTTGCCAAAAAAAAAAGTACACTTAATACAGCTTTGTTAAATAAATCCTTGTCGAGTCATGTTCTTAATCAGTCTAAGATTCGACAAGGATTTACTTAGCAAAACAGTCTTAAGTGTACTTTTTAAATATAGGAATTATTGGCTAGTGCTCGAATAATTTTGCAGCCGACTGTACACCACGTAAGACGCCACAAAAATGTATCGGGGCATGCTTGTTAAAAACGTTGTGTTGCACTGATTGAATATTTGTATACTACAGAATCGTTGTATAAACTTTGCATCCACTTAAGTAAGGTATAAGTTAACAAAGCTGAGCAGAGAGATTTTAAATTTAATGTAAAATCAGCCGCAACTACTATTCGGCACCCAGGAGCTGAAAAACTTACGATCTATTCGACTCCCGTCATTAAGTGCTGCCCTCTGTATTTTACTATTGTAACTGAAGAAGATTTTAAATGATAAATTGAATATAAAGTTTTTTAAATCATTTAAAGACAAGATGGTTTGATTTTATTAAAATTAGATTTTTAAATTTTAACCATAATTTTATTTTTTAAACTTATTGTTTATTGTTTAATTTCATAAATAGATGCTTATAACCGATATGAAAAGCTTGGTCAGTAAAGTGGTATTTTAATAATTGACTGAAAAATTAAACAATTCAAAAAGGAACAAAAATATACATCCCTATTTAAAAAAGAAAAAAAAAAGATCTTTTATTTGATTACAATTACAATGCATACTATGCATATCCGAAACAGTAAAGTGATCTAGAAAATTCTATAAAATATTTAATTGAGCTCTATAATAGAAATATGTAGCTAAAAATAAAGTTAAAATATTTTCCAACAAAATAATCATTATCTTTTTTATTTAGTTACTTAGAAGGAAAAAAAAAAGCAAGAGAGTGAGAGAAAGTGAAAAAAGAATAAAAAAAAGATAAACTGTAAACATCCTTTATTTTATGAAAATTTGACATATTAATAATACACTTATAAACAAGCACTATATTGCAAACTAACGAATACAGAATAAAAGATTTTGAAAATAATTTTTTCTTCACCTTTTCATTGAAAAGTTTTGATTTTAATCAAATATGAAAAAAAAAAAAAGTTTATTTAAATCTTGATTTTGCATACAACAAATTGTGTGAGGGCTAGTGGTCTGATGGTCTAGCAGCATCCTGAACAAAAACAATATTTTGATGGTGGAGCTATAATGATGTTCTTGCATGACCAGTTGTACCAATTTAGGCCCAGATCACACTGGATTGAGTTATCTTCCAAATTGGACAAACAATCGCAGCATTTCCACTCTATTTGAGCTATGGCTTGTTTTATCTCCTCAACAATCAAAAAAGCGTCTGGATCAAAAAATGGTTTTATTGTTTCCAAATCTATTCTCTTGTCCCTCAGTCGTTGGAAAGGTACAATTTCTGGGACTGGAATGACTGTCACTTCGTCCTCTTGAATTAGTTGACCATCAGATTTCATGCATCTTTGATCATCATTTACAAAATATTGTAAAATTGTTTTTATTTTTGTGCTTTCGGTTTTGTTTTTTAGAAAATGTTAAAGAAAGGAGTTGCTTTTCTTTTCTGTACTCGCCTAAGGCCAATCACCGTTTGCTAAAATTTTTTGATTGCCATACTTTTTAATCGATTTTGGTACTTTTACTTCTGACAATTCAACTATAGTACTAGCAGAACTAGCGGCCTTCTGTGTAGCTTGTTCCATTTGAACAGTTTGATTATGGTTATCAGTTGTTGTGTTTGCCAGTGTTGTATTTGGCGCATCCTCATGTTCAAAAACTATTTGCTTGTCATGCAGCATCAATCCATGGATTTCCTTTAATTTTTGCAAATAATAATCATACCTGTCTCTTGACATTGTTGATAAGGTTGAAGAGATCCCTTTTGCTAATGTAAAAGCTTCTCTATACTTCTGGGACACTGTTGTTGGTTGTATGGGCTGTTGAAGGGTGGTAATACTAGGCTGTTGTATTTACCGCTGACTTCTGGAATTTGTAAAAACTGGGTAAGAGGATAAAAAGTAAGTTTTGTCCATCATAGATCTTGTTTCGATATTTTTTTTATTACATGCTGTGCAGCAAATTCTGTTAAAATCTTTCTAATCTCCACCTCAATATCATCAACACTATCGTTGATAACTCCCCCTCCCCCAATACATCTGTATTGCTCTGTGATCTCGTTCTACAGATGGTGAGGATACAGGTGCAATAAGGTCCTTAAAAAAAATTTGGCAGACCACTATGTCTTGTAGTTAAAGTTTTTAATTTCTTATTTAGGCTTTCAAGACGATTGGCTGCTCTATTCATGAACATTAATGATTCATTTTGTGCATAAAGCACTCACTCCTGTAGTATGTTGTGCCAGTTATCTATAAAATAGTTTTTTAATCTTTCTAAACATTGAAGAGATAACTAACAGAAATGAATATTATAGCATTCTTCCGATTTTGAATTTTCAAGATTAGAAAATACAGTTAGAAGCTTTTCTTTTGAGCTTGAATCAATGGTTGGACTTGAGCATGAATTTTCCGTTTAAAGGTTTTAAGGGCATGAAACAAATTTTCACCTTTGCATAAGGAAATTTTTCCGTAAAAATATTTATTTCTGTCTGCAAAATCTTTGTCCTCTATAAAAACCTTAACATTACTCCAAGCAGTATTGCAGTCTTTGAAATAATCCATTATGGTTCCTACACGGTTTACTCTATGGTCCGATGGTTTATTCTATGGTCCTACACGGTCCTGGGCCCACCAGCGGCCGAGCGGTTCTGCGCTCAAAGCTGGTAGATGAGAGGTGCCGGGTTCGATCCCAGGTCGCGCTCATCGACCTAGCCGTTCGGAGTTTTCCGTGGTTTCCTCCGAAACTTGCGTAAATACGGGCTAGGACCCCTTAGAAAGACCCCCACGGAGGGCATTCCCCCTCTAGGCCTAGGACACACCAGGAGTCAATCGGCCTTAAATCCTACAACCAACCAACCTACACGGTCCTATGGTTTACTCTCTGATCTCAGTATGAACAATGATACAATTTCACTTTCTCCATTGCCATCAATGGCCAGTAAAATGAACAAAAGAAGTTTATAATTGTTTAATTTATAAGTGGCATCAAACATTATGATTTCTAGAAATTTATTAAAGGTGGACTGCATCCTCTCATCTTGAAAAAAGATCCCTATCAATTCGTTTGTGTCATTGTCATATGCGATTTTTACAATTGCATCAGAAATCATTTTCATTTCATCTGCCAATTTTTGCAGGTCACATTTTTGAGTATTATTTGAATGTAATATTGTTGACAAATTGTGAAATTGTTTTAAAATTACAGGTCTTCCACCTCTTTGAGACATTAAATGTGCCTGTAGTTTTTTATTGTCACCTGATTTTAGAACAACTTCTGCCTCTTAATTCTTTCTCATTCAATCTCAATTGTTCAGGAAGATGGAGAAAAGTTTCTTCTAAAAGAATACGGCTAGTATGTTCCATGTTTACTTCCTTCACCAGGAGAAAACATTGATTTGAAGTCAACTTAAGTTTAAATTGGCATCTAAGCTTGCTACATTTAACATTAGGCCTAATGTCTTTAGCTTGGGACACATGGCGTTTTTCGTCTTTTTTTGTAAGTGTAAATCACTTTTTTTTTTAATACAATACCGTCAGGCTATTTTTCACATTTGGTAGCAACAAAAATGACAAAATTGTCCTTTCCATATTTTTCTTTAGCAGAAACAAATTCAGAGAACGACGAAATTTTTTTTTAGGTGTTTGGCCCTGAAAAGGGCTGTTGTGCTTTATTCATACTACTAGACATTAATACAACCTCGTAGTCGTAGCTGAAGAAAAAAAAAATCAAAGCAGTCTTTGGGGACTGCCGATAGAAGTGAAAACTAAGTAACTTGTGAATTGTATCGTCCAGCTATTAGACTAGCATATTAGCACTTTATCAATGTGTAAAATAAATTTTAAATTAAAAATGACGTCAATTTTCGTGAGATGCATAATTTATTTTTATTTTATTAATTTTTTATTGTTCACGTTTAGATAAATGTATTTATTTTCCTGTTAGAAAAAAAAAATAAATAAAACTCGTATTTTTTTGGCAACAATTAAATTACAAATAAAATTTAAATGGCTAATTTCTTGCTATTATTAGCTTACAAAATTGCTATTTTATGCATAAAAATAACAAAAACAAAGATTTTTTCGGAATAAAAGGCAGCCAACTTTGTAAGTTAGGGTATAAGCTATCTCCATTACAAATTTCATCGAAATCCGTCGAGCAGTTTTGGCGTGAAACTCAGTTAAATAAATTCACGGACATTCACATTTATAATATATATAAGATTATTTGTATCATACAAGGATGGAAAGCGTCAGCTGACGATGACGGAAAATCAGGAATTTTTCTTCACCCAAAAGTGCTCAACGCGCCTAAAGAAGTTTTCACTTCAAAAAAATCTTATTGAAAAACAACCTCAACTATAGATACAGAGAAACGTGACCGAACCGCAGAAAAAACTAACTCGAAATGAAAATGATCTTAAATATCTAATCAGTTACAATAATGAACGACAGATGGCAGCACTAAGGCAAAAGAAACTGACTCGAAATGAAATCAAATCAGTTACAATCAAGGCTTGTTACAATAATGAATGATGATGGCAGCACAAAACAGTGGGGCCCGATTAGCCGATAAGCAATCGAACCCCAGGTTCCGAATAGCCACTTCCAGTGGCGGATCCAAAGGAAGGGGGTGTCTAGGGGGCTGAAGCCCCCCCTCCCCGCTAAAAGCATTCACATAACTTATAATTAAGGGAAAGCTTAAATTCATATTTGAATGACTGAATAACAATTTTGGTAAAATCAATTTAAATAATTACACTGCTCGGCATGAAAATTGCCTCTGACATTATTTCAGCCTATTATAATGTAAAATGACCTCCTGAATCCGAATATGACGCCCATTTTGCCCTATCACCCACCGTTTTTTAGGAATGGCTCCCTATTTTTTATCATTTTTCGGTGATTTTATGGCTATAAATTTGATTTTTAGGAGGGGAGAGGATTATTTTAACCGTTAAATATCTTCTGAGGGGCTACAGAGTTGGAAAATTGTAAAACATGGACATTTGCGACAAGGGAAAAATTTTGGGGGGGATTTGTTACTGAAATTGTGCATTACATATCTTATATTTTTTTAATCTGTTATTAATGTTATTTTTTAAAAAATCATGTTTTTTTTTTTTTTTTAGGTGTTGAATTATTTTTCATTCTTCAAATCAAATTCATGGTCATAAAATTATCGAACAGGGATTAAAAAAAAAAATTAAGGTAAGGGGTTGTGTATCTAGAAAACTGAGTGACTATGCAAAACGGGAGTCATATTCGGATTCAAAAGGTTATTTTACATACTAATCAGCAAGAATGGTATCAGATCGATTTTTTTTTTTTTTTTTTTTTTTTGCAGAGCAGTATTATCTGTCATAGTTAAGGAAACATCAGCAATCGAAAACCTCTCTAAAAGTTCATCTCTATGTAAAGGCCACCTCCTATAAGGGTAAATTTTTCTCGCTTTTTTTTTTTTTTTTTAGTGCTAGAGGCCTATTTCAGTCGGTACAGTTGTCGCATTTTTATAATACACTCTTAATTAGTGATGGGGATTTATTGAATGAAGTCCCCCCAAGGCCCAACTTTGACATGAGTCCCCCCCCAAGGTACCCCTATTTCAGTCGGTTTATTGAATGGGGATTTATTGAATGAAGTCCCCCCAAGGCCCAACTTTGACATGAGTCCCCCCCAAGGCCCAACTTTGACATGAGTCCCCCCCAAGGCCCAACTTTGACATGAGTCCCCCCCCAAGGCACACCTTTGACATGAGTCCCCCCCCCCCAAGGCACACCTCCCCTTCATTGGGAAAAAGAGAAAAAACGTTGTTTTGCGGCTATAAGACAGTTTGGACTTCCAACGTTATTTGTTACAATATCTGCAGCTGAAACACATTGGTTTGATTTAATGAAAACTTTATCATGGAATTTAGATCGTCACGAATTAACTAAAGAAGAATTTGTCGATATTAACAAGTTTAGCAGTAGGCCTCTGGCACTAAATTAAAATCTGTCAATGTCAGATTTTCATGTTTTAAATAATGAAATAATGTCGTGTCTGTATAATTTTTTTAAACTATATTGATTTACCTCGATTCAATGCCCATGTACAGTCACCCAAAAAAAAAACGCCACCCCCCCACCTAATTTTGCCGTAAATTATCGTAGAAACATGCGACTGGTACCAATCAGTTTGTAATAACGTCTAGTTTATAATGTTATAGTTAGATTTTACTTAGGGGGTCGTCTACATATTAAAACTGACATCAACTTCATTTTTTTCAATGGTAACCCCCATTTTTTATAATTTATTTGAATTCTTTGGATCAAATCATCACGGAAAATGGTATAGTTTATATATTTCGCTCAATATTTCATAGAGTTATAAGCTGTCAAAGTTTGGGGATGCTAATGTTAAATGAATGTGACAAACATTAAATCATATCTTCCGAAATAATTATGATATTTAAATTCTGTTTTTTTTATTCGTTAGAATGAAGTGACCCAAACATATTGCATGCAAATTTTTGCTAAAAAAACATTTTTTGAATTATGAAAATTATTAATAAATTCATATTTGAAAAAATTATGAATTATGACCTATGTTAATTTTCGCACGAATAGAACGGGCATCATCAAAAACATGGGTTTCCAAATTTACAGCTCGTTCCTAACATTATTTTTTGAGTTACAGTGATATTTCACTTTTTATTCCTGTTAGGGGGCCGTCACTTGTTATAATCTGTATCCTCTATAAGTAAATGTTTGTATATAATTTGACGGAAAGCTATTTTAATTTACCTTTATGTTATTTTTATTGTTTCCTAAGCAATATTTCGATGTTTATTATACAAATTGGCATATTTTTGTAAAGTTATCACAATGTAGGCGAGGGATTGTGAAAGAATTTCAAAAGAAAAGAAGCCCCGCCTCTGATTCGCTGAAACACTATTTTAAAAAAAAGACAAATTTGCATATTCCTATTTGACTCTGTATGTGACGCTGGTATGCATAAATCACAATGGTATTTACTACATCGATTATTGAAGACAAAACTTAAATGATTTAATTACAAATATGCAAAATTATTTTGCTTTATATTATAAAGTTTTAGAAAATTTGTGAAAAGGCGTGGCTTACGGTACAAGAGAAGAATAAATCCCATCCTAATATGTTAAGTCTTTCTTCATAAGTATTAAATATCTTTTTCTAGTTTTTCGCTGATAAAATTGTATTTTAACCCTGTTACACTTTTTTTCGCATTTCAATATTCAAGAGTACGTACACCTCTAGTTAAATATCTTGTTTTAGAAAACACGGTACAGCGAAACTGATTGCATGAAACAGCAATTATGCATTCGACAATCGTTTTATTCTTATTATTATGAATATTTAATAATTTTAAACAGATTTTTTACCATAAATTTTCTGTTTAAATTTTGTTGTGACATATTTGCATTTGGTTACTGTACCGTTTGTAAGCTTTGTGTTATTGAAAATTTATCCCATAATGTAACATAATAAAATATCAAATTTCTATTAAAAGTTTTTTAATACAGAATCAAATAGTGAAAAATTGCTTTATTGTTATTATTATTTTTTTTTTTTTTTAAGTTTATAAGATCTATTATTGGAACATAGCTCAATAGTATTTATTTTCAATTTCCTAATCACGAAATCAAAGTCACAGTTATTATGGAATAAAAATTTAAAACAAAGGAATTGTCTTATTACTTTCAAATATATAGATATTGATCTTACAGAATCCTGAAATTTCATTTAAAAGACTTTAAACGTCTAAATTTAAAAATTCAAAATAAAATAAATTAATCTAAATGCTTTTAAAGTTGAAACGGGAAGATTTCAAAATATATGAAAATTGGCATTTGTGTTTTGAACATTTTGGTGCGACAGATATTAAAAACAATATTTTTATGATGAGCTGAACCTGAGCTTAAGAGAGGGCGGATCCAGCTATTTAGCACGAGTGATATCACCTGACTAAAACCAGAATAAACAACATTTTAATTTATTCCGGCGTACTTTTAGCCCACTGTTATTCTTTTTTTTTTTTTTTTTTTTTTTTTCTAATTTCAACACTAGCTACAGTACGCTTACGTCCTATTTACATTAAGCCTTGATATGGAAGCTATGTTGCTGTTTTTCGATGCTGCGAAATTTACAAAATATATTTGTGTTAATATACTATACAGATGGAAGAATAATTATATAATATCAACAAATCTTCTTTAATCAATATGTTTATATACATTACTGTATGGAAATGTTTATATATGAATATTGTATTTATTTTTAATGAGAGATATAAACACAAAATACTAAAAAAAAAGAAGAAAATGTGTTATAAATTTTTATAAATCAAGCAAAATATATATGCATACTTGCCAACCTAACCCGTAACATTGTTAGTTCCCGTCCCTGTGTGTACACAATTTAATTTTTAGAGTAATTAACTTCAAATACATTTACGATTAACTCATTGAGCGCCACGCGAATTCTTATGGAAATCCCATTCAGGCCACACGTGCTGCTTAGAAGCATGTTATGTTTATCGAGTTTCAATAAACCCCATTACCCTTAACGATATAATCCTATTAAAATCCTATTAAAAAAAAAAAAAAAAAAAAAAAAAAAAAAAAAACATCAAGTAAATTTTAAATAAATTGTCAGTAATTACTTAAAACTATGTAAGTTCTGTAGTTTTATATCATATATTACACTGCCGGCTGACTTAGCCTAAATGGAAAGATCAGTGTCAGCATGGCTGACACGGCTCTAAAAAGACTGAAGTGAAAAAAATGTACGGAAAGGGGAGGGACCAGTAATCTTCCGGGATAGGTTGACAAGAATGTATATACATAGAGCAATGCCAGAAAATGTTCTTTATTTTTCATGAACCAGATGAATGGAACTTTTTTTCTGAATAGTCTGTGTATTAAATATAATGCTGCTTTAAATACCCTTTAAATGAAAAGTTTTATTACATAAAGTAATTTTCTGGCACTCTACAGCTCCGAAATGACACACAATACGAAACCCCGCCTTTTTACAGTGTTTAAAGGGTATTAACGTTTAATATGCTTTATATTCGTTTTGATCTTTCCTTCTCCTCCTTATCTTCATCTTTTTTCCTTAAAAAAAAAAAGAGTTGTGTAACATTTTGACCTTTTTAAGTGAAGATTTAGATTAAGGGTAGTCAGCCTTTCTACACCCACCGTCCACTTCGGTATCTGTGTTAAAGTGTAGAATTTTAGAACATCCCATTAAGTAGTAGGATTTATTATTTTGCATATTAATTTGTTACACATTATAAAATATAAAAGCAAAAGAATATCGTGGAGATTTATGTAAAAGTTTTTAATAATGTCATGAAAATAATAATAATAATAATTAATTAAAAAAAATAAATAAATAAAAATAAAAAAATCTGTTTTAATATTTTAAAAAAGCCAATTAAAGAAAATGAAAGTACTGCAGTATCAGAACAAACTCCCATTGTCACTGTGAAACGGCCGTGGGAACCAGGTTGAGTGCCGCCGTTTCAGACAATTATACGGCAGCTTGAGTTAAAATAATTTTGAATTTTCAAACAAATTTAAAACCATTCACCTTTTTTTTTCTTTTTTTCTTTTGATAGATATTTTAATAACTATTCAAGCTATTTAATTTTCTTCGTATGAAGTGAACTATCTGATGTTTAATCAATAGAAACCAATAAAAATCTTTTAGTTCATAAACTAACTCAGAAAGTTCTTTGAATTAGTCATTTTTTTTATTTTATAACTAACATTTCTTGAATTTTTTTCCGGTGTGAAACTTAATAAATAATGTATACTGGGTGGTAGATCGTGATTTATATTTTCTCAATGTATAGACGGACCCCTAATACATTTTCACGTGTAACTCTATTTAAAATTGATTTAAGGTATATAAATAGGTATGTTTTTCGAACCGCCTTGATCTCAGAAATCTGAATATGAAGTCAAAAATAGGGGTTGCCATTGAAGAAAATGAAGTTAATGCCAGTTTTAATATGTAGATGACCCCTTAGGCAAAATTTAACTATACCGTTATAAACTAGACGTTATTACAAATCGATCGGTACCAGTCAAATGTTTCTACGATAATTTACGGCGAAATTAGGTGGGGGGGTGGCGTTTTTTTTTTGGGTGACTGTACAAATGCCTCTGTTAAAGAGCACATTTTGCGAGAGTAGATAATATTGCTTAATTCGATGTGAATTGACCAATTTTAGTATATAACTCTTTTCAAAGAACCCTCTTATTCAAGGCCGTAGCAAAAAAAAAAAAAAAAAAAAAAATCGAGAGAGATTTCAAGTTTTAGTGCACGGTTTTGCGTATAAAAAATGAAGTTTAATTCAAAAATTTCAAACAAATCTTCAAAATTTCGGGAGATTTTTTAAACCCTCAATCCCTCCTCCCCTTCCCACGGCCATGATCATATTGCGCTACAATTTGTAATTTATAGCAGATATTCCCTATGAATATGTCGGTAGAGAAAAGTAGTGTTTAAGATAGTTTTTGATGTACAGTCGGAAAAAAAGAAAAAACGCAACACACGACGTAACTTCGTTACTAATCGATGCACAAAAATGTAATAGGTATCATTCAACGGGAAATCGTGAGTAGTTTCGAAAAATGAAGTGAAATTTGGAATTGGGAGTCGTCTACATATTAAAATGCGCACCAACTTTAATTTTTTCAATGGCAATGCCCCATTTTTATTTTATATTTGAATTCCTGGGATCATGACAACGCGAAAATTTATATTCATTGTATATTTTACTTTTTTTCCCCCCACAGAGTTATAAGTGTTCAAAGTTTGAAGGTGCTAATGTTAAATACATATTTCAAACTTTTATTAATTTCTTCACAAAAAATAAATTTATGATGTATATATTTATTTTTTATTATTTACGAGATACAGTGAAGAAACCCAAACATAATCCACCATTACTTTCGATTCTAAAAAATATTAATAAATTCATAAAATTATGAATTATGGCCTATATTAATTTTTACAGAAAATGAATCCTAATGTTGAAAAATATGAGTGTGCAAATTTGCAGCTCATTCCAGTTATTTGTTTTCGAGATATAAATAAATCTTTCTTTTGGAGTGGTTTAGGGGGCCGTCTCGTATAAAGTTTCGCATGAGATAACAAAACAAAATGTTAAAAATAGCAGAAAATTAAACAAAATATTTTTATTTTTATTTACGGGTCAAATTATATAACAACAGCGTCAAACGCAAAGAAATGATAAAAATAATTACAAAATAAAAAGAACTTTTTATATACCATGTTTTTAAATTTTCTATTGAATCATATAAACGCTACCGAAGGCAGCGGGAACCCAGAACAATTGGCTAAAAGTATTACAAAAATTCATTGCTATCGTGTTTTGAGCTATTATTAAAGTTTCAAATGGCCGGGAAGTTAGTTAAAAATCCACTGCAAACTTTGTACTGGTAACGCTGCCTAAGACAGCAGGGTTATGAAGCAGTTGGTTAAAAAATATTTAGAAAATACATTTTAACCGTGTTCTGAACTATTCTGAAAGTTTCAAATGTCTAGCTAATCGGGAAGTTAGTGAAATTTTCCGTTGAATCATATAAACGCTGCTGAAGGCATTAGGGACCTGAAACAGTTGACTAAAAGTATTAAAAATATGTATTGTCACCGTGTTCGGAGCTGTCCTGAAAGTTTCAAATGTCTAACTAGTCGGGAAGTTTGTTAAAAATCGATTGCAAGGTTTTTACTGGACAAACAATAATCGAAGTTAAAGACATGGTAAAATTATGATTTTTAGACATTAGTGTTAGCATCAAGAATTCCTGTTTTTCTAAAGAAGTCAAGCCCCGCCTTTCATCGTTCTGCAAAACAAAACAATACAGAAAAGAAAAGTGAATGTGACTGAGTATTCCTTTTAATTTTACGTTGACAAAAATAGACACAAGTGGTATTTACATCACTGATTGCTGGTGATAAATTTTGAATCCTTTAAACGAACACTAGAAGAAAAAAATAACTATATAGGCAGGGTTTCCTGTTTAAAATAGAAAAATGGTTTGTATGTAAAAATTATCAATAAAAGAAAACAAAATGGTATTGGAATGCAAGACAGACTTATAAAATCGTTTCTTAACTACCGTCATATTTAAAGGCTTAATCATTTACTTCATATATTGCTTTATTTATTTTTTGTAGGGGGGAGGATTATTATTTTAAGGATACTTTAGTCTTTAAAATTTCATAAATATTTCATAAATTCATTTTTTTAAATATAATTAACCTTTTATAAATATATTTTATTACTTTTGCGACCGCAGGATTTTGTCAGTAAAGTCCGCCTACGGGCTTTATTCTCTCAAAATAAAATATTTCAGAACAAATTTTCTGTATTTTCACAATTACATTACAAATGGATATACATTATAATTATGTTCTTTCTAATCAATACATTTCTATCTATAGTATATTTTATTGCAAAAATTTGAACACTGGGTACATACTTAGGAAATGAGTAACACACAAATTACGAAAGAAACGCCCACTGAGAGAGTTACAGATTTTCAAATGATGTGAATCTACGTCAGTATTCGCAAAAGCGTTAATTAAGAAATTATATTTCATAGAAATTATAAAACAAATCGTACATATCCAAAGAGTTCAACTGACACAAAACTGGTAAGAGCGATTAAAATTGTTTAATATTTACTTCATGAAAGAAAATTAAGCTTTATTGGTGCTGAGTATAGCCATAGCCATGATACACACTTTTTAGTTGAAAAATATTGCACTTTTTTCAAAGAGTTCGATTATTGTCTGACCAATCAAAAATGTAATGTATTTAAACATACCTAAAATTATGTATATACAGTATTTTTTTAGATATCTAAAAAGCTGAATTCAGGATAGCTAAAATACTGTAAATGTGTTAACTGGGACTGATCTGATATGTACGTTCTGGAGTGCCTAGAAAACACATTCTTTACCCCCGGTCTTTATTATATTGTCTTTAATTAGATCCAGCGAAAATAAAAAGTGTTAGTAAGCAGTAAGACTGCATTTAAACATGTATAGAGAAAGGTCTAATTAATAAAAGAAATATAGTTCACAGATCCATGGAAAAAAGAAACGGTCATGGAAAAGTCAGTCAAGCAAGGAAACACTGCCCAATACAAAAAAAAAAAAAAAAAGGGAGGACGCTTAACAACGACCATACATAAGTGTAATAAATAGTAAAATTTGTGGGGTTTTTTTAATTTAAGAGAGAAACTAAAATATAATAAGTAAAGTCTACAGTTAAAAAGAGTAAAAATATTAAGCTAGAGTGAAAAAAAAAAAAAAAAAAGAATCAGAAGATTTCTTCAATTTTTGGTGTCGCCATCTTTTGGCAGAAAGTAGAAAAAATTGAGAAAAGCTAAATAATATTGTAGAAACGGCTAAGGTAAGATAAAACTTAGAAGAGAGTGATGGGATTTCATCAGAAAATTCTTATAATTCACTCATGATATCACAAATTTTATCGAGAAGGTTATTAAGACTTACGTTTTTGGGCTATTTTTTTTTTTTTAACAAAATTTAAGAATTTAACTACCTGAAAAATTTCTTTTAGGTCTTTTAATGTATTAACGATTTCTCCTAATTAAATAACTACAGGAATTGGAGAATTGTCAGTATTGCTTGAAATATCGGAATTTGGTAGGGTAGGGAATTGTTCATCGTAATGAACGTTATCATTAGTCTTTTCACTGGAGTTATTTTCAGTTTTGTTATCGTTCGTAGGAGGCGGGGCTGATTTAGAATTTTTACAGGGAGCTTTTTTAAGCATGTAATTAAATCCAGAATGGGATTTCAGCAAATTGCTGACTTTCTCTTTTCAATTTAGTTAGATTGCTAGATTTATCATTGTTAGTTTTTTGTTTGAGTTAAGTGGGTACTTTGGACACCCATGGTATGAAGCAGGGTGGTTATCACCATAATTAACGCATTTAGAGGTAAATTTCTCTTTTTTAGGGCAATCGGATGTTAAGTTCTCGTCGGCACATTTAACACATCTAGGAGCAAGTCCGCAGGTATCACTGAAATGCCCAAAAAGCTGGCAGCATCTGCATTGCTTAACAGGATCCGACTTGAAACGCTCAATAGAAACTGAGATGCAGGCAGTGTTAGTAATTCCGTAAATTTTTTCAAAGTCTTTTTGTGGAAGAATGTTAACCATGTATAATGGCATAGGCTGGCCAGTGCGTCTATTTTTGAGCGTGGTCGCACGTGTGGCAGTGAAGCCATGTTCAGCGAAGCCATTTATTATTGTTCGTTGGTCAGTATAGCATGGCATATCTTTGAGGCATATTTTCTTCGGTCGCTTATCAACGGGATTTAATGTAGTAAATTTTAGATAATTTTCCGAGAGGCATTTTTTAGTAATTCTGAAAACTTCAGAGTTTTTGGGGGTAACTTCTATAAGTCTGCCATTTAATTTAATAAGGAGGTTTGACTTGGCAAATTTCAGAGATTGATTTAGCTATGTCATTCCATTTCTCCGAACATATAATAAAGAATGGGGTAGGTTTCTCATTTTTGGTCTTAGCCGATTCCTCAGCATTATCAGCAATATTTTCTGTCGTATTATCATTTTCAGATATATTGTCTGTATCTGACATATCGGAATCATTTAAATTTTCCAGAGAGGAAAAGGGGTTTTTAGTAGGTATAGAAAGGGCTGACAGGGCTGTCAGGATTTTTACGTTTACGTAAAATATCTTTAGAGTCTTTTTGGGATGATTTGATTAAGTTTTCGAAAATACTAGGTTTATGCTGCACGAAAACTTGCATGGGAGTTTGATTAAATTTATCCTTACAAAAATCTTTAAAAGTTAGAATGTTAGTAATAGGAAGATTGTAGGGATCTGAAAGGAACGCAAGACATTCATCAGAAATATAACTCGCCGCTTCTTAAAGGGATTCTTAGGATTCGTTGAATTTCTGGGTGAGATTAAAAATACTTTCATCTATGTATCCAGAAAAAAGGTCTAATAGTTCATTAAAAACTTTTGATCTTGATTGGTGTCAACTTTACTGTGAAAGAGTTCACAGAATTTTGACTTGATGCTACCTGTAGCGATTCCAGCTACAAGTGTAGGTTGATCAATAGGTAGGCCGTTAAAATTGAAGGTCTGCATCTTATAAAATTATCCTCCGAGCAGCGCGAAAAATAGCCCTGAAAAGGGCTTCACCCACCCGTGGAAAAATCTAAATAAGAGCAGATCAAATTGAAAAAAAAAGACAATTTCAGGAGACGACACCAGATGGCGCAACTCCCACAGGCTAAAAGAACTTCGTACCATGGCTCCCTGCGATTGAATCGCAGACAGCCATGTTCGTACAGAGGTGAAAAGCGACTGACTGATGTGAAAAGATGAAAGCTGAAGAAAGATGTTTTAACATTTTTATAATTTTTTTTTTCTTGAAACATTTCCGGTGTGAAACAGTAAAATTTTGTCTAATTGGTGTAGGATCTTAATTTTATTTTCTACATTTACAGATAACCGCTAACACATTTTTGATGTTAACTCTGAATACTAAAGATAAAGTATACAGACAGTATACTTTTCCGCACTGCCGAACTCTCAGAAATTCGAATATGAAGTCAAAATTGGGTGTTGCTATTGAAAAAAAAATCAAAGTTAGCGTTCATTTCATTATTTAGATAACCCTTCATTCAAAATTAGACAACATTTTCAGAAAGTGCATTTAATTTCCTGTTGAATTATATCCATTAGATTTTCCTGCGTCAATTAATAACGAAATGACAGCGGGTGTTGCTTTTTTTTTTTTTTTTTTTCACCTACTGTACATATTATAGATGCATTTCAGGCTTGGAAAACTGAATTTTGTGTCTTACCAATATTTAGGTGATAGTTTTAAAAGCTTTTAAGAGAGTAGTGCAGTGTTGCTAGACTTTGCGACTTTTCTCATTCAATAATCATCAATAATCTTGAGAAATGATATTTGATACACATAACAGACGATTCTTCGATTCGATTCTTTTACTATGTATATCAAATATCACTTCTTAAAAATTACTGGTGACTATTGAATAAAAAAGTCGCAAAGTCTGGCACTGGAGTAGTGTTAAATTTTAAATAGCTAAATTAAAATATTATACATACTTCAGATTGAAAAGTACAAGCTAAACCAATTATTTTTACCGTGAGTTTTCAGTGGGCTTAATAAAAATCAATTATTCATTCAGAAATGATGTTAAGTTGATTAATTTAATCTAGAATGTAAAAGAATTCCTAGAAACAAAATTACAGTAAAAAAAGCATTTAAAAGGAAAACTAATAACGTATTACAAAGTAAGATATACAAATAATGTAAATTTGAATAATTGAATCTATTTCATTTATAATTTTCGCCTGTATTATGATTTTCTGAATAACGTCTTCTAGAAAAGGAGACTTCTTCAAAAAGTTTTGTACATCATCATCATGAATGGCTTTCCTACGAAAGTTTCACTATATTTCTTATTTAACTCTTTCCAATATAGTTGAAAAGTGCTTTCGACTTCTGTTTGTCTATGTTCTAACTCCCTGAAACAGATATAT
Source organism: Salticus scenicus (assembly GCA_963930645.1). Lineage (NCBI taxonomy): Eukaryota > Metazoa > Arthropoda > Arachnida > Araneae > Salticidae > Salticus > Salticus scenicus. The sequence goes on from OZ005657.1 coordinate 176,117,001, forward strand.
GTTGTTCAAGTTCATTATGGGATGTTCCCTATTGAAAATGGGGGTAAATACTGCCATTGGTTTGTCTACACGGACACCAGAAAGAATTTCAGAGCATTGCATTCTACGAGAGGCATTTACATAAATCATATTTTAACTTTTATTTCGCACAGATCATGATGAAATTAACATTAGCAATACAAAAAGCTTTCTATAGAATGTAGAATGATTAGCATTAAGATTTACAGAGTGACAAAAAAAAAATATATATATTCAGTTACATAAATGGGTATAACTTGAAATTGCTGAAATTTCATTTTCATTAATCATTTTTAAGACTTTCATGTCTGGTTTTCTGCCCGTTTTCCTGTTCGTCAACTCTAACTTCCGTAAATATTCAAAGAACTTCTTGAAATTTATATGTTATTCACGTTTATTATGAGATGTTTCCAAATCAGATTTTAACACTTACCTTGTACCATGGCTCCCTGCGATTCAATAGCGGCTGTCCAAATGACGCGAAAAGGCCGTACAGCGAGAACTTACATTTTATACCGCTACCCAACAATTGGCGCTGTTTCGCTGATTTAAAGATCCAGCCATAAGAATAACGTATCAATGTATGTAGAATTAAATGTTTGTTTGTCAAAATGTTTTCAACCACACAAATATATATATTATATATATATATATTATATATATATATATATTATATATATATATATATATATATATATAATCGTTTATTCATCGCAAAATTAAATGTCCGGTCATAAGAGTAACGTTTTATACATGCATTTGCCATTCACGCTAGAATCTCATTTAACTGACGAAAATTCTTTTGAATGTGTGGGCATAATAATTATATCAATACCTCATATCAATTATGTATGCTTGTTAAAGTGTTTTCATCATTCAATATATAATAAAAAGATCGTTTATTCATCGTGATATTCGCACCCTTTAATGAGGATTTCAAATACTAATACCTAATAATAAACTTTTAGAACCATTTCTTTATCAAAAAATGAATTAAATTCGAAAGTACGATATATATTTTATATATTATATATCGAAATTACTTAATGAAATATTTTTCTGAAAAGGAAAAGAAATTTTTTAAAAATCGTACCAAAATATGAGCATCCAATACCATTTTGCGGTAATAGTGCTCGTAAATATTTTAAATATATATGTTTGTTGTTTGTTGCATTAGAGTTATGAAAATTTGCATGAGTATATAAAATTTCTTGAAAATTATCTAAATAAAAAAATTATTTATATAATATTTTTAATGTTCTCTGCTTATTAATTTAAATTTTTTTTCCCTGGATTGTTATGTAATTGAATGGTTGAATGCTGAAATTTAATTCAATTTTTTAACATTCAAACATTAAAAAAAAAAAACCTTTTTGATGAATACACCATACTTAAATTATATTAGAAAACTGTGATAGGATGCGCCGAGTTCGTCCCCAAGTCGCACTCATTGACCTAGATATTCGCAGTTTTCCGTGGTTTTCTCCAAAACTTAAATACATGATGGGACCCCCTTATAAAGACCCCCCCCCTCATGGACGCATTCCACCTATAGACCTAGGACCTTAATGTATTAATTAGCCGGAAGCTCCACAACCACATAATTTTTAAATTTTAATACACTAAAATCGAGGGAATAAAGGAAAATTAGTTAACAAGAAACATTTTTAAAATATTAAAATTTTATTTAATTTAGTCCTCGTAAAATTTTAATATACGTAATATTATTTCGTTGTAGTGCCTTTGCATGCAGATTTTTTATAATTCTAAGACTATGTAAGGGGGGAAAAATCTATAGTGACTAGGGCTGGATTATTTATCAATGTATCCCTAAGTATCGATATTTTTTTAATATCCCGATAACAATATTTAAGATCTAGCTTCTCCAATATATCCCTTTAACGATATTGCCGAGTGCGCACCCGAGTGAACGAAACTCGAGCGAATGAAACCCGATCAGCCAACATACAACAGCTAACGAGAGCGAAACCGGAAGAAAAAAAGCGCCGAATATCTTATTTTAATACTCATTTTCTACTTTCCTCTAATTACTCACTGATAAACTAGAAAAAATAGCCCCACGCCAAACGATTTCTATTGCAACACATATACATATACTTCCTCATCCTTCATAAACTCAAATCTAAACATCACTGCTTTAAAAAGGCCACCGCATAAAAAAAAAATAATAATAATAATAAAAAATAATAATAATAATAAAAAAAAAATATTTATTGAAAGCCATCTGCTTTGATTATCCCGTGAATAAGCTGACTTCGTTCAAGGTCACGGTTCTACCCCTTCAGAAAAAATTCATCAGACATACTCCAATATCACAATACCTATAATCAGCAGGTGTGTTTACTAGGATATTAGTCGAAACGATATATCCCTATCCGAGATATCTATTATGGGTTCTGATATATTACACTATACTGATTTCCCAGATTCCCACTCTACATTCATGCATATCGTAGGTGATGGAAACCACAGAAAAGGCAATATGACGAATGAAAACAATATCTTCTGTTTTAGCTCCTTTCCTGCTATTGGTTCATTGATATCGGTCTATTTCAAAGTGTCGATATAAAATGGCCAATAACATGCTTCAACATGTGTTTAATAAAGATCATCAAAGCCGAACTGATACAGTGATGCCAGATTGGGGATTTTGTCCCCATTTTAGGGAGTTTTGAGGCTTCTGGGGACAATTTTGGAGACCAAATGTTTGTGGGGACTTTTTTGGGGAATTCTAAAATTTTTGGGGACAAATCTGGGGCGTTTTTCAACTTTCTGTCAATGTTGGTAACGTAATGATTTATCCCTATGTCTAGAGACTTTCAATAGCTTTATTGTTATTTGGGGATTTTTTCAAAAATTGCCTTCATTTGGGGAAAAATCTGAGCTTAAATCATAGAAAAATCTGCTTGATATTTTTTTTTTTTGAAAAAATTTTTATTTTCCCTTTTTAGTAGAAATCAAGTTTGGGATTTTTTCGAAAAAAAAAAAAAAAAAAAAAAACGTGATTTGGGGAAATTTGAAGACTTGTTTGGGGAAATAATTTTCGACCATCTGGCGTCACTGAACTGATATCTACTAGAAGAGTTTTTTTGCAAATTTTCTTAGCGTTTAATAAAAAACTTCTGAAAATATAAGCAATTATGGAATGTATTTTTTTTTAATATTATTTTATTATTATTAAATATTTCGATAAAATATTTTTTTTATTAAGACTGTACATCAGTCAGATAGCTTCCTTTCTCCTTTCCCATGTTATCCAATGGGATTTTCGTTGCTTCGTTTTATAAAAATATCTCATTAAAAAATGAAGTTTTTCAAATTCTGTTTTTTGAATATTACTCTTTGAACGGGTCGCCTTTTAGCTTAGTGAGCAATTTTTCGAAAAAATTAATTTAAATATTTTATTTCAATAAGTAAATTATGGACTCTAAGTGTGGATTTTTAAGTAAAATATTTAAATTTATTTTTTCGAAAAATTACTCACTAAGCTAAAAGACGACCTGTTCAAAGAGTAATATTCAAAAAACAGAATTCGAAAAAGTTCATTTTTGAATAAAATATTTTTATAAAACGAAGCGACAAAAATCCTATTGGATAACATGGGAAGGGAGAAAGGGTGCTATCTAACTGATGTAAAATAAAGTTTTATCGTCAGTAATTTTACAGTGACAGTTTCTTTATAGAATTATATAATATTGAATAGTTTATTACTTTTTTTATGTAGCATTTATATTTCTCTTTCCATTTATTTATTTATTTATTTTATTTTTAAAGCCGTATATGTTAAATAAAATTGGTTTAAATGCAAAATGAGTTTTTAAGTAACAAAATGAAACTTCAACATAATTTTGTTTAAATAATATAATTTTTATACTGACAATGTATACATAAATACACACACACACAGACACACACACACATTATAATATGTAATTCAAATTTCAATTACTGTGAAACTATTACGAATGTGAATTGAACATATATATTTAAAAGATATTGTAATGATTTGGTAAGAGGATACAAAAATAAAAATGACAAGTAACTGACATTTAGGATGCATATAAGAGTTTTAAGTAAAAAATATTACTTTCTACAACAAAAAAAAAAAGGTGTATTCAATGGCAATTCTGAACTATTTATAATGGCAATTCTGAACTAATTAAAATGATTTTCATTTTTATTTAATACCTGCATCTTAAGACAATTTTTCTGAAGCTTTATTTTTAGTAGAATTATGAATTTTGATATACTTGGTACAAATAAAACACAGATCACATATTAGCTGTGTTAAAATATGATTTTTAAATAATTAAAGCTTAAAATGGGAAGAATAGAGGATAAACTATACAGAGGTATACTAAAAAGCAATAGTATAAGTTATAAGAAACACAAAACATTAATTCACTTTTTATGATTTTTTTTTTTTATGATAAAGTTATGGTAGTAATATACCAGAAAATACATGGAAAACACTCTATACTTGTATACTTTAAAATTCGTGTGCATATGTCTTTAAAAAATAACAAATGTCTATTTTTTTCTGCCTTGAAAGAAATATCGCAATATATCGCTAATATCGATATTAACCCTTTGCGGCGCAAGACAATTTGAAACATTTAAATTATACTGCCACCGGAATTCATGAACTAAATTAAACTAAAAGAAATTTTAAATTTTAAGGCTTAAAAAACCGGCCTTTTCTGATATGTTATAAACGTGAAATTTTGCTAAAATATTTCCGGGATGAATTTTTGCAACTGGATCTTAAATTTTGCGTCCTCGTGGCGAGGACACCGCGCGTTAAGGGGTTAACTTGGCGATATATCGCGATATTTAATTTCTGATATCGTCCAGCACTAATAGTGACTGATATAGAACTCCGTGCACCTCAAAACATATAGAAGATTTAAAATTTCAAAGTCGTATTTTTGACATAATTACAATATTCTAGTTAAATATGTATGTACGGAAAGTAAAAATTATTCTAATGTCCATAATCTTCCTTTTCCATTTGTGCACCATATTAGAGTTGTTATTCCCAAATAAAGATTTATCACTTTAGTATATGTTGAGAAGTTAAAAAATTTATAAAAAACGATGTTAGAAAATGCTTTTAATTATGAAGAAAATCCAACTATGAGGATTTGGTATATCTATACGTTTTAAGGTCTCCTGAATTCATTTTTGCTTTCCAAACATATACTTTGTAAAGAAAACATTATACCCATGAAAAAATGGTGTCGTACTACTTGCGACCGTGCAATTTCCGAAATAGGGGATTATCGTGCGTTTTCCGAATGGAACACCTGTTAGCTTGCCCTCCTCTTCTTTCCCCTCACAGAGAGCACAATTCCCCTCTCCTAATCTATGAAGGGATTAACAGTTTTTGTTAGAAGTTGTCTGGAAGAAAAATGATATATTCGGACTTTGAAAGTCAACCCTTCTCATTTTTATTTGGGTATGTCCCCTCTCTGGTCATAGATAAGCTGATAAGATCTTTTAAATTTTGCCTGTGTTTTAAACATGATTATTGATCGCTATATGCGCTGATAAATGTGTATGGATGCTTTCAAAATACTTCGTGTGTATATATATATATGTATATATATATATATGTATATCTTTATATATATATTTCTTTTGTGCGTGTGTATGTCACTGAACTCCTCCTAAACGGCTGGACTGAGTTTAATGAAATTTTTTTGTGTGTCTTCAGGTGGATTCGAGAATGGTTTAGATTTACAAATGAAAGTTGTAACTTAATTAGTTCTTTCTTAATTAATTTTTCAACAACTTTTCCACCTAGATGGCGTGAGTTGTCGTAAACACGATGTCAGAATTTATTTAATGTTGAAATGAAAAATGAATTTTTAACCGTAAGTGTTTAAAATATTTTTTCAACGTTAATATTGTTAAAATGTTAAAATTAGTCAAAATGGTATATTCTTTTAAAAAATTCGTCAATATCCGACGGAGTTATTTTATGTTAAAATGAAAAATGAATTTTTAGGCCATTATTATTTGTGCAGATGGAAAATGTACTAAAAGTTTTCCGAAAAATTTCACGATCACAAATGTTGACGGATATCCAATATATCGTCGAAGAAATCCCGATAATGGCGGACAATCTTATCATCTATGGCGGTCATCTATGTCAACAACATAGATATTGACATTGATAACCGTTGGGTGGTCCCATATTCGCCTCTGCTGAGCAAAACATTCAATGCTCATATTAATGTTCAGTTCTGCAGTTCAGTGAAGAGTATCAAATACATTTGCATGTATGTGAATAAAGGCAGTGATATGGCTGTATTTCGAGTTGAAAATACCAATGTGAATGCTCCTCCGGTGAATAACAACGATGAAATAACACTTTACCAAATTGGCCGGTACGTCAGCTCCAATGAAGCTGTTTGGCGTATCTTTGGTTTCCCAATTCATGAACGGGATCCAGTAGTTCTTCATTTAGCCGTCCATCTTGAAAATGGCCAGCGCGTATATTTCACGAGCGAGATAGCGATTGATCGTGCTATAAATCTACCAAAAACTACAATCACCGAATTTTTTGAATTGTGTAATCGTGCGGATGCTTTTGGTGCTTTTGCACGGACATTACTCTATTCAGAAGTACCACGCTATTTCACATCGGCTCCAACAAAAAAAATGGATGCCCCGCAAGCAAGGCACGCCGATTGATGCATGTCCCGGTTTATTCAAATCAAACACCTTGGGACGGGTATTTAGAGTCAATCCAAGGCAGACTGAGTGCTTTTATCTTCGACTGTTATTGGTTAATGTCATCGGCCCTTTGTCATTTCAAGATTTACGTAAAGTGAATGGACAACAGTATCCAACGTATAAAGATGCATGCCTTGCACTCGGCTTGCTGGAAGACGACAACCAGTGGGAGTGTATGCTTGCTGAAGTAGGACTGAACTGTACAGCAAAACAAATTCGTCTACTATTCGCTATAGTGTTGACTACATGTTTCCCGGCCCGAGCAGAGACATTATGGGATAATCACAAAGATTCAAAGACTGATGATATATTGCATCAATATCGTTCACGGTGCAACGATCTAACGATAGTATTCAGTGACGCTATGTACAATGAAGCATTGATTGCTATTGAAGATCTTTGCATTATCATTACCAACTTACCACTCAGTCATTTCGGTATGCATTCAACAAATCGAAATGCATCCGATTTAATAAGCACTGAATTGAATCGTGAACTACAATACAATATTGTAGAAATGGCAGCGATTGTTGCTCGCAATGTCCCACTAATGAATGAAGAACAAAGAACCATTTACGACCGCATCATGCTCGCGGTTTTGGCAGGACAAGGTGGATTCTTTTTTTTTTTTTTTTTTTTGGGGGGGGGGGTGCACCAGGTGGAACAGGCAAAACATTCCTTATTTCACTAATTCTCGCCGAAATGCGATCAAATAATGGCATCGCATTGGCTGTTGCATCATCTGGCATTGCGGCAACTTTATTGGATGGAGGCAGAACAGCTCATTCATTATTTAAACTGCCACTAAATATTCAAAATAACCCAGACGCAGTGTGCAACATAAAAAAACAATCGTCCATGGCCACAGTGCTGAAATAGTGTAAAATTCTTATCTGGGATGAATGTACTATGGCACACAAACATTCGATTGAGGCGTCGAAGAGGACATTGAAAGATATAAAAAACAACGACAAACTATTTGGCGCCACTCTGTTACTCTTTTCAGGTGATTTCAGACAAGCACTTCCCGTTATTCCGCGTTCAACATACGCTGATGAGATCAACGCGTGCTTAAAATCATCGTCATTGTGGCTTAATGTTGAAAAAGTACAACTGAAAGTAAATTTATGCGTTCAAAATCTTCAAGATCCATCCGCTGAAACATTCTCAAAACAATTGTTAGATATCGGCGATTTAAAAGTTACTACAGATGAAACTGGATGCATAAAATTACCGACCGATTTCTGCACAATCATTGATTCTCAAGATGCTCTTATTGACCAGATACTTCCCGATGTACACAGACGATACACAAATCATGAGTGGCTGGCAGAAAGAGCAATTTTAGCAGCAAAAAATGTGGACGTCAATGAATTGAATCTCAAGATACAACATTTGTTACCAGGAGACTTGGTGTCATACAAATCTAATGATGCAGTTTGCGATGCCACCGAAGCTGTAAATTATCCAACAAAGTTTTTAAACTCATTGGATTTACCAGGCATGCCACCGCATATTTTACAACTGAAGGTTGGATCTCCGGTTATTTTGCTTCGTCATTTGAACCCACCACGGTTGTGCAACGGCACGCGATTAGTCATAAAAAAATTAATGAAAAATGTTATCGAAGCCATCATTTTAAATGACAAATTCCGAGGTGAAAATATATTACTACTGCGAATCCCTATTATACCCACAGATGTGCCAATTCAATTTAAACGCCCTCAATTTCCAATTAGATTGGCATTTGCAATGACTATCAATAAATCTCAGGGCCAAGCGATGTCTGTCTGTGGCTTAGATTTGAGCACATCATGTTTTTCACACGGACAATTATACGTGGCTCTCGAGTGGGCAAACCATCCAGTTTGTTTGTATTGGCGAAAGATGGGATAACAAAAAATATTGTACACTCTGTTGCATTAAGGGATTGATATTGTTTTTTAGTAATAGTGTTATAAGTAGCTATATGTATATAATTTTAAAGAATCAATTTTAATAAATTAAAAAAATAAATGATTGGTGTTTTGTTATTTTTATATTCTTTCACCGTTCACAGCGCTCCATACATCTTCCACTTATATACCACATCCTTGCACACTTACAATAAATTAGTTATTTTTTTCTAGCAAAATATTCTCTAGAAATAATTTATATGACAAAACAAAGTTTATCGGGTCAGCTAGTATATATATATATATATATATATATACACACATATACACTAAGTATTTAAAAAAATTATTAAAAACTACTTTATTTATCAAATGTGAAAATTTTTAATACTTAATTTGTTTAATAGAACTATTTGAGCTTTTAATTGAAAAACCAATTTTTTAATATTTTTAATTAAAAAGAAAAATTCTATGAATGATTAAAAATGAAATTAAATAAATAAAAACAGTTTTAAAAAATTAACTAAAACGGTTAGATAAACAATTTAATTAATAAAAAAATTATATATTTCTAATTAACTGATTGAGAATACTTAATGGTAATGTTTCGTTTTTCAATGGGTGGAAAAAGAATCTGTTTTAAAATAATTTTAATATTAAAAGTTTATATATATATATATATATATATATAATTTTTAACAATTAAATTAGGTACATTTTCTTAATATATTAATATATACATTTATATTAATATTTATGAAATTTTAAAATTCCAAATCTACTTAAGATTTTTAACATAAGCCATGAAAACACAGGAATACTGGAGTTTTTTTTTTTTTTTTTTTTTTTCTTTAAGTAAAACATAATATATGTGGGCAGAAATCAATATAAATTTGAAATTAATTATATTTATAATCTACATTTATTAATAAATTTTTATCGCTTGATTATTATTGATTGTATAAATATTTGTACCTGCTTATAGCTTGGACTGTTGGTGGTTGGTGTTTTGGGAGAAAGGCTGATTGACTACTCTAGGGTCTTAGGCCTAAAGAGTAGTGCCCTGTGTGGTGGGTCTTTCTAAAGGGTCTTAGCCCGTATTTATGCAGGTTTCTGAAAAACCATGAAAAACTTTTAATGGCTAGTCCGACGAGCACGCCCTGTGATCGAGCCCGGCATCTCACGTCTACCATCTTTGAGCGTAGAACCACTTGGCCGCTAGTAGGCCCTACAGCTTAGAATAATATATTTTTAAAAAATCTGTATGAGTAAATATTAAATTTATTACAATTTACGCATGTCCAGAGACGTTCTTATTTCTCTTGTTTCAAGGTAATTAGAAGAATTTCAGACAATTCATGCTTGTTTAACATTCAGAATTATTGCTTTTTCTTAAAAACTTGCTATATCAACAGTCATTAAAAAAAAAAAAAAGTTATATTTATCTATAAAATATTTAAATGCAAAATATTAGGCTATGCTTTATTTTACTGGTTAAATATATAAAATACACAGTGTTGTATTGCAAATAAAACGATTTAGCAATCAAAATGATCTATCAATGATTTATAAATCATGAATTTTTAGAAGCCTAAAGTTTTATTTTTATATTAATCAAAATCTTATAATGTTTCTCCAAAAACATTAATATGTTTAACATATACAATATTAAGCATAGTTACAAATAAATATCGTAGTAATATATAAAAGTGTCACCGCATATTTAGAATGAACATAAAATTAATTCATAATAAAATTTTAAAAGCCTAAAGTTTTGTTTTTCACATTAATCAAAATGTTGTATTAACGTGTTTTTCAAAGAACATCAATGTATTTACTTTTCAAAAAATCTTTAAACTAAGTTTTTATATGACAATTAAATTATAAATATAGGTTTTTGAAATTTTTGACAAGGAGGTTTTTCACATGACTGTTTTAACCATGGTTTAAACCGTCAAAAATTGTCATGCGTCAAAAACCTGCCAACCGTGATAACAAATATGAAACAAGTATAACAGCATAAAATAATAATAAATTATTAACATTATTATGCAACATCTATGGATTTAAATAACTATTTTAATTTTAATATAAAGGTTAGAATTATAATTCATGTATAGCATAAGTTTAAAACAACATCCCAATAATTATATTGTTTAAAAAGTAAGGTTATTAATTAAGATGTTTAAGATAATAGTTAAATTATTGAATCAAATTGAAATTCATTTTAACGAATGTCTTTAAAAGTACAATATGACATGTTGCCTAACACAATTTTTAATATCCTTAATATTTCTGAACTTGTAGATGGTATAAAATCTCATTTACATTATGATCATTTAATTACCATGTTAATTAATCAAATCTTTCAAAGATTTCCCATTAAATTTTATTTCTCGCTTTTTTTTTTTTTTTTTTTTTTTTTTTTTTTTTTTTTATAAGCCGTTGTGGCCTTTGCTCATTCTTCTTCTAGTGATTATTGTTTATATACAATAAACGTAAACAAAATATGACAGAAAACAACTGCAATATACAACTCATAATAAATTTTTCATTATATTTTGCCTTGTAAAAGGCTTTACTTCTAAATGCAAATATTTATTAATTCAAGTCTTCCTTGATAATGTATGATTATTGTAATGATAAGTCAGTACTTGATGTAAATAAAAATTAACTTGATGTAAATAAATAAAAATAATGTATAAATAAATAAAAATTAACGTGCAAATACACACATTTAAAAAAAAAAAAAAAAAAAAAAAAAAAAAAAAATCACGTTTATATGAGGACCTGTTATACAATATGCATATAACACTTTTCTTCCGAGAGATGATTTATAAAAGCAATAAATATGACACAATTTTTTTTTCTTGCATGTATGTAGTCAACTGTAAAGGGATTAAGAAAACATATGCCTCCCCCCCCCTTATGAATCAATGTATGTCAGTCACAGATTTTTTTTTTTTTTTTAAACAATAGTTTTATAATTGAAATATCTAATTTCACTATTACGGTGTAAAAAATTTCACATGCACTCACAATATATATATATATATATATATATATATATATATATATATATATATATATATGCATACAATGTATTTTCATACAAATTAAAAGCATCCATATACATTTATCCACACAACATAATCGTGTATCTTAGCACTTAGCAAAAATTTAAAAGAGATTGCCTAAAAGCTGTTCGTTCGCTTTCGCTACCAATTTATCTTGAACGAAAGAGGGAGCATACTCAAATAAAAATGAGAATGATGAACTTTCACAGTCCCACTTAATCGTTCTTTTTTAACTGGCAGCTTTTAACAAAAGTAGCTAATCCCCTTTATCGTTTAGGGAATTATGACAGTGCTCTCTGGCACGATACTCCCTTATCTTGAAATGGGGAAGGAATAAGCTGCCAGGTGTAAGATCTGTTCGCAAATAGCACGGTTCGCAAACCACACGCTCGGAAGTAGCACGTAACCGAAAAAATAATCACATGCGGTTTTTTGGTATATTTATACATTTTGCGGTTTCCTGAATTCATTTTACTGGTTTTATAAAGATATGTGTATGTGTCTGAGTGAACACAATAGCCTTTAAATACTTTATACATATGCAGTGAAATAGAGTAATCAGATAATGATATACAATTTTTAGGAATTTTTTCGTGCGAGTACAAAGCGTAGATAAAAAAAAAAAAAAAAAAAAAAAAAAAGAACTGTTTTAGGTACTAGGAATAAAATTAATATTTTTTTTTAAATTCTGTATTTATGCAAGTATTGGAAGAGATCACGAATGAATCAGAATGGCTGGATCGACGATCGCAACATGGCTTTGAACCCGGCATCTCCCCTCTACCAGCTTGAAGAGCAGAACCTTTCGGCCACGAGTGGAGCAAAAACATAAGGGGGGGGGGGTTAAGAATTAGCAGGGAGCATTAAAACTTTTCCCCAAAACTTTAAAAAATATTTATTTTATTTTAATATATTTTCAAGAAATGTCAGTATAATAATTAATGAGTTTCATTGCAAATGTAAAATAAAAAACTATTTACATATAATTCTAAAACAATAAAAAAAAAGTAAAAAAATTACATAAAGAAATTTTTTATTGAGCGTACAAAACGTAGATATTAAAAATAAAATAACTATTTCAGATACTAATGTAATAAATACTTAAAATGATTACGAATATAGATTTGTTTTTTCAAGCACAAATATTAAATATCTTTTTATATACAGTTCCCTCTTATCTTTATTATTATTACTACTACTACTATTTGGCTTATTTCAAACAGATTTTTATGTCTATAATTAGTGATATATATATCAGAAAGATTTTTTTTTTCTTTTAGATTTGTTAAAACATTTTTAGCAAAAATTTTTTAACTAGTTCAACTTTCAAAAATAAATGTAGAAATAAGTATTTGTTCATCTACAAATAATCTTAAAACATTCTGCATGTATAACAAACTGATTTTTGCATTAAAAGATGTTTTAATAAAAGTAATTCGTTAAATTATCAAAAAGCTTCTTGCGCAAGTACGTACATATCCCAAGTAGGAGACGTAACTAGCGCACCAAGTGGAGAAAAGAGTAACTATGCCTTGTACAGTGTTTCTATCGTTCAATTTCGCGTCTGGACAACCGCTATTGAATCGCAGGGAGCCTGAGCCATGCTTGTGCAAATCATAATGACGTCAAATTATAAGTATGTGCAAATTTCGTGGGCAATCATTGTTGCACTTGTATATTACATGCAAACGTCTTTTTTTTTAACATGATTATTATCCCCCTTCCCATAGATAATTACATTTTATGTTTTTAGTTTCAGTTCCCATGAATGCATTACGTGCATGCATGCTCCCATGTATTTTTTTTTTCTTGAAAAATATTTCAAAATTTCGCCATGTAATAATTAAATAATTGCAACAATTTCTTAATGCTGTCTAATGTATCTACGGAATGCACACTAACATTACGATTGCAAATTTTTCCTTGATCTGGAAATCATAAAGTAGTTTACAGCGATTCCTTCCAATTACAAATCCATGACGTATGTATCAGTTTTCTAATAACGAAAGTTTTCTCCGAAACACTCACAAATACGGGCTAGGATCCCCCTCAGAATGTCCTCCCTGGAAGGCACCCTACCCAGGCCTATGACTAGTGTAGTTCAGTGGCCTAAATTCCTACCCCACACCAAATTATACCATATAAACAATTAAGTTTTGCCAATTATTATTACACCCGATCACTAAGCTCGTACTATGATTAAAAATATAAACTGATAATATAAATCTGCAGGGGAGAGGAAAAAAAAAAACCATTTTTTGATTGAAATGCTTTTTTTTTGGGGGGGGGGGGATTTAAATCGTTATTTGTTTGTCTAATTACAAGTTTTACAATTAGTAAATAGAGTTATTTCTATTATTTTACAAAGAACGATGTTTCTCTGCAAGATGTAATCCACATACAAGGTGCATAAGATACATGGAATAACTTAACACGTTCACGCCGGCTCATTTTGTTTATATAGTAGTCCTTCGGATTTAATTTCTAAGGCAGAGGTACCGGCGTATTTGGCGAAATTTCTAAGCGAAAATGTCCAGTTCTTGCAACCCCATATTTTACATGCTTTATTGGTCTATGATGAAGCATTACGGTGACAAGGTTTTGAATGGGTTTTCGATCACACTAGTACCACATAAGAAACCCACAGTGAGAGAAATTTGATTACTTTATTTGACTTTCTGTAATCATTAGGTTTCAAAGAAAACAAATTTTGGTCTTAATGAAGTTGAGTGCGTTTTACTTTTTTGTTGAATATGATCTACGGAAAGAGCCACTGGTGATGGTCTGGAATTCAATCCTTTGTTTTTATTGATAGATTTCGTAAAAATATTTGATTTTTCAAGCAATTTCAATAGGTACCTTTTTCGGAGCAAACTTACGATTTTTTTTTTTTTTTAATATTTCGATCCTCGAGTGGCTAGTGCAAGTAAAATCCGTCGTGACCGTAATGTCATCCATGTTCTTGTCCTAAATAAAACCTCTGGAGAGTCGCTGAGGCAGAATAGCCATCCCCTGCCCTCCGTGGATGATCAAAATTGGTATTTCATGTCCCGGACCACTATTAACACATTGAGCGCCACGCCAATTCTTAAGGAAATCCCTGTGGGGCTGCACGCTCTAGTTACAAGCGTGTTATGATTATAATGTTTCAATAATCTTGTAATAAATAAAAATTACGTAAATTTTAAACTTTCAGTAACTACTTAAAACAATGTAAAATTTTAGTTTTATATTGCATTTTACACTATCAGCGATCTGTGGTTGACGCAGCTGTATATCATTTTACACTGTCAGCAATCGGGGGTTGACGCGGTTGTCAGCCCGGTTACGTCGCAGTTCCGACCGGGATAGCTCCGACCGGGGTCAAAATCGTAGCAGTTCCGACCGAATTCTTAAATCCATGCACACCTGTTCATCGCACGGTAGCTTTTCCGACCACTGTAATTAAAGGCATGACAATCGCTGCGTTAATGGATATAAGGATATATCACATTTACGAGAGGCAAGAGATCAGTCTGATTCCCTTAGCAATGCACATTAAATTTAATAAACATTATTTCAGAACTACCTATTTGTTGTTGAATTTTTATCGCCAAAATGATTAAATATTTTACAATGCAAAAATCATTTAAAACATGTTATAGTATAATAACATGACCAAAAGTCTATTATTAATTACATAAATACAATGATGGTGCACAATCATTTTTGCAATCATTATTATAAACTATTAAAATTATCGAATTCGGAGCATATTCAGATTTATTTATTAGATATTCTTATTAATAAAATTATAACTTTTACAAAAGTACATATGTTTGAGTTTATGAAAATTTTCATTAATCTTCAAAAAATAAATAATCAAAGAGAAGTATCTATGAAGTACTAATGAAAGAAATTTAACAAAACCTGGTATTTAGTTAGACCCTGACATAATTTGGTGCTTATTAGATTTAAGGATCAATCGCTCAACAAGCGTTGCTTGTTCCCATTTTCTCAAAATTTTTAACATGGCAGTATAGGGCAAAATTTCGTATAAATGTACATAATGAGTTATTTTTAACGTGTGACTAAAATTAATATGAATTATTGATAATAGTAGTAGTAAACAAGGAAAAAGGTTTGTGCATGTGGGCGCATTGCTTCTTTCCCTTGGGGGGGGGGGGGGGATTTCATAATGGATATATTTCTGAAAATCTCGTCAATATCTTTAAAACGAATGGTTGAACAACAGGTCTGTGATAATTTAAAACAAAGTTATCTATTTTTTTTTCTTTTTTTTAACGAAAAAAATCGCATTTCTTTTGATATTGGCAAAAATTTGACTTTTTGTCGGCATTGAATCATAACTCGTCAGATAGAGATCATCTGCATTTATAATGCAAAATAATTTTTATAATTTAATACACAATTTTCATTGCATGAATTTTATGTAAAATTATATAGAAGAAAATCTTGTGGTATGGCCACATTATACTACCTTTTTATTTATTTAATTTATTCATTAAAAAGGTAAAATCTCTCTCTTTCTCTCTTTATTATTATTATTATCACTTTTTATTAACTTCAATTCTTGTTTGTTTGTTTGTCCGGTACAAATCTTGTAATCTATTTTTAACGAACTTCCCTACTAGTTAGACATTTGAAATTTTTACAGTAGCTTATACCCGGGTGACAACACAATACTTCGAAGTTAGATTTTCGAATAGTTTTCTTTTAATTAATTAAAATATGAAAATAATAAACTCTTAATACCAATAAAATAGCCATTTAAATATTTGCTATAATTTAATTGTTGCCAAAAAAAAAAAAAAAAAAAAAAAAAAAAAAAGGATTTATTTTCTTTTGACATAAAAATAAATACATCTAATTCAGCGTGAACGTTGAAAAATTATAAAAAGTTCAATTAATTGACGTCATTATCACTTTAAAAATTTTATACACATTGAAAAGTGCTAATGAAGTGCACGATGCTTATACACATTGTTCTAAAAGGAGTAATATTTCATTTTTAAAACCATTTTTTTTTCATTATTATTATTATTTCACTGAACTGAATCCGCGTGCTTATATATTGCTTGAATATTACTTTTTATCCTCGCGTATTATATTAATGATTCATCAGAAAATTTAAAACATAGTATATATAATCTTATAATTATTATATTAAAAAAAAAAAAAAAATACATTATAAAACATTACGAACAACAACAATAATAATAATCATTATATATATAAGGCAATGTTTTTGTGTGTGTATGTGAGTGCAGCGTAGCGCAAAGACTGTAGTTCGAATAGTCACGTGTTTCGACACGAAGGTGCCCTCCGAGGGGTCCTTGTGCACCTCTAAACCCGATTTTCGAATGTTTGATTAGTTTTCTTTTAATTAGTTAAAATATGCAAATAATAACTTCATATATTAGCATTATATTAGCCATTTTAATTCTAACTATAATTTAATTGTTGCCAAAAGAAAAATTACAAGTTTCTTTCTTTCTTTTTTTTTTTGTATAAAAGTAAATGCATTTAATTAAACATGAACAATAAAAAATTATGCATCTCACAAGAACTGACGTCATTATCACTTTAAAAAATTTATACATATTGATAAAGGGCTAATATAGTTTATGCCAAAGTACGTTGTTCTAAATTGATTTTTCATTTTTAAAAGAAATTTTTTTTTATATTTTTACTGCCAAGTTGTTGCAAAATATATATATAATAACTTAAAGAAAAAAAATATATATATGTATATATTTAAAAAATATTTTGAAAAATAAATTTCAGCTAAAAGAATAGCGAAAAAGAAAACTCAACTAACTTAATTATTAAAAAACTCTATATTTTATAATTAAATTAATTTTTGATTGTAACTTTTGATAAAATATTTTTTTAAATATTTTTCTATAATAATTAATAGAAAAAATCTTTTTAAAGTAAATGTCTTTTGAAATACATTTTTCGAATAATAGCCTGAAGGATAGTATTGAGAAAACTCGGCTAATTTAATTAGCATATATTGTATGTATTTTAATGTAAAATTTTATGAATTAGATTATTTAACCCGTTTGTAGTCGCTAGTTGGTCGATTTGCCGCCCATCCTTCAGTGTTGGCAGATTTTTTTTATTCAATAGTCACCAAAAATTTTTAGAAGTGGCATTTGATATACATAAAACGGGGAGAAAATCGAAGAAACGTCGATCACATCACTTCTTAAAATTATTGGTGAGAGTTAAATAAAAAGTGCGCAATAAAAAGGTGGCGCTGTCTATAGCGACTACTAACGGGTTAAATAGTATAATTTAAATTAGTTATTTCTTCTATAATCATTACAAAATATATTTTTTTATATTACAAAGTATTTTGAAATAGATTTTCTGTTAAAAGTTCGAACAGTAATATTAAGTAATCTGACCTAAATTAATTATTAAAAAAATATTTTCGATAATTAAATAAGTTTTTAATATTATATATTAATTATTTTTATATAATTACTGATTAAAATAACTTTTTATATTAAAAATAATTTGGTGGCGGTAGTTTAGGTGTTAAACCAGACTGAGAACATGAGTGTTGACAACCATGACCTGGGATGGAACTCGACACTTCCTGTCTACGAACGTGGACAGTAGAACTGCTGGGCTTATTAATTAAAAGTCCAAATAATTGCATTCAGCGATTTCATCTAACTTAATTATAATAAATTAACTTTTTAATAAATAAATTAGTTTTTTAATTGAATATTTCATTAAGTAATTTTTTAACTAGCCTTTATTTATTTATTTTTATTTTTTTATAATTATTCATAGAAAATAAATTTTTTTAAAAGTTTTTTAAAATAAATTTTTCTATTAAAAGCAGATACAGTTGTATTAAGCAATCTCAGCTAAATTAATTATTAAAATTTATATTTTTGATAATTAATTTAGTTTTTAGATAATTAATTTAGTCTTTCTATTAAATTTTTTTAAATAAAATAATTTTAATTACATCCTTTTTTTTTTTCATAATTATTCACAGAAAATAAAATTATTTCATATTAAATGTATTTTAAAATATTTTATTTCTAATGAA
This sequence comes from Salticus scenicus, assembly GCA_963930645.1. Classification (NCBI taxonomy): domain Eukaryota; kingdom Metazoa; phylum Arthropoda; class Arachnida; order Araneae; family Salticidae; genus Salticus; species Salticus scenicus. The sequence continues at coordinate 176,135,828 of OZ005657.1, forward strand.
AGCAGAAACAATTGTATTAAGGAATCACAGCTAATTTAATTATTAAAATTTATATTTTTGGTAATTTATTTTGTCCTTAGATAACTAATTTACTCTTTCTTTGAAAATTTTTTTTAAATAAAATAATTTTAATTAGATCCTTATTTCTATAATCAGTTATAGGAAAACATTTTTAAGAGCATTTTGAATTAGATTTTTCATTTTAAAGCTCAAACAATAGTATTACATAGCTGCTAAGTTTTTAAATTTATTCCGGAATGTTGTTAGTTCTGCCGCTTTTTCACACCGTAATATTTTTAGATTGATTTTCTTAATATTTAATCATAATTATATATCGAAGAAATTTTTTCTACAATGATTACAGTGTGAAAAAAGGACGGGGCTAAGAACATTCTGGAATAAATTAAAAAACTTGGCAGCTACGTATTAAGCAATTTCAACTAATTTAATTATTAAAAATTTACATTTTTAATAGTTAAATTATTTTTAGTTTGAATGTATTATAAAATGATTTGTTAATTAATATTTTTTTATAATCATTTATTAAAAAAAAAGTTTTTTAATTAAAAGTATTTTATTTTGATGGTTGTAGTTTAAGCGTTAAAGCCTATTGACGACATACATGTCCTAAGCCTGGAGAAAATGACTTTCATGAGAGATTTTTCGAATGAGCCTTGGTCTGTATATACGCGAGTTTCGGAGAAAACCATGGAAAATTGCAAATGTTTAGTTTGAAAAGTGTGGGACCTTGGATGGAACACGACAAAAGAAGTCAGAGCCCACCAGTGGCTGAGTGGTTCAGCGCTCAAAACTGGTGGTAGACATGAGGTGCCGGCTTTGATCCCAGCTCACGCTCTCGTCCTAGCCGAACGGAATTTTCCGTGGTTTTCTCAGAAAGTTGCGTAAATACAGGATAGGAACCCTTAGAAAGACCTCCACGGAAGGCATCCCTTCAGGCCTAGGACCCTAGAGTAGTCAATCGGCCTTATTCCCAAACACTAATCTATCAACTTGGAGAGCAGAACAGCTCGACTACTGAAATAGGCCTTTTAATTAAAATTCCAAAAAATAGTACAAAGTAATTTGAAATTATTTAATTATAAAAAATTATATTTTTAATAAATAAATTTTTATTTTTTAATTAGAATATTTTATTGAATTATTTTTTTAAACTAGCTTTTATTATTATTATTGTTCATAGAAAATAGCTTTTAATATCAAAAGTGTTTTAATAACGATTTTTCTATTAAAAGCTGTTGCAATAATACTACACAATCTCAATTTAATTATATATATATAGTGTTAAATTAATTTTCTATCTTTATTTTATTTTATTTATTTTTTAATCTGTAATTATTTAGAGGAAAAAAAATATTTTTACGATATTATATAGTATTTAGAATATTATATAATATTTGTAGTATTTAGAAATAAATTTTTCAATTAAAAGCTTAAATAATTCTATTAAACAAATTAATTTTATTAAACATTTCCATTTTTAATAAGTGCAATCATTTTTAATTACATTTTTTTATTAAATAATTCTTTATTTTTTTGTATAATCTCTCATGGATTTTTTTTTTTCTTTTAATATTAAAAGTATTCTAATACAGATTGTTCAATTAAAAGCATCCATATACATTGATTCATTTATACAAAAAGCAATAACAATGGTTAAATCTTAGCAGATATGTAAAACATGTTAAAAATATTGGAGAAATGGAAGTACATATAGCTAAGCCTGTAACGTTAAGCAATGGTGCTTTATCCCAATTTTTGCCTACATTCTAAAGCACGTGCGGAATCATCTGTCAATGTTCATAGCAGTGACGTCACGCGCGCCAGCTCTATTCTATATAAATGTCTGTGCAATATTCAAACACAACTTGAACGGTAGGTAACCCCCCTTCCCCCAACACACACACTCATAAGGAGTTATTTGTCAAATGAAACTGTTTCTTAACCAGGTTTGAATTCTTTTTAACGTAGGTTTATATACAATTAATACTTGTTGTTATCTTATCCCTTGTTCTGTAGTCTGTTTTTATAAAAATTGAATTACAAGATAAGAGAAAGCCGTGCGAGTGCCACACCAGATTATTAAGGTAGGGAAAAGAACTAAAACACTAGCGCATACTAGCACTCCCTCCCACCTCAAGATACAGTCGGCTGCAAAATTATTCGAGCACTAGCCAATAATTCCTATATTTAAAAAGTACACTTAAGACTGTTTTGCTAAGTAAATCCTTGTCGAATCATGTTCTTAGACTGATTAAGAACATGACTCGACAAGGATTTATTTAACAAAGCTGTATTAAGTGTACTTTTTTTTTGGCAAGCATTATTGCTAGTGCTTGAATAATTTTGCAGCCGACTGTACGCACCTGAATTACATTACGAGAATTGTATACTGTTAAAAAATAAAAAATAAAAAAACCTCTTATTTAAATTTATTGACTTTTTTACGTGTTTAGGTTTTTTATTTAATAAATAAATTCAGTTTTGTTAACTCTTTTTAACGAGTCTAATCAGTGAAGTCCCTACCCCCACCCCCACCCCTACTTACACATAAACACACCTGTGTTGCACCTGCTTTGCTATAGATCAGGTCGGAAGTGCAACCCTCAAACCAAAACGGTCGGAACTGCGACGATTTTAACCCCGGTCGGAAGTGCGACACCACCGCGTCGCCCACCGATGGCTGACATTCAGCGGGTTCCAGACCGTCAGCGACTGCTTGGGTGACCATTTGTCCTCAAAATTACAAGGCAGCCTCGATTTTGAAATCGTTTTTACAAATTTTTGAAAAATAGTAAAGAAAATTACTCAAAATTTTTACCGATTTGGTCCACAATAATTACGAGTGAGAATCATCTTAAATAGGCAATTATAATAGTTTAGCAATATATATATATTTAAGAAGGTATTCTAATATGCACAACCAGCTGCTCGCCCATAACATTAGTGCGACATCAAACCCTCTCATCCGAACATTTTTTTGGCGTGTATGAAAAAATCGCTAAATGTAAACCAGCCATTTAAAAAATCTGTTTCAGATTTTACCATATCTTTAATTAGTTGTGACCCACCGGTGGCCCACGCCGGCGGGAACATGTTAAAAACATTTCATTTTTGCGAACGTTGGTCGCAAATACTTACTTCCAATTAGAAAATCTGGCGTGTTCACATGACTTCCGTTACCCACGTTAAAATCGTTTTTGAGATACCGACTTCCGGTCCTACATCCAATTTCTGATTTGTACCAAAACTTGACAAATTTGTAAACCAGAAATTAATATGTATGAAAGGACAGCTAAAGGGTGGTTAATGCAATGAGTTTGGGAGAAAAAAAAATCTTTAGAGTCATTTTTGTAGACATGGCACTTCGAAGGCCTAAAATGGAATCATCTTATTACGACTTGCAATTTTTGCGTCCTAATCAAGAAATACAAACTGTAAGGAGTGTCACGTCACCAGGTGACTCAAGAGTTTTAGAGGAAGATACTTATGTCCTTAGAGGGCAGAGGTGATATAGTGCAAAGGGTTAAATATTAAATGGATAGCCTTTATCAAAATTTTGCAAAAATGTTTGAAAAATAATGTATCAGAAAGTACGAAAAGATGTTAAAATTATTACCTTACGTCTGTTGACTAGAAACAAATAACATTTATGGATCTCATCTGAATTAATTTGCTGAAGTAAAAACAAAATTTAGCTGTATATACACGCGCGAACACAGATTCTTAGTACTTTTAATGTATCTGTTGAGCCTAAAGTTCTAATATACTTCAACTATGGTTTATTTTTTTTAATGTATTTAATTAAATATTAAATCCAAACCCCCCCTCTCCCAAGCATCGTATATTTAAACTTAATATATTAAAATCATAGTTAAATCATCCTTTGATATGGATGATTTTTGATTTGTTCAATTTTTTCGAATTGGGAGTAGATTTTTAAATAATTACAAGATTAAAAAAACTTTATATACCATGTTTTTAAATTTTCTGTTGAATCATATAAACGCTACCGAAGGCAGCGGGAACTCTGAGCAGTTGGATAAAAGTATTAAAAAAATTCATTGCTATCGTGTTTTGAGCTACCATAAAAGTTTCAAATGGCTATCTAGCCGGGAAGTTAGTCAAAAATTGCAAGCTTTGTACTGGTAACGCTGCCAAAAGGCAGCAGGGTCCTGAAGCAATTGGTTAAAAATATTTTAAAAATTCATTTTCACTGTATTCTGAAAGTTTCAAATGTCTAGCTAGTCGGGAAGTTAAATTTTCTGTTGAATCAAACGCTGCGAAATATAGTAGGGACCGGAAATAGTTGACTAAAAGTACTAAAAAAATGTATTTTCACCGTGTTCTGAGCTATTCTGAAAGCTTCAAATGTCTAGCTAGTCAGGAAGTTAGTGTAAAATCGATTGCAAGCTTTGTACTGGTGACCCAAAACAGTTGGCTAAAAGTATTTATCAAAAAAAAAAAAAAAAAAAAAAAAAAAAAAAAAAAAAAAAGCATTTTCACCGTGTTCTGAACTATTCTGAAAGTTTCAAATGTCTAGCTAGTCGGGAAGTTAGTTAAATTTTCTGTCGAATCATAAATGCCTACGAAGGCAGCGGGACCTGAAACAGTTAACTAAAAGTACTAAGAAAATGTATTGTCACCGTGTTCTGAGCTGTCCTGAAAGTTTCAAATATCTAGCTAGTCGGGAAGTTAGTTAGAAATCGATTGCAAGATTTGTACTGGACAAACGAACAAGAATCTAAGCTAATAAAAATATTGTAAAATATTATGAAGAATACTTACATTTAACTGGTGTTTGAAAGCAAAGGAAATATTCTGTATAAAGTTTTTAAAATGAAGTTAAGAAAATATTAAAGTATGAACAATGGAAAAAAAATATTAAAACAAAAGATTACAACGGAAAAGTTCAATGTAGAACTATTTCTTGAGCTACATGAAGGAGACTACTTTTAGTGTTCATAATAGCACCTTTAGCCAGTAACGTTTGGATAACTTCTACATCGCCTATATATGCTGCAACATGAAATAAAATGAAACACCGCTTTTAGTCTTTACGTTACCCCCCCCCCTCCTTCAAGTAACGTTTCATGTTGCGTAAACGCCAGAATCCCTGAATTCAATATGCAGAATGGTATCACTATTCTGATATCTGCCATTCAGATCAGCTTCATTTTAAAAAAGCAATTTAATATGTTGGCACCCAACCTTATTGCATACTGCAGGGCAGTTGTATTATCTTCATTTCATTTCTGGCATTTACATCAGCACCTTTCGCTCCCCCCCCCCCCCCCCCCCCCAAAAAAAAAAAATACCCACAGTATATGAGCCTGATCTAACTGCATATTCTACAGCATAAGATAGAGGTGTTATTCCATATTTATCTTCGACATTTTTTAGCTCAGTTGTATTTTCTAAAAATAATTTGATAACATCAGAATTTTGAGTTCGGATTGCACGACAAAGAGGTTTCTCATTTTTAGCTTTAATACTCACATCAGCATTTTCTTCCAGTAGTAACTTAATCTGCTTAAGATCCATATTAATTCCATCTTCATCATCATTATATTCATTTAATATACGATCTAGAATATGAAGAGGAGTAAAACTTATATCCCTAGCATTCACATCAGAGCCTCTATTAACATTTTAGTAAACTTTATAGATCTTTCTATTGCTGCTTCGTGAAGTAAGGTTATAGCATTTTTACGTAATAACATTGAGATTACCACCTTTGCTTATTAACAGTTTTGCAAATTCTAAAAACTGTCCTTTTGCACTGCACGGTATAACAGTTTTCCCACATTTAACAATAGCATTTACATCAGCACCATGGTCTATTAAAAATGAGACTGTTTTTAAATTCCCGTTGTCCGCTGCACAGCGCAATGGGGTTTTGCCAATCATATTTATGGCATTCCCATCAGCGCCATTTTCTACTAAATAAGACATTTTCTAAGTTATTCTCCCTCGCTGCAGTAACCTCCTGAATGACCTATTCTCCCTGAATGCAACGGGGTATTGCCAAAATCATCTACAGCATTTACATCAGCACCTCTGTACCAAAAATGCGACAATATCTGAATTTTTCCCGGAGACTGAATGATGCAACATAGTGGTATCATATGAATCCATAGCATTTACATCAGCACCATTGTTTACTAGTAATTCTACAATAGTTAAATTACCCGAACTTAGTGCCCAATAAAGAGGGCATTGTTCCAATCTATCTTTAGTATTCACATTAGCACCATTGCTTACTGAGGGGCGCGCCAGCAGCGACAGGCGCCTGTGTGCAGAAAATCCGTTGGTGCCCTATATTACCTTTTATTTAGAAAAAAAAATCTTTTTTTAGAAAGTTATCATTTAGCAAGTCAATTGAATCTCGAACCTTAATAAGTTTATTGAATGGCTAATAAAAAGAGAAACTTATCAAATAAAATGAAATTTAAAAAGAAACTAATAAAAAGTGCATCTTGCAAAAAGAGAAAATAATCTTATAAAGGGAGTTGAAAAAACACGAGGTATAATTGTAAAGGCAAATAGAGGAAACCAAAATAGGCAGATTTAGAGTTAATGTGGGTGCAGAAATGCCGCGTTGAGGCATTACAATAGATGGCTTAGATGAGAGCTGTAAGTGTAAACGTTTCTATTTGTTTGGGTCTAATTATTAAGTAAATATTTAAACACAAAAATATAGTCTGATCGAAATATCCATCTCTATCCATATTGTTACCAAAATGTCGATGAAAAAAGTAATTGTAAAGAAACAGTTTCTTGTCGAAAGACACTTTATTCAAGGGTTATTCTCGAAAAAAACCAGTAAATTACCGTTAACCCTTTATCTACTGCATTATGATACAGACAAAAATTGTGTTTGAAACATGTATTTTTAGTTACTAAAGTGCATTATTTAAAGATATATATTTTAAAAAAATTATGCATATCACCTCATCATAATAAATGAGAATTTTGTGAGGGCGTACTTTAGTGTACCACTGGTACATAGAGGTCGAAAAAATTATTTCGACATGAAAAAAGTGTAGAGAAATATTTACTCTTTATGTTCCTCATATTTTTTCTAAGATTAATGGGATATTCTTGAAATAATATAGGAATTAATTATAACGCACATGAAGATCGTGAAAAATATCAAGCAAAAACAGCAAGTGCACTCCATAAAATCCCTTATGGAACAAAAATGGCTGTATGTATCGTCTAATGTTTTGTAGTGAGATTAAAGGGAGGTACATGTGTTCCCTTCTTATAAATATCTTTGACATTTCTTCTATAAATTTGATTTTATACTCTTTTTAAAGTAATGGTACTTTAAAGTACCGTCAGTAGATAAAGGGTTAAAATTCATACCTCAAAATGTCTTATTGAAGACTGAGCTTCTAAACTTTTGAAACACTAAATTATTACTTCTCTCCAAGTTTGGTCGCCATGTCGCAAAATTCATCGCTAAGTTGATAAGTCTGTATCCAAGGTGGACAATCATCTCCCACCCCACCCCCCGTTAAAATTTAATGAACTGCTTTTTTTTTGCACTTTAATTGTAAATCTGTTTTTATTGCAACAATACCTTTTATTTAGGAAAGTGGTTTAACTCTTTGCAATACTATAATGAAAATGTTTTTTAATTAGTGGTACTATTGCAGTATGTTTGCACATATGAGTAACATTTTGTACTAGTACAGATAAATGGAATTTATATGTATATAAAATTAAAACTCATAATAATAAAAGTCCCGTAGAGAGTTCTATTTTTTTTTTCAGTTTCATTGTTGAAAACTCAAAATACTCTTAAGATCAAGTTAATATATGACTATCGATATAATGACAAGATTTGACTTGGTTAATTGTAGTAGGATGTTTATTATTTATTTATTTATTTTTTTGTTTGTTTAAGGAACAAAAATATTTATAAATACATAAAATAGCAGCATATAAATATTACTTGGTAAACATGGATAAAAAGTACTTAACATGGGGGGGGGGAATCTAGTAAAAGGAATTTTGCCCATTTTCGTCATCGAAGCTTTTTGCGTAATTTGTATGTAAAATTATATGCGTTTTTCCAGTGAGATACAAAGATCCGTTTTAAACTATTTTGCCACGACGCTTGTACGGTGTACAGATATAAATAGATAAATTTATAAGAAAATAAAATAGAATATATAATAAAAATTATTAAGTTTTAAAGAAAATTATATGAAGAGTTAAAACACACTAAAAAATGCTGCAGTAAAATTACGGGCAAAACCCGGCAGCAGAGATTCCAGTCAAAGCCCGTAAAAATACATTTAGACTATGAATGATGTATCGCCAGTAATTTTACGTTGTGATGAAACATACAACCAACCTGCAGAAAAAGTAGCATTGACCGTAAAATTAAAAGTTAGAGAGTTTCTCGAATGCTTTAAAAATGTTTCTTGCAATTATTACACATGCGTGCAGAGAGAAATCCACAACACTAAAAAACTTATTTTGTTTACACGCAAAAGCTAATTTATTTTCATGTGAAGCAAGCCGTCTTGGGTATCCCGGGATTCGAACTCTCAATCGCCTGTGTCAGAGGCTAGCGCTATGCCAACCGCGCCGCCGTTGGGATCACAGACCCTTTCTTTACAAAAACAGATAAAGTCAACATCAGAACTGACTAGTTGATAAATCTTGTCATACGCACCCAAAGACTTCTGGAAAAATTTTTAAACCGATTTACAGCACAATGTGAAGTAACAAATCTTCAATTATTTTTACAGAACTAGCTATAGAAATTTACAGCAAACCATGCTGTATTTATGTTTAAAAAAAGTGCTTGATTTTTACAGAAATTTTTTACAGTGATTAAATTGTTAACGTTCAAAACTATGCATAAAATTATTTTATTTTAAGACTATTTTAATATCTAAATTTGCTATTTTTGACAAAATAAAGAAATCAGTCAATTCTCATACTGAAAAAACAAAAGCTTCCCCCCCCCCCCCACCTAAAGACTGCGATATTGAATTTTGTGAAAGAAAATCTAACTTTTTCGAAATCATTTTTATTTGTAAACGGACTGGATTGGATTTGGGAATAAGGCCGATTGACTGCTGTAGGTCCTAGGCCTGAGGGGGGGAGTGCCCTCCGAGTGGTCTTTCTGAGGGATCCTAGCCCGTATTTACACAAGTTTCGGAGGAAACCACGGAAAACTCCGAACGGCTAGGCCCACGAGCGCGAGCTGTGATCGAGCCCGCACCTCATGTCTACCAGCTTTGAGCGCAGACCGCTCGGGGGCCTTTTTTATTCGTAAACATTAGCACTAAAGAGGTAGTCTTATTTCAAGGTTCTCATTAGAGGTAAATAATGGGTGAGAATTTCTCACCCTTTTTCAGAAACCAAATGAAACTTTTGAAAACTAGGCGAGATCTCTGAAAATTAACCGAGACTCAGAATAAACTTTGAATAATAATAAATCTTTTACATAAATACAGAGAATTTCTATCTCCAATTAATACGATATTTTTCATGGTTTCCGATCTTTATGGTTTCAATAGTGGGAGCAAAGAAGAAATAACTAGAGCCTAATTTTTATTCATCCAAACAGGTTTTCATTATAAGGCTGATTTCAAACTTTTTATGAAGTATTAGGCGTATTTGCACTTTTTAGAATAGCAGAAGTTTTTTTTTTTTTTTTTTTTTTTTTTTTTTTTGGAAGCTGTATTCCATTGAAGGGAGCCCACCAGCGTCCGAGCGGTTCTGCGCTGAAAGCTGGTAGACATAAGGTGCCGGGTTCGATCTAAGGTCGCGCTCGTCGGCTTAGCCGTTCGGAGTTTTCCGTGGTTTTCTTCGAAACTTGAGTAAATACGGGCTAGGACCCTTTAGAAAGACCCCCCACGGAGGGCACTCCCCCTCTGGCCTAGGACCTATAGCAGTCAATCGGCCTTATTATCCAAATCCATTGAATGAAGAATGGACTGAAGTATTTCGAGAGCAGAACCTGCTATATATGATGTACGTATCTGATGGCTATATTCAGATAAAACAGCTTTGTTTTTTTAACAGTGAAGATCATACATAATCATAAGACTTACCTTCAAAATGGTTAATTACATATTCATATTGAAATAAATTTTATTTTAGCATATTGTAAAAAATCATTGTGGAAACATTAAAATTTTCCGTTTTCTAAGGCTTAACTGAAGGGTTAAGAGCAATTAAAAATGCGTTTAGTGGATAAAACAATTATTAGGTTGTAGTTTGTGTTTTAGAAGTGTGGCTTCAAATCAAGAAACCATTTTAGCTTTCTTTTTTAATGTTTTCGTGTTGGACAAAGAAAATAAATTTCATCAATATCAATTACCCAGTTTCTGTCAGATGGAAATCTTTTGAATTAAATTAAGAAAACAATAGCTTATTTAAAAATGTTTCTATGCGTCATGCGTGCATAATTAAACACATTCAATTAGCATAAATAACAATCATAGTTTCAGTTTGAAACTGGAAGAAAATGGAATTCTCTCGATGTCACTGAAATGATAGCATTTGAAGAGATTTTCTCATAAGAAAATGGTTTGGTGAAAGATAAGTGCATTTTGCGTAGATTACCTGCTTTTTCTCGTAAAAATTCAAAAAGTTATACTTTTGAAACATCAATTTACGGGCTACGACCGTTTAGCTAGCAAAACGGTCATTTCCAGTAAAATTATACTGTTATTTCCTAAATTATGCTTCCAAAACATTAACTTACGGATTATGACCGTTTAGGTAGCAAAACGGTCATTTCCCCTAAAATTATACGGTCAAATACCGTGATTTTACAATTTTTTTTACAGTGCAGATATTATTTAGTAAAATTTAATTCATTTGCTTGAGTTTTTGTGAATTCTGGAATAATATATATCCATTTGATCTAAAATATCTTATACAATCGATGTAATTGCAAAATTTAAGAAACTCTAGTACCGTGTTGGAGCGTAAGTATTTTTTATCATAAAAAAAAATGTTCCACTGATGCTACTGGTAATTATGACAAAATAATCTCGAAAACAATTAATCGCCAAATAAAATTTATTCTTGCTGAAATAATTTGGAGTAAGGTTACGCCTGGAAACGTGTTTGTGGCCTCAAAGAAGGAAAGAGGGGACTTCGTAAAATCACGTTACAATAGGTGTCCGATACATAAAAAACAATTTACGCACCAAAATGCGTGACCGCAGTTCCCATAGATTTTTACGTTAAATGTAGCGCTAAAATAAAAAGGACACACACACACAGAATAATGGTATCATGATAGAAAGTTCTAGCACTCAAGTCAGCACCATGGTCAACTAAAAATTTTAGTGTCAAAGCTACTCCATTTTGCTGCATAATGAAGAGGAGTACCTCCATGGGCATCTTTTGCATTTAAATCAGCACCATGGTTTACAAAATATTCTACAGTCACGAAATTACCTGATTTTGCTACGTAATGAAGAACGGTATGATTTTGGCCAGTTACAGCACTCAATTTTTTTTAATGAGGTATGGGGCTGATATAACTTCTAAATTACCCGATTTTACTGCATAATGAAGAGAGAAAGCGAATACATCTGACTGATTTATATTTGCACCTTTACTTACCAATACTTTTACAGCGTCTAAATTACCCGAATCTGTTGCTAAACATAAAGCGGTATGTCCACCTCCATCTGTTATATTAACATCTGCCCCTTTATCTAACATTTCTTTAATTATATCCAAGCTACCCGATTTCACTGCCTAATGTAAAGCAGCATCTTTACCTTCCTCAAAATTACATTTGGTATTAACATCAATATTTACAAGGATAGAAAGTAACTTTTTCACCCTTAGAAGATTTTTCTCTAGAACTGCCAAATGAAGTGGGCTATATCCTTCATTATTGAGTGCATTTACGCATACCGAAGTACCAGATATTGACCGCAGTCTAGAATTTATGTAGTCTTCACTACCCAACTGATTAGGATCAGAATTATTAGAATCATCAGAATTATCAGAATTAACCGTTTAGGATTAGGCAAATTGTTTCTCGAGTTTAGATACATTGATTAATTTTGTATAAATCTAACGAATTTCTATTAGGCTTTTTTCTTTTCTATAATCAGTCACATCTTCCTCCTGTTTAATCATTTTGGATTTCTTGCATGCCTTCTTCAATTCTGGCTATCTTGTTAATGCTAAGTTTAAATGCATTTGACAATTTGAGCATTTATAATGTTTTACTTTGTCGCATTTTCGTTAGCATCCTCTTAGAGATTCATGCGGGCAAATATTACTGTAACATCACTGTTCTAATACAAAAAAAATTTATTAATCATTAGGTACTTGGAAATTAAACTTTAACAATATTACGACTGGTACAAAGATACAGAATTAAGCTAAACAAAATTGTTTTAACAAAAATAAGAGCATTATGCATGGAAAAGCCATTGTTCATGGTTTACATTTCAATTACAAGATTCGTTGTATGATTTTGATCAGTAGTTTTAAGAATCCACACATGCAACTAGTCAAATTACTTCCACAAAGAACCTAATGCTGAAGACTTAAGGTAGCATCCGTCTATGATGATATTTCCAAGTGATCTATCCCAATCTAATTTGAATTCAAAACCTGGAAAAATAAGAACAAAGATAAGAAAAAAAAATCTCCACACATTGTACAAATATCAGCACTACGCGTTTTAGTAAGTATTCCAAGATATAAAAAATAAATACATGTTAAGCTGCGTTCATACTCTGGCAACAGCAGGGCGACAACGACGGCTTCTATTCATATCCCTTTGATGTGCGATCTGAGCCGTCGCTCGCTCGAAGAGAAGTTTTCTGCTCTGACAAACCACCTACTGCTATAATTGCACGGGGAACTTGGGTCTTTTTGTAAAAGAGCAATAAAAGTAATGTGCATTGTAAACATGTGCAAAATTTCAAGAGTCACTTTCGGACAATGGATAATTTATAACTTTGTCGCTCTGCATCGTTAATAGTTTGAACGCAGCTTAACCACTCTAGAGGCAGAACAAAAACTGCTACTTTTACGCCGTTGGCACTGCTTCCAACGTGGCTTATCTTATTGCATTTCAAGATGAATTTTTTTTTTTTTTTTTTTTTTTTTTAACTTCAAAGATGTTATTTGTGTGCCGTGTCAACAAATTTTTAAATTAGTACTTTACATCAGTTTAACCACCGGCATTCGTAACTCTGTACGAGTAGTCCATTGTTTCTTCTATTAGCGTTTTAATTAATGATTTTAAGTAAATGCTAGCTATAAGTTACTTTTATATATAACATATACGATAATAGAAAAATACATTTTATTTTCGTCACACTTATTAAAATCGGCATCTCAGCTAATGAAATTTGTAACACAAATTTGTTTTAAAAAAAAATTCCTCGCTATTTACATAAATTACACAAGAGTTAACACTTCCTGTACTTGCTCTTCACATCTTTTAATCTTATGTTTTTAACGCGACATCTTAAAGTTATTTAAGGAAAAATTTCACAATAACTATAATTTCACTTTTAAAGAGAAATCATAAAATAACTTTTCACTTGTTTAGCCCTAAATGTGTCAGCTATAGGTTATACAATCAAATTAATAAAGGTTCATAAATCACTAAAAATGTTTTCGAGCTATTTCTACTTATATCCCATAACGTAGTTTATTATTTCTGTGTAGTTATGTAAACCAATTACTGATGTTAATAATGTTCAGTTTTAAAGAAGCCTGTTTTGTGCATCTGAATAATTTTTTTTCTATCGTTGAGTTTTGAGCAGTATGAAGATATTTAAATAGGTTCTAAATAAAAACCTCTCATAGATCGTAATATATCCAAACTGTTATCCTCTTTGCGCACAATCCAATAAATATCAATTATACTATTATTAACATGTTATGGAAGATCAGTAATTTATTTGTTTATTAATATATTTTCGGAAATGCGAGTGTGGGTTGATTAATGAGAATTCATAAACAATTTTCAACTACATTGGTAAGTTAAAATACAATATTACGAAAAAGTATAAGCTAAAAAATTGCTTAAAATTTGTCAATAATCTTAGTTTCAAATTATCTAAATTTTTACTATGAGGAAATAAACATTTTTGCGTAGAGATTGTTTTAAAGTTATGTAAAGCACAACTAAAGGAATAGGTAGATTAAATGCATGCCTGAGATTTTAAACATCAAATATTTAAGATGTTGGGACAAAATGTGTGTGTATTCTCCTGGAATTTTTAGGGTTTAAAGAGAAAATTATACCATATATATTAGCGGTTTTATTTCGAAGTCAAAAAGGGAGACCGATATTGTTTTATATATACAATGAAACCTCTTGTAAGGGACACTTTCTCTTTAGTGTTTCTAAGGGACACCCAAAAATAAAAATTGAGACTTTAGCAACTGTTTTCCCAACAAGTGAAAGAAAGTTTTTTGTGATAAAGGAAACAAAGAGTAAAATTTATTATATGCCTTCTATTTTGAAAATAATTTGCTGTGTAGAAAAAACAATACAGGAAGAAATAGCCAGGCCATTATCTGCAACTTTACAATGCAGATACGATAAACCTTCTTTTCAAGATTATAACATAGAAAGGGAATTCGAGCAACCACTTGTGATTGGAAAGGCAAGGAAACCTAGATGCTTCAAAAACATTAACCAAAAGCTTAATCAATACATTGGTATTCCAATAAAAAAAAAAGTCATGGAAAACCGAAGACATGTCAGAATGGCTGATTGCTTTAGATCAGAGAATGTTTAAAATAAAGTAGGAAATTGCTCTTCAGCATAACAACACATCCCATCCAACAGATTTAAAACTTAAATCTGCGAAATTAGTGTCCTTCCCACCAAATACAGCTAATTAATGCAACCTTTAGATCAAGAAATTATCTGAAGCTTCAGTTTTAATACAGAAAATTTCTTCTCCGATATGCGATTTTACAAGCTACATATGAAAACAGTGATAAACTCGTTAATGTTTAATGCAATCCGGGGGGGGGGGGGGGGGGGATCACTAGAGCTGTTAAAATTTGTATATTAAAGGTTGTGTTAAGAACCGTTTTAAAAAAGCAGGTTTTGAAACACTGGTTTTAATTATGTTTGAGGAAAGAGCATTTATGAAAAAGAATTGTCTGAACTTGCCGAAATAAGTTGCCCAAATGTTAAGAAATATCTGACCACTGATAAAAACTTGCGCACTGCTGAGACACATGAAGATATATCGGAACTTTTGTGTTGCCTATAGATAAAAAAAAAGCATTGGAGAAAAATGCATAGAGAATCCCAAGAGCAGTGAAGAGGATACAGAAGAGGAAAGATGTTAGTCAAATGCTATAAAAAGATGTCTTAAAATACACCTGACAATAAAAAAAAGACAAATAATGGTGATTCTGAAGGTCTTAAAATGATAAGCCAGTTTAATATCCCTGTGGAAAAAATGCTTGTAAAACATACTGAAACCCCTATTACGAATTACTTCAAATAAATTTTCGTGTAAGTGCGAAAAATTCACAATTTCATTAATTGAAAAAATTATGAATAAAAAATTTTTAAAAACTGAATATGAAATTATACTATGTTACACTGCATTTTGAGTCTTTAAAGTTTTGTGTTACCAGTTAAATTTCTTAAGGACGTTTTGACTTATTTAGGGCCGTATTCACCAACTTCTTAACACTCTGATTAAACTTCGGATCAGCGGTAATCGCTCGATCATACGAAAATCTGTATTCTCCAACGAAAATCCGCAGTTCACCGGCTACTTTAACACTTCGTTTCTGATCCTCGAATAGCGGAGGATTAACAAAGATAATTCTCGGATCTTTTCGTAATGCATGCGCACTCCGCAGCTCAGCTTCGTAAACATTGAACATGAAAGAAATATAAATTTTGTTTTATTAGCAGAAAATTGCTTTTAAAATCATTTTTTTTTTTTTTCCCCCCAATTTTAATCTTTTACAAAGAAACAGTCTTTAAATACCCGATTTTGAACAAGAGTTTGATTAAAAAATATGCTTTAATTATTTAATTTATCATTGTGATTTTACTTAATTAAAATTTAAGTTAATATTTCTGACGACATTATACTCTGTCATGTCAAATAAAATTTTGCTGATTAAGCGATTTTTGCTATCAATAAAGATATATATCTTCCTTTTCATGAGCTAAATCGTTAAAGATTAATTCATAAACCGATTTATTCTAATGGGTAGCATAGCAGAAATTTTAATCTAATATTTTTGATATAATGATGTAACTATAATGTACAGAAAATACACCAAATTATGTATTGAATGAAGTTTGTAAACTAGCACCTTAAATTACAAATGTATACAACAATAATATCGTGTCGAATTATCTTGCTTATTTTCTTCTGCCTGATGAAAGGTTGTACTCCGACGGAAAGAATTGTTGCGTGTTTCATAATTTATGGTTTTAGCTTATAAATTTCTCATTAATTTATATATTTTCTCCCAATTTCTCATAAAATTTAATAAACTTGTATAGTTTTTAATTTTTTTTAAATACTTAGAAATGTACCCGAAATAACTACTGAAAACTGGTAAATAAATAAAACAAGGGAAAGGCTATCTTCATTTGCATTGTTTGGTTATGTTTTAGCTTAAAACTTATTCTAAACCAAATTTTTAAGTAATCTAATGAGCTAATTAAAGTTATTTAAAAATATTTTCAATTAAAAAAATTAGTAATTTTTTGAAGACTGCTTGATAATAGCTCCTGTAATTGGTCTACAGTCAGGGGCATTGCTTGTGTGTGAGTGTGAGGGGTGGGGGGTGGGAGGGGGGGCGTAGTTCGGAGAAATTCTCTTATCCATAACAACCAAAATTTTAAATCGTAGCGTAAAGTTGTCTGCGTGATTATTCTTTTAAAAAATGTTCTAAAGTAAAATTGATTCCTAATCCGTGCGTAAACAAAAGCGAAGTAAACAAGAGTATCGGTGTTGCCAATTTGCTTTTTATCCTTTCTAATCAGATTGATTAGTTAATTGAAGCCGAATGGTGAATAAATGCTATCTTCGTTATTGGCCAATCAAAACTAAGCTTTTATTTCTCTTCCAGTTAATCCATGTATCACGTAATCGGTTGATGGTGAATGCCGTAGGAATTTAATCCAGTGTTAGCTTTGGTTCTCGGATTTGCTGATCCATGGTTTATCCTCGATCAATGAAGTTTGGTGAATACGGCCCTTACTATAAAAATTCATTCATACCTCTGAAGAAGGGACACCTCTATTTAAGGGACAAAATGTCTGGTCCCTTGGGTGTCCCTTATTCAGAAGTACTACTGTATACATATAAAGTTTGGAATCAGCCTGTAAAAAAATGTAGTTTTAGCATATGATTACGATGCTTTATTTAATCACTGTATTTGTATAAGACTTGCACGTATATTCACGAAGACATTTCATTAACAAGAATCTGAAGTTTTTTTAAGTTTATAAACATGCAGGTATTTCAAATCAATATATTATTCATTTTTAGAAAGAAAAATATATATTGCAGTAGAGAACACATATCGCAAATCATACTCTGTAATAATAAAAGTAAAATTAAGTATAATGAAATACGAGTATTTTTACTAAATAAATTTAACTGCAGATGGGCAGGTTTCAACGAAATTTCTTTTGCATAAATTTATGAGAATATATATCGTGTTTCTTTTAAGAATCACGATGTGAATTAAATGTCGAAAAATTCATAAAGTTATGACATACAATGAGAGGAATTTCAATTGTTTTCAAAAAGAAACAAATCCATCAGGAATTTTATCCAAGTTTATTTTGATCAATATACATTGCTTCACCACATTGACAAATTGCAAATTTAGATAAAAAGGCATATCCCTAGGGATTTTATCCAAGATAATTAAAATTCGATTCATTCAAAAGCATGTTAAAGTTTTTACGATATTTCAATGGGTTTTCGCTTAATAGCTATGACACATTTGGGTAAAAATTATGCAAAAGAAACTTAAGAAGCTCCACAAAAATTTTGTAAACTACTTCTGGACTAATATTTTAATTCAGATGTATGCAAAAGTTTTTATAACAATATCAAGTACATTCTAAGAGAGGGAAAAAAAAAGTAAGATGGGGGGGGGGGGAAAGGAGTTATTAAAATAGGACGAAAATCTGAAGATGTGATGCACATATACAGAAAAATAATTACCAATTTCAGAAAAATCGGATGATTTATTGAAGAGAAAGATCTTCACAAAGTAAGCAAGACAGTAACGCGCTGATCTACCTCTGACCTTTATGCAAGAAGTTATTTGGCTTTGCATTGATTGACAGTTTGCGGATATCTTCCTGCGGGATATCGTACCAAATTCTATCCAATTAAAGTATTAGATCGGCGAAATTCCTAACTGATGTTTGTAGGGCCCTTTCCACAATGCTCCAAGCATTCTCAGAGATCAATAGGTACCTATTTTGATTTCTATGAGATCAAAATATATCCGAATCTCTCATAGTAGCGAATTTACTGGCCAAGTTAGGTTGGGCAAGCACGAAGACTAGTAGAAACTAGGGTGCCTGTATTACTAATCATATCGATAATCGTATTACTAATCTTATCGAGGCACCCTAGTAGAAACTATCACCGTGCGCCCAAGGAAAGAGTGATATAAGAGGCAACACAACGGAGCATAGAATAGTGACGTACCGCTGTGCTGCAAGGGTGCCGCGGCTGACAACCAAACCTGCTATGAAATGAAATGGCGCCTCAGATCATCACTTACGGTTGTCGGACCGTATTGGCGGACAGGTAGGTATTCCACTGTTGTCAGCAGAACTCACTGAAGACAATTCTACTCTAGCCAGTGGCATACCAAGTCGAATGTGCCCGACATCACTGCAAATAGGCTTGTCTGTGCACAGCGGTCAATGACAGTCTCGGAGGAAGGATGCTATGATATTATCCTTACTCCGAGATATTTGGTGCAACGGGCGCCATGAGCTCAGCTCCTCTTTCTCGGAGACGCCTATTAATAGTTCTTCCGGTCACTTTGAAGAAGCAGTTGTAGTAGGATCGATGATAATGAATCTTGGGCTCTTGGAAGGAAGGTCTCCTTAAAGAACATACGCCAGCCAGATTATTGTAAAAAAAATCTGGAGTGACTCCACTCGACTTTCCGAACATTGAGTAACTAACAGTTTTGTAGATAAAATAAAGAAAGAGGAGTTGCTAAACAAGCAAAAAAGAGAAAACCATAACAGAGTGTTTGAGTATTTTTCTCCATATATCACACGAGGTTTTATTTAACGCAACTGAACTTTGAGCCCTTAGATCATAGGATAAAGAATTTTTCGTTGTGTCCCTGTAAAAATCTATAAATGCTAGATTCACCAAAATGCTTATAGTTAGCGCAACAGTGATTTATAATATTCATAAAAATTTTCAGCTCAATTGAATAAGACGTTTAGATGCTATCGCTGGTCTCATAGGCCATAAAGATAAAGAATTTTTCTTTGCGTCCCTGTAAAAAAACTGTAAGTGCTAGATTCCCCAAAATCTATACAGTTGGTTCAAATGTGACCTATAACATGTGTACAAATTCTTTGCTGAGATTAATAAGGCGTTTAGACGCTATCACACTTTTAAAAATTTGGCAAAGAATTGTTCTTTGTGTCCCTGTAAAAAAACTATAAATGCTAGATTCTCCAAAATCTATACAGATTAAGTATCTGTGACCTATAATATGTGTATAAAGTTTTTGCTCAATTGAATAAGGCGTTTAGATGCTATCGCACTTTTAAGATTTTGGTCCCTTGGCCATAATGATAAAGAATTTTTCTTTGTGTCCCTGTAAAAAAAGTATAAGTGCTAGATTCACCAAAATCTATAGGGTTCGTACTATGGTGACTTACAATATACGTACCAACTTTCAGCTTATTCGAACAAAGCGTTTAGACGCTAGCGTGTTCACTCACAGACATACACACATACATACACACATACATATATCATCGTAAAAATAGTGAAAACGGACTCGTTGGACCTCGAAACTATAGAAACATCAAAATCTCGAATTCGGATTTTTGACATGATTACAATACTTTCCTCACTATAGTGTTCGGAAAGTAAAAATTAGAGATACTACTTACGTAGGTTAATATAAGATTAGTTACATTTATCGGCGGAATCCCATTGAAAAAGCTACAAAAAGAAGATACTTTCGAATATTTGGCACAAAAAGAAAAAGTACACATGATTTGGCCAACAAAATCTTTCCCCGCGAAATGCAAGTAATTTTAATGAGTTTAAGAATTTCTTGCAAAATAAATCTTTCTGAATAGCATAGTAAATAGAGTGAAAATAATAGATGAAAAGAATTGCTTGTTTCTCATTCAAGCTTGTATAGTATATGCATGTGGCCTTTTAATAAAAGAACTTCATTTTAGCTTTGAATTTTTATTATTATTTAATTTAAATCTAGTGAGTTGTGAATATTTAAATCGCTGTCAAATAAACGTTTAAGTTACATATCTTTAGTTTTTTTTTTTATTGTAAGTGAAAAATGTTCTATATTTTTCAAGTTCCGTTTTTTTTTTTTTTTTTTTTTTTTAATAATATTTTTAGTTAACATTTAAAACGAATTTTACAATTTGAAAAATTAAATTTATTATTGAAGACAACGTCTTTTGAAATTAATATGCATGTACAATGTTGATTGGGTGTTGTTTAAACAATACATGGGGGGGGGGGGGGATATGACACTCATAAATGTCACAGAAAAAGAAATTAGAAAACCACATTGTTGAAATATTTAAATTGTGTGTGTGTGTGTGTATATATACATACATATATACATACATACATACATATAATATAAGTTATGAAACATTTGAAGGCTTTCCTGATGATGCACAACTTTCGTCCAACGAAATATCCCAAAATTCAATGAAAATGAGTATACTACGGAATTACCTTTTAAAAATGTGAAACATCAAAATAAAGTTTATATATTATGGGACTATAAGAAGATCGTAAATTACTAGCTTAATATGAATTCTAGGAATTTAGGACGCAATTTTTGAAGTGTCCAAACGAAGTTGGGAAAAAAAAAATTCGTGAATAATACCATTGGGAGAAACAAATAGAAAATGTAATCGTAGAAAAGAAATATTTTTCCAGGGGGGGGGGGGGGGGTAGAATCTCATTTTCTAATAAAGCATATTTCAATTTCAAAGCGTGTACTCTTACAAATAAATTGGTTGTATGCATTTTTGCTAATCCAAAATTCTTATTTTACTCCCTCTCCCAATCTGATTATTATTTAAATTTATTAAGAATTTAAAAACCTAATTCTTAATATTTTCCATTAAAAAATTAATAAACAAAAAGATACACTGTTCAAAAATTGCAGTTATACAAATGTACTTTAAGTTATTTAAATTTTGGTATAAATTACTGGTTATGAAATCTGTATTCTTCGAAAACACAAAATAGAGTACTGATAAATGATTGCTGTTTACTATTGTTTCATTTCCAAACTTATATAAGTTCCTTTTTAATTCAGTACGTAATATAAATAAATGTGCGTTCTCTTTTACTTTAAGCCATAATATTTAAAGCTTATGTAAAACTTTTGATTTACTTATAAGTATGATAAAAATGCAGTTATGAAAGTATGTAACGCAAACGCATTCACGCCGGTGGGGGCCACCGGTGTGTCACAGCTAATTGAAGACATGGAAAAATCTGAAAACAGGTTCTAAATGACTCGTTTACATCAAAGAATCTAATAGAGATTCTTTGGTTTACATTTGGCAATTTTTTTTTTTTTTCCATGCTCGCCCAATAATATATTTCATGTCCGGATGAGAGGGTTTTATATTGTACTAGTGCTACATTATGTGCGATCGGCTGGTTGATTACTGTAGAATACCTCTATAAATTTATATATTGTTAAAAACTATCATAATCACCCATTTAACCCTTTCATTCCCATTCCCCCCCCCCCTCCATAAAACAATTCTTGTATTTAGTCAAATTTCAAAGGTAATAAATTAATTATATATATATTTTAAATAGTAACAGCAGAGTAGGAATTCATATAGCTAACAAAGCAACTGAGAGTTGTTTATGTTTACTATAACCACTGATGTCATTAAAAAACTTTTCAATAAATAAAAATATCAAAATTTTGGAAGAAATACATATTGTAAAATTTGTAAATGATTAAGATACAAATTATAAACATTAAAAAATAAAATAAGAATTATTTCAAACAGTTCATTTACTTAACCCTTTATATCCTAAATTACCTTATTTTTGGAAAAATAGTTTGAAACTTTATATTTCTTTGCTGCATGAGAAACATCTCATTAAATTTAGCTTTAACTATAGGGACTTTGAAGTTCCAATGAAATCCTGTAGTAAATTTAAGCTATATTGAGGAATTTTTTTGATGGGACTTTAAAGTCCCGGTGGGATACAAATGGTTAAGATATTTTTAATTATTGTGGACCAAATCGGTCAAAATTATGATAAATAATTTTCTTTACTATAGTTAAAAATTTTTTTTTAAACTATTTCAAAATAGAGACAGTCTTGTAATTTTAAGGACATATGGTACCCAAGCGGTCTGGAACTCACCCTTAATAGTGGTCCGGGACATGAAATCCCAATTTTGATCATCCACGGAGGAGAGGGGGCTGGCTACCCTGCCTCACTGACTCTCCAGAGGATTTATTTTGGACAAGAACAGGGATGACATTACGACATTACAGCCACGACCGATTTTATTTGTACAAGCCACTCGAGGATCGAAAATTTATTAAAAACCCGGAAAGGTTTGCTCCGAAAAAAGGTACCTATTAAATTGCTTGAAAAACTAATATTTTTATGATATCAATCAATAAAGACAAAATGATTGAATTCCAGAATGTC